>CAWUFW010001184.1:1177500-1772500 GCA_963921515.1 Calotriton arnoldi | reverse complement strand
GAGAGATTATTCTCCTAAAGTACAAGTTGCCTACCTTCAGTAACACCTTGTCTGGTAAAGACCATCTAACTGCAGATTCCTCACCTTTGACTATTCCAAATAGTCACACTGGATATGGAAGCTTTTGTATAGCAATTCTCTCTTGTGTCGACAGGTGACATCATGCAGCACCGTTTTACCTTGTGCTGCTCCGTCTCACAAGGATATGACACCGGGACATGTATATATATATGTGTATGTATATATATATATATATATACATATATATATATATACACATACATACCACCTGCACGCACTAGCGTCAATTTCTTTCTGAGCTGTGTCCGTGCCACCAGACGTGGAGCCTACAGAAACAAATACGAAAACAGCGTACACAACTTTTTTGTGATGGAATATTATTAAAATCAGACTGTGTGACATCATTCCACAGAATGGGGGTGAGGGTGGGTAGCTGAAGACCTGCAGTCACAGTCTCTACCAGAAAAAAACATTACCAAATGGGAGTAACTTGTTCTTCTGATAGAGACTTCTAACCATAGATTACTCACGTTTTGAATAGATAGCAAAGCAGTACCACCCAGGCTGTGGGTCTGTGGAATGACTCAGATGAGGAAATCCTGCTGGACAGATTGGGCAATATGCTTGTCCCATCACACCTGTCTGTCTAGGCAGTAATATTCATTGAATTGATGGAGAGACACCCTTGTAGCAGAAGCATGACTGGCACACCACATGATAGTGCCGTGGCAGCAGCTTTTGCTCTGGTGGAGTGTGCACGCAAGCCTTCCGGGGGTTTCTTTTTGGCTAGCCCATAGCAGATCTTAATGCACATGATAAACCACCTAAAGATGGTGCTTTTCCGTATTACTTTGCCCCAGAAAATCTGACACACAGTTGGTCATACTGCAAAATTCCCTGGTCCTCTCAATGTAAAAACTAAGGGCCATCTTAGGATAGGTGCAATCCTTCGATGGATGAGGCAGTAAATAAAATGTTGATAAGATGATATATTGCCCTATGTGAAAGGGCATGACTACTTTAGGCACGAATGTTGCTTTTGTTCAAAGGACTAATTTGTCCGGAAAAAAGGAGATGGATGGTGGAGCAGAAGACAAGGCTTAAAGTTCACTTACTTATCTATTAGATGTTATGGTGATGTGGAACACTATTTTAGGTGTGCATAGACATAATGAACAACTATGCAAGTCGGACCATATCGGTCATCCCTTTATAAAAAATGCATCACAACAGATGATTTGAAGAGGGATGGCTGATCCAGTAAACGTAAAAAAGCAGAAATGGTTGATAAGTAATCTTTAACTGTGGCCACAGCAAGGCCTTGCTTGGCCAATGATAAAACAATAAAATATTAGAATAAGATAATTGTAAGGGCTGGATGTGACGAGAGTAACACTGCACAAAAAAATTCTCTCAGTGCCTTGCATATACAGTTTTGGTGAAAGGACACATGGCTGCTGGAATAACACTAACCACCTCAGGAGAAAAGTCTAATGTCATTAACTGTCGCTGCCTAATAAAGCATGGAGGTGTAGACTGTGCAGGCTCTGGTGCAAGATCCATCCCTGCTGCTGCGACAGGAGATCCTCCTGAAAAGACATGTGCTCATGGCTAAAATTCCAGGTACCACACTCTCCTTGCCTAGTCCGGAGCCACTAAGATGACTAGGACCCAGTCTCTCTGATCTTCTTGAGTACTCTGGGCAGGAAAGGTGGGGGGGTTGTAAAGGAGTTCTGAGCCCAAATGTAGGCGAAAGGTGTCTCCTAAAGGAGATTGCCTTGGGAACTGCAATGCACAACAGCTTGGGCACTGCACGTTCTCTGCTGTGGCAAATAGATCGAGCTGGGTTTTCCCCATTGTTGAAAGCCTGTGTCATCTCAGAGTGCAACCAGCATCTGTGATACGCTAAGCACAGTCAGCTGAGTTTGTCTGCCTTGGCGTCTAAAGATAATGCCAGGTGTTGGGCAATCAGGAAATTGCCGAAATGCCCTACACCTCTCCCTGATGATGTCCCCAACCCAGTAACGATGCATCCATCCCAACTGCTTTTTCTGGGTGGGATAGAAAAAGGAGTCTGTAGCGGGACCAATTGCAGTCAAGGTGCCACCACTGCAGGTCTTTCACAGTTTCCTCCGACACCTGGTTGGAACCTGACAGATTTCCTTTGGTGCTTAGCACAATGGGACTTCAGAGTCAACTTCAAAGCCTGCATGTACCACCTGGTGTGGTCTATACGTAGGATGCAGGAGGCCAAGAGGCTACAAAGACTCAGAGTCAACCTCACTGAGACCCAGGCTGCAGGTTGAAACATCGGGATCATAGCCCGAATGTCCTGGACTCTTTAAGGTAGAGGGATGGCTCTGAAAACCTCCATATCCATGATGTATCCAATGAAGGGGAGCCGTTGTGAAGAAGTTAAGTGTGACTTCTGCATGTTGATGGAAAACCACAATGATGTCAACAGATCAGCAGTAGTCTGGAGGTGGTTTACAAATGTTTGAGGTGTGTCAGCCTTCAATAGGCAGTAGTTGAGATATGGAAGACTGGTATTCCCAACCTTGGCCGATGGGCTGCCACCACAACCATCACCTTTCTGAACACCAGGGGTGCACTAGCTAGGCCAAATTGGAGACTGGTGAATTGAAAATGCTCTGTGCCCACTTGAAAACGCAGGTAACACCTGTGAGATTGCAGGACGGGAATGTGGAAATATGCATCCTGCAAGTCCAGCGCTACCATCCAGACTCCTGGATCGCGGGCAGACAGAACTTGGGCCAGGGTGAGCATGTTGAACTACTCTTTCCTAAGGAAGAAGTTAAGAGAGTGAAAATCTAGGATGGGACAAAGGCCTCAATCCTTCTTCGGTATCAGAAAGTAACGGGAGTAACAACCTGTCCTGATTTCTGAAACCGGCACCTCTCTATTGCTCCTTTGGCTTAGAGTACCAGAACAGACAAGTGATCCTACAGAATATGCTGAATTGTGGGTGGTATGTCTGGACAATAGGAAAGGAAGGGTAGGGAGTAGCCTAGTTTCACAATCTGGAGAACCCATTGATCCAAGGTGATGCTCTTCAAATTTGAGGAAGTAAGAGGTGATCCGACCTCCAATCGGTCAATCTTGTGTTGCCACGGTTAAACTAAAGAGGTTTTGTGGCGGCTGCAGAAGGTGGGGCTGTGGCTTGGGTAGAATGCTGCAGATCAGCTTTCCAACCACATCCCCCAAGGAATTGAGAGGTCTGCTGTTGCTGACAGAAATACTGTATTTGCTGATAACTCTTTCCAATCTCTCAAAAAAGGGGCTGTTGTTGGGGAAGCTGCCTAATTGGTGAAGCTATGCCTAAAGAGCAGGCAGTGGCCTTACCCTCCTTGAACTATTCAAGGGCTGAATCTGCTTTTGCTTGAAACAGCCTACAGCCTTCAAATTGCTTGTTCATAAGTGACTGTTGGATATCAGTGGAGAAGCCTGTGGACCGAAACCAGGCATGGGGCCTAAGCACCACACTAATTCCAATTGCTGTAACAAGAGTCAGTAATGTCTAAACTTGAATGTATTAAAAATGTTGCAGCATCCAGTTCATCTATGATCAGATCAGATCAGAAAATACTTTATTCGACTCTTGGAAGAGCCATAAAAGATTGCACATACATATTTACAATTTAAAACTTTAAAAACCAACTGGTCCTCATACACAGAATTTGCACATTTATAAACAGTAATTAATACTCACTACGAGTCTTAAAAGCAGTGAAAAGATAGTTTAAAAGACAATATATAATTTCAGTTGTTTCCAGTGAGAGTAGGTATACCATTGCCAATTCATATTTTCTGATCCCAGCAGCAAGTAAAAGTGGGCGATTAAAACGCTTCCTCTGGGATGTATACAGACTACAAAATAAGATAAGGTGCACAGTGCTCTGATATGATCGGCCATCACAGGGGCATAATGGGAGTGATGCAAACCATGTGCCTCGAGTAGGGAAAGCGACTAGGTAATGAATTGTTTTTAACCGCAACCTAGTCAGCAAAAATTTTCGCCTTTCATTAAGATCAATTTGTAAGTAAAATGCAGGTTCTCTTTGTTGCTGGGGGGTGGGTTCTAGTTGATTAATCGTATTATAAGTAGGATATATCCGCTGGTGACTTTGGTAAAAGAAGGATTTAATGGACGCAGATGAGACATTTTTAAGGGTGTCAGGGTTTGTGTAGTATTCTGGGACACCCATATTAGTAAACTTCATTTTAACGTATCTTAACCACGGTATATCCAGGCTCTTATCCAGCCCCATGCAATCAGTCAATATTGTTCCGCACAGGGTAGCCTCAGGATTTTTCCAAATCTTTAACCAGAGCAACAGCGGTTGTAGTGCAATATTGTCTTTCAAGTAACTTAATCCTACTTCATCATGACAAAAAGCAACAGGGGAACTCTGAGGCACTGCTAAAAGTCTCCTTAAAAACTTATTTTCCATTATTTGTAAGGATTTGCAATTCATATGTCTCCAGACCCCAGCCCCAAAGGTTACCACTGAGAGGCTGTTGCTCTTAAAAATACATAAAATCTCCTTAGTTGGTTTGTGGCCCAGTCTTTTTGCAAATCTAAAAATAGCATCATTAGATTTCTGAAATTGCATCATTCTAATATTTAAAACATGTTTCCAATTAAAATCAACATCGAATGGTACCCCCAGATATGTAAAATGCGGAACTTTTTTAATTTCTTCACCCCCCAATAAAAATGTCCTCGTTTTAGAGTTTTTGGGTCCGCATTTCATTATGAATGATTTAGTGCGATTAACTTTTAAGCCCAGATCATTCATAAAAACATTAAAAGAATCAAGCAATATTTGTAGGCCATTTGCTGTCCTGGCTATCAGGACAGCGTCATTAGCATATAGTAATACAGGGATTTGACACATGTTTAATCTTGGAATATCCTTCCCCACCGCACAAAGTTGTTCTCCCAGTCCATTTATATATAATAAAAAGAGAAAAGGGGCCAGGACACACCCCTGCCTAACCCCTATATCAGAGGGGAATTCTTCTGCAAGATCTCCTTCGCTACTATAGCATGCTGAGGTGCATTCGTGGATTCTACTTAGCAGGGTGATAATTGCACCATCAATCCCCATGTTTGACATTATGGACCATAATTTACAACGATTTACTGTGTCAAAAGCACAGGTTAGGTCCATAAAAGCTAAATGAATACTGCCCCCCTTTGTGCTTTTGGACAATTAATGCCAAATTTAAAGTTTGTTCCACCGTACTCAGCCCGGGCCGGAATCCGAACGGGTATATTGAAGGTGCTTGGTGCTCAAGTGCCCAAAGTTCCAATTTGGCCAAGATCCCCCTACTCAGGATCTTGACTGAACTATCTAGCAAAGAGCTTGGGCGGTAACAATGCGGCAGTTCATCTATGATTAAATGCTGTAAAATTTGGCAGGCATACAGACCATTGGAAGAACATCTATCACTTTGTCCTATGATGCACTTACTGACCTGAGAGCAAGGCTGGTTGAAGAAATAATTATTTTGACAAAAGCTTCCATTTGACTCCCTATCTGGGGGAATGGTAGGGAAAGCATTTGGGTTTGTATGTTGTGTAGATTCCTGTACCATAAAACCCTCTGGAGTAGGGTATTGTTGCAAAAAATCAGGATCTCCAGGAGTTGGTCTGTGTCTTCTTGCTACATGTCTATTGACTGGAGAGCAAGACCCTGATTTTGCCAAGGTGTCCAACAGTCCATTAGTAAGAGCCTCATTAAATGGTAATAAATGTTCTTGCGACGATTGTCCTGGATTTCAAACCTCCATCATTAGTGTTATTTTAACTTCCGGTGTGGGTAAGATGAGGTCAAGAGTCTCAGCTGCATTTCTAATTACTGTGGCAAATTAAGAATACTCTTCAGTAGCTACTGCAGGATTTGGCAAAAAAGGGCCAATGTCCGCTGAGGTATCCAGACCAATGGCATTTTATAGATCTTCAAAAATCTCCCGTTTTGATAATGATAATATTCTTCATCATAAAAACTCTTCCTGAGTGTAATTTGGCCTCGATTGAGTATAGAGTCAAGATCTAGGCTGAGGAACGTGTGTCTCAGAGTTTGACTGTAAATTGGATGATCTACTGCCGCCAGCAATGTCGGTCTCGGATCCAACGTAAAAGGCGTCGGTCGTGTCAACTCAGTCTCCGAACAAGGTCTAAGGGCACAGCTGGTGGTGAGCATGACGTCGCTGATTGAATCTACAGAGCCCAAAGTTTCTCAAGTGGGATCCAGTGAGGTACCAAAAATCTTGTCCATAGTTAACTTAAGATGTTGGAGTTATTCCGGCATCGCTACCTGTTCAGAAGGGAACTGTAATGGGATCACCATCGAAGCTGAGGACGTAGTGGGAGAATACCACCATGGCCAAGAGATGCCTGGTGCATAGGGCAACTCCAAATGGTATGAGTGGTGAGATGTAGGTGAACCATGTTTGGACTTTTTAATGTTTTTTAAGCCTCCTCTTTGACTTACCTCACTTCTATGAAATCCGATCATGAGAGCAACCTCTAGCCCTCAACTTGGACTGGGGTCCCTATGCCCTGGACTATCTGGAACAGGTGTTCAACTTACTCAGCTCGACGACAGCGAGCTTCACCTCACAGATTGCCTTTTCTTCCTCTTGGCACACGAATTGTGACTGGAGCCAAGACACCATAGACAGACGCCATGAAGATTTGTAACTGACATCTGTTGGGTACAGTCCTTATGTGGTTTAAACTGTAGGTCTGGTGACATATCTGTAGACTTAAATCATTTTAATGAGAGAAAGGCAAAGTTTGGTGAATGACTGTTGGAGCTCTGGATTCAGATCAGTTGATGCGAAAAGAAAGGAACTGATGCCAGCTTGAGCAGGTGGAGTATATATACTGATCATGACGTCACATCCGCGTGAGGCATAGCAGCACAAGATAGAATGATGCTGCATGACTTCACCTGTCGGCATGAGAGAGCATTGCTATAAACAAAGTTTTCAGATTCAGCCTGAAGCCAGGGAATCCTCAAAAGGTGAGGAATCTGCAGTTAGAAGTCTCTATGAGAAAACTTAATTTCAAGAATTAAAGCTTGAGGTCTCTCTCTATGACTGAGGTGTCAACATTATTCGATCAATCTTTCAAGGTGGTCAGACAGTCATTAGGACTCCATTGTGTACTAGCAATACAATCTAGCATGCACTCTATAAAGCCCTGTCCTAAGAGCAATACCTGGTTTACATAAGAGCTTCCTTCCTTGAAATGTAATGCTAGAAGGGCGGAACTGCACCAGAGACGTAAATAACGCATCCAGTTAGCTAAGCAGGAATACTATTCCCTTCAGATCAGACTAGCCCTTAATATGCCTCGTGAACCTTTTAGAGTTATTAATAACTTACCTTCTCCGCTGGCTAATCAGGCCCAGATAGTTCCAACACAAATTCTGTGAGGAGTTTTCCACTGTTTTTTCTAGTTACAATTGACAACATTAGAATATTAACCATAAAAGACTCTAATTTTCAGACTGGAGTCTCTCGCTGGAAAGCCCTCCTGCCACGTAACCAAAGAAATATTTCCAGTTCAGGGAAGTCACCATCTCCAAACAAAATCAAAACATTTGCAGCTCCAGACCATCTAGCTACCCCGTTGATCTATGCCCAACCAATATTCTGAAACGACTTGGCCTTTTCTTAGTAACTGGGTTGATGTCTTTTTTACACCATTCCTTGATGTACAGGGTAGTACCAGATGATTGGAAGAATGTCATGATCAAGTCCTTTAAATAAAAAAAAAAAGGCTACTCTCTCTCCTTCAGATTTTCACCCTACATCTCTACTGTCATTCTTAGAGAAAATTCTGAAGACACTTGCCTTCAAACAACTACAGCAATGCATTGAAATAAAGAATGTATTCCTTCTTTTCGTATCGGCCTTTCGGCTGGGGCACAGTACTGGGCTGTTTGTAATAACAATCTTCGAGGACATTTGATGGATGATGAACAGTTGAAGCACTGGCAAACTAGCCTGTCAGAATTGTCAGTGGCTTCTGATACCATCTTATATTTCTCTCTTGGATTAGGAAAACCATGGCTGCTATCTTCTATACATTGAATGAATTGACTTCTTTATCACTGACTGCACTCAGACCATCCTACTTCCTACATTTAAGCCCAGCTCTGACCATAAAGGGTCTGGGGTACTCCAGGGCTCAATCCTTTCACCTTTGCTGTTTAATATGTATTTTAAACAAAACAAGGGAACCCAATATGGTATTCAAGTACCTTGGGTAACGATAATTTTTTAGAACAATGGCCCTTGATGAAGGTTAGATGAAAGCAAACAATGAATATATAATGAAATCAATACTATATTGCTACTGTCCAGACGGACAGTAAAAATTAATAATTGGCAATTTTAAGGATCAAGAGAAACAAAAATAAAGTGGGACACAGTCCTGCATCCAAAAAATAGAAGTGAACAAAAATAACGAAGAAAACAAACAATCAGGCAAGGCACAAGGCTTGTTTGGAAATGTGGAGGGTTAACCAAGCGGGATAAAGTACACAGCCGTTACACGTTACATAAAGATAAGTTTGTGTATGTAGCTGACATCTTTGGCACACACTCTTCATTTAATGGGGGAATCCTATTTTGTATGGAGACTTTCCTGTTATCCGTTTCTATCTGTTGTAAATTCTGGTGGGCTTTCTTCAGAGTTTTCCAATGTTTTCAAATAGTGTAAAAATCTGTTATCAATATTTTCTCTTTTTGCTATATACAAAAGTACAGGGGCTGTGTTTTTCCAGTGCTTATAAAGAAATTTGCTTACATTTCATCTTCTTGTTCATACGTATTGTCAATTATTCCTCTCTTCTATCATGCTCCTAACTCCCTTCTTTCTACCCTTTCCATGATTTTCTTTTCTCAAGAAACTTAGTATTATTTCTCTCACCTCCAGCTGCTTAGGTTTCCCAGTATTCAAATCCCTCTGTCCAGCAGTGCAGTCGCTCACCCCATGCCAAAAATAGGTGCGAATAGAAATATGCCTGCATCTCATTATGATATGACTGTAGTATATAAAAGTTTAATGGTTGCATTTACCCTTTTTCCCCAGCTATAGTTTTCTGATAAATGGCAAAGATTTACTGAATTAAAATGCTTTACTTGAAACATGATTGGTATGCATATACCCATCACATGTCTAAGGAAAACATTTATTAGCCCAGTTTTTTAGTGGCATCTTAAGGCAAAGAACAGGACAGTGCAACAATGGCAGGCGATAACAGGGCACCGCACTATAGAATAGGTGACATCTATATAACAGTGCTCCTGAGAAAGTGGATTCACCCCTATTTCTGCCTGAAAACATACATGTGTCCTACGAAAATGCTATGCACACATACTGTGTATTAACTGTTAGCTATGTCATTTTTATCAGCTTGAAGACAACTAAAATTCTAGAATGCCTGCACATTTGAACAAGTTACTTACTTTTGGAAACACATTATCTGGTAGAGGCTCTATCTAGCTTCAGATTCCTTTCCTTAGGCTATTCCCCAGGCGCCAGACTGGATCCTGAAATATTCTGGTGGGCTTTACCCCGGAGTGCCAGTAAGTGGCATTGTTCTGCTCCGCGTGGTGTCATTGGTGTCATCTGCGCTGGAAGTGACGTGAGCGGTATCTATTTAGGCGCCACCAACTGTGCTGATGTCAGTTTCTTTTTGAGACTTTCCACACGAGAAGCACAGCGCCACGAAGAACACTGACCACTGGTGTGTTAAACTAGGGTCCTTAAAAAACGAGCAGCACTTAACTCTAAAATCCGTTCGCAGAGCGGGGAGGATGAGAGGGTCAGTAATGAATCTGTGGCTAGATGGAGTCTCTACCAGATAAGGCGTTACCAAAGGTAAGTAACTTGTTTATCTGATAGAGACTTATAGCTGCAGTTTCCTCACCTTATAATGGATATACATGCAATAACTCCCAGGAGGTGGGGCTGCGATACGGTTTAGACTAGAAGCACAAGTTACTAACTTGTGTAACGATATATCTGTAAGAGACAGTAGTTAGTGATAGATTCCTTACCTTAGAATATCCCCAGGCGTCAGGCTGGATCCGGAAAGTTTTGCGTAGCAGTACCCTTGCGCGGTCGGTAGGCGGCGTCGTGCGGCTCCGCGTCCGTCGTCGGCGTCGTGATCGCCGGGATGACGTCGCGGGCAGTACTTAGGCGCCGCCCTGCGCGCTGACGTCAGTTCTGTACACGACTTTCCGCGCCAGGAACGCAGAGCCATGCAAGAAGCTGACACAGGTGTCTGAAAAATACTAGGGCCCTGAAAGGGATGTCCTTAACCCTAGAAATCAGTTCGCAGAACGGGGAGGATGGGTGGGCGGTAGGAATCTATCACTAACTACTGTCTCTTACAGATATATCGTTACACAAGTTAGTAACTTGTGCATCTGAAAGAGACACGTTAGTGATAGATTCCTTACCTTAGAATAGATACCCCAGCAATACCAACCCCGGTGGTGGGTCTGCGAACAAAGATCAGACAAGGAAGTCCTGGAGGACAGAACGGCCAAAGAAGCCGTCCCTCCGGACCTGACTGTCAAGGCAGTAATGCTTAGTAAACGTGTGCAGCGAGGCCCACGTAGCTGCCTGACAGATAACCGGCAGCGGAACACCGCGGCCCAAGGCCGTGGTAGCAGCCGTTGCCCTGGTGGAATGGGCACGCAGCCCAACAGGAGGCTCCTTCTTGGCCAAAGAATAGCAGGTCTTGATGCACAAGGTAACCCAGCGGGAGATGGTCCTCTTGTGCACCGCCCGACCTTTTTGGCGCCCACGTAGCCAACAAAGAGCTGGTCATCCACCCGGAAGTGTTTTGTGCGGTCGATATAGAAGGAGAGCGCACGTTTTGGGTCCAGACGGTGGAGCCTCTCTTCCTCTCTGGAAGGATGCGGAGGCGGAAAGAAGGTGGGCAAAGTGATGGTCTGCCCAATGTGGAAAGCAGTAACCACCTTTGGCAAGAAGGACGGACGCGTCCGAAGAACAACCTTGTCTGGATGAACAGACAGAAAGGGAGGTTTGCAAGAAAGAGCCTGGAGCTCACTCACCCGCCGAGCGGAGGTGATGGCCACCAGAAAGGCTGTCTTTAGAGTGAGAAGACGAAGAGGACAGTTATGCAGAGGCTCAAAGGGAGCGCACATTAAAAAGGTAAGAACCAAGTTCAAGTCCCACTGAGGCATCACAAACGGAACAGGAGGGAAGAGGTGAGTAATGCCTTTTAAGAACCTGTTAACAACAGGGGACTTGAAAAGGGAGGGCTGATCAGGGAGCCTGAGGAAGGCCGAGATAGCACAAAGAGAACCCTTGATGGTACCCAGGGCAGAACCCTGTTGGGCCAAAGAGAGAAGGAACAGAAGGACCTCAGAAAGAGGGGCAGAAAGGGGATCCACAGCCTTTGCTGTGCACCATGCCACAAATTTGTTCCACCTGCAGGCGTATACCACCTTAGTGGAGGGACGCCTGGCTGCCAGAATCACATCACAAACTTCGGGAGGCAAGTCGAAAGGAATCAACTGCCGCCGCTCAATCTCCACGCAAGCAGGTGTAGACTGGACAGGTTCGGGTGGAGGACCGTCCCCTGCTGCTGCGACAGAAGATCCTCCCGAAGAGGCAGACGGATCGGGGGATCTATGCTCATATTGAGTAGCTCGGGATACCAAACTCTTCGAGCCCAGTCCGGAGCCACAAGAATGACTTGGGCCCGGTCGTGCCGAATCTTCTTCAACACTCTGGGTAGAAGTGGTATAGGCGGAAAGGCGTACAACAGACCGCAACTCCACTCGCGACGAAAAGCGTAGCCGAGCGAGTGCCGCCTTGGAAATTCCAACGCGCAGAACTGATGACATTGCGCGTTCTCTTCGGTGGCGAATAGATCTAACCAAGGCTCTCCCCACTGTAGAAAGAGTCCTTGCGCCACTTCCGAGTGAAGACGCCATTCGTGATCCATCATGCACCTGCGGCTGAGTTCGTCCGCCCTGGCGTTCAGAGAACCTGCCAGGTGTTGAACCATCAGGAACATGCCCTGATGTTCCAGCCATGTCCAGAGGCGCAGAGCCTCCTGACAAAGGGTCCAAGACCCCACCCCGCCCTGTTTGTTGCAGTACCACATGGCGGTGGTGTTGTCTGTGAACACCTGCACTACCTTCCCTTTGACAGAGGGAAGGAATGCCTTGAGTGCAAGCCGGATCGCCCGGAGCTCCAGAATGTTGATATGGAGCCGGGACTCCGCCGGAGACCAGAGGCCTCTGATCTCCGCCTCTCCCATGTGACCGCCCCATCCCAGAAGGGACGCGTCCGTCACAACTGTATGCTCTGGCTGGGGAAGGGAGAGGGATCTGCCCATGACCCATTGCCGGTTCGAGAGCCACCACTGCAACTGTTTTGCAGTCCCCTCCGAGATCTGGACGTGATCGGACAGGTTGCCCTGGTGCTGCGCCCACTGGAACTTCAGGTCCCACTGCAGAGCCCGCATATGCCATCTGGCATGATTGACCAGCAAGATGCAGGAGGCCATGAGGCCCAGCAGCCTCAGGGTCATCCTTACCGAAACCCAGGATAAAGGCCGAAAGATCGGAATCATAGCCTGAATATCCCGGACTCGCCGTTCGGGAGGATAGGCCCGAAACTGCGTCGTGTCCAGAACTGCTCCGATGAAAAGGAGCTGTGGAGAAGGAATCAGATGCGACTTCGGCACATTGATGGAGAACCCCAGCGAGTGCAGGAGTTTGGCCGTAGTCTGGAGGTGGGAGACGACTGCCTGGGACGAGCCCGCCTTCAGCAGCCAGTCGTCGAGGTAGGGGAAGACTGAAACCCCTGCCCGGCGCAGATGAGCTGCGACCACCGCCATCACTTTCGTGAACACCCGAGGGGCACTGGTAAGGCCAAAGGGGAGCACGGTGAACTGAAAATGCTCGGGGCCTACCGTGAACCGAAGGTAACGCCGGTGGGCCGGCAGGACGGGGATGTGGAAATACGCGTCCTGCAAGTCCAACGCTACCAACCAGTCTCCTGGGTCGAGGGCAGTCAAGACCTGAGCTAGGGTGAGCATCTTGAACTTCTCCTTCCGGAGGAAGCGATTGACGTTCCGGAGGTCCAAGATAGGACGCATGTCCTCCTTGTCCTTTTTGGGCACCAGAAAGTAGTGGGAGTAGCAACCACGCCCTACTTCTGGGGTCGGAACATGCTCGATGGCCCTCTTGGCCAAGAGGGCCGTGACTTCCTTCTGTAGAAGCACCAAGTGATCCCCTGACATGCGGTGGAATTGAGGTGGCATGGCTGGGGGGTGGTCTCGAAGGGGAGGGAGTAGCCCCTTCGGACAATGTCCAAGACCCACCTGTCCGAGGTGATGGTGCGCCAGTGGGGAAGGTGATGGCGGACCCTGCCCCCTACTGGCGTGCTGTGCACCTGAAAGGAGGGACTAGGAGGGCTTGGAGGCCGCGGACGGGTTGGAGGTGGTGGCCTGACCCGCACGCTGGTTGCCCGATCCGCCACGGCGGAATCCACGTCCTCGGCCACGCGAAGACGCCTGCTGCGCGGGCCGGTGGCTGGGCTGCTGACGTGAAGGGGCGCCCCTACCGTGGCCACGATAGGGGCGAAAAGCAGAAGGCAGCGGAGGGCGTGTAGCAGTAAGGCCCAGGGACTTGGCAGTAGCCCGTGAGTCCTTAAAGCGCTCCAACGCATGGTCTGCTTTGGACCCAAAAAGACCGACTCCATCAAAGGGCATGTCCATGAGAGTATTCTGGACATCCCCTGAAAAACCAGTGGTTCTCAGCCAGGCGTGGCGTCGGAGCGCCACCGTCGTTGCAATCGATCTGCCCAGCGAGTCGGCGGTGTCAAGGCCACAACGGATAGTGTATTTGGCCGCATCCCTTCCTTCCGCAATGGCGCGGGAAAGCAGTGCCTGGACCTCCTCAGGGCACTGGGGCAAAACATCCGCCACCGAATCCCACAGGGAGTGGGTATATCGGCCCAAAAGACAAGCGGTGTTAACGGACCGCAAGCCAGCACTGGAGGAAGAAAAACCTTTCTTCCCAAACTGATCCAGGCGTTTGGATTCCCTATCCGGAGGAGCGGTAGGGAAGGCGGTTTGGGAAGCGGAGGCTTGGACAACCAAGCTCTCAGGAGTGGGGTGGACAGAAAGAAACAGGGGGTCGCCCGGAGCAGGGCGATGGCGTCGTGACACGTTCCGATCCACAGGAGCCCCTGTGTTGGGCTTGGACCAGGCGCCCAAAAGAACGTCAGTGAGGGCGTCGTTAAACGGCAGCACAGTCTCCGCAGAGGAGGCTGCCGGCTGAAGCACCTCTGTCAAGATGTTAGGCTTGACCGTCAAAGTAGGGAGCTGGAGACGTAAGGCCCCAGCAGCCCTACGCAACACCGTACCAAAATTGGCCCCCTCCTCCGTAGCCACGGGAGGAGACAGCATGCCAGTGTCAGGGGAAGTATCCAGACCACTGGCCTCCCCTAGACTCTCTGTCCAGTCCTCATCAAACTGACAGTTGCGCGTCAGAGGGTCATCAGACCCCTCCCAGTCCTCCTGGTCCTCCTCTGGTGCAAAATAAGGAGGAGGAGGGACATTTGGGACCCAAGGTCCCATCGGCGCCGGAGCCGGCGTCGAGCGACGTCGCTCCGGGTCCATGTCCGGAGCCGGAAGGAACTGGGGACGACGCCGCCCGGAGCCCAGGGCGGCGTCGAGAACGGCACCGGAGACATCGGCGCCGGCGGAGGCGTGGTTAGGTCGACCGGCGTCGATGGGGGTTGTGGAGCCGGGATCGAGGCCGGGGCCGGAGCCGGGATCGAGGCTGGAGGCACGGGCGACGCCGGGGCCGGAGCCGTCGGCGACGCCGGAGCAACCCCATCAGGGCCCGCGGGGCCCGAAGGCGCACCGGAGGGGCCTGAAGGCCCGAAGAGGCGGGCCATGGCCGACAGGAATTCCTGTATTTTGGCCGGATCCGCCCCCGAACCCGGGAAGGGCGGGTATGACAAGGGCGACTCCACAGGCATGTCCGGGGCCGCGGGGGCGGGACGGTGCCGGGAGGGGCCTCAGCCGAGTCGCGAGACCGGCGAGGCGAAGTCCTAGAGCGATGATGCTTTTGGACTTTTTGTGCTTCGACTTACCGGACGAAGAAGACTTCGACGCCGACGACCGGTGTGGACTCCGCGATCGACCCCTGGACCTCTCACGCGACCGGGCCTTCCGCGGAGCCGAATGCCGGGCCTCGAGGAGCTTTCGAGACCGCTCTCGCAAAGCTTTCGGGTGGAGGGCCTGGCAGTCGGTACAGGACGCCGTGTCGTGGCCTCGGCCGAGGCAGAAGAGACACTCTTGATGCGGGTCGGTGACGGACATCATCCGCGCACAGGCGCCGCATCGCTTGAAGCCGGGCATCCCTACGACACCTCGAAAGATGGAAAAACAGTGAAAAAATCACCAAAAAGTATGGTCAAAAAATGACCAGGGCACTGCTCTTCCCGGATCTGCGCTTGCTGGCGCGGAAAAAGAAGAACTGACGTCAGCGCGCAGGGGCGGCGCCTAAGTACTGCCCGCGACGTCATCCCGGCGATCACGACGCCGACGACGGACGCGGAGCCGCACGACGCCGCCTACCGACGCGCAAGGGTACTGCTACGCAAAACTTTCCGGATCCAGCCTGACGCCTGGGGATATTCCAAGGTAAGGAATCTATCACTAACGTGCCTCTTTCAGATAGTCCTTTATGACTGAATGGGCGAAACGCCCATCACGCCGGACCCAACTGTCCAGGCAGTGCTTCGTCAACATGCGCAAGGAAGACCACGTTGCTGCCTGACAGATATCCAAGAGAGGAACTCTCTAACGTAGTGGTAGCAGCCTTGGGCCTGGTGGAATGAGCTTGCAAGCCTTCAGGAGGTTGCTTTTAGACCAATGCATAGCAGCTTTCGATGCAGAACACTATCCACCATGACATGGTCCATTTCTGCGCTGCCTTTCCTTTCATTGCTCCGACGTACCACACGAATAGTTGAGTGTCTACCCAGAACTCGTAGGTGCAGTCAAGTTAGAATGACAACGCTCTTTTTGGGTCTAGCCGAAGGAGTTTTTCCCTTTTCTTTACAGGGCTGAGGCAGAGCATAGAAAGTAGATAGAGTGGCTTACATAAAAGGGCGTTACCACTTTTGGTAGAAAGGATTCTCTAGTCCGGAGGACCAATTTGTCTGAGTAGATGTTCAGATAGGGAGGATGTACTAGCCTGTAACTCACTGACCCACCGGGCAGCCTAGGAAGACTTTTTATGGCTAGAAGCCTATGGGGGCAGAGATGTAGTGGCTCAAAGGGAGCACACAACAAAAATGTGAGAACTAGATCGAGGTCCCACTGAGGCATAATGAAAGGTGCACGTGGGAACATATGTTGATGGCCTTTAAGAAATCCATTTACAACAGGAAATTTGAAAAGGATGGCTCATCTGGCACCCGCAGAAATGCAGAGATGGCAGACAAATAACCTTACAATAAGCCAAAGTACAGCCCTGCTGGTCTAGGGTAAGAATAAATAAAAGAACCTGGGAAAGGGGTGCAGGTAGAGGGTCAACTTATTTATCTGTACACCATGTCATGAACTTGCTCCAACAGCAGGTGTATACCATCTTGATGGAGGGATGCCTGGCTGCCAAGATAGCAATGCAGACTTCTGGTGAAAGGTCGAAAGCTGTCAACTGTTGCAGCTCAATATCAATGCATGAAAGTGAAGTGTTTTCAGGTTCGGGTACAAAACCCTGCCCTGCTTCTGCGACAGAAGATCCTCCCGAAGAGGCAGCCTGATCGGAGGACCCATGCTCATGCTCAACAGATCGGGATACCAGACTCTCCCGTGCCAAATCCAGAGCCACAGTAATGACTTGAGTCCGGTCATTCCTGATCTTCTTGAGAACTTTGGGCAGGAATGGTATGAGCGGAAAGGCGTACAATTGCCAGAGGTGAACAGATCTAACCAAGGCACTCCCCGCTCCTGAAGGAGACCTTGTGCCGCTTCCGGGTGGAGATGGCACTCGTGATCTAGTAGGTATTGACGGCAGAGTTTGTCGGCTTGGACGTTCAGAGAGCCCGCCAGGTATTGAACCACCAGGGATATGCCCTGGTGTTTCAGCCAAGTCCAGAGGCACAAGGCCTCTTGACACAGGGTAAATGAACCAACATCACCCTGTTTGTTGCAATACCACATGGCGGTGGTGTTGTCTGTGAAAACCTGCACTACCCTTCCCTTGACTGAAGGAAGAAAAACTTTCAATGATAATTGGATTGCCCTAAGCTCCCATAGATTGAGGTGGAGTTCGGAATCCACCGGAGACCAGAGTCATCTAATCATCACCTCTCTCTGATGACCTCCGCTGCCCAGGAGTGACATCCGTCACTACCATCAGTTCTGGTTGGGGAAGGGAGAGGGGTCTGCCACTGACCGCAATCGCAGTTTGTTAGCCACCACTGCAGGTCTTTTGCAGTTCTCTTCAAGATCTGGACCACAGTGGAGAGATTCCCCTGATGCTGCAACTATAGGAACTTCAGGTCCCACTGCAGAGCCATCATATGACAGTGGGCATGTGTACTAGCAGGATGCAGGAGGCTATGAGGCCCAGCAGGCTCAGTCAGTCTGACCGAAATCTAGGATAGAGACCGAAACATCATAGCCTGAATATCCTGGACTCGACGCTTGGGAGGATAAACCCAAAACTGCACCGTGTCCAGAAGAACTCTGGTGGATGGGAGCGTCGGAGAGGGAGTCAGGCGTGACTTCGGCATGTTGATAGTAAACCCCAGCAAATGCAGAAGTTTCGCCGTAGTCTAGAGGTGGGAGACGACAGCCTGCGGCAAACTTGCCTTCAACGGCCAATCGTCAAGATAGGGAAAGATGGGGAAAGACTGGAACCACCGACCTCCGTAGATGAGTTTCAACCATGCCCATCACTTTCATGTAGTGCTTAATTTGGAAAAAAGTAAGTGCCAGGGCTCTAGTCAGGAGGCCATAGCAGCTTGCATCATACATTGCCTCTACAATGCTGCCAATGATAGTAACAACTGTTGTGTAGTTCCTATAAACAATATACAGGATCTGCGCGTATAGTCAACATACACTGTAGGATTGGTGTCAGACGAACTCTGATCACCCCCACCGGGTATGTTGGCCTTCTTGTACCAACTAGCTCACAGTGCCACTAGAATCTCCTCTTACCAAGGAGAGAATAGTTCTTGGTAACTATCGAACATGACAACCCTGATCCCTCAGGACCGTGGAAACAATATACTACTTTTCACCCAGACATTCGTGCTTACTTAGTCGGTCTCAGAGAAATACACAGAATAAACAGGCTGGGCGTTTTCAATAAGAATTTATTGAACAGCTGTTATTCTGGTGTAGAATAGATGAGCTGCAACACCCGTTAGACAGTATAAGATATAAATGATTAGCAGTACGATAAAGGTAAATGGATGATATAGCTCTACCATTTTACTATAGTCATGAATACATAAGAATATATAAAACACATGATAAAAGAATGCCTCCCTATCTAGATGTACCTAAGTGTACCTAGCATGTATGTAGGTGTTAAGCCAAGAATCCCTCTAGGATTTAGTCAACCCCATTACCTGAAGTGAGAGACTATGGGACCCCGTCCTGGTCTCGAGTTGGACACCCTGCGAGTGATGTTTAGACCACTACGAGCTGGAGTGTCTGCCTGCAGGAACCTCAGCGTCTCTGGTCAGTGTGTCGGCGGGGAAGTCTTGATCTCCTCTGTCTTATCTTAGCAAGATGTGATGTATACATACCCATTGGTCTCCCCAGGGGTCCTACCTTGCTGTATTACTGTGTCGGCCTAAGGATGACGTTGGGCATGAACTTTGTACATAGATATTATACAGGAGATGGTAGTCCTGCTGTGCTTCCAAGAATCCTCATGCATAATGTATGAGATTTCGAACTAGGGAAAACCCGCGTACTGACTGCAGTGTAATATCTAGGTAAAAGGTCAGTCCCTGTAAACCGGGACAAGTGTAATGTAGGGAGAGAAAATAGGTGATGGGTAATGAGATTACCGGGGCGTATGTTATGATACCTATATGGAATATAATAGCCACTCCTCTTCCGAATGGACGACATAGTTAAATTCTAAACGTACTACTAGGCTTAGTAGATACTGGTACGCAAACAGTAAAAACAGTTTCTTTTCATGCTTAAAAACAATGTTTAAAAACGTTTAAAAAGTTCTTTAAAAAAAGTCTAAAAAGAGGTAAAAAGTGGAAATTGACACTCAAGCTATAGCTCTAATTTGTCCACAGGTATAGTTCGAACTACTACAAGCATTTGAAAGCCAAGCATGCTCAAAGAGAATGTCAATTTTGATATAGAGTTCCAATTTTCTGTTTGCTTATCAAAAGGTCAAATTTTTTCCCGGCACACGACAGGCCAAAATGAGTCAAATGTTTGTGTGTCCTGGCTGGTAGACGCAACATTCTCGTTGCTTGCTTCCGCAGGTGGCTGTCCCTGTAACACCTCGCATATTATGTCAATTGAGCACAGATGATCTACCGTACTGTCCACAGCCGGTGCCGGGGCAGGGTGTGCGCTATCCAAGGCCTGGGTGTCAGAGGAGGAGCCGGTGTCCATACCAACAGGAGCAGATACTACCTGTCGTGGCTCTAGGAATGCCGCCATCAACATGGGAATATGCTGGGGACACTGCAGAACATGGGCCGTTATCGGGTCCAGTAAAGCATCAACGTCCGGCTGCGCACATGATGGGAGTGTCAGACAGAGATCCAACACGCATTCTTCTCCGCAAAACAGGCATCGGAGGACAGGTAAGATGCAGTCCATCCAGACTGGTCTAAATGACAGGAACCAAGAAGCGCTTAGTTCCCTTAGGCGAGGTGTGCCTAGAAGTTGTACCATGCGATCACTGTATTTTCTCTCCAGGAGTACTGTTTCCATCTCCTTGGTGACTGGGACGTCCATTGACAATCAGGATACCTGCTATTAGAAACAGGATCAGCGGCAGCCCTCCAAAGATGCTTCCAAATACGGAGTTTATAAAGTTTGGTATAACTCCGAGGACCGTCTGAACGGTGCTTAATAGTCCCGGACCTATGGTCTTAAATAGGTGAACAATGCCCGTCGTATCAGACATGTTAAAGATACGATTTACCATTTCTGCTAAATGAAAAGGGCAATTTGTACGTATAAGTGCCTGTATCTCTGCCGAAGACCTTGCTACTTGAAGATCAAAAGTCTCTCGAGCGGAGGTTAAGGGCACGGGTTTCTGTATAAGCATGGCTTTCATTCTGCTCAAAGTATCAAACCGTATTAATGAAACATTTGGTGAAGGCCATAACGGCGCCTCCCTGACTGTATGTGTCGTGGAAACAATACTTGCACACAGCAAGTAACCCTGGAACTCACAGTTACCAGATATGCGATGCCCGGAATCATCCCACAGCAACCTTGATCGTTCAGCATTAAGTAACTCCCATTTGAAAGTAGCCCGAACACTGGAGTGATCACGGCAGCTGGGGCACCCTTTAAGTGACAGGATAAGTTTGCTACTGAACCATTGTAGGCCCCATGAAGCATTATATCCTGGCATATAAGTGATCCACTTAAAGTATTCTCGCAGTTTGTACCGCTTAGAAACACTTCTTTTTCCCCACTCCGGCATCGAAATCTATATGGTAATTCCCAAGATTCCTTGATGAATTCCCAACCCATTTCTTCATATCTGCCTGCCTGCATTTGTTGAAGGCAATATTAAAATTGAAAAGTAGTGACCGGAAGAGTTATGTGGCCAGGGATTAATCATTCTGTGGACAGTGATTCTGCCACTGTGAAAGCTAATCTGTCCAATTTTTCAATGCACAGCATTATATACTTTGCTCCCCTCTGCGCCATTTCTATCTGTTTTTCCGTCAGATTGTACGAGGAAAACAGAGACGTGCTGTTTATGAAACGCCAAGGCACATAGCCTGCGCGCAAAGATTGCAACGTCCAGCTTAGTAACATAATAGAATGCAATTGTGATTGCCTGTGTTGTAATATGGACAAATCTTGTTCTAGTACATCAATAGCAGATGATACAATGTTGCCCAGTGAATATATTCTGGATGTTAGTGTCGTTAACCCATTGTCGACCACTGCTAGAGCTTTCTCTAGGTTTATACGATCTATTTCTCGTAATCTTTCCGCGGCCTCTTGTTGTGATATTTTCCAAATCTCATTGTAGACAGATTAATAGAAACGTTTGTGACGTGGCTTTCTAGGACCTAACAAAAAATCCCGTAGGTCCACATCCTGTGAAAGTAAGGCTAAGTGTTGTTTCACCTGTGTGAGTGTTGAGGTTAGTAGCCAATCGAGGTATAACTTCCCAACACTGTATGATGTCACTACCCCTGGGTGTTGTCTTTGCACATAACGTGGATCTGGCCTATTAATACTAAATCCTTTAGTTTTACCCAAGAATCTTTCTTGACAGTTATTAATGTCTACGGGCCATACCAACCATCCCCTCCAATCGGGATCTGTTCTATTGCTTTGCAAAATGTCATTTATTGTAACCTGTTTTTGTGATGTTATGTTATCCTTTTTATCCTATGTTAAGCTTTTTTGCTTAGGGTCCCACGCACTAAAACTGCCTCATGGGGCGATAAGCGTTTTATAGTCGCCACTGCAAAACTCTGGAATTCTCTTCCACTAAAGATCAGATCTTGCCAATCTTTGCTAACCTTCAGGAAAATGACAAAGACCTGGTTGTTTAATCAGTAAGTTCCTATGGTATTTGCCTGCTGTCCTCCGCGCCGAGACACCCATGGGTAATTGAGCGCTTTATAAATCTCAAACAAACATCCTCGGTGTGTGATGGTGCTGGCACCCGAGGTGTATTCAAATCTTTATTCCTGGCTAACCCAAGACAAGTTGTTTGTTGCACAGTTTCATTCAAGAACATTATTTGTCGAGGAATAAGACATGCTCTAAATAGTGCCTCTGTTCCCTGGACCTGCCAGTCTCTAGTACCCCAGACGGATTTTATGTCTATGGTGTCTTTCCATAGGTTGAACCCTTGTTCAGACAACTGGGTAATAAAGGAAGCAGAATAAATCTGTTTGGTGTTTGTCAACATATTTTTCTGTGCCGGTGTAGGTGCAACCTTATAGTAATATGAGGCTGGGTCAGACGTGTTAAACCCTGAAAAATATGGACATTTTTGTGCATATGTTTTTTGAACTGCTTTTCGGCGGTGTCGGGCAATGTTCCCATTGGTGATATGTAAAAACATTTCTAGGGTTAGCAGATTTATGCAGAAAGTGATGACCATTATGTTGATAGCAATACATTTTCTCAAAGTCTGATGTGTCCTCTAACATTTCATTAATAGAAAAAGCAGCAGATTTCTCTAAATCAGACAACATATTAACAGTTTCATAATCCCAATCATCGGAAAATGTACTGGAGGTAATGATATCACTCAATGATATTTTAAATAAATGTGGTATTTTTAAAAGTTTAGTCGGGCCAAATATATCGAAATCAACCTTGTCCCACACTATACCGTCAGGTATAGGAACTGCTGTAATGTTCACTGATGATAGGTCTCTTTTTTTACGATGTGATGATGGATGTGGTTTCAAAATCACATTCACTTTTTGTGCTGCAGAGCTTTCTCGAAGAGAAGTTCCATTAATAAGCATGCTAAAAACTATTACTAGGCCTATCCAGAAAAGAAAGAAAAGTATTCCTGTAGATACCCAGAGTTCTACCCGAGGTGATACCAGGTAAGTCTTTTTAAGAAAGTTCAGAAAATCTTTAAATCGCTGTAGACTAGTTCTTTGGGCTGGTGTGGTTTCAGGTTCGCTTGGATCTAACGAGAAGGTGTCAAAGTCAATGAAATAGCCAGATGCAGTTCGATCAAATTTCGGTAGTTCTGCAGGTTTTGTGGAAACTGTAGCTTGCTCTTGTTGGGGCATGTTGATGTAGATATCCGTGTTTGGTCGAATTAAAATTTGTCTTTCAGTGGAGTTCTCATTTTGAACTTCAGTTTCAAGAGGAATGAGTTCCATTGCATTGTTGCTTAGTCCTTCATTCCGTGCAGGTGATTCTTCAAACGTGATGAGTCTTTCTGTTTGAACTTCTTGTATAGTTGTGAGAGGAGGGTGTCTGCTACTTCGGAGTCCACACGGCCTACTATTCAGTATCGGCCACATAGTGTGGTTTGATTAGGTCAATTGAGACTAATCTTTTATCCTTTTTACCAGCAAGAGGTGGCAGAAGTACTGTTCTTGTTCCTTCAACTGCCAGGACAGGTACAGGCTTTCTGTATGATGGCCCAAATTCTTTTTAGTCTGCTATTTTTTCTGTGACCAGATCCCCGACTTTAGGGATCCAGACAGGTATTGCTGTGACACTTTTTACTTCCCCAGTGGCGGTCCTTTTCGTCTGGACATTACTCTGTAGTGCCCTGCTTTCGTTCAGGTCCTGTAAAACAGCCAAACGTTCATGGATGTCAAAAGGTTTTTCATCCGCCACTGTGCCTTCACAACCAAGATCAGGTACCCACATTCTCGTCCCAAATGGGACCTCATAAGGAGTGACCCCACCTCCCCCCAGAAAGCTTCTTGGCTGATTGTTCAATGCCCTCTGGACTCCATACAGATGTTTTACCCAATTTCCACCCGAGCCTAATACTCTAGCTCTCAAAGATTGCTTTAAGTCCCGGTTTTTCCTCTCCACAACCGAATTTCCCTCGGGATGTTACGGAGAGGAGTACCGCAATTCTACACCCAAACTTCCCATGGCTTCCTTGTAAGCCCTAGAGCTAAACGCAGGGCCACGGTCAAAATGTAATGTGCCAATTGCGTCTGTCCCTATAAAGACTGGCAAATCTTTTATAACAGTTCGAGCGTCAGCCGAGCGCTGGGGCCACGCCCATAGGAACCTGGAGCAGGAATCCACTGCAACCATAATATACTTGTAAGCCCCATCCGATTGTGAGGGGCCGCAGTGATCCAAATAAACACACGCGAGTGGTTTGTCTGATATTAGTAATGGTGTCTGTACTGGACGCGTTACGGTGGAGCCTTTCATCTGCTGACAGATGTTGCATTTCAAGACATAGCCCTTAGTCTGCCTTCTTAGTCCTGGCCACCAGTAGCGTTGTTTCAATAGAGAAACCATAGCAGAAACTCCTGCGTGTGCAGAACCTATACCCTCGTGTGCTGCTAGAATTAATCCTAACCTTCGAACCATATTTGGTATTACTCTATCCCCCACTCCTGGAATTTGAGCAAATGAAACATTGTATGCATCTAACTTGTAGGAGTACTTGAGTGGGAATCTTTTCCGTACTGCTGTGTTATTGCGTGTGGCAATAATCGCAACCATTATCTCACCGTCTATCCTCGTTTTTGAACGAGTGATTGCAGCTACGGAAGCCGTTCGTACAGCCCCCTTTGCGGCTTCGTCAGCCAATGAATTCCCTTCAACGTGAACGCCATCTCGGTGATGACTCAGTGTCTGTATCACATGAGCTCTTGGTAGTTCGTTTTTCAACTCCACTACCTGTTCCCATAGCGTTTTGTGCTCAATTGTGCCACCTTTTGCATCTTTAAACCCGTTTTGTCCCCAGTGATGTAAATATTCATTATATGACTGTACACAGTAAAAGGAATCACACATGATTAGTAAACACATTTTATTCCGTTACAGCTCAACAAGTAGGTGCTATACAATGGGGTGAAGAAGTGCTATCATGTTGTTGATAATAGTCAGCGACAATCATGTTAACGAATATACATTGTTATGTACGGCTTTTCATCCAATGTCTCTGCTTCTTAAGGTGCGCCTATGTTTATCCATCTTAGCAATATTCCCAGGAGAACCATGCTCTATATCTCTATACCGGGAATCGACTTAATAAGTGTCCATACTAGTCCTCATTCATGTCTACCACAACAATCAACAAACTAACAACGTTCCCCCTCCCCTCCAACCCCCCCCTCAGACCCTATCCACCCCCCTCATCACACAGGATTAGTGTGGGGAATTCTCGATCCGTATTTATCAGTGTCAGTATTAGTGCTTTTAGTTCTGCCAGCTGCGCAGTGCAGTCTCCTAGAGACTGTGTTTTTGTGTACTTTCCATCCTGCATGCATGCATCCTTTAACGATAGCACACGCGGTGCTGTATTGCCGTTTACTCCCTATGGCCGGTTACGCTGGAACCGTCAGTATAAATAATATATTCATACTGATCTAGAGGCATTATTTCATTTGGTAGAGGATATTCTTGTTCGTATTGCAGAAATGCTTTTGTTTTTAAATTTGGGTCGTACCTGTATTCTACATCTGTTGCAGTAAGAGAATTAGTCAATTGTATCCATCTTGGATGTAAGGCTTTAGAGTTGGGAACGCTTGCCTTTGTTGCAGCTTCTAAGGCTGGAACCGAGGTAACGACTAATATAGGTTTCCCTTGAGCCAGGGCTCTTTCTCTAACTACAGCAGTCTGTACTGCTGTTAGACTTTTTTCTGTAGATGCGAAGCGCATCTCAGCATTTGTGTACAAATGAGATTTATATGCTATTGGTACTGTCTCACCTTCATTATATGTTAGATAGATGTACCCAGATTGACCCGCAACTATACGGATCACCAGGCTGCATACATTTACGCGTCTGTAAGTGTTTTGAAGCTACCATGTCAGCTTGTAAGGAACGAAGGGTATCTGTGTGTTCCTGTGTCCACTGTCTAACTGAAAAGTCAGGTTTTATCAAATCGTAGAAAGGTTTTACTCTTTCTGCGTAATCCAAAATGTATGTTCTGCCAAAATTCAAGAATCCCAAGATTGATTGCAAGTTTTTTAATGATTTTGGAGGTTGGAGCAGCGCACCCGTTTCTAAAAAGTTAGCTGCCAGGCTTTTCCCTTCACTTGAAAGCTCATATCCTAGAAAAAGGACGTTAAGATGGGCTATCTTCGATTTTTTAAAGTTGAATTTGTAACCCTCAGAGGCAAATCCCCAAATTATGGTATTCACTCTGTTCAAGTGTTCCTCCGTGTCATCGTCAATTAGATAAATATCATCCACATAGGACAATGCCTCCTCATCCAGATTTTGAAGTAACTCAGTAACTCTCGCTGAAAACAACCCCGGGCTGTTCTTATACCCCTGGGGGAGTCGGCAAAATTGCCGCTGGGATCCTAGCGCTGAGAATGCTGTCAAATATCTGCTCTCAGGCGCTATATTTTGACAAAAACATCCATTTGAGATATCCAGCGTTATTTTGTATTTTTTCCGCACAATGTTATTAATTAATGCGGCACTGTGTGCATTTTGAACTGCAAATGTCTTAGTGCAAGTGTTTAAATATGTGTAATCTAAAACTAGATGATATGTGTTGTCTGGTTTCGATACGGAAAACATTAGTGTTATCCATTTGAGAGGTGCATGTTTCAATCACTCTTTGGTATTCAAGTTGACCTAAGATCTCCCTGACAGGTTTTTTAGCTTCTTGCTTTATTGGATACTGCCTTTGTGCAGTTGGAGTATTTTTTAATGGAATTATGTGGTGGGTTGAATCCTCATCCCATCCAACATGATTTTTGTATAATGCTGGGGTTTGGGCTACCGCCCACTCCGGTGCATATGTATATTTTAAATATTTGGGAACGTGGTCGGAGAATGCTGGTAAAATTACCGTTTCTCCCCTAGGGCAATCCATGACGAATGCTGGCGGCCAATCCTGTTCAGCTAACAAAATGTCATAGCCAAACGTTAGGTTCTCCCAAAAGAGACCTCTTACTGACCTGCATTTGTCCCACTCCATTTGGAGTGTAATTTCATATAATTTGTGTGGGACACTTACCCTAGTATCAGGTGTTTCCACCATGATATAATCATTCAAGTCCGCTGTCACCAGAAATGCCATCAGGTTCTGGGGAGCTATTGTTACTTCTGCCGCACTGTCTAGCATCATCAGAGCCCATTCCCCGTTCAGTAGTCGAGTCTCAGATTTCTGGGCATGTCTGATCTTTAGACCTGCAACCTCCTTTTTGAACTGTGGTTTTAGTTTGGCTTTATCTTCTTTTTTGGAAGTATAGTCTTGAGCGTTCTGCTTGTCTCTGGATTTTGTGCGCTCTTCTTGTCTGTCTGACCGTCCTTCCCTCTCGGAGTTTTTCGATGAACCCTGAAAGGAACGAGAGGAACATGTATCAGTATCCTGATACCTGCCAGGTTTTCTAATATTATCCCTATTCCTAAGGTTATACCTTCTGTCGGAGGGCTCCTGTGGAGGAGATCTACCTCTGGATTGAGATCTGTTTTCTTTAACTTTTTGTTTTTTGTTATTGTTCCACTTCTTTTTAGAAGAAGTAGGTGTCTGCTTCAAAGTCTCCTTCTCGGGACTACCCATCAATTGTGGTTTTAACGCTTTTCCACCCAAACTGTCCCTGCCTAACTCTGCATACGCAGTTTCTATTATTTTTGGTAGTTCGTGTTCTTGTTGTAAAGGACTGAACTCCTTTAGGCGTTGGCGGATGGCCACTGATGCTGCCTCCCCCTTAATATTTGCTAATATTATGGCTGATACCAGGGCATAGTTACCTAGTAACTTCATCCATAAGTTCAGAGCAGGCTCTGCTCCGTACTCATTTTGTATTTGTCTTAGTACATCTGGTATTACAGCCAAGGACATTACAGCTAAGGACGGTATACCATGAGTTCTGGTATATATGGCAGCGAAAACTGTACCCCAAGAGGTACAATCCTCTATCTGTGGTGTTATCCCCATAGGTAAGCAGATTGTCAGCATTCTGTGTTTTTCATAAGGGCTAGTATTTGGGAATACTGCTTCTAGCTGTGTGTTCTTCTGAGCTATCCAGAAGGGCATTTGTTCACGTTTTGCGGGCATTTTACCCAGTACTGCATGTAATGTTTGCGGTGTAATTTTAGTTGCTGTGTTCTGAACGTGAGCTGTATTTTTTGTTACCATCGCTGGCTGGACCGTAAGTTTCCTCATGACGTATTGTGTCATGTTTCTGTAAAGTTTTATTAATTCTTTGTGAAGTATGAGTAAGTCTGGTCCTGGCATTGTTTCAATGTCAGGATGTGGTGTGTAGGTTGCTAGTATTGGCCAAGTCGCTCGATCTCTTTCGAGCGGACCGAGTCTTCCTCTTCTTCTTGTATGGGGTAGGGCGCCTTTAAACCAGTATAAATGTTCTTGGTACGTGAGCGGAACCTCAATGTCCTCATACGGACAATATTCCGCTGGTGCTTCACCTTCTGTGTAGAAGTGAAATGTTTTTGTTCTTGCATTTGCTGCTGGGAATGTAACCCACAAATAAAATACCTCTGTTCTGTATGATTTGTGTGCCTCAATCACGAAAGCTACTATGCCACCCCTAGGTGTTAAACCATGCGCAAGCAGTTTCAGGGTGACTGCATTTCTAATATTTTCTGCAATCTGAATTGCATTCGCATCTTCCTCGTCATCTGTGAGGTGCAAATTTTGCACAACTCCTCCCGCGTTATCCGCGTCTTCAGTCATTGTTTGAAGGAAGAAGTATCTTCCAAGGGAACAAAGATAAGGTGTTTTGCACAATTTTTAGGAACACTGTGTCCTTCAAGCTTGATTAACCAACAGCTAATAAATAGTATTTTCGCCCACTCAGCGGAGTTTAGCCTACCCACTCCAGACATCTCTGGTGTTTTTGTGAATAGGGATTTCTGAGAACAGCACGACTGAACTACTCAGATTCTACTCTTAAATAAGTACCCAACCAACGTTGGCGGCGCCATGTCGTGTAGTTCCTATAAAAAATATACAGGATCTGCACGTTTAGACAACATATACTGTAGGATTGGTGTCAGACGAACTCTGAACACCCCCACCGGGTATGTTGGCCTTCTTGTACCAACTAGCTCACAGTGCCACTAGAATCTCCTCTTACCAAGGAGAGAATAGTTCCTGGCAACCATCGAACAGGACAACCCTGATCCCGGAGGACCGTGGAAACAATATACTACCTTTCGCTCAGTCACTCGTGCTTACTTAGTCTGTCTCAGAGAAATACACAGAATAAACAGGCTGGACGTTTTCAATAAGTATTTATTGAACAGTTGTTATTCTGGTGTAGAATAGATGAGCTGCAACAACCGTTAGACAGTAAAAGATATAAATGATTAGCAGTACGATAAAGGTAAATGGATGGTATAGCTCTACCATCTTACTATAGTCATGAATACATATGAATATATAAAACACATGATAAAAGAAGCGTACTCCTACGATGCCTCCCTGTCTAGATGTACCTAAGTGTACCTAGCATGTATGTAGGTTTTAAGCCAAGAATCCCTCTAGGATTTAGTCAACCCCATTACCTGAAGTGAGAGACTATGGGACCCCATCCTGGTCTCGAGTTGGACACCCCGCGAGGGATGTTTAGACCACTGCGAGCTGGAGTGTCTGCCTGCAGGAACCTCAGCGTCTCTGGTCAGTGAGTCGGCCGGGAAGTCTCGGTCTCCTCTGTCTTATCTTAGCAAGATGTGATGTATATATACCAATTGGTCTCCCCAGGGGTCCTACCTTGCTGTATTACTGTGTCGGCCTAAGGATGACGTTGGGCATGAACTTTGTACATAGATTTTATACAGGAGATGGTAGTCCTGCTGTGCTTCCAAGAATCCTCATGCATAATGTATGAGATTTCGAACTAGGGAAAACCCGTGTTCTGACTGCAGTGTAATATCTAGGTAAAAGGTCAGTCCCTGTAAACCGTGACAAGTGTAATGTAGGGCGAGAATATAGGTGACGGGTAATGAGATTACCGGGGCCTCTGTTATGATACCTATATGGAATATAACACAACACAACTACTAACCATCACACTCCTACAAGTGTGACAATTCAGACCATTTAAGGCAACCAAAGCTAAACGAATGGCTTGGGCGGCAGGTAATAGTCATTTTTAATGTATATTGAATTAGTAATTGACTGTTGTTGTGTTCATCTCTAAATTAGCCAGCTAGTGCCACCTTGTGGCAGACTGTCACATGCACTGGTGTTAATAATTAAGTGCCAGTGCCGACCACCGGAAACCACAGGCTCAAATTAAGCATTGCTTTCATGAAAACGCGAGGCCCGCTGCTAAGACCAAAGGCAAACAAAGTGCTCTTGGCCAACCATGAACCACTGGTAACATCTGTGGGCAGGCAGGACAGAGATGTGAAAATAAGCTTCCAGCAAAGTCCAACGATATCATCCAGTCTCCTGAGCCTAAAGCAGGCTAATTTTGCGCAAGCGCAAGCATCTTGAATTTCTCCTTTTCCAGAAAGAGGTTGAGAAGGTGCAGGTCTAGGATAGGACAAAGGTCTCTGTCCTTCAAGGGCAACAAAAAGTAGTGGAAATCGAAACCACAACCTACTTCTGATGCCGGCTCCTTCGCCATAGGTCCGTTGGCCAAGAGAGCCAACACTTCCCTATGAAGCAAGGAGAGGTGGTCCTCCGTCAACTTGTCATAAGTAGATGGCGTGGGGGGATTGTCACAAAAGAGAAAGAGCAGCCACTCTGGATGAGCTGCAAAACTCAACGGTCGGAGGTTAGTGATCCCCAGTGGTGCAGGTGATGGGGTATCCTGTCTCCCATGATGGTCGGAGGGCAAACTAAAAGGTTTAGGAGGCTAGGGCTGCCGGGAGGGCAGAGGGGTGGGGGGGTTAGAGGCTGGGGGAGTGGAGTGGCTTGAATTTTACCTATCTGTACCTCGAGGTCTGAGGGAACTGCATCCTCGGCCACACAAAAATTGCGTGATTTGTTGGCCGAGGTGACTGGGCATGTAAAGTCGCAGTTGAAAGCCACTTCCGTGGCCACGAAAGGGCCGGAAGGTAGATTAGTATTGGTGAGGCCCTTGGAAAGTACCAAGGACCTGGCTGTCCACCTTCCCTCTGAGCAGATGGGAGCCATCACAGGGCATGTCTATAAGCAAGACCTGGACATCTCCCAGAAAGCCAGTGGTTCTCCACAAGGTGTGGCACCTAAGGGCCACAGACAATGAAATCACTCTGCCCAGCTTGTCAGTTGTGGCCAGCCTACACCTGATGGTGAAGTTGGCTGCATCTCTCCCATCAGCAATTCCTCAGCTTCCTCCGAAAACATGGGCAGCACTTGTGCAACCGAGTCCCAAATGGTATGGGAGTATCAGCCCAAAAGGCACGCACTGCTCACCGACCGCAGTGCCAGGCTGGCGGAAGAGAAAATTCTTTTTCCGAAGATATCTAGCATTTTGGATTCCCCGTCTGGTGGAGTGGTAGGGAATGCACTGGGATTGACGGAGGTGGAGGCTTGGACCACCAAGTTCTCCAGGGTGGGGTGCTGGGTGAGGAAACTAAGGTGCCCTGGGGCATGGTGATGGCAGCGGGGAATTGTCCTATGTATAGTTGCCCACATGGAGGGCTTGGACCAGGTCCCCAGTAGGATGTCGGTAAGGGATTCATTGAATGGGATTGAGTTTCGCAACATTCTTAAACTGAGGTCTTTGACAGCCCAAGAGGTTCAGACGGACATGAATACCATAATTCCAGTAGATCAGAAAGGTCCTTATGTAGGTTGTATTATTAATGGTAAACACATCACATGCCTTATTGACACCGGTGCTAGTCGCTCCACCCTAGACAAATCCTCTGAGTTTCCCTCATTGCCTCTCTCTGGGTTGTCCACAGATGCAGTCGGAATTTCTAACCAATGTGTTCCCCATCGCATCTCTGACCCGGTCTCTATCTCACTCGGATCGTTTAATGATGAGCATTCCTTCTAACTTAGCTCTACCTCACAGCTAATCCGTTGGGGTGCTACATTCTATGCCAAATAAATTATACTGTGTTTTGCACCCATGACGAAATTTACCTTAATATACCACAGCAGCACAAGAATGAGGAGCTAGCCCTTCTATGTGAGCACACTAATTGTCAACCTACTCTAAGTAGCAATGAGATGTATCTGGATGTAACCGATTTGCTTTCATAGGTCCCACAACGGCCAATGAAGTAGGATTTATATCTTCAATGGAACCCTGAAAATCAAGATCGACCTGCAAAAGAAGCTACTACAATACCTCAGTATCTCTTCAAACCCTAAATAGAGACAGGAATTCGTTCTGTTATAGCTGATTTGGTCAGCCAGGTGTTTTTTTGTGCTATGTTTTTCGGTACTTATTGAGAGCAGGTGTAATAGCCCGATTTATTATGGAAAAGGTCAGTATAAGCAGGTTTGTGCAAGATTTATAAGCCATACATAATGTGGATATCCCTAATTTCCCTGTGGTCCACAAAGCACAGTCACCATCCTTTCATGCCTCCTTGCAAAAGTTACATGCTTTTCAAAAGCAGACCTCTGATGTACCTTTTTATCTATCCCCATACATGGAGTAAGTCAGTTCCTCTTCCTGTTGTCATTCCAAGGGTCTCAACTTTCGTGGTGCAAGCTCTTATAAAGATTTATGGAGTCTCTTTCAATCTTTTCCCAAGCTCCAAAGAAGGACCAAGACACGCTGGTTTTCGCCAGGGTTGTTCAGTATGTTGAGGACTTGTTTTTGGTATCTATTACTTTAGATCACTTTAAAGGGAGACTCACTCCCTCACTGAATTGAAGAAAATGGGGAACAACGTTTCAAAGAAGAAACTCCAGTTTTGCCTCTTCCGAGTGCAATATCGTGGCCTTGAATTCTTAGCCTATCCGTGAGCGCCACCTGTCAATCTACTATTTTGAAGTCATTTGTTAGTTGCCCCGAACAGTGACCTTCTCCAAGGTACACAGTTTCTTGGGTGTGGATGGGTACTGTAGACAAAGGATTTTGGGCAATGGCGCTATGCCAAAGCCTTAACAACGTCAGCAAAGACCCCCTCTCCGAACCCTTGCAGTTGTAAAATAAGCCCAAAAATTGGTTATACAAATAAAACAAGCATTGACTTCTGTGCTGGCTTTTAGGGCTCTCTGATAATTAAGACTGGTTATCATTTATAGTCAAGAATGCAATGGGTTTGCCCTTGGGATGCTGGTCCAAGACAATGGGGATCAGAAAACGCCTGTAGCCTATTTTACTGCAGCCTTGGACCCAGTCGAGGCTAAGCTTCCACTGTGTCTCCACTCTGTGACTGCTACTACCCATCTTACTGAATCCTCTAAAAACACTACAATAAGAGCCACTCTGATTGTTGTGGTGCACCATGCGGTTGTTGCTTTTCTCCTCACCACCCAAACCCAACATATTTCCACAATCAGATTGGCAAGATAAAAAAGTTTTTGATGTCTGCTCCTCATTTTACTCTTATCCACTTTTCCTACCTTGAATCCACCATCTCTAATGACCACCTTTGAAAAGAACAGCATGACTGCTAGATTGTCTTTACCCATTTCACCAAACCCATATTTACTTAACTGACATTCCCATACTGAACTGCAAAGATATACTTTGTTGATGGACCATGTCTCATAAATGATGAAGGTGTCTTGGTTGCAGGTTACTGTTATCTTATGAAATGTATATCAAATTGTTGAAAGTGGCCAATTGCCTCCTGTTAAATCTGCTCGAGTTGCTGACCTCATTACACTTACTCATGCCTTTATCTTGGCCGAGAAAAAGATTGTAACCATGTATATAGACTCAAATTACACGACTGAAGTGATGCATGCCGTTGGGCTTCTCTTGATGCAAAGGGATTTCCTAACATACACTGGCACTCCCATAAAGAATGGACACTATGTACAAAATGTATTACCTTGATGCTTCCCAAATACATTGCTATATTTAAGTGCACTGTCCACCAATATCCTCACAACAAGGTGTCCAGAGAAAATGCCCTTGCTGATTCAGCCGCTAGAAAGGCTACTCTGTCTGAAATGCTGATGTTGCCATGTATGGTGTACAACTGATTTGTGTTGTTTGTCTTCTATGAAAGATTTGTCTCTGTAGCAGGAACAAGGCTCAGAGTGACAAACCACAATGGATCAAGCACAAATGTGCAAAAGACCCCAAGAGAGAGTGCAGAGACAGGGCAGGGTGTGTGGTCACAACAAAATTTCAATGCCCAAACACTGCACGGTTGTATCATGGAGCTACCGTGTCAGTAAGGATGGCATGATTCGCGCCACAGCAACCAACTGGTATGTGCCCTTCTTTTCCTCTATCACCCAAAATCACTGCCACTCCTGTGTCATTTGTCAGTCCCATAATGCTGGGAAAGGGAAAAAGACCACCCTAACTGCTCACCCTCCTCCTTTGGGTCCCTCTGTACACCTGCAGATGGACTTTTGTGTGATCATTTGTATGTTTTCAGGGTAGGCGGAATCTTACCCCAGCACAAGAGAAAATGGTTAAGACATGAACATCTGGCCTAAAGGGGCACCACCCCCTCTGGCCCCTCCCATGGTGGCACACAACCCGAGCGTGAAGTTTGACAGTTCTGCCAACTTTGACTCCCAGGTGGCTAATGTGGTTAGGGCCGGTTTGGATTTTGAAAGACCCTAAATAAGTTTAACTTCTTCCTACTCCACAGCAGAAAACAGTAATCCAAGCATTGATTCCTTCAAGGCTGAATTATGCTAATTCATTGCATTTAGGTCTACCGGCCTATCTTGTCAGGAGAGTGCAGTTGGTGCAGAATGCGGCGCCGCGTCTTCTCTTAAAGCTACCTAGAAGGACTCACATACAACCTTATATGAAAGAGCTTCACTGGCTCCCGATTAAAGCGCAGGTGAGGTTTACAGGTCTGATCATGACGCAAAGCTTTTTACCACTCGAGCCCCCATTATATTTCTAAAAGGATCATTCCCTACTTTCCATCTAGATTACTCCGCACTTCCAATTCTCTTTTGGTGGTGATCCCCAAGATTAGAAGGAAAAGATGGAGCAGTAGTTCCTACTCTTATTTGGCAGCAAAAACTAGAACTCCCTTCCACTACAGTTGCGAGCTACGGAGAATATTCTGGTTTTTTAAAAATTGCTAATAAACCTGGCTGTTCAGGTCTACGTTCTAACTTCCATGATTTCTATAGGATCTGTGCCTACTTTAGCGCCGGGACACTCTAGGAGTAGCTGTTGGGCTTTATAAATCCTTCAAACATAAACATAACATAATGCATCACATTTGCAAAAGCTTACTTAGGCACTTTATCTCATGATTCAGAATTCCAGCTTGCCTATTACGCGACCAAGGAACACAATTCATTACAGCCATAGTGAAGGAGATTTGCAAATACCTAGAGATAGATCAGCACTTTCACTGGGCCTGTCATCCAGAGTCAATAGGTGAAGTGGACAGGAATAATGGTAACCTTAAGAATAAGATAGCAAAGATATGTTCTAAGACAACTGAAGTGGCCTGCAGATGCCCTGCTCTTTTGTGGTCCATTAGGGCTGATTAAGGCGGTACTGACACAGAAAACTAATCTGAGCTCATACGAAATAGTGATGGGATGCCCAATGATGTTGTCTTCAAACCCTTCTGTCTCTCTTAGATGTACAAATGAAAGATGATGTAATATTGCAGAAAACTTGTATGTTGTTGCTACAATTTACGTTCTCAGGTCTAAGGTGCCCAACCGAGGCTTGCGGTTCTCTCCAGACCAGGGATTGGGTCTTCATTCACATCCATCAGAAGAAGAATTTCCTGCAGACTCGCTGGAAAGGCCCATACAACATCCTGCTCATCACCAACAGAGCTGTAAAATGTCATGACCTGGTGCCATGGATCCACTCCTCTCAGTGCAAACAAATCACATCTTCCCGAAATGACTGCCCATAGCGGCTTTCTTTTGGGTATGCTTCAAGACCCTCTGCCAGAGCTATTACTGCTGTAGGCTTGCCATCTGTCAGTGGGTCAGATCTTCAGTGCCCACCTTTGTCTGCCCCTCCACAGTTACACAATGCTGTGATCATCACCCCTCATCATTCTCACCTCTGCCTGAGATGAGAGGCCCTCTTCCAGATACTGGATCCCTTTGTGTGTCTGGCCTGCTATCTTTGGCACTGCCCTCAGCCTCTGACAAATGGTGGGATACATCACGGTTATGGAATGGAGAACTATCAAAAAACCTAACTGTACTGAACGCATTCTTGAGCAGACCTACAGCTCTGTGTACGTGAAGAACTACTACTTTCTGTTGCTCTGGAAATACTGCCTGGTACTTGCCTGTTGATGTGTGTGAAAGTGTGCCCCTGATTGGCGTACCCCTCGACAAAAATGAAACTCACCTTGATATGTCCTATCATGGGCACAGACTACAAGAATGTGCCTGCATTTCCCCCCAATCCTTGCAAGGACTTGAAAAGTATAACAATCCACTCGGCCATTACAGACCCAATGTTACTCATCTTGTGTCAGACCACGGGCTGGTTTAGGAGCACCGTAGAAAGCAGGCAATCAGAGTGTTTTTGTGAACCAAAGTGAGTGGGACATTGTTGTAGAGACCATAAGCTTTGAATCACCCACTTATGAGAATCAACTTCCCACTGGTATGGCGTTTCACAAACGCTGACATCAAGAAGGATATGCTTATTTTATCTGAGAACAAAAGCCTATCCTTGGCTACTGCAATAGTGGGCTGGGGTCTGGTACTCTGGTTAAGTCGTACCTGCCATCAAATGTTCTGCTGTTCTGCATCTTCAAAGACAGCAAGATCTCTGAAACAAACATATTCCTTTTGCTAACTATGGTGGAGGCATGGTGCAGGTAAGAGCGGAGAGGCGGTAGGGCAGGGTGGGAGGGGAGTTCGACAGAGGACCACGAGGGAAAATTGTTTATTTCATTTTCCCTTGTGGTCGTCTGTTTAAATCCCCCCCCCCGGCCCTACCGCCCCACTGCTCTTACCTGCAAGGGCCGCGGCTGGGTGGAGAGCAGGCTATGTGAAAGGCCAGATCAGATGCTGAAGCACAAGTTACTAACTTGTGTAACGATATATCTGTAAGAGACAGTAGTTAGTGACAGATTCCTTACCTTAGAATATCCCCAGGCGTCAGGCTGGATCCGGAAAGTTTTTTGCATAGCAGTACCCTTGCGCGCCGGTAGGCGGCGTCGTGCGGCTCCGCGTCCATCGTCGGCGTCGTGATCGCCGGGATGACGTCGCGGGCAGTACTTAGACGCCGCCCCTGCGCGCTGACGTCAGTTCTGTACACGACTTTCCGCGCCAGGAACGCAGAGCCATGCAAGAAGCTGACATAGGTGTCTGAAAAATACTCGGGCCCTGAAAGGGATGTCCTTAACCCTAGAAATCAGTTCGCAGAACGGGGAGGATGGGTGGGCGGTAGGAATCTGTCACTAACTACTGTCTCTTACAGATATATCGTTACACAAGTTAGTAACTTGTGCATCTGAAAGAGACACGTTAGTGACAGATTCCTTACCTTAGAATAGATACCCCAGCAATACCAACCCCGGTGGTGGGTCTGCGAACAAAGATCAGACAAGGAAGTCCTGGAGGACAGAACGGCCAAAGAAGCCGTCCCTCCGGACCTGACTGTCAAGGCAGTAATGCTTTGTAAACGTGTGCAGCGAGGCCCACGTAGCTGCCTGACAAATAACCGGCAGCGGAACACCGCGGCCCAAGGCCGTGGTAGCAGCCGTTGCCCTGGTGGAATGGGCACGCAGCCCAACAGGAGGCTCCTTCTTAGCCAAAGAATAGCAGGTCTTGATGCACAAGGTAACCCAGCGGGAGATGGTTCTTTTGTGCACCGCCCGACCTTTTTGGCGCCCACGTAGCCAACAAAGAGCTGGTCATCCACCCGGAAGTGTTTTGTGCGGTCGATATAGAAGGAGAGCGCACGTTTTGGGTCCAGACGGTGGAGCCTCTCTTCCTCTCTGGAAGGATGCGGAGGCGGAAAGAAGGTAGGCAAAGTGATGGTCTGCCCAATGTGGAAGGCAGTAACCACCTTTGGCAAGAAGGACGGATGCGTCCGAAGAACAACCTTGTCTGGATGAACAGACAGAAAGGGAGGTTTGCAAGATAGAGCCTGGAGCTCACTCACCCGCCGAGCGGAGGTGATGGCCACCAGAAAGGCTGTCTTCAGAGTCAGAAGACGAAGAGGACAGTTATGTAGAGGCTCAAAGGGAGCGCACATTAAAAGGTAAGAACCAAGTTCAAGTCCCACTGAGGCATTACAAACGGAACAGGAGGGAAGAGGTGTGTAATGCCTTTTAAGAACCTGTTAACAGGGGACTTGAAAAGGGAGGGCTAATCAGGGAGCCTGAGGAAGGCCGAGATAGCACAAAGATAACCCTTGATGGTACCCAGGGCAGAACCCTGTTGGGCCAGAGAAAGAAGGAACAGAAGGACCTCAGAAAGAGGGGCAGAAAGGGGATTCACAGCCTTTGCTGTGCACCATGCCACAAATTTGTTCCACCTGCAGGCGTATACCACCTTAGTGGAGGGACGCCTGGCTGCCAGAATCACATCACAAACTTCGGGAGGCAAGTCGAAAGGAATCAACTGCCGCCGCTCAATCTCCACGCAAGCAGGTGTAGACTGGACAGGTTCGGGTGGAGGACCGTCCCCTGCTGCTGCGACAGAAGATCCTCCCGAAGAGGCAGACGGATCGGGGGATCTACGCTCATATTGAGTAGCTCGGGATACCAAACTCTTCGAGCCCAGTCCGGAGCCACAAGAATGACTTGGGCCCGGTCGTGCCGAATCTTCTTCAACACTCTGGGTAGAAGTGGTATAGGCGGAAAGGCGTACAACAGACCGCAACTCCACTCGTGACGAAAAGCGTCGCCGAGCGAGTGCCGCCTTGGAAATTCCAACGCGCAGAACTGACATTGCGCGTTCTCTTCGGTGGCGAATAGATCTAACCAAGGCTCTCCCCATTGTAGAAAGAGTCCTTGCGCCACTTCCGAGTGAAGACGCCATTCGTGATCCATCATGCACCTGCGGCTGAGTTCGTCCGCCCTGGCGTTCAGGGAACCTGCCAGGTGTTGAACCATCAGGAACATGCCCTGATGTTCCAGCCATGTCCAGAGGCGCAGAGCCTCCTGACAAAGGGTCCAAGACCCCACCCGCCTTGTTTGTTGCAGTACCACATGGCGGTGGTGTTGTCTGTGAACACCTGCACTACCTTCCCTTTGACAGAGGGAAGGAATGCCTTGAGTGCAAGTCGGATCGCCCGGAGCTCCAGAATGTTGATATGGAGCCGGGACTCCGCCGGAGACCAGAGGCCTCTGATCTCCGCCTCTCCCATGTGACGGCCCCATCCCAGAAGGGACGCGTCCGTCACAACTGTGTGCTCTGGTTGGGGAAGGGAGAGGGACCTGCCCATGACCCATTGCCGGTTCGAGAGCCACCACTGCAACTGTTTTGCAGTCCCCTCCGAGATCTGGACGTGATCGGACAGGTTGCCCTGGTGCTGCGCCCACTGGAACTTCAGGTCCCACTGCAGAGCCCGCATATGCCATCTGGCATGATTGACCAGCAGGATGCAGGAGGCCATGAGCCCAGCAGCCTCAGGGTCATCCGTACCGAAACCCAGGATAAAGGCTGAAAGATCGGAATCATAGCCTGAATATCCCGGACTCGCCGTTCGGGAGGATAGGCCCGAAACTGCGTCGTGTCCAGAACTGCTCTGATGAAAAGGAGCTGTGGAGAATGAATCAGATGCGACTTCGGCACATTGATGGAGAACCCCAGCGAGTGCAGGAGTTCGGCCGTAGTCTGGAGGTGGGAGACGACTGCCTGGGACGAGCCCGCCTTCAGCAACCAGTCGTCGAGGTAGGGGAAGACTGAAACCCCTGCCCGGCGCAGATGAGCTGCGACCACCGCCAACACTTTCGTGAACACCCGAGGGGCACTGGTAAGGCCAAAGGGGAGCACGGTGAACTGAAAATGCTCGGGGCCTACCGTGAACCGAAGGTAACGCCGGTGGGCCGGCAGGACGGGGATGTGGAAATATGCGTCCTGCAAGTCCAACGCTACCAACCAGTCTCCAGGGTCGAGGGCAGTCAAGACCTGAGCTAGGGTGAGCATCTTGAACTTCTCCTTCCGGAGGAAGCGATTGACGTTCCGGAGGTCCAAGATAGGACGCATGTCCTCCTTGTCCTTTTTGGGCACCAGAAAGTAGTGGGAGTAGCAACCACGCCCTACTTCTGGGGTCGGAACACGCTCGATGGCCCTCTTGGTCAAGAGGGCCGTGACTTCCTTCTGTAGAAGAACCAAGTGATCCCCTGACATGCGGTGGAATTGAGGTGGCATGGCTGGGGGTGGTCTCGAAGGGGAGGGAGTAGCCCTTCGGACAATGTCCAAGACCCACCTGTCCGAGGAGATGGTACGCCAGTGGGGAAGGTGATGGCGGACCCTGCCCCCTACTGGCGTGCTGTGCACCTGAAAGGAGGGACTAGGAGGGCTTGGAGGCCGCGGACGGGTTGGAGGTGGTGGCCTGACCCGCACGCTGGTTGCCCGATCCGCCACGGCGGAATCCACGTCCTCGGCCACGCGAAGGCGCCTGCTGCGCGGGCCGGTGGCTGGGCTGCTGACGTGAAGGGGCGCCCCTACCGTGGCCAGGATAGGGGCGAAAAGCAGAAGTCAGCGGAGGGCGTGTAGCAGAAAGGCCCAGGGACTTGGCAGTAGCCCGTGAGTCCTTAAAGCGCTCCAACGCATGGTCTGCTTTGGACCCAAAAAGACCGACTCCATCAAAGGGCATGTCCATGAGAGTATTCTGGACATCCCCTGAAAAACCAGTGGTTCTCAGCCAGGCGTGGCGTCTGAGCGCCACCGTCGTTGCAATAGACCTGCCCAGCGAGTCGGCGGTGTCAAGGCCACAACCTATTGTGTATTTAGCCGCATCCCTTCCTTCCGCAATGGCGCGGGAAAGCAGTGTCTGGACCTCCTCAGGACACTGGGGCAAAACTTCCGCCACCGAATCCCACAGGGAGTGGGTATATCGGCCCAAAAGACAAGCGGTGTTAACGGACCGCAAGCCAGCACTGGAGGAAGAAAAACCCTTCTTCCCAAATTGATCCAGGCGTTTGGATTCCCTATCCGGAGGAGCGGTAGGGAAGGCGGTTTGGGAAGCGGAGGCTTGGACAACCAAGCTCTCAGGAGTGGGGTGAACAGAGAGAAACAGGGGGTCGCCCGGAGCTGGGCGATGGCGTCGTGACACGTTCCTATCCACAGGAGCCCCTGTGTTGGGCTTGGACCAGGCGCCCAAAAGAACGTCAGTGAGGGCGTCGTTAAACGGCAGCACAGTCTCCGCAGAGGAGGCCGCCGGCTGAAGCACCTCTGTCAAGATGTTATGCTTGACCGTCAAAGTAGGGAGTTGGAGATGTAAGGCCCCAGCTGCCCTACGCAACACCGTAGCAAAATTGGCTCCCTCCTCCGTAGCCACGGGAGGAGACAGCATGCCAGTGTCAGGGGAAGTATCCAGACCACTGGCCTCCCCTAGACCCTCTGTCCAGTCCTCATCGTACTGACACTGTCGTGCCAGAGGGTCATCAGACCCCTCCCAGTCCTCCTGGTCCTCCTCTGGTTCAAAATAAGGAGGAGGAGGGACATTTGGGACCCAAGGTCCCATCGGCGCCGGAACCGGCGTCGAGCGACGTCGTTCCGGGTCCATGTCCGGAGCCGGAAGGAACTGGGGGACGACGCCGCCCGGAGCCCAGGGCGGCGTCGAGAACGGCACCGGAGACATCGGCGCCGGCGGAGGTGTGGTTAGGTCGACCGGCGTCGATGGGGGTTGTGGAGCCGGGATCGAGGCCGGGGCCGGAGCCGGGATCGAGGCTGGAGGCACGGGCGACGCCGGGGCCGGAGCCGTCTGCGACGCCGGAGCAACCCCATCCGGGCCCGCGGGGCCCAAAGGCGCACCGGAGGGGCCTGGAGGCCCGAAGAGGCGGGCCATGGCCGACAGGAATTCCTGCACTTTGGCCGGATCCGCCCCCGAACCCGGGAAGGGCGGGTATGGCGGGGGCGACTCCACAGGCATGTCCGGGGCCGCGGGGACGGTGCCGGGAGGGGCCTCAGCAGAGTCGCGAGACCGGCGAGGCGAAGTCCTAGAGCGATGATGCTTTTTGGACTTCTTGTGTTTCGACTTACCGGACGAAGAAGACTTCGACGCCGACGACCGGTGTGGACTCCGCGATCGACCCCTGGACCTCTCACGCGACCGGGGCTTCCGCGGAGCCGAATGCCGGGCCTCGAGGAGCTTTCGAGACCGCTCTCGCAAAGCTTTCGGGTTGAGGGCCTGGCAGTCGGTACAAGACTCTGTGTCGTGGCCTCGGCCGAGGCAGAAGAGACACTCCCAATGCGGGTCGGTGACGGACATCATCCGAGCACAGGCGCCGCAACGTTTGAAACCGGGCATCCCTACGACACCTTGAGAGAGAAAAACAGTGAAAAAATTCACCAAAAGTATGGTCAAAAAATGACCAGGGCACTGCTCTTCCCGGATCTGCGCTTGCTGGCGCGGAAAAAGAAGAACTGACGTCAGCGCGCAGGGGCGGCGTCTAAGTACTGCCCGCGACGTCATCCCGGCGATCACGACGCCGACGACAGACGCGGAGCCGCACGACGCCGCCTACCGACGCGCAAGAGTACTGCTACGCAAAAAACTTTCCGGATCCAGCCTGACGCCTGGGGATATTCTAAGGTAAGGAATCTGTCACTAACGTGTCTCTTTCAGATATACTAAAAGTAGCCATCTCAACTGTCATTTCTTTGAGCTTGATTACAGATCAGTTAGATACCCCAAAAAACATTCTTGAGGAAAAAATGGCTTTAGATTACCTTCTGGCAACCAAAGGGAGGGGCCTATGCAATAGTAGGACCCGAGTATTGTGCACATCTAGCCGACACCTCGCTTAGCAGGCAAGATCAGATAGACCATATTAAGAATAGTGGTAAGAAACTACATTACATTTCTTATGGTTTTGAGTTCAGCCTGAGTGTATCTGGCCTTGGTTGTTCTGACTATTCTAGAATTGGTGAATGATGATCTCAGAACTTGTGACAGAAATTATTGGGATTGTGGTGACTTTATATATGTTAGTTAAACTAACAATCTGCATCATCTAACATGCTTAAATTAATAAAGTCACAGTTCCTGTTTATCCACGTAATACGCTTGAGTATGATGAAGATTGTAAAAATGAAGAAATTAGAACTGAAATAAGACAGTTTGCAATTGTATTGTTGTAATGGTTTTACCTCTCAGCAAAATAAAAGAGGGGGAGGAGGGTCCTAGGAAGTGGATTCACTCCTATCTGTACCTTAATGAATGTATATGTATTATGGAAACACTATGCTTGTGTGTGCCTTAACGTGCACGGTTATATTTTATGATTGATTTGCAATGTCATTTTCATATCAGCTTTAAGACAACTAAAATCCTAGTTTTCCTATCCATTACACATGTCAAATGTACTGCAGCCACATAACTCCTGCACAATTGTACATTTACGGAACTGTGTTAAAAAAGCATAACCGCCAGACTGGGAAAAAAGCTCAGCCTGAATTGAAGTTGTAGCAGAAGTGCAGGGGATCCGCATTCCACACACTTCTTTTTCAACCCAGGGCGATAAAAAGGACTTGTGCCCAGTCTAGGCGAATCTTCATGAGAATCCGAAAAATCAAGGGCATGGGAGGGAAATGCATCCCAAACATGTATACTGGAGGGAACTGATGGCACTAAGCATTTTCCACTGCGACGAACAAGTCCACCTGAGGAGTGCCCCAGCGGGCGCAGATGTCCTGAACTACCTCTAGTAGAATACACCACTCATGGTTGGCAAGATAATACCGGCCCAGGGTATCCGCTCTGACTTTCAGGGAACCTGCTAGGTGATTGGAGGTGCCAGATCCCTTGACGGTGTGCCCAAAACCATAACCCCAATGCTTCCAGGCAAAGTAGGTGAAACCCTACTCCCCTTTACTTGCTGACATATCACATCGCGGTTGAGTTGTCCATGAAGATTTGGACAGACCGACCTTCGAAAGAATCTTGGGGTGTGGCTGGATTCCAAGCTTTCCTTTGATAATCACACTAGGCGAGTGGCGGGAAAATGTTTTGGGGTTCTGCGAGGTCTCCGGAAGACCTTGGATGTACTGCCAATTTCAGCGAGGAAAACTATGGTCCACGCTCTGGTGACGTCACGCATGGATTATGGGAACGCCCTTTATTTGGGAGCTAGTTCCAAATGTGTGCAGAGACTCCAACGCATTCAGAATGCTGCGGCTCGTCTCATTTTAATGTTACCCAGGAGAGCCTCTTCCAAAAAGGCCCTGGCTTCCCTTCACTGGCTCCCGGTAAGGCAACAAATTCTTTTTAAAGCTATGTGTGTGAGCCATCGCATTTTACAGAGAAAAGGACCCACCTATCTGCATGACTTTCTTACCCCATACTCTCCGACCCGCTGTTTGAGGTCTAGCGGGACAGGGCAGGTTAGCATTCCGACCATTAGGAGAGCTAGGATGGGTGGCCGCTCCTTTCGTTTCCTAGCTGCCAAACATTGGAATAAACTCCCCCCGGGGCTCCGGCTGGAGTCTGCGGAGACAGTCTTTCGGAAAAAGCTAAAAACTTGGCTCTTTCCTTCTTTGAGCTCTCATGTTTAATCTCTTCTTCTTTCCTCTGCCCGGAACCTGATTTGTGCCGCAGCGCGGGGACACACTAGTAAGTGTAACCAAGCGCTTTATAAGCTTGTTATTATTATTATTATTATTATGAAGTGGAGGAAGGCCATAAGCACCAGCCAAATCGCTCGCAGTTCCAACAGGTTGCTATGAACGACCAGTTCGTCTAAAGACAAGAATACCCTGGTCTCCAAATCTTCAAGATGGACTCCGCTCCCTAGGCTGGAGCCATCCTTCACTATTGGAGTAACAGTCAGAGGGGGAATGAAGGCGATCCAGCAACTCGGGTACGTCTCGTTCCCCTACCAAACCATTTCTGCCGAGGCATTGGTGGAGAACACTATGGAGTCCGACAGGTCTTCTCCGTACTGCAGTCCTTGTCTGCGAAGTAACTACTGCAGGGCTCTCATGTGCCAATGTACGACTAAGAGAATGCAGGAAGCCAGCAAACCTAGGAATCTGAGCACCGTCAGGACTGGATCTCTCGCGTCTTGTTGGAAAGACGGAATTATTTCCTGAGTGTAGGTGATAGTCTGCGGTGGAGGACAGGCACTGAGAAGAGTGGTATCCCTTACGATCCCTATAAACTGGAGTCATTGGGAGGGCTGCAGGTGCGATTTGCGCTTGTTGAATGAAAAGCCCAGCTTGAACAGCAGGGATACTGTTGACTGCAGATGGCTTAACACTACTTCTGGTAAATCAGCTTGATCAGCCAGTCATCCAGATGGGGGAATATTGGGATGCCTGACCATTTGACATGGACTGCCACCACTGCCGTAACTTTGTGAACACCAAGGTGCCGTTGTAAAGCCAAAGAATAGTAGTGTGGAGAACCCCCCACAAATCACAAGTACTTGCGATGTGACAGCAGGAAATGGATGTATAAGTATGCATCCTGCAGGTCAAGTGATACCATCCAGTCTTCAAGTTCCAACGTCAGTAGTACTTAAGCTAGGGTCTGCATCTTGAACTTTTCCTTTTTGCTGTAAAAGTTCAAATTCTAAACACCGTACTTTTCGGCACTAGAAAGTAATGTGTGCAACAACCATAGTCCTTTTCCTGTATGACACTAACTCTACTGCTCATTTCCATAGGAGTGCTATGTCAAGGTAGTCTGGAGGGGAGGTGGAGCCTGAAGGAACGGAAGGGTGTTGTTAATATTGGACAATACGATGTCACCATGATATATGTAAGTATAAAAACGAACTTGCATCTTCATTGTTGAATTTACCCTATGTGACCTCCCCCTCAACCCAGAGTCAGAAATACGTGGTTAGGCAGGCCCTGCGACCTAGGCCTCAAGCAACTGATTGACATATGGGGGTGGGGGACACATAACCCTTAGACAGAACAACCAAACAAGAAAACCCAGAATGATCCAACAGATCGGCAGCAACACAACAATAGTCTTAGGAGATTAGCCCCAATAAATAACATTTGGCCAGAGGGGCGCACATTCTCAAAAACACCATAAAGTCAGATGCCACACTAAGTCAGGAACACACAGCCAATCGGAACACAGCATACACATTTGCAGTGATCATTTGCGCTTCATGTCGGACATCTGGACACGTACCCAATGGCCCTGCAATATGTTCACACAAGGACGAGGCGCCCGATTAATGGCCCTGTGACTAGGCCCAAACTTCTGTCGCCAAAGGAATGCATAAAACATTTTATGATGCTTCATGTAAAGTATAAAATGACGCACAAAACCAATGTGCTTTGAGACGGTCTTTAGATGCCAACCACTGCGTTTAATTGCCAAACGCCTCTTGTGTTTCATTTTTTCAAAGATAAATTCATATTTAAGCCACGTTTTGGTGAGCCAGCCAGGAGAGTTTGATTCTTCGCGCCCGAAAGCAGCCAAAGGAAAAGGACCCCAGCCGAACAAATTAACATCTGCAAAACAAGCTCAGTGAGCAGACGCCGCAATTGATTGAAAGTACTGCTGATTCCACAGGATGGAGGTCCATCCTGAAGCCGCAGTCAATGGGTATCACATCTGATTCTTAGTCCCAGCATTTGGCGTATGGCAAACTAATAAAGGTGAGGACCGTTTGTTGCTTGGACCACTGGGCGTGACACACAGGGTATGCTCGTCTGTGGGTGTGATACAGGGGCTGCTTGAACTGCTGGGCGAGATGCAGAAGGTACGCATAGGCTCTGGGTGTGATATAGGGCCAGCATCTTGATCTTATTTTTTAGTCTAAAGTAGTTTTCTCAGTGTGATTGGTTTCTTAACACTCGTAGTAGCTGAAAGAAGTGAGAGGTGCTATTTCGCTTGAACCACTGGGCGTTACACAGCCCTGGGTGTGATAGAGGGTGTAATTTGGACATTGGGGAAAAAGTTGGTCTTTTTAGAGAGCGAGGTATAGCTAGTGCTTGGCCAAAGAGTGCCTGCAGTTGTCGAGTTACTCCTTCTTCTCCACGTAAATTGATGCTATCTTTGTCCCCGAGCCGATATTGAGAGTCTATTGGGCTCACTTAGTTCAGTGTACCACGCGGCTCAATTAGTTCAGTGTACCACGCAAGAGCCTCCCCTCGGCACCTGGCAGCATGCACTAGGAGCCGGTTAAGGTAGTTTTTTTGTTACAAAGTCACCATTTTTTTCTATCAGTTTTTATTCTCTCCCTTTCTCTCTCGTCATTGCAGTGTTCAGATGTTACATTCACAATGTTTTGGATATTCTTGATGTCGTGGTGCTGGTATATCATTGCGACAGTGTTTTATGTTGAACGCTGTGTCTTGTTAATGACAATGTATGTATGAAGAAGTTACCATTCCTACAAACTGTTGCTCCATATCTACTATTCCGCTGCAAAAAATTCACGGTGTTTTGAATTTAACCATTGCATTTTCTTACAGGCTGTTATTCCCCATATGTGATTTTTATGTACTAAGTTTGTTTGAAGTATTGCTGCCCTAAGCTGAGCTCATAGTAAAAGTTGTTATTGCTGGTATAATCCCTTGTACATATTTTCCTCGCTATTTAGAGTAGTATTTCAATTTGTTTTAAAAGACTTGTTACGTTAGCCCTTAAAAAAGTTTCCAACCCATCATGGAGTCACCTTTAGACAATAGGCAAAATAGGTTCCCCACACAGGCTAAAAAGTTAATTAACTTTTGTTGTGAATGGTACGCACACACTAAGACGTATGTGTTTCCCTGGCCAGAGGGGGGAACCTTCGACATCAACATAATAGAACACACAAGGACACATATTCGGACAGAGTATGTAGGGAAGAAGAAGGCTAAAAGAGACTATGGGCCATCTTCGAGATGGCCTGACCTGCAATTCTGCCCCAGAGCCCACTAGCCAGACGTCCACACCTCCACCACGATACACGGGCTTAGAGGTGCTCACTCTAATGCCTGCCATCCCTGCTGTTCCTGCACTGGGTTAAATCAATCCGCTGGTCAAAGGGGCTAAAGGGCTCTCACACCGGGCAGCAAACCACAAGATCTAGGGCAGGGAGGTTGCCAGGTCGGCATACCCAGACAATTCAGGGCCCTCTCAGTTCGGTGCCAGGATTTCCTGAAGTTCGATCCCCCATCCATTGCATGCAACCGCCAGGCCCCGTGGCGCGGAGAGTTGGCACTCCAACCCATCCAGTAGAGTGCTCTCAGGGAACTGGAAGGTTCATAGCCATACTGGATAGTGATACCACCAGCGTGGGAGGAAGGGGCAGGTCCCAGTCCTCCGGGGTACAACATTGATGGGGGTGCTGCAGGGTATACTCCCCCAGGGTGTGCCCAGGCAGCAGAAGAAACAACAGGCAGTGAGCTGGAGAACAAGTTCCTACCAAGAAGAACCGCACACAGCACCGAGCGAATGAGACAGCGAATGAGACAGCCTAGGTGGGAATTAGAGGAGAGTCGCCAGAGAATGGACAGAGAAAAGGTTCTCGCCTGGGAAGCAGAGAGAGACGCACTCTCCCCAGGAGGAGAGCCGAGGTTAGGCCCTGGGATCCACATGAAGAGGAACCCGAAACAGAACTAGAGGGGAGACCCCTAATGGGTACACTAACATCACCAGATTGTCAGAGTTGGAGAGGGGCCAATCAAGAAATGGGAGATAAGGGTAGCCTAGCCCAAACCCAATTAAGACAGAGGAGAAGCAGAATGGTGAAACAGCAGCAACGAGGAGGTCTGCCGCTCTTTCTGAACAAGCTGGCCAAACAAACTGACCCCTAGAGAGACAGTGGTGAAAGAAAAAGGTGAGATCTGTGCACAACTATTCTGACACCTGCTAGCTCACTGGACCGAAAGGGATAGACCCTGGCCGGAGGAGGGATCTTTCGAACCGGAGGACATGGCCATCGCAGAAGACTGCATCCAGCACACAGGGGGAGATCCCAGGTGGAAATTCCCCTGCATCCGGAATGCCTGAGAACATGGGAGGGCTATGTTCAACAAAAACCAGCAGAGCAGCTCCAAGCCAAAATATGTCTGTTGCTACAGAAAGGCACGGCAGGGACCATCTATGTGTCATGGGCCCAGATGCACAAGGAAAGGCTCAGGACTATACTGCCCCCATTGATAAACGCAAAAGACACACAGATGATGGATGGAATGCAGAGCAAATCAAACATTCACCCCCAGTCAAGGGATCTGGGTTAAATCCATCGTTCTTTTGCTCACCATGCCAGACCCAGTTTAGACCCAGCCATATGCAAATCAGTCTTGACCATGTGCCTCATGGGAACAGTCCAACCCGAACTGCCGAGCCAGGTTCTCCCTAGACCGGAAACAAGCATCCTGGGACCGGTTTTGGGGCATCAACCGTCATCAGCCAGGCTAGCTTGAATCCAGTGGCACAGTGAGCCCGGGACCCACGTCTGTGCATACCCGGCGCACTTAGAGCGAGAAAGCAAAAGACACACAGATGATGGACAGAATCAAACATTCACCCCCAGTCAAGAGATCTGGGTTAAATCCATCATTCTTTTGTTGACCATGCCACCCCAGCTTAGACCAAGCCATATGCAAATCAGTCTTGACCCTGTGCCTCATGGGAACAGTCCAGCCCGAACTGCCAACCCAGGTCCTCCCTGGACCGGAAATAAGCATCCTGGGACCGATGGTCGGGGCGGGACAATGAATCATGTTTTGAGAAAAACACAGCTGAGATAAACCTAGAATAGGCAATTCAAGTGTCTGTGCAGCAGCCTCATTGGAGAGCAGATCAATACAGAGTTTCCCCGAGTCCAAATCTCAACCATCAGGCTGACCAACACAGAGCATGAGGGGCCGCATTCAATTCATTCAGACACCGCATCTGGACAACCCTTAGGGAAATATTCCGACCAGCCAGACGTAGGAGGATTGATGGCAGAGATCATGAAACCTGGGGAAACCGTGACCAACTTCCTCGACAGAATGAGGGACCGGTGGAGTCAAGAGACACGGTCCTCCATTCTTCTACAACATCCTCAAGAAGGGACTGCTCGCCAAAATACAGAGTGGTCTAGATAGTGTAGTAGGATTAGACACCAAACCATGGCAGGAGAAACAAGCCCACATATTACATTACTACAGTAAGAAACAGGAAAAGGACCGGGAAAAACAGGAGCAAGCCCGAAGAGACACTGCTAAGCTGGTCCAACATAAATTAACCAAATCTACCCTTGAGGGGGCTGCGTTGGCCGCAAGTGTGCCAGAAGCACCAGTCTTGAAGGGAGCTCTGCCGCTGGACCACATGAGGTTTCCATCCAGTACTAAAGGCAGAGGTCAAGGAGGCTGGCAGCAGCCAGACCTCAGAGAGTGTGACTACTGTCACCACATGGCTGACCGATGTCGCCTAAAGGCCCATCATGAGCAAAGATCAATAGGCTTGGGCCAGTACCCGCAAAATCCACATCCACAAAACCAAGCTCAGATCAACCCGAGCGTGCAGCACATTCAGCCACGAGGAAATCAGTCCGCAAACACACTGCCGCAACAAGGACCAGGTTGTTGGCCAAACATATTGTAACCAAAGCAGGCAGAGAACACAGACTAGCAAGCACCTGGACCACAGCCACAGCAGGGAGGGGTGACAGTCTGGAGAGGTAATAACTTTACATAATCGCCAAATCCAAATGCACAGCAAGCCTAGAATCACAAATATGACACATCCACTTCATACCCAGATCAGACAGCTCAGCACAACAAGACTAGTGACACAGCATTAGGAGAAAACTCAAGCCTTTACTTGCATTCAGGAAAAACTCAGGGCTGCAGTATGTTAGGTCGATCGGGAATCCATACTAAAGTCCGCCATCTTATGTGCCTGCAGGGGCTTAGGTCCCAATCTGATGCTAGTCCCCCACGGCGGGATCGGCTGGCCACACCCAGGGGGAAGGGCAATCTGCCGAGGGGGCAGGGCGGCCCCCAAACAGTGCATATAAACAGGCACCCAAGTTCCTTCACCCAAGTCACTAGGGCATGCGCTATATCGAAAGGACCGCATTCTTTAACATTTTTAGGACTCCAGCTATTGGAGGCTCCCTTTCAGTTACAAAACGAGAAAACGCTCTGGTGCCAGAAGCCAGGTTTTCCATGCACTAGGGATAGTGATGTCCCCTCAGCACTCCATAGTCTACCCACAGATAAGTGACAATTTGGCGTCAAGTCAGTAGGGAGGTTCACCAGGGCAATGAGCCATCTCAGTTAGTTATTCACAGCACGACAAGTCACATCTGCACTCCTGACTCCCGTAGCAAGCAAGAGATCTTGCCTCCTCCTCCTCTCCCCCAATGCTTCCAAAACAGCCAAAGTCTGCTTTCAGATCATGCCCTTCCAAAGCAGCAGCAGTTGCATGTCACCGGGAAGGAAGTCCCTGATTTCCGCCGAGGACAGTAGGCCCAAAGCATCCTAGGTCTGAGGGGGAGGGTGGTGACGGGAGGAAGAGGGGGGCGACGGGAGGAAAAGGGGTCCTGTAGATGACCATTGCAGCCCCGCCACAAGGCGTACGGGTATGCTCACCACCGCAACAAGCTTATCAACTCAAACAACACAGGGCCTACCGAACATTGTCAAAGGAAGCATTAGGTCCAATTCCTGTCATTGCCACACCTGAATCACACGTGCCACAGAGCAGCTTCTCAACACGCACAGGTATGCACATTACAACCAACAATTCACAAGCCCTAAGGAAGGTACCCAATAGCCTTTAGAAAGAAGCCCAAAAACGAAGTTTCCAGAAAAAGGGCAAGGCCAAAACACCCAACTCCACAAGGGAAAACCTAATTGCACGCCACATGCAGGGACCACAGGGGCACACATGTCTCCTCAGGACATGTGGCAATTACCCACAATCCCCAAATTGCGACAGCCACCCTTTCTTTTCACGGCGCATTGCGCATGTGTAGGTCAAAAGGAACAATCAGCATCTGTAGAAATAGACACATGCACGCACGCACGCACACACAATAGAAAAAGTAGGGTATAAGAGGGCCGGCAATGCCCATAAATTGCTAGTTGGTTAAAAAGAGTAATACACGCACCCACAAAAATCAGCCCGCTAAAACACCCACCTCTGTAAGGGAGAGGGGCAAGGACCAAAATGACCCATAAAGGCAAAACTCAGGTGCTCCATGACTAAATGTTCACGGTAGGAAAGTAGGATCTGCTTTTATGGTTACCCCCACTTATTGCTGGTGTCAGTATGTGTTTTGACTAGTCTGACTGGGATCCTGCTAATCAGGACCCCAGTTACTGCGCTTCCTCCATAAATTGACCATGGTAAGTACTGTTGTACATATACAATTGGCTACTGGTGTACCTTTTATAAGTCCTAAGTATATGGTACTAAGGTACCTAGGGCATAGGTACGCCAGGGGTCTCCCATGGGCTGAAGCATGTATTGTGCCACCCATGAGAGACCACTCAAACTGTGACGACAGGCCTGCCATTGCAGCCTGTGCGACCTGATGCTATCAACCCTCACGACAGACATATGTTTTGTTATATGTGAGGTCACTGCACATAAAACCTATAAGTCACCCCTCTGGCTTGCCTTTCAGGCCTAAAGGCAGGGTGCTTGGTTATAAGTGTGAGGGTACAAACCCCGGAGTCAATTCTCCAGGATTTGTAAGTGCGGTCAGCCATTTTAATACATATAGTGGACATCCGTCATTACGAGATGTCTAACTATATAGTGGCTGCACCGAACCCGGTCATGCTTGGTATCAAACATGTTGGAATCATACCCCAACACTGATTCCAGTGTTGGAAGTATGATCCCATGTACTGGGGGGCTCCCTTAAGATACCCCCCTGTATTCCCGGTTTCAGCCTTTTAGGGTCTGATAGGAAGCTAGTGCGGCTGCTGACCCCAGACACAATTCTGCCCTACTGCTGCTGATCCAAGCTTGAGCAGGGGAAGGTAGAACAATAGGTTCCCAGTCACAGGGAGGTGTGATCACCTCCCAGACAGGACTTAGTGTATTGGGCTGGGGGCACTTGCCAGCGCCACCAGACTGCTTTGAATGGCACATTTGGTGACCTCCTTGCATATTCCAGTTGGAACTAGTTCTGGGAGGCCATGGCTCACGCTCTGGCATGAAACTGGACAAAGGACATGGGAGTATCTGCCCCTCTGTACAGCCCCTCCTCTGGGAGGGATTCCAGTGTCGTCCTAACTCCTTTTTTAGGGTATAAAATGGCTTACTGTGGGTAAGACTCAAGCATGAAACCACGTCACTCTTCAACTGTCTGGACACATGAACTTTGCTGGACTTCGCCTGAAACCGAGACTGCATCAAGGAAGACTGTTGTTGCACCTGGTCTTGCTGTTCTGCAAGTCTTCTTCATCGTCTGTGTCTGTGCTTCTTCCAGGATCTTCACCAGAACTGTGGGCATCAAGAACATCCCAAATTAATATCCCTTGGAGGGAAGGAGTTATACCCCTGCATCTGCAGGCACTGCAACGATGCTGGCCGGTCTGCTGCTCCTGATGTCCCATGGACTTCGAAAGGCTCAGTATCAAAGGTGGTGGTTCTGCAACTCCCTCGAGGCCTGACCTGTCCTCTCTGAAATTTTGAGGCCAGTATGCCTCATTGGAACCGCTGGGACCAAACCCCTATGCACTGCATCGACTTGCTGCTGCCAAGGCTTGTTAGCTCTGCACTCCAGAGATCTTCAGGCTACAAGAAGCTCTAGCCTCCAGCATCTCTTCCTGCCTAGTACAGCGTCTTCACTGCATCCTCTGAAACCGTGGGCCTTCCCTCTTGGTGAGCTGCTAAATGTCCTCTTACGACTCCTGGGCCTTCAGCCTGTGGGTCCTCTTTAGGGTCTTCTCCTGCTTCAGTGAGCTCCCCTGCTTGCTTAGGGCCTCCACTGACTCCCCTGCTTGTGGTGAGTCCCTTGGTCCTTGCTGGTCCCAACGTTGCTCCTTCTTAGCTTTCCACGCCTGTTGCAGCTGCCAAGGCTTGTCGGTGCTCCTGCCGGACACCGATCCCCTGGTTCTCAACTTCCAGTGGGGGACAGCCCGTGCACTGCTCCTGGTCTTCCTCAGCATCCCCTGGTCCTCACAGCTGGAGCGACAAGGTCATTGTCAACTTTTCTGAATCGTCCGTCATCGGTGGGCATTGCTCTTCCGTGCCTCCTGGTCACCTCAGAGTGGCATAGACCCTGTCAACTCTGCTTACAGGTACTTCACTTCCAGAATCCACCCTCGGATTCCACCGAACTCTTGCACAGACCGCTCCAGCGGCATCTTTCCTGAAGTCCTCCATTGTGGTCTACAGTGGTTTCCGACGTCATTTCGCACCTATGTACACGGCTTCCCTGGCGTAGGTATCCTGGGGTATCCACGGGTGGGGTGACTCTCCAATCATCTGCCTTCCACTGGGCTTCTTCAGGGTCCACTGGGAAGGTTCCTTCTTCAAAACTGCAACCGCAACTTTCCCATTGACTTCTATCGGACACTGGCTGTGTTTCCACTCTGCACACAACCTCCGTGGGGTTCCTTGGTACTTACCTTGGGTGGTTTCTTGTGTCCCCAGCTCCTCTGAGTCTTCTGGTCCAAGTCCCGACTTCGGTCGCGGTTCACATTCCACTTTTTTAGTATATGGTTGGTCTGCCACTGGAGATCACGGTATTGTGTGCTTCCTTACCTATTGCAATTGAAGTATTATTGTGTGTTTGTGTTTAAATCTCCGGGTAGGAGATATACAAATGTGTTAGTGAGCGTTGTGTAAGATATAGACATATTTGTATATATACACGGTGTGGTTCTTTTTCATTTAACCTACACTACGTGATTAACTGGTAAAACAAGCTGCTTAACACTGAAGGCTGCTCTCCACAGCTACCACTTTGAGAGCTTTCTATGGTTATCAAAGACCACTAAAATCACCATAAGGGTTGTCTGGATTAGTGCGTGCACTATATACTAAGCCAGTCTCCTATATTCACCATCTCCTAATATGACTTCCCAACTAGGGCCACCTTCCTGTACCCCACTAAAAAGTTATGCAAAATGAACTTACCGAGTGTTCCCCAAAAAGGGCAGGAATTTCCAAGACCGAATATTGATGACTGTTGTCCTAAAGATTAACCTACAACCCACAGCTCTTATCCAGCAGATCTGCAATCAAGCTCTACTTGCACCATCTTTACTGCGGCCCACCATCTCTCTTCAATAAACAACCTCTGAAGTCCCAACAAGACCCAAGGGTTCAAGCCAAAAAGACCACAGACTATTTTTTACAGGCAATTTTTTGACAACAGACTTTTTACACTGTGCCAACCCAAGACACTCCCGGACGCCAGAAAGCTGCAGACGACCCCAAGACCTGCAATGTTTCAAAAGCTACATAGTATTGCAACTTTGGATATTGTCTGCTTAGCATGGGTGCGTCCGCATCCATCCACAGAGAGAAATTTGCCAAGTCACATGGAGCCTATCTCAACATTTCTACAGCCCTTATGTAGGGACCTCTCCCACCTCACTTACAGTTTCACTGAACCAAATGCTAGTATTCCGCACACACTATACAGCACACTCTTGCACAACACATGGTACCAATACATGAGCGTGGGCGCCCAGACGTCGGCTAGATCATGCTATGTCTGCTTGTTGATACCCCACACTATGGGCGCAGACAGACTTTATCTATCACAAGAAATAGCCCCCGAAAAAGCAAAATGTCTCATCCACCTGTACCTATGTAGGATTAGGGCCAAGATACAACCCAGTAGAGAGAAACCCATAGAGTAGTAGTAAACATCACCCAAAATAAAAACCAACCCCACAGCATTGCACCTTTTCACTGAGCCTAGCGACATTCATACTGAGCTAGACAGGATGCGCAGAAGGGGCACCATAGGAGAGGAAACTGTTTAGCCCCGAGATTTTCCAGAGAAGAGGATCTTGGAGGTAGCAAGACCACCGCACCAGCGCACAAACATGTCCACTCTCGCATCTGTCTGTGGTACCGGGATGGCCCTTAGCATATCTGACTCAGTATTCTTTAATTACAAGTGGACCCCAGACATGGTGTTCCAGTTCAGGGCCATTCATCTCGATGATGCAAGGGGAAATGAGTCTAGAAGGGAAGGGTTGAATGAAGCATAAATACCCCATGTCAGGAAATCTGGGACACTGAGATGGATAGGTGTATGTGGCTAGGAGGGAAGGGGCAACCCCTAATTGTAAGAGAAACGTACACTGCATTCTGTGTGTTTCAGAGGCAAAGGAACAATACCACTAGGCACCAATGAAAATGGTGGAGTAATACTGAACGTACCAGATCTGCAATGGGACACCTCCGTGTTAATGGATACCTATTGGCAGTGCAGTGAGTTTGCCTACACCATCTTGTCCCTGGATGGCAGGGCCTCTGCACCCTCGTAACCATACACACCCCGAACCTGCTCATCCCTGGAGAAGATCTGTCTGAGTTGTTCCGCTACAGAAGAAAACAACTATTGCATCAGGCTCGAGAAAAAAAGAACTGCTGGTTACTTTGGCTGGGCTCAGTATTGGCGGCTGCTACCGCGATGGAGTAAGGACGTCGATTAAATCGTCTCCAGTTGCACAATTACACTGTGCCCCGAATTGCCCGATTCATTCAGCAAACTCTTGCCACACATATGGGCCAGAATATTATGTTCCATGGATGGTTTGGGCACCACCGCCATGGTTTATATCTACTGAATAACGGGAATTGTCCTTAGTTGGCCCTTGCCATTTCATGGGCATTGGTGTAACCAGTTTTTGGACTCCAATTGAGCACTGCAAGATTAATGAGGGTCATTTCACCTGTCCCCTTGTCCTGAGGAAGATCCGCATAGCTGAGGTATTAAAGTTCCTCGTTTGCCGATAAGCCGGATCGAAACGTCGACGCTACCCCCTACCGCACCTGGACCAATTTCCCCTTCCCCCTGTTTACAGCCTTAAGGAAACTCTCCTTACAAATTCAAAATGAATAATTTGCATGTGGCCAGGTTGCATCTAACTGTTTATTGGATATCAGTTTTGTACAGTTTTTTTTTTTTTAAATATATGCCCTTTACTTTTCTACACACTTTGAGCTCTTTTGACTCCTATATATACACACACTTAAGCAATTTTTCTTACACGTTCCCTAGAACATTCTCCTATTTTCTTGACCCTCTAATGATTATTTCTTTCAATGACTAAATAAATATATTGTAATAATACTTAGTGGTTTTTCTGCACATTTATTTTTACGATTTACAGACGTTTGGGAGCTGATTAATGTAAGCTCAAATAAGTTGATAATTCTGTCAATCTATCTCTTCCTTGAACTATTGGTCCAGGACCACTGTTTCTTTATAATAACCGATACCCAGGTCCAGGGACTATTTGGGAATACCCCATTGTTTATAATGGGCTCAGTACAAGGACATTCTTCAAGAATTTAGACTGATCTCGCACTCCAGTAAATGTATGAGGGTCCATACACTACTTCTCCTTCCAAACCAGGTGGGAGATGTTAAAAGTTATCAGCGATACTCAGCTCGGCCTAAATTCTGTCAAGCCATCCGCCTTATGGTGATGCAACATCGGTATGTGTTGGACTTGATGACTGCAATTGAGAGTGGGGTGTGTGCCAAGATCGGTGTGTCCTGCTGTACATTTATCCCTGGAAACGACGTGGATAATGGGACATTGGGTCTTGTCATCCAAGCATTGCATCGTCTGCAAGCTGACATGAAGAAGGAGGGAGATGCCCCTTCTCAGGACTTGTTTTAATATTTATTTTCCCGGTTCCCAGGATGGGTGACCAAAATGTGACTGTCACTGCTCCCAATTTTCACTGTCATACTGTTTTTGTGAGGTTTCCTACAATTGGGGGTTTCCTGCTGTAAAAACACACTCCTCGAGTTAGGTAGAGTGCAAGTAACTAGGGAATTAGTAGTAGACACAACAGATACACATTGAACCTCTAATAATGTGACTGTTATGAAGTGTGGGGTAAATGATGAAGTTGATAATTCAATTAAAGCGGGAATGTTAATATGGGACAATACAACGTCGATGTACACCATGATATATGTACATATAAAAACAAACTTGCATCTCCCTTGTTGAAATTACCCAATGTGACCTCCCTCTCAATCCCGATTCAGAAATATGTGGTTAGGCAGGCCCTGCGACCTAGGCCTGAACAACTGATTGACTGGTCACAAGTGGGAGGTTGGGGGGACACAGAACCCTTAGACAGAACGCACAAACAGGAAAACCCAGATCGATCCCACAGATAGGAAGCGACTCCATAATGGTCTCAGGAGATCAGCCACAATAAAACACGTTTGGCCGGAGGGGAACGCATTCTCAAAAACACCATAAAGTCAGATGCCAGACTAAGTTAGGAACACACAGCCAATAAGAACACAGCATACACATTACACGAAGTGATCACACGCTCTTCATGCCAGACATCTGGCCACGTGCCAACTGGCCCTGCAGTATGTTCACACAAAGACGAGGCCCACCTGCGCTTCTTATTAAACCCCCGATTTATGGCCCTGTGGCTAGGCCCAAACTTCTATTGCGAAAAGGAATGCATAAATCGTTTTATAATGCTTCATATGATGTATAAAATGACGACCGAAACCAATATGCTTTGAGACAGTCTTCAGAACCCGAATCTGTTGCCTGATCTCCCGGCCCCTGCGTTTAATTAAATAACTGTTCCTGTTTTGCCAAACGCCTTTTGTGTTTTATTTTTTCAAAGCTAAATTCATATTCGAGCAACAGTGTAACACCTTTCCACAATTTAGAGGAACCATTGATCAGAAGTAATGGCCTCCAGGCCGAGAGAAAGCAGGACACCCGCCCTCTCACAATATTCAAGTGGGTTTAGGAGAGCAAACTAGGCCTGCTGTCCTGTTGTTGCAGGAGAAGAGGATGAAAAGGAAGTCTGCTGGGTGGATCCATGGCCCGCCCTCTGGGTCTGCTCCTGTACTGCTTGACCAGCTAGTTTACCTGTTGTGAAGTTTGCAGCTGGTATGGTTGACATTGGCGAAAAGAAAACCCATTTTGGAATCCTCAAAAATGGCGAGACTGGTGGTAGACTCTCAACGCAGGAGGTAATTGCAGACCTAGGGACCGAGCAGTGGCCTTGCAGGTAAATGCCTCCAGCCCCATAATCTGCCTCGTCACCAAACACGTTTAGGTTCTGCTAGAAGTCTGGAGAAAAGTTAGAGGTCCCGAGCCAAGCACTTCTGGGAATGGTGATTGATGGGCCACCATGTCGGCTATATCCAATCCTGATTTTATGATGTGCACGAGGCATTTTGGTTATCTTTCATCACCTCTTGGAAATGCTGCGAGATGTCCTCCAGCAAATGAGAGACCACCATCTGGGGCATATCCCACAAGGAATGGGTGAAACCCACCAACAGACAGTTCATTGTCCATTTCAGGGCCCTGGTTCCCGCAGAAAAATGTCTTCTTCCCCCAAGCTCCAATCGCTTTTATTCCCTGTCAGCAGGGTTTGTCAGGAAGGCTCTGCCTGACTGACCAGAGCAGGAAGCCTGTATAACCAGTCTCTCTGATAAAGGTCAAACAAAGAAGAATAGTGGACCACTTAGTGCAGGACGGTAATGATGAGCCATTAGTCAGGTGACCGTTTGGGCTAAAGATGTTTCTCCCATGCTGCCATGACTAGTTCTATGATGGCCTCATTAAATGGGAGCAAAGGCGCTGCCGGTGGAGCCAATGGCAAGAGGACTTCCTTAAGGTCATTTGTTTTGGTATCGATAGTTGAGAGATGTAGGTCTAATACCGCTGCAGCTTTCAGCATAATCTTATGCAGGAAGGCCACTTCTAGTATTCCAGGGCAAGAGGGTAAATCCAGTTAGTTTCGGGGAGGTGTCCAATACACCAGTGGAGGACAGACCCTGGAAGTCTCCCTGAAGATCCTGGCCAGTGTCCCCAAAATGGCAGAGATTCAGGGGTTCCGAATCAGTTCCAAAAAGGTCATGTAGTCTATTTCGGTATTCCTCTTCCTCAATGAGACGTTAGGTTTGTCTGCAGGATCTTTTCATTAGAGCAGTATCTGGTAGTGGCACCAATGCTGTTCTATCGGGTGTCGGGGAGGAGGAAGCGCAGGTGGCAGCAGCCCTGTCCAAGGCGTTGTGTATCAGAGGACTAGGTCAAAACAAGGCAGAGTCAGCATTGAGGTCGATGGTACGGCGCCGGGTGGTGTCTGGGCCATATGGAGGAACACTGGTTGTCCATTTGGAGCCAATGGACCTGAGGAACGGTGAATGGCTTAGACGGCTTTGCAAAAAGAGAGTATAATGCCACAAGGTCCGACCTTGGCATCGAAAACTTGGGGGTTACTGGTGCCAGAGTTGGTAAACCGGAAGGGGACGGTCCTGTTGCCAAAAGATTCAGTGGAGTCTGAGGGCGATCAGGAGCTGGGGCCAGTGCAGTCCCCATAGCATGGCCACTCAGAGGGGGAGCCACTGGGACAAGTCTGGCTCAGAGAACAAATGTCCTGTGGGAATGGGAGAGCGATGGGGTGACGTACCCCTGAACATGTCTCGGTTTTCCTATGCTTCTTCCTTTTACTTCAAGATGAGTAAGATGGTAATCTGGTGCAATGCCTGGAACGCTTCTTACACTGTACTCTTTGGCTCATGCCATAAAGAGCTTTGCTCACCCTCCTTTATGGCCTTAGGATGCATGCTGTGATATGAGGAACAAGTCTTGGTCCGACCCAAGGCACCAGAGGCAAACAGCATGGCGGGCCATGATGGACAGCTGTCCATTGCAGACCCTACAGGGCTCAAACCCCAATTGTTTAGGAGGAGGGAGACAGGGTACTGCACTTTTAAATTTTATGTGAGGAAAAAAAATCTCCTCAGAGAGAATGTATCTCCAGTTACACGTCAAAGCGCAGAAAAAAAGGGATCTGTGCCGGAGTGGGTGCTTAATGACTTCGGTGTCTGCACCGGACGCCACTTCTGGCATTGTTCCGAAGACAGTGCCCCTACTGGCGACGTGAGAGCTTTGAAATTTTCAGGTCCACTCAGACACCCAGGATTCTTTTGCATATGAGGAATTTGCAGGTAGAAGTATCAATCAGAAATTATTATATCGGATCATCATGGCCTTCTCAAAACACAGATTAACCATTAAGTTATCTTGTAGTGTGCTTCTATTTGCATTTAATAAAAGTATATAGCGGAAGTTAGTTTGTTACCTCTTTAATCATCTTTTTATATGTTTTAATGCAAGAATTATATTTGTAGGTTGCAGTACCAATAACGGTTAGCAAAGCTGACAGCTCTGGATTGCATTTTTAATCAGATGCCAGACATAATGGCTTTGCAAAAGATATTGGGTGCGCCAAATTTCTATTTCAACAGGAGCCCAACTGCAAGAGTAGGGGATCTTATTGGCTTAGCAGTTGAATGGCATACATACCAATTCGTTTATTTGGCCATAAAGCAAACCAATCTGAAGTGAAAAAAATGAAAAAAGATAACTGCTTTTTAGGTCTGGCGTTACCCAAGATCTTTCGATTTTACTAAAATGATATGGATACTATACGCACATAAAGGGACTTTCAGCTACCTCGCTTCATCCACTGGTCTGTTCTTGTGTCATTCACATTTTGCTTCCGCCCACTACAGCATGAGGCAATGGGTCAGCCAATTTCAGCCACTGGTTAACTTCACTCTGAGTGATGGCATTTTGCTCATTCACAAGGTGCACATCCGTACACAAGTGACAATGGTTTTTTTGTTTCTATTTTATTATTACTTTTGTGCTGACTTGGTTTTTAAAGCCTGATGTAGAAAGTGTCCTACTATCACCAGTTGAGAGTGCAGGGCACATTCCAGCGTTATCAGTTCCTGTCTCCTACTAATGCTGTTGTAAATTCCTTTGAAGTGGCCTTTGTTTATCTGACTCTTGCTTTTTCACACCATACTAGCAGCTCACATGAACTCTGAATATAAGCTCATGAGGGGGCTATATACTTGCAACCCTTCTGTCATTCCTTCTTTCTTTCTGTCCTCCTTTCCTTCCTTCTTTCTTGCTTTTCTCTTTCTTTCCTTCTTTTAATCTTTCATTCTTGCATTTTCTTTTTTGTCTTGCTTTCTTTTTTTATTCTTTCCTTTTTTACTTCTTTCTTTCTTCTCTTTCTCTGTCTTTCTTTCCTTCTTTTCTGTTTCTTTCTTGCCTTTCCCATTTTCTATTGTTTTCCTCTTTCTTTGATTCTTGCCTACCACTTTCTTTCTTACCTTCCTCTTTCTTTCTTTCATTCTGTCTCACCTTCTTTCCCAAAGGCAAGTAGCTGACAGCCAATGCTAGGCTGATTGGATTTTTTAAGTATGTGTTAGCCAAGACATTTTGATTTTACTAAATTTATGTGTATAACATAGTTGCCTATAAGGGCTTTCAGCCAGACTTTGCCCATTAGTCTGTGTTCTGTCATTCACATTTTTTATCCACCCACTCCGGTATGCATCAAGGGGCAATGTGTCAGCCCACTTTAGCCGTTGGCTGAATTCACTATAAGTTACAGGGTGCTGCCCTTTCACAAGGAGCACGTCAACACACAAAGTAGTTTCCTTCTGCAATGTGTGCTTTTTTGAGAACAAGACAAAAATGTTGCCTTTTACCCATGTTTTATTTTAGATTAATGAGGGCACAGCAGCTTCCCAAACAATAAAATTTTGCAAAAAGGAAGCCAAAAGAGGAATTCCCAAAATGCTGGTGGTCAACACCAAACCTAATGGCTTTAACAATGCTTGTTGTGAACATAGCCTGCATGAGATACAGAATGAATGTGACAAATAGTGTGATGATTAAATATACTTTAAAAATACAAAATAATCCCAGATGTCTTTCAATGGAAGCACTTCTAGGAGGTGGAAGGATACAATCAAACAGCCAATAGCATGAAGGCGAGACTAAAATACTCCGCTGGGCAGATTGAGGATGTGGCTGATAATGTCTCAAGCCAGTGGCTGAAGGGGGTTCATCAAAGAATGCCAATGGTCTGAAGGGGCTGATCCGAAGCCCGCTCTCTGTATTGAACATACAGAGGTTCGCTTTATCAGACCAAATAAGAAACCTATACTTAAAGCACAAGTGTACTGTGAAGGGAGTGATTGGCTGCTTACAAAGCATTTTGATTTATTCTTTAAACACAGGTAACAAAACCTTAACTAACCCATGCTAATCTCCTATGCTTGAGTACTCAATTAGATTCAAAGGAATAGGCAATCTCTATAGCTCTACCATAGACAATTATGCACATTTGCACATGAACACATCTGCGGATGTGTGCATTATTGTTATAGCACTGTTCTTCAATGCTGTTCGACTTTCCTCCTTCAAAATAACAGCAGAGTTGGAAAGGAAAAGTGAGTATGTCCTTAAAACAGCCTGAAATCATATGAGAGGTGAATGGTATCTTAATACAAACATAGCATTATACAAGGCGGAACCACAGTCCTTATTTTTGTAGGGTCAACCATGAGCTAACGATTGTTTCCTTCACGCCTATCTCACATGGAGTGAATGGCTTGTCTGGATATATAGGAAACAGTACTGAAATGTAACAAAATATAGAGGAAAATTAGTGTTAGAATAGCCACAGAACTAATTTGTGGAAACAATGTTGTGATATATGGCGATAAATACATATACGAAACAAAGTCCTTAAAAAGGAAGCAGCAGTCCAACTGCAGCACACCAGTTTACTGTGCAGACACGTACCAACACGTCTGAACTTCACAGAAGCCTTTGTCAAGTTAAGAAAATAAGCCTATCCTTTAGGGAAATATATGTTCACATTATCATAGGTATAGAAAAAGTATGGTCAATGTTCACTTGCACTATATCAGTTTAACTTAAAATAATACATTTTTTCTCAACATATAAGGACTGGCGAATGTCATTGGATGCTAATGAATAACAGCTTAGTGATTCAAGCTGCTACGAAGTTATAGATTTGGGGGCAAACAAATATTCTTATGGGAATGGCATGATGCATGATTGTTGGATACTCGTGAATACCAGTTCTTTAAGACTGAGAAACCTAGGATACTGTGTATGTACTTACTCCCAAAAGCGCACAAGCACCCCATTTGGCCTCCAGGGAGGCCTACTGTATCTTCAAACGGTGGCATGCTTAAAAACACAGTATTTTTTTAGCACCTTATGTTACAGGTTTGGAATACTACTGTCTGGACGGTACTGATTTTTTACGTAAGATGCATGATATCACATGGCAGGAGAAATATATCATGCTAACCATGGATCCTTGCTTCTTGTATACATTCATACAACATGAGGATGGCCTTTATGCCTGTAATTTTTTCGGCGCAGACCGGTTTCCCTATTTAATCACAGAGAAATGTTGCGCTCCGTGTTGACTTATTGCCTTCACCAGAATTTTTTTCTGTTTAAAGATCAACTATATTGCCAGTGTTACGGTATAACAATGAGCCCTCATTTCGTCCCCAGCTCTGAGAGTATTCTCATGAGCTAGTGGGAGGAGCAAGTGGTCTGGACCGCGGACAATGAGCAGTACACTAGGCGTATACTCTTATGGATCAGATACATATTCTTTTTTCTGATCTGGGATGGGCAAAAGGAAAAAGCAAGTGAGTTTATTGAAAAATTGGGACACAATGAACTCAATCTAACCTTCACTCACAAGATGAGCATAAAACAAAGTGAGTATTTGGACATAGGCACACACATGGACAACGGTCAGATTGTGACATCCCTACAGAGGAATGAGATGACCAGTAATAGTGTATCAGCATGCCAGGAGTCACCATCCCACCACATTGAAATGGGGCATTTCCTATAGGGAGCTTCTGAGGGCACGACAAAACTGTAGCACTCAGAAGTATTATCTACTGGAGGAGGGAAAGATATTGCAATGATTTACCCAAAGTAGTTACACCAGTAGGTTCCTGTTACTGGCTAAACAAAAAAGGGCAAACATAAAACAAGAAGGTATCCTCTTTCCTAACGACACAAGAGCAAAGGGCAGAAAAGATGTGACCAGGCTGATTACCACGTATAACAGGCAGTATGTGGTAATCAGCCTGATCACATCATTATCATCATTGAAAAACACTAGGGGCTCCTGAGGGATGATCCTATAAGAGGCAGGGAAGTTGGCGCATACCCTTCAGTCATGTATAGAAAACGTTAATTCTTTATAGATATGGTGGTGCACATCCATTTGACAGTGCACAAAATGTCTACTTGGCTCGATATACAGAAGGGATTCTTCAAAGGTGGATCGTGTAAGGCCTGTAAACATAGCTAGAATCTGAAGCGGGATGTATTGCCCACAGATAAAGTTAGGAGAATACCAAGGTATATTACATGTTGATCAGATTATGCTGTTTACATACTTGAATGTCCCTGTAAACTGGTGTATATAGGCACTGCGCCAAAAACACTGCTCCCTTATGCAAAAAAATACTGGAGCATATACTGGCAATTGGGAATGTAGATGAAACTTATTCTGTAGAAACACATTTTTTTGAAAAACATTAAAGTCAAATTGAAATGTTAGCTTTTTTGGTATCAATGAGATCCTAAAACCGGACCGAGGAGAAGACAGGGAAAAAGAACTGCGCATTTTGGAGTCAAGTCTTATCATTGATGTGAACACACAACCCCCAATGGACTTAACAGGGATGAGGAATTGTTGGTGCACATTGGTCTATAAGGGTTCATTTGTGTCTCAACTGTGTAGTAGGATCCCAAGGACATGATATTTGGGACTGTTGTGTCCTCCTATACTAAGGGAATTGCCAAGAAGGATCATATGTCATTACTGAAAATTATAATTGTCGTGCAAATTGAAGTAACAGACATTACCATTGATGATTTTAATATACATGAATTTTAGAGGGGAGAAGACTTTGCAACTTGTGTTGACATTTGGAGCTTTAGAACATGAAAAATCGAGGGGAATGCAGTCAGGAATAAGAGGAAATTTCATTATTCTTCTTGTTCATATACCTGGATTATTTTTCTCCTTGTTCCCCTTCAAGTTCTGTTTTGTTATTATCGAATAGGATTGCACCGAGGGATTGGGTTCACAGCCCTGAAACGTTATTGACCTTTAATTTATTGGATTTTTGTGGTGTTGTCATGAACAATCTAAGGCACTAGCTCAATTTGAATTTTGTATGTTCACATGTGGGTAAGGAGGTGTATTGTATCAATTTGGGGCACCGGACTGATTTCATACAAAAAAAAGGCACTCGTTAAAATATGACGAATGTTACGTGTTAATGAGAGGGTACACTGCAAAAATTCATGGTATTGGCCTATTTCAGCAATCTAGTAGGGAGCACTATTAAGCTCTGAAGCAGGGATAAAGGTCACGGAATAGACATAATAAGTAAAAGTTTGATGCAGATTTTGGAATTTTGGATTGAACATAGAATTGGCTCACATCTCATGGGCTCTATACATGGGTGTCAATTCACCAAAATGCCTGGGGTAGCAGAAGTGTCATCACATACCCTTTGACGTTAATGGCAACACAGAAAGTGACATCATATGACCCCTGACCCTGATTTTTTCCCAGGAAAGCATGTCACATGACCTAACATCACAACAATTGAGAATTTGGGTAGGATATTATTACAAAGTAACGCAAAGTTGCGCTATGCGCTGCTTTGCATTATTTTGTATCATGGCGGCATTTCATGGATGGTGCATAGAGGTTCCCATGCAACCACCTATGGGTTTTGACTCAAATTCCCATCTACAAACATTGCTATAGAGGAATTTGCACCACAATCCTATGCCTCCTCTAATAATGCATAATGAGGAGAATTTATTTCATTTTTTCTGGTTTTTCCAACTTTGCATTTGTGCCTAAAGCTTAGCTTTTATACTGGAAGGGACTCCATCCAGTACAAAATCTATGCTTCGTGTCAGGAATCAAGTAAATACAATAGTTGGGAGAGAAAGCAAAAGGCGCAGGGTCATTGTAAAACCTTCTAGCTTCAACCTGTGGTTGGATGTTAGTTAGGTTGAGCATGTCTTAAGATGGTCGCCACGTTAGTGATCACTTGTAAATAGGTTTATATGGAACTGTGAAATCTCGCGAGATTCAAAATCTCGAGCCGCGAGAATGCGCTTACATCTGCGCACTTTAATTTGCTTGTGTGAAGAGAAGTCCGGTTTTTGAACCGCTCCGTGAATTTAGTTCTTTTCAGGAGCGCTTTCTGTCATAGTTTCTGAGTCCGTTGGGAATCCGTTTCAGAGATTCTTGTGCTCGAGTATCTCTCTCCGGTTCCCGAAATTTCCTGAGGCATTATTTCTTGCGAGGAGAAGAAACCTGGTGAAGACGTGTCTAGGATACTGAGAGAGCTCACTTACGAGAAGCCCTTAGTGTAGCCTGTGAATCCTGCTTCGACTACGAGCTTCACAGAGATTCCGAAGTCCCGAGCGCAGAAAGGAGAGAGTTGGCGAGTTTTGCGCTTTCGGATAGAGAGCGCATTCAGGTGCTCATTATCATCTCAACGGCTTACAAGTAAGACTGAACTAATCATTGCTCAGCAGCGCCGGTCAGGAGCCTTCGCTTGATTTCAGCGCAGATAAGGCCGGCACTCTTGCGCTTCATTGCCCCCCACTGCCTCCTTGCGTTCCTTCCTCATTTTTTCCTTCCTTTCTCTCCTCCCTTGATCCTTTTTGCGCGTATTTCCTGAGAAGCTGAGCTGCCTGGAACTCTGCATAATCCGCAGTTACTTGTACTGTGAGGAACAATTCAAAGAAACAGACTATATAATGTACAGTTATTGATTAACCAATTAACATCATACTAGGATACTATTGACTACAAGGAGAATTACAATTAACAAATAGGTGGGAATTGTTAATAAAATTGCTAGCTTACAGAAGGGTGGTGAGGAAGGGAAGTGCTTAACTGTGAAGTTGTATTTCCCTTTGTGCATTAGGTATCCTCGGCTAAAGAACTACAGAAGCTGAAACTACCTTATGAAATAGAAGAGAAGCAAGACTCTAGCAGAACCTGGTAGGGGGGTGCATTAGGTATAGAGAGTAGATTGTAACAGTGCAGGTTAAAAGAGTTTTGTCTTAAGTTTTGTCTCCATTTTGTGCATTAGGAACGCTCCATTCCCAACAAATAGAGTTTGAAACAGAAGACTCAGAAGAAGTGAGAGAGAGTCCAGGATCAGTCAGAGTGTCTCTTCTCTGTTCCTAACCCCTTTCCCCCTTCCTGGAGCAGCTGCATTTATAAGCAGTGTGTTCTGGGGAGAGGGCATTGGAACTTAGCAGCGTTCTGCCTCCGTGGAGAATCCGGCGCTTGACAGATTGAAGTGCCCACGATTTTCCTCCACCCGGGCAGAATGGCGGAAGGTTTTAGTTTGAAAGCCTTAGGGGAGATGTTGGAAGGGATTCAGCGGGAGTTAGGAGCCCTTAGTGAAGAAAATAAAAGCTTGAGGCAAGATGTGTTGGCCTCTCGTCAAGAGACCTTGTTGTTATCACAAAGAGTTAGTGAAATAGCTTCAGGGGCACCTCTCCCTTCACAAGCCTTGCCAAGTAGCTCATTGCCTGAACACAATCCGCGCACAGTAGCTCAAGTAGTTCACTCTGTTTCCACACTTATTCCGTTGGCCCCCCCGAAAGGTTTAGTGGGGATCCCCAGAAAGCCCAACTCTTTCTTACTCAATGTTCATTACACTTCATATGTCGCCCCACTCTTTTTCCAGATGCTCAGTCCCGGGTAGCATTCATTTTGTCCTATCTTGGTGGGGATGCAGCCAATTGGGCCATGCCTTTAGTTGCCCGAGATGATCCATTTTTGTATGATTTTGAACGATTCAAAACCGAATTCCTTAGGATTTTCGATAGGCGAAAGATTTCTCAGGCCACTGACAACGAGTTGTTAGAACTGCGCCAAGGAACCAAAGATCTAATAGAATTATCTAACTCAGTTCAACAAATTATTGGTGGAAACCAACGGGCCCAAGGAGAAAAGAGCCGCCTTGTTCTATCGAGGATTGCGAGACGAAATTAAGGACACACTGGCTCAGATTCCGAATCGACCTACTGATTTTTCTGAGTTAATGGATTTAGTTCTTGAGATTGATTTCCGTTGGTCACAGCGTAAAGGAGAGAAGAAGACTAGAGACGTTAAATGGAACTTTCCACGATTTGACAGAACCAGATCTGAAGGAAGCAAGACTTCTGGAACCACTGCCGAGAGTGAACCAATGCAGATCGGGTCTGTGCGAGGTCCTCTGAGTAAAGAAGAAAGAGAACAAAGAAGAATAAAAAAAAGCTATGTATGTATTGTGGAGGATCCGGACATTTTGTGAAGGAATGTCCTAAAAGACCCAAGACCACTGTTTCGGAAAACTCCCAAAACCATCTGTAGGCGGGGTCGCTCAGATGGCGAAAGGTGAGAAAGACTCCAGGATCCCATCACATCATGAATACTCTCCAGACTCCAGCACCTCAATTGATTTTACAAATGACACTGAAATTTCGGGACCAAGAGATTACGGGAGTGGCCATTATGATAGATTCCGGTGCCATTGGAAACTTTTGTGACATTAAGTATGCCAGAAAGATTGGGATTCAAGCGATACTTAAAGAGAGAAAAGAACCCGTTCGAGCGGTGGATGGGACTAACCTCTCCTCCGGCCCAATTACTCATCACACCGAATCTGTGGAACTAATTCAAGCCAATGGGCATCGGGAGCTCATCCAGTTCAACCTCATTGATGCCCCTTAATATCAGATAATTTTGGGACTCCCTTGGCTCTCCATGCAAAACTCCACTATTGACTGGGAGAATCGGACCGTGGACATGGATTCTCCATTTTGTTCGGAATATTGCTACCTTTCAGTCACTGAGACTCTAGAACCGTCACTGGCCACCTTATTGTCTTTTAGTGGAGGAGCCGTTGGGGTAATTGATACCTTTGAAATTCCAACTGAATACCAAGAATACAAAGAGGTGTTCTGTGAACAGGAAGCAGAGAAACTTCCTCCACATCGTTCCTATGATTGTACCATAGACCTTGAACCCAGAGCAGTATTGCCGTGCAGTAGGATCTACGCACTAACCGAAGCGGAAAATGGCTACCCTAAAGAATATTTATACCACTATTTAGCCAACGGGCTCATCAGACCATCACAGTCCCCCGTCTCCTCCCAGTTATTCTTCATTCCGAAGAAAGAAGGATCTTTGAGAATGTGTATAGACTACCGTGCCATCAATAGGGTAACAATAAAAAAACGTTATCCGTTGCCCTTGATATCAGTTCTCTTATATCAGATCAAAGAGGCCCAGATCTTCACTTAATTAGACCTTCGTGGGGCCTATCATCTCATTCGAATGAAGGAGGGCCATGAGTGGAAGACTGCCTTTAGGACAAAATATGGGCTATTCGAATATCCGGTTAAGCCCTTCGGCTTGTGTAATGCCCCGGCGGCCTTTCAGCATTTCATCAACGATATAATGGGGGATTTGGTCGACAAGATTGCAGTGGTTTACCTGGATGATATTCTGATCTTTTCCAAGAATCCACAAGAACATTCAGAACATGTCAAATTAGTTCTTGAAAGACTTCGCCAACACCAGCTCTATGTCAAACTGGAGAAATGTGCTTTCAGTGTACATACAGTGGAGTTTTTGGGATTCGTTCTGTCCCCCGAAGGAATTACGATGGATTCAAAGAAGGTACAATCTGTAGTTGACTGGCCATCTCCCAAGGATGTAAAAGAGGTTCAGAGATTCCTTGGCTTTGCCAATTTCTATCGTCGGTTTATCTTGGGATTCTCGCAGAAGATCATATTAATTACCAGACTCCTCAAGAAAGGAGTAAAATTCCATTGGAGTGAAGAAGCCGAACAAGCCTTCGATTATCTCAAGAAAAGTTTCACCTCGGCCCCGATATTACTTCACGCCGATCCTGCCGAACCCTTCTACTTAGAAGCTGATGCTTCAGATCAAACCATTGGAGGGGTCCTGTCGCAACGGCATAAATGCACAAGTTACTAACTTGTGTAACGATATATCTGTAAGAGACAGTAGTTAGTGATAGATTCCTTACCTTAGAATATCCCCAGGCGTCAGGCTGGATCCGGAAAGTTTTGCGTAGCAGTACCCTTGCGCGTCGGTAGGCGGCATCGTGCGGCTCCGCGTCCGTCGTCGGCGTCGTGATCGCCGGGATGACGTCGCGGGCAGTACTTAGGCGCCGCCCCTGCGCGCTGACGTCAGTTCTGTACACGACTTTCCGCGCCAGGAACGCAGAGCCATGCAAGAAGCTGACACAGGTGTCTGAAAAATACTAGGGCCCTGAAAGGGATGTCCTTAACCCTAGAAATCAGTTCGCAGAACGGGGAGGATGGGTGGGGCGGTAGGAATCTATCACTAACTACTGTCTCTTACAGATATATCGTTACACAAGTTAGTAACTTGTGCATCTGAAAGAGACACGTTAGTGATAGATTCCTTACCTTAGAATAGATACCCCAGCAATACCAACCCCGGTGGTGGGTCTGCGAACAAAGATCAGACAAGGAAGTCCTGGAGGACAGAACGGCCAAAGAAGCCGTCCCTCCGGACCGGACTGTCAAGGCAGTAATGCTTAGTAAACGTGTGCAGCGAGGCCCACGTAGCTGCCTGACAGATAACCGGCAGCGGAACACCGCGGCCCAAGGCCGTGGTAGCAGCCGTTGCCCTGGTGGAATGGGCACGCAGCCCAACAGGAGGCTCCTTCTTAGCCAAAGAATAGCAGGTCTTGATGCACAAGGTAACCCAGCGGGAGATGGTCCTCTTGTGCACCGCCCGACCTTTTTGGCGCCCACGTAGCCAACAAAGAGCTGGTCATCCACCCGGAAGTGTTTTGTGCGGTCGATATAGAAGGAGAGCGCACGTTTTGGGTCCAGACGGTGGAGCCTCTCTTCCTCTCTGGAAGGATGCGGAGGCGGAAAGAAGGTGGGCAAAGTGATGGTCTGCCCAATGTGGAAAGCAGTAACCACCTTTGGCAAGAAGGACGGACGCGTCCGAAGAACAACCTTGTCCGGATGAACAGACAGAAAGGGAGGTTTGCAAGAAAGAGCCTGGAGCTCACTCACCCGCCGAGCGGAGGTGATGGCCACCAGAAAGGCTGCCTTTAGAGTCAGAAGACGAAGAGGACAGTTATGCAGAGGCTCAAAGGGAGCGCACATTAAAAAGGTAAGAACCAAGTTCAAGTCCCACTGAGGCATTACAAACGGAACAGGAGGGAAGAGGTGAGTAATGCCTTTTAAGAACCTGTTAACAACAGGGGACTTGAAAAGGGAGGGCTGATCAGGGAGCCTGAGGAAGGCCGAGATAGCACAAAGATAACCCTTGATGGTACCCAGGGCAGAACCCTGTTGGGCCAGAGAGAGAAGGAACAGAAGGACCTCAGAAAGAGGGGCAGAAAGGGGATCCACAGCCTTTGCTGTGCAACATGCCACAAATTTGTTCCACCTGCAGGCGTATACCACCTTAGTGGAGGGACGCCTGGCTGCCAGAATCACATCACAAACTGCGGGAGGCAAGTCGAAAGGAATCAACTGCCGCCGCTCAATCTCCACGCAAGCAGGTGTAGACTGGACAGGTTCGGGTGGAGGACCGTCCCCTGCTGCTGCGACAGAAGATCCTCCCGAAGAGGCAGACGGATCGGGGGATCTATGCTCATATTGAGTAGCTCGGGATACCAAACTCTTCGAGCCCAGTCCGGAGCCACAAGAATGACTTGGGCCCGGTCGTGCCGAATCTTCTTCAACACTCTGGGTAGAAGTGGTATAGGCGGAAAGGCGTACAACAGACCGCAACTCCACTCGCGACGAAAAGCGTCGCCGAGCGAGTGCCGCCTTGGAAATTCCAACGCGCAGAACTGATGACATTGCGCGTTCTCTTCGGTGGCGAATAGATCTAACCAAGGCTCTCCCCACTGTAGAAAGAGTCCTTGCGCCACTTCCGAGTGAAGACGCCATTCGTGATCCATCATGCACCTGCGGCTGAGTTCGTCCGCCCTGGCGTTCAGAGAACCTGCCAGGTGTTGAACCATCAGGAACATGCCCTGATGTTCCAGCCATGTCCAGAGGCGCAGAGCCTCCTGACAAAGGGTCCAAGACCCCACCCCGCCCTGTTTGTTGCAGTACCACATGGCGGTGGTGATGTCTGTGAACACCTGCACTACCTTCCCTTTGACAGAGGGAAGGAATGCCTTGAGTGCAAGCCGGATCGCCCGGAGCTCCAGAATGTTGATATGGAGCCGGGACTCCGCCGGAGACCAGAGGCCTCTGACCTCCGCCTCTCCCATGTGACCGCCCCATCCCAGAAGGGACGCGTCCGTCACAACTGTATGCTCTGGCTGGGGAAGGGAGAGGGATCTGCCCATGACCCATTGCCGGTTCGAGAGCCACCACTGCAACTGTTTTGCAGTCCCCTCCGAGATCTGGACGTGATCGGACAGGTTGCCCTGGTGCTGCGCCCACTGGAACTTCAGGTCCCACTGCAGAGCCCGCATATGACATCTGGCATGATGGACCAGCAGGATGCAGGAGGCCATGAGGCCCAGCAGCCTCAGGGTCATCCTTACCGAAACCCAGGATAAAGGCCGAAAGATCGGAATCATAGCCTGAATATCCCGGACTCGCCGTTCGGGAGGATAGGCCCGAAACTGCGTCGTGTCCAGAACTGCTCCGATGAAAAGGAGCTGTGGAGAAGGAATCAGATGCGACTTTGGCACATTGATGGAGAACCCCAGCGAGTGCAGGAGTTCGGCCGTAGTCTGGAGGTGGGAGACGACTGCCTGGGACGAGCCCGCCTTCAGCAGCCAGTCGTCGAGGTAGGGGAAGACTGAAACCCCTGCCCGGCGCAGATGAGCTGCGACCACCGCCATCACTTTCGTGAACACCCGAGGGGCACTGGTAAGGCCAAAGGGGAGCACGGTGAACTGAAAATGCTCGGGGCCTACCGTGAACCGAAGGTAACGCCGGTGGGCCGGCAGGACGGGGATGTGGAAATACGCGTCCTGCAAGTCCAACGCTACCAACCAGTCTCCTGGGTCGAGGGCAGTCAAGACCTGAGCTAGGGTGAGCATCTTGAACTTCTCCTTCCGGGAGGAAGCGATTGACGTTCCGGAGGTCCAAGATAGGACGCATGTCCTTCTTGTCCTTTTGGGCACCAGAAAGTAGTGGGAGTAGCAACCACGCCCTACTTCTGGGGTCGGAACATGCTCGATGGCCCTCTTGGTCAAGAGGGCCGTGACTTCCTTCTGTAGAAGCACCAAGTGATCCCCTGACATGCGGTGGAATTGAGGTGGCATGGCTGGGGGTGGTCTCGAAGGGGAGGGAGTAGCCCCTTCGGACAATGTCCAAGACCCACCTGTCCGAGGTGATGGTGCGCCAGTGGGGAAGGTGATGGCGGACCCTGCCCCCTACTGGCGTGCCGTGCACCTGAAAGGAGGGACTAGGAGGGCTTGGAGGCCGCGGACGGGTTGGAGGTGGTGGCCTGACCCGCACGCTGGTTGCCCGATCCGCCACGGCGGAATCCACGCCCTCGGCCACGCGAAGACGCCTGCTGCGCGGGCCGGTGGCTGGGCTGCTGACGTGAAGGGGCGCCCCTACCGTGGCCACGATAGGGGCGAAAAGCAGAAGGCAGCGGAGGGCGTGTAGCAGAAAGGCCCAGGGACTTGGCAGTAGCCCGTGAGTCCTTAAAGCGCTCCAACGCATGGTCTGCTTTGGACCCAAAAAGACCGACTCCATCAAAGGGCATGTCCATGAGAGTATTCTGGACATCCCCTGAAAAACCAGTGGTTCTCAGCCAGGCGTGGCGTCGGAGCGCCACCGTCGTTGCAATCGACCTGCCCAGCGAGTCGGCGGTGTCAAGGCCACAACGGATAGTGTATTTGGCCGCATCCCTTCCTTCCGCAATGGCGCGGGAAAGCAGTGCCTGGACCTCCTCAGGGCACTGGGGCAAAACATCCGCCACCGAATCCCACAGGGAGTGGGTATATCGGCCCAAAAGACAAGCGGTGTTAACGGACCGCAAGCCAGCACTGGAGGAAGAAAACCTTTCTTCCCAAACTGATCCAGGCGTTTGGATTCCCTATCCGGAGGAGCGGTAGGGAAGGCGGTTTGGGAAGCGGAGGCTTGGACAACCAAGCTCTCAGGAGTGGGGTGGACAGAAAGAAACAGGGGGTCGCCCGGAGCGGGGCGATGGCGTCGTGACACGTTCCGATCCACAGGAGCCCCTGTGTTGGGCTTGGACCAGGCGCCCAAAAGAACGTCCGTGAGGGCGTCGTTAAACGGCAGCACAGTCTCCGCAGAGGAGGCTGCCGGCTGAAGCACCTCTGTCAAGATGTTAGGCTTGACCGTCAAAGTAGGGAGCTGGAGACGTAAGGCCCCAGCAGCCCTACGCAACACCGTACCAAAATTGGCCCCCTCCTCCGTAGCCACGGGAGGAGACAGCATGCCAGTGTCAGGAGAAGTATCCAGACCACTGGCCTCCCCTAGACTCTCTGTCCAGTCCTCATCATACTGACAGTTGCGTGTCAGAGGGTCATCAGACCCCTCCCAGTCCTCCTGGTCCTCCTCTGGTTCAAAATAAGGAGGAGGAGGGACATTTGGGACCCAAGGTCCCATCGGCGCCGGAGCCGGCGTCGAGCGACGTCGCTCCGGGTCCATGTCCGGAGCCGGAAGGAACTGGGGACGACGCCGCCCGGAGCCCAGGGCGGCGTCGAGAACGGCACCGGAGACATCGGCGCCGGCGGAGGTGTCGTGAGGTCGACCGGCGTCAATGGGGGTTGTGGAGCCGGGATCGAGGCCGGGGCCGAAGCCGGAGCCGGGATCGAGGCTGGAGGCCCGGGCGACGCCGGGGCCGGAGCCGCCGGCGACGCCGGAGCAACCCCATCAGGGCCCGCGGGGCCCGAAGGCGCACCGGAGGGGCCTGAAGGCCCGAAGAGGCGGGCCATGGCCGACAGGAACTCCTGTACCTTGGCCGGATCCGCCCCCGAACCCGGGAAGGGCGGGTATGACGGGGGCGACTCCACAGGCAAGTCCGGGGCCGCGGGGCGGGGACGGTGCCGGGAGGGGCCTCAGCCGAGTCGCGAGACCGGCGAGGGCGAAGTCCGAGAGCGACGATGCTTCTTGGACTTCTTGTGCCTGGACTTACCGGACGAAGAAGACTTCGACGCCGACGACCGGTGTGCACTCCGCGAGCGACCCCTGGACCTCTCACGCGACCGGGGCTTCCGCGGAGCCGAATGCCAGGCCTCGAGGAGCTTTCGAGACCGCTCTCGCAAAGCTTTCGGGTTGAGGGCCTGGCATTCGGGACAAGACTCGGTGTCGTGGCCTCGGCCGAGGCAGAAGAGACACTCCCAATGCGGGTCGGTGACGGACATCATCCGCGCACAGGCGCCGCATCGCTTGAAGCCGGGCATCCCTACGACACCTTAAAGATGGAAAAAACCAGTGAAAAAATCACCAAAAAGTATGGTCAAAAATTGACCAGGGCACTGCTCTTCCCGGATCTGCGCTTACTGGCGCGGAAAAAGAAGAACTGACGTCAGCGCGCAGGGGCGGCGCCTAAGTACTGCCCGCGACGTCATCCCGGCGATCACGACGCCGACGACGGACGCGGAGCCGCACGATGCCGCCTACCGACGCGCAAGGGTACTGCTATGCAAAACTTTCCGGATCCAGCCTGACGCCTGGGGATATTCTAAGGTAAGGAATCTATCACTAACGTGTCTCTTTCAGATCCACTGGGCAATTACATCCTGTGGCTTATCGGTCAAGGAAGTTGAATCCGGCTGAAATAAATTATACAATTGCTGAGAAGGAATTGTTGGCCGTGAAAGATGCCTTCGAAGAATGGAGGCACTACCTGCTTGGAGCAAGACATACAGTAACGGTGTTTACTGATCACAAGAACCTTCAATTCTTAAAATCTGCAAGGACGTTGACTCCTCGTCAACTACGCTGGTCCTTTTATTTTGCAGACTTTGATTTTGTGATCACTTATCGTCCCGGGAGCAAGAATGGCAAAGCGAACGCCTTGTCTAGGATTCAGACAGAGACCACAGAACATTCTGTAGATCCACAGCCCATCATTCCAGAATCAAAAATTGTGTGTTCCCTTACCTTATCCAACTATAAAGAAGAAGTAGGGAAACAAATGACTGAGAAGGAAATGACTGAATGGGCGAATCACGAGGAAGGAAGAGAAATCCTGGATTCTTTGCCCTATCATCATGGTGCTCTGTATCTACCCACTAAAGAGATCCAAGAGCGAGTTTTAAGAGACTGTCACGATCAACCCTTAGCTGGGCATAAGGGAGTACTAAAGAACATAGATCTGATTCATTATTTTTGGTGGCCTGGTATGAATGCCCAAATTAAGCAATATGTGGAGTCTTGCAAACTCTGTGCCCGTGGGAAATCCAGTAGGCAGGCTCCTCAGGGGTTTTTACAGCCTTTGCCCACCTCCAATCATCCTTGGCATACTGTCACTTTGGATTTAATTGTTGACCTTCCTCTGAGTCGAGGTTATGACACAGTATTAGTGGTAGTGGATACTTTCATGAAAATGAGTCATTTTGTCCCTGTGAAAGGGGTTCCCTCCGCCCAAGAATTAGCCAGACTCTTTAGTGAAAACATTGTGAAGATCCATGGGGTCCCAAAGACTTTGATCTCCGACAGAGGCCCCCAGTTCGTATCTCACTTTTGGAAGGCCTTTATGCAGGATTGGGAGTGGAAGTCAGGCATTCGACCAGTTACCACCCTGAGACGGATGGGCAGACCCAGAGAGTGAATCAGGAGTTAGAACAATACCTCAAGCTATTCCTTCTGGATCAGGAGGGTGAATGGTCAGATTTACTTTGGATGGCAGAATTTGCACACAACAACGCCAAGAATGTTTCCACTGGGTATTCCCCGTTCTTTTTAAACTTTGGACGACACCCAAATCCATTTAGTTTTCAAGGAGACCTTGGGGTACCAGCAGTCAGAGATCTGTTCGAGAATATATCCTCAGTCCATAAGTCAGTTGAATCCAATTTGTTAAAAGCAAAAGAGAATTACAAGAGACAGGCAGACAAGCATCGAAAGATAGCGCCTACATATCAAGTGGGAGATTTGGTGTGGTTGTCTTCCCGTCACCTTCGTTTGAAGGGTAATAGGAAGTTCCAACCTCGTTTTGTGGGCCCATATCCCATTGAGCAAGTGCTAGGACCAGTAACTGTCAAACTCAAACTCCCTTCTAATCTAGGAATTCATCCTGTTTTCCATGTGTCCCTCCTTAAGAAAACTGTACCCAATGTTCGTTTAGGCAAACCACCACCTCCTTTGAAGATAGAGGGACAGTCAGAGTATGAAGTTAAAGGGATTCTGGACTCAAAAAGAATCAGAAGGAAGCGGTTTTATTTGGTAGATTGGAAGGGTTATTGTCCAGAAGAAAGATCTTGGGAGCCAGCCGAAAATGTCCATGCCCCTTTGCTGATCAAGCGTTTTCATTTGCAGCACCCTTTAAAACCAGGACCGATGAATCGGTCATTGAGAGGGGGTACTGTCAGGAATCAAGTAAATACAATAGTTGGGAGAGAAAGCAAAAGGCGCAGGGTCATTGTAAAACCTTCTAGCTTCAACCTTTGGTTGGATGTTAGTTAGGTTGAGCATGTCTTAAGATGGCCGCCACGTTAGTGATCACTTGTAAATAGGTTTATATGGAACTGTGAAATCTCGCGAGATTCAAAATCTCGAACCACGAGAATGCGATTACATCTGCGCACTTCAATTTGCTTGTGTGAAGAGGAGTCCGGTTTTTGAACCGCTCCATGAATTTAGTTCTTTTCAGGAGCGCTTTCTGTCATAGTTTCTGAGTCCGCTGGGAATCCGTTTCAGAGATTCTTGTGCTCGAGTATCTCTCTCCGGTTCCCGAAATTTCCTGAGGCATTATTTCTTGCGAGGAGAAGAAACCTGGTGAAGACGTGTCTAGGCTACTGAGAGAGCTCTCTTACGAGAAGCCCTTAGTGTAGCCTGTGAATCCTGCTTCGACTACGAGCTTCACAGAGATTCCGAAGTCCCGAGCGCAGAAAGGAGAGAGTTGGCGAGTTTTGCGCTTTCGGATAGAGAGCGCATTCAGGTGCTCATTATCATCTCAACGGCTTACAAGTAAGACTGAACTAATCATTGCTCAGCAGCGCCGGTCAGGAGCCTTCGCTTGATTTCAGCGCAGATAAGGCCGGCACTCTTGCGCTTCATTGCCCCCCACTGCCTTCTTGTGTTCCTTCCTCATTTTTTCCTTCCTTTCTCTCCTCCCTTGATCCTTTTTGCGCGTATTTCCTGAGAAGCTGAGCTGCCTGGACCTCTGCATAATCCGCAGTTACTTGTACTGTGAGGAACAATTCAAAGAAACAGACTATATAATGTACAGGAATTGATTAACCAATTAACATCATACTAGGATACTATTGACTACAAGGAGAATTACAATTAACAAATAGGTGGGAATTGTTAATAAAATTGCTAGCTTACAGAAGGGTGGTGAGGAAGGAAAGTGCTTAACTTTGAAGTTGTATTTCCCTTTGTGCATTAGGTATCCTCGGCTAAAGAACTACAGAAGCTGAAACTACCTTATGAAATAGAAGAGAAGCAAGACTCTAGCAGAACCTGGTAGGGGGGTGCATTAGGTATAGAGAGTAGATTGTAACAGTGCAGGTTAAAAGAGTTTTGTCTTAAGTTTTGTCTCCATTTTGTGCATTAGGAACTCTCCATTCCCAACAAATAGAGTTTGAAACAGAAGACTCAGCAGAAGTGAGCGAGAGTCCAGGATCAGTCAGAGTGTCTCTTCTCTGTCCCTAACCCCTTTCCCCCTTCCTGGAGCAGCTGCATTTGTAGGCAGTGTGTTCTGGGGAGAGGGCATTGGGACTTAGCAGCGTTCTGCCTCCGTGGAGAATCCGGCGCTTAACACTTCGGAGAATGCACACACCTTGCACTCTGGCACAAGGGTATGTGCGTTGGTGCACGGTTGCCAAAAGTGCACCAGTGCCCTGGGACAGAAAAAATCTGCCCCCTTTGACACAAGGTAGCGCAGCAACTTTGGTGCAGCATTGCCTTGCATCAAAGATTAGTAAATCTGGGCCTCAATCTCACACACTAACTGACATTTGACTCATTCATTTTTACACACACACACGCTTACACATACAGAAATATTTTCTTACAGATATGCACACGTTCTCTCTCACTTAAACACACTCACCTGGAAGCACAAATACAACATACATTTAAAACCATTTTTAGTTACCACAGCTCCCACCATAAGTCCTAAGTGTGCTCAATTTTTATTAACTAATAGTGAATAATAGAATATTAATCCACATTAATGAAAAATAGCCAGACAAAGAATGTGGAGTTCCACATTAATGAAAAGCAGGCAGACAAAGAATGCAGAGTAACCTTGTGTGTTCATGGCACTGATTTTGCCACCCAAGGTCAGGGGTCGCAAAGGTAGTGCTAAGGGTTGCAAGGGGCAAGCCAGGGATCACAGCTGCGCCGCCTATGGCTGGGTCTTGCAAGTTTTCTGTTCATTTATTATTTTAAATATGTTTTCACACTCTTTGGTGGGGTTACACTTTTAGCATTATTAATATTTTTAGCACTGTATTGATTATGACGGCACCCATTCTTCATTACTAGTAACAGATTAGGATGCTTGTTGCATGGATCAAATCTAATTGGGATACATTGGTGGGGCTTGAAATCTGAACATGAATTCCTAAATCCTTAATTTGTTGTACATGATAAAATCTATACACAAATTTTAAAATATGTATATATTTATATATAGATAGCTATGGTTATGTATGTGGGTAATTCTATGTCAGGACTGGAGGCGAGGATTATGCCTTCTTTCTTCACTTTATTTTTATAGCAGCCTACTTCAAAGATAAACAAAAACTACGTTTCCCATGAACACTTGGGAAAATGTAGTGTAGAAAAAAACATAGCAACATCCAATGCGGACAGTCCAACAATGTCCAATCAGGAGGCCCACAGCCTCAACATAGTCCTTTCTCACTGGCCCTTCCCCCTCTTTCCCCTTCAGTTTTACTGACTTGGTGCTTTTTATGATTGTATTGTGCTTTGTGCCTTATTTTAAATGCTTTAGTAGTGCGCGGTGCCACCGCGTTCATTTCTTCAGCTGCCCGCTGTTTTTGCTAAGCGCTTGTGTCTTTATTAGCGCTCGCGTTTATTTCCCCATTTTCTTGTGTCTTTATTGGTTTGCGTTATTTCTAACGCCCGCGTTTAATTGTAATTCGGCCGCGGGAGCGTCCCCGCTCCTACGCGGCTGGTACTGCTGCTGCTCGTGGCGCCGACCTCCCACCGCTAGAGGGCGCAGGAATGGAATGCGCGGATTTGAATTCTATTACAGGACCGGAGGCTTCGGATTATGCTTTCTCTTTCTTTTACTGAAAATATACAGCAGCCAATAAAAACGTTTTTAACATATCAACAAAACTACATTCCCCAAAATGCCATAGTACTGCATCAATAACCATAGAGACTAGCCCTATAAATGACGCTCCTCTTACGAACACCTCCTCTTTCTTTGCTGCACGCAGCCAAGTTAAGTGCTTCAGTATAATTACTCTTTGACTTGTTTGTGATTCTGTTGTTGCTAATGCGTGGTTCTATTATTGGCTTATGGATTATTGCTTAATGTTGTGTATATTGAAGTTGCTGTCAGACTTGCTTGATACCGGAGCCGCGTCTGAGCGGCAGCGCGAGTGCAGGCAAAACCGTAACAGCGATCGTGTGGTAGCGAACGCGTCAAGGTGATCTTTCTCTCGCGTCTCGCTCCCACTGGAGTGCCTTCTCCCTTCAACTTACTGCCAATGAACCGCACCTCAGCATAGCGGTCCGCGGTGCCTTCCCTGATCGGGCCCGCGTTTGTCAGAGCCGGACGTCGCATAGGTCAATTGGGCTCCTTTTGGGCTATGTGACACCCAATACTGATTCCTCCTCATTCCGCGCGTTTTTTGAAAGCGGAACAGCTCGCAGGTTGTTGATTTTTTTCCCTGTGTGCACAGACGCCTTTCCTGGGCTGCAGAACAAGGAAGGCCCAAGCCGGGTGCAGGCTTTAAATGAGTTTGGCTCTCAGACACCCTCTGGTGGGCTGCTATAATAGTGATTACAGCGGGGCTGAGGAGCAGTAGAATTCAGTTGGCACTAAGGGTTGCTCCCTCTTGAACAATTCCTCTGGAATTTTTGGACTTGGCACAAAATAGTCTAGAGGGCTGGAAAATCAGTAGCGATGGAAGACTTGGCCTATTTTGAGGAGGATGAGTACGGGTATTACGAGGAAGAGCAGGGTCCTCTTCTCGAAGACAATCTGGTTGATGCCCTGGACGCATCAGTACAGCAATCCGTCAATAAGGCGGTAGAGGCGGCGGTTCCCCAGACGGTCAGCAATGCGCTAGCGTCGCCCTCAAGCCCATCACGGCGCAACTTAAAATTTAGCGAAAAGGCATGGGATGCATCCCCAAGAGTCGGTAGGACCAACTGTGGCCACCTCAGGGGGAAAAGCTTCAGCTGAGACCAAGTCCTCGAACTGGCCGCACGCACAGGCCCTGACTAAGCTACCCACAGTATCTTCTGGGGATCATCAATATTCTGTGTCTCCAGACCCGATCCCAGCTTCCAAGAAGGCCCAAGACACCGACAAGTACCGACACATACTCTACGGGACATACCGCATCCCCTAAGAAGAAAAAAGCTTAGAAGGTGCACTTAAATCCGCCGCAATCCTCCTTTTTTCAGGCAGCAACTCCGTTCGATTTTAATCCGCAGGACCCTGTCCATCCGAGATTCTCGACTGGGCCCCACCCCCGGAAGTAGCAGATTAGTTTAATCAGAACCTGAGAAGGAACTTCGACAAGGAGGTTCGGAGCAAATTGAGGTCTGAATGTCCGCGTCTGGATGTCCCGGATAGGGTAGCAGATACGCCGGACATCGACCCCAATATGCTTACCTTTTTAAAAAAGTTCGCAAAGGACCCCAAGAACGGCGTTGACCGTGCGTGGTGCGGATGTCAGGATAAGCTCCTGGACGTCACTGGCCCCTTAGCAAAAATCTTGGAAATGGCCTTAGTAGCCAAAGACACAGGTGCCCGATTGACCCGGACATCCTCGCAGGATGGACACAACGCGCCATTTGTTTTCTGGGAAACGCGAATTGTGCCATTTCTACAGAGCGTAGGAAATCGCTTCTCATGAGGATGGACAACAACCTCACTGAACTGACTTCTGCGGAGGCTGGCCCCCTGGCGGAAGGGTTACTTTTCGGCGACAAGTTCGTCAAAGATGTCTCCAAGTACATCGGGACCTTCACCTCTCTGGACAAGCATTAAGAAGGTCTTCCAAGCAGGCCTTTTTGGTCGCCAATATTACCAGGGCCCTCCCAGAGGAGGATACGGTCGGGGTAGAGGAGATTACGAAGATAGCACCAGAGGCGGCACGTTCTACCCCACGAGACGCTTTAGTCGTCACTGGTACCACCGTGGAGGACAGAGGGGAAACTTCCAACCCCAGATTACATCAGGTAAGAGCGATGTCTTTATTTCTATGTCCTCTGTAGGGGTCGCATTCGCTACTTCCGGGACAATTGGTCAATCATTACCCAGGATGCTTGGGTTCTACAAACTGTACAGGGTTTTCGCATAGACTTCTTTCAAAACCCTATGCAACAGGTAACTCCCCCTCCTTTGTCTTTTTCCCAACAAGACTAAATTTTTATAGATCAAGAAGTGGAGGACTTGCTGGAGAGGCACACGGTAGCGTATTGCGACGACAAACCTGAGGGCTTCTGCAGCAATGTCTTCCTAGTTCAGAAGAGAGGCGGAGGCCACAGACTGGTTCTAAACCTGAAAGACTTCAACCAGTTTGTCCTGTACAGGCATTTCAAAATGGAGGGGATACATCCACTAACCGACATTTTGAGGCAAGGAGACTGGATGGTCTGTCTAGACCTCAAGGTCGCCTATCTAACGGTCCCGATCTTCCCCCCTCACCGGCGTTTCTTGCAGTTCAAATGGCGAGGCAGACGACTGGAATATTTGGTCCTGCCTTTCCGTCTTTCCTCGGCTCCTTGGTGTTTTACCAAGTTGATGAAGCCAGTGACCGCACATCTCCGGGAGCAGGGTATTCGTCTAATAATTTATCTGGACGACATACTGCTAATGGCTCCCTCCGTTTCCCTAGCAACCCAGCATCTGCAGATGACAATGCACCTGTTAGAGAACCTGGGTTTTGTGATAAACAAGACGAAATCAGTTCTAGTCCCAGCGCAGTCACTGGAGTTCTTAGGTTTCGTAATCAATTCTCAGACAGCTCAACTCCAGTTGCCCAAAACCAAATTGAGTGATCTAAGAAGGAATTGAAGACGACTCTAGCCAAACAGGTCATGTCTCTAAGGGCGATTGCGCGTTTAGTGGACCTGCTAGCCTCATCAATTCAAGCAATCTTTCCAGGGCCGTTACATTATCGGGCCCTTCAGCGTCTGAAAATCCAACACCTGCAGAAGGGTCTTTCCTATTCAGACCAAGTTCCCCTCACAGGCGGAGTCCGAGAAGAAATCAAATGTTGGCTAGTCCACGTGGATGCGTGGAACGGCCGGGCAATCTTTGGTTCTCGCCCGGAGGTGGTCATAGAATCCGATGCCAGCCGGTCGGGTTGGGGAGCACGATGCGGGGAGATTGCCACAGGGGGCAGATTGTCTCTCCAGGAGTTATTGTTACACATCAACTGTCTCGAGCTCCTGGCGGGATCATTTGCGATTCGCACTCTCTCGCCCAAGAAGGTATTTTGTTGCATCCTCTTGAGGATGGACAACATCTCTGCGGTGAGATATATAAACAAGCTGGGAGGGACAAGGTCCCCGATGTTGGCGGAGATCGCCAAGGACTTTGGCATTACTGCCTTGCTCACCAAATAACCGTGATAGCGGAATACCTTCCGGGGCAGGACAACACGATAGCGGATTGGAACTCTCGTCACTTGAAAGATTACAGCGACTGGAAACTCCATCCGTCCCTCTTCCAAATGACTCAGGCGATTTGGGGCCCTTTTCACATAGACCTCTTTGCCACCAGGCTGAATCGCCAACTGGAGACATTTTTCAGTTGGAGACCGGAACCTTTGGCGAAAGCCACGGATGCCTTCACGCAGGATTGGTAAAAAACACTCAATTATGCTTTTCCTCCATTTGTCTTAATTCCCAGAGTAGCGAACCAGAGCGGAGATTGTCCTAATCACCCCGGTTTGGAAGGCCCAACCCTGATTTCCGGTTCTGCTGGAACTGACGTGCGACTTCCCTCTTCAGCTTCTGTGGTCCTAGATGATGCTCCAGGGCCCTCAGGGAGAACTGCACCCTCTAGTTCTCGCGGGGCAGCTGTCCCGGATGGCCTGGAGGCTTTCAGGCAACAATGGTCCTTGCCAGGACTTTCGCAAGAGGCTTCAAGCTTCATCCAACAGTCCTGGGCTCCCTCCACTAGAAAACAATACTGTTCAGCATGGCGAGCATGGTTGGGTTGGTGCTTGGAGAAGCACGTGGATCCCGTGGAGGCGGACCTCCTACACATTGTGAATTTGTTTTTCAAAAAGGCTGCAGATGGCTTGTCATATAGATCGGTTAACAACTTCCGATCCGCCATCTCGGCTGGACATGCGCAGATAGACGGGAGACCGGTAGGTATGCATCCGGTGGTGTGTAAACTCTTAAAAGGAATACGTGTGGCGAACCCACCTAATGCTAAGTATTCTTCTTTATGGGATGTCTCTAAAGTTCTAAATTTGTTCGATAATTGGCCTAGAAATTATTTACTCTCCAGGAAACAATTGTCTGCTAAATTAGCTATGCTTCTTTGTTTATCTGCATGCCGACGTGTTTCTGATGTTAGACTCTTGGATTTAGATGGTAGAATAGTGTCCCCTGAGGGGGTGTCATTTGTAATTTCTGCACGGACCAAGACCTTTTCGCGGTCCATTGATTACAATGCTTTTCCGATCAATGATAAATTGTGCGTAGTAAATTGCCTCGAGGTTTATGAGGAATGTACCCGACCTATCAGACCGATCGGTTGTTCAAGATTGATAATTGCTTTACAAAAACCCTTTAAGCCAGTTACCTCTGCTACTATTGCCAGGTGGCTCAGATATATCATGACCGAGGCAGGCATTGACACGGAAATGTTTGGAGCGCACGCCATAAGAGGCGCTATGGCTGCAAAATCATTTATGTTAGGTACAAGTTTACAAGATATAATGAGAGCAGCTGATTGGTCGTCTAGCTCTACATTTAAACAATTTTATTATAAACCTGTGGGTGATGTTGCTTCTGTGGTCTCAGATAAGCGTTAAACTAGCATAATCCGAAGCCTCCGGTCCTGTAATAGAATAAAAAATGTGTACATTTCTTGTTGATAACTCATGTTTTTACCCACCCTGAGATGATTGTCGATCACAGTTATTACGAGTACGATTTCTATTTCAGGTTCAGAACAGAAAGGTGAGTAAATGATCGCTTTGGGCTTCTTGGAAGGTGTGTTGTAAAGTCATCACCTGAGGAGTCGGCAGCTGAGGCTACGACGTTTCTGTTTGCTGTTTTTCGACAAGTTCTATTTTCTTGGACAAAGGACAATTAACTCATGGACAATGCTCGTTGGGCAAAGAAAGAGGAGGTGTTCGTAAGAAGAGCGTCATTTATAGGGCTAGTCTCTATGGTTATTGCAGTACTATGGCATTTTGGGAAATGTAGTTTTGTTGATATGTTAAAAACGTTTTTATTGCCTGCTGTATATTTTCAGTAAAAGAAAGAGAAAGCAAAATCCTCGCCTCCGTGTCCTTAATAGAATTGAAAATTCTTTGCGCGAATGCTAGCAAATGTTGTATTCCTCAGTCTCTCTCTGGGGAATTCTAGTCAGCGCGCGCCTTTCCCCCAAGCTGTCGGCTGGGTCTGTATTCAGATCGTGCCGCTCTCCTGACCCACAACCAATGGAGTGCTGTACAAGGCTAAAACGCAACAGTATGATCGTTGATCATTTCTATGTTGGAGGGGAGAGGTCTGCTGGCTTCAATGTTGGGTAAGGGCCCTTCCAAGGCAGCAGGATATCTTTGAAAGGGGGTGTCTTCAGCTCATTCCTGAATAGAAGTAAACTCAAGCGATCCATCAAGCTGTCCTGATGCTCCTACCTCTCGACACGCCTCGCATACCTGTATGATGAATCAAGCAGTACTGCATTTGTAAAAATTGCAGCATAAAATATTTATATTGCATAACTTGTGTTTAGTGTTTGCAGTACATAGAGGGGATGAACATGATGAAATTATGAAATATTCCTGCTACCAGAACTTTAAAAAAAAGACAAATATAAACTTTAATTGAATCCCACATTGATAATTGCATGCCCCACAGTATGTTTAAGCGATAGCTCGACTATTCTTAAACTAGAATAATATCAACAATGAGCATTTAATAGGACTTATTCCTACCTGGATTGCCGTCATCTTCCTTTGGAGTTTGTTCTAACAGTGTATCCAGAGCTCTTGGTGGATCCTTTATAATCCAGTAGGCAATACTTCGCAAAAAGGGATCTGGGTGCAATTTGGTACAGACGAACCCTGTGCCATCCTTATTGCATCCCAAAACCTTTTCATAAAGAATCGATTCATAAGTGGATGATGTATCAAATTCAGATTCATATAACCGGGAAATAACCATTGCAAGCTGAATATCTTCCATCTTTTCAAGGCACACCTAATATTAACAAAAATAATGCTATGTTACAGAAAATTGAACTTCTAGATCAGCATATTCGGATAATGATTCCAATAAGGTCTTTAATGAGAAACTTACACTTATCACTAACATTAGGAATAAACAATCTCTCCCACCATTAAGACAATTTTTGTATGACAGAGCTGAAAATAAAACCACCAACAAAAGTACAATCGAGCATATAAGATTTTTTTTATTTAGTCACTTTAAATATTTACAAAAATAATTCACATCTTAAGCTCTCCCTTTAAGTTTACCAATCTTATATTTACAAATACTTTAAAGTAGAGCAGTGGTTTTTACCTTGGGCCCTTGTGACAACTACTCATAGGATCCACAAATATTTAGAAAATTAAATAGCAGATTAATAAACTATATATATATCAAAAATGTCAATGTGAAATTGAAAATGTTGACATGGTCTGTAAATGTGAAGGAATTCAAAAAGTTGGAATCTTCAGCTTGATTCATGGGAGCATTGCAAGTAAAGCAAACAGAATCTACTATGGATGACTGATAGCCACAAATGAAGCACACGTGCCGATAAAATGACAGCATTCATAAAGAGCAAAAAGACAAATCAATATGCTAGAGTCTAGAATCTCGCTTTGTCTTTTAGAAGTAAAACCAAATATTTAACCTCTCCAATCTAGCTATTAAAATTCAGATTTCTGTATGATTTCTAATTAATTTTATGTATACTTAATTAAATATTTTTGTGTAGTAATGCACAAGTTACTAACTTGTGTAACGATATATCTGTAAGAGACAGTAGTTAGTGACAGATTCCTTACCTTAGAATATCCCCAGGCGTCAGTCAGGCTGGATCCGGAAAGTTTTTGCGTAGCAGTACCCTTGCGCGTCGGTAGGCAGCGTCGTGCGGCTCCGCGTCCGTCGTCGGTGTCGTGATCGCCGGGATGACGTTGCGGGCAGTACTTAGGCGCCGCCCCTGCGCGCTGACGTCAGTTCTGTACACGACTTTCCGCGCCAGGAACGCAGAGCCATGCAAGAAGCTGACACAGGTGTCTGAAAAATACTAGGGGCCTGAAAGGGATGTCCTTAACCCTAGAAATCAGTTCGCAGAACGGGGAGGATGGGTGGGCGGTAAGGAATCTGTCACTAACTACTGTCTCTTACAGATATATCGTTACACAAGTTAGTAACTTGTGCATCTGAAAGAGACACGTTAGTGACAGATTCCTTACCTTAGAATAGATACCCCAGCAATACCAACCCCGGTGGTGGGTCTGCGAACAAAGATCAGACAAGGAAGTCCTGGAGGACAGAACGGCCAAAGAAGCCGTCCCTCCGGACCGGACTGTCAAGGCAGTAATGCTTTGTAAACATGTGCAGCGAGGCCCACGTAGCTGCCTGACAGATAACCGGCAGCGGAACACCGCGGCCCAAGGCCGTGGTAGCAGCCGTTGCCCTGGTGGAATGGGCACGCAGCCCAACAGGAGGCTCCTTCTTAGCCAAAGAATAGCAGGTCTTGATGCACAAGGTAACCCAGCGGGAGATGGTCCTCTTGTGCACCGCCCGACCTTTTTGGCGCCCACGTAGCCAACAAAGAGCTGGTCATCCACCCGGAAGTGTTTTGTGCGGTCAATATAGAAGGAGAGCGCACGTTTTGGGTCCAGACGGTGGAGCCTCTCTTCCTCTCTGGAAGGATGCGGAGGCAGAAAGAAGGTGGGCAAAGTGATGGTCTGCCCAATCTGGAAAGCAGTAACCACCTTTGGCAAGAAGGACGGACGCGTCCGAAGAACAACCTTGTCTGGATGAACAGACAGAAAGGGAGGTTTGCAAGATAGAGCCTGGAGCTCACTCACCCGCCGAGCGGAGGTGATGGCCACCAGAAAGGCTGTCTTCAGAGTCAGAAGACGAAGAGGACAGTTATGTAGAGGCTCAAAGGGAGCGCACATTAAAAGGTAAGAACCAAGTTCAAGTCCCACTGAGGCATCACAAACGGAACAGGAGGGAAGAGGTGAGTAATGCCTTTTAAGAACCTGTTAACAACAGGGGACTTGAAAAGGGAGGGCTGATCAGGGAGCCTGAGGAAGGCCGAGATAGCACAAAGATAACCCTTGATGGTACCCAGGGCAGAACCCTGTTGGGCCAGAGAGAGAAGGAACAGAAGGACCTCAGAAAGAGGGGCAGAAAGGGGATTCACAGCCTTTGCTGTGCACCATGCCACAAATTTGTTCCACCTGCAGGCGTATACCACCTTAGTGGAGGGACGCCTGGCTGCCAGAATCACATCACAAACTTCGGGAGGCAAGTCGAAAGGAATCAACTGCCGCCGCTCAATCTCCACGCAAGCAGGTGTAGACTGGACAGGTTCGGGTGGAGGACCGTCCCCTGCTGCTGCGACCGAAGAGGCAGACGGATCGGGGGATCTACGCTCATATTGAGTAGCTCGGGATACCAAACTCTTCGAGCCCAGTCCGGAGCCACAAGAATGACTTGGGCCCGGTCGTGCCGAATCTTCTTCAACACTCTGGGTAGAAGTGGTATAGGCGGAAAGGCGTACAACAGACCGCAACTCCACTCGTGACGAAAGCGTCGCCGAGCGAGTGCCGCCTTGAAAATTCCAACGCGCAGAACTGATGACATTGCGCGTTCTGTTCGGTGGCGAATAGATCTAACCAAGGCTCTCCCCACTGTAGAAAGAGTCCTTGCGCCACTTCCGAGTGAAGACGCCATTCGTGATCCATCATGCACCTGCGGCTGAGGTTCGTCCGCCCTGGCGTTCAGCGAACCTGCCAGGTGTTGAACCATCAGGAACATGCCCTGATGTTCCAGCCATGTCCAGAGGCGCAGAGCCTCCTGACAAAGGGTCCATGACCCCACCCCGCCTTGTTTGTTGCAGTACCACATGGCGGTGGTGTTGTCTGTGAACACCTGCACTACTTTCCCTTTGACAGAGGGAAGGAATGCCTTGAGTGCAAGTCGGATCGCCCGGAGCTCCAGAAGGTTGATATGGAGCCGGGACTCCGCCCGGAGACCAGAGGCCTCTGATCTCCGCCTCTCCCATGTGACCGCCCCATCCCAGAAGGGACGCGTCCGTCACAACTGTGTGCTCTGGCTGGGGAAGGGAGAGGGATCTGCCCATGACCCATTGCCGGTTCGAGAGCCACCACTGCAACTGTTTTGCAGTCCCCTCCGAGATCTGGACGTGATCGGACAGGTTGCCCTGGTGCTGCGCCCACTGGAACTTCAGGTCCCACTGCAGAGCCCGCATATGCCATCTGGCATGATTGACCAGCAGGATGCAGGAGGCCATGAGGCCCAGCAGCCTCAGGGTCATCCGCACCGAAACCCAGGATAAAGGCTGAAAGATCGGAATCATAGCCTGAATATCCCGGACTCGCCGTTCGGGAGGATAGGCCCGAAACTGCGTCGTGTCCAGAACTGCTCCGATGAAAAGGAGCTGTGGAGAAGGAATCAGATGCGACTTCGGCACATTGATGGAGAACCCCAGCGAGTGCAGGAGTTCGGCCGTAGTCTGGAGGTGGGAGACGACTGCCTGGGACGAGCCCGCCTTCAGCAGCCAGTCGTCGAGGTAGGGGAAGACTGAAACCCCTGCCCGGCGCAGATGAGCTGCGACCACCGCCATCACTTTCGTGAACACCCGAGGGGCACTGGTAAGGCCAAAGGGGAGCACGGTGAACTGAAAATGCTCGAGGCCTACCGTGAACCGAAGGTAACGCCGGTGGGCCGGCAGGACGGGGATGTGGAAATATGCGTCCTGCAAGTCCAACGCTACCAACCAGTCTCCAGGGTCGAGGGCAGTCAAGACCTGAGCTAGGGTGAGCATCTTGAACTTCTCCTTCCGGAGGAAGCGATTGACGTTCCGGAGGTCCAAGATAGGACGCATGTCCTCCTTGTCCCTTTTGGGCACCAGGAAGTAGTGGGAGTAGCAACCACGCCCTACTTCTGGGGTCGGAACATGCTCGATGGCCCTCTTGGCCAAGAGGGCCGTGACTTCCTTCTGCAGAAGTACCAAGTGATCCCCTGACATGCGGTGGAATTGAGGTGGCATGGCTGGGGGTGGACTCGAAGGGGAGGGAGTAGCCCCTTCGGACAATGTCCAAGACCCACCTGTCCGAGGTGATGGTACGCCAGTGGGGAAGGTGATGGCGGACCCTGCCCCCTACTGGCGTGCTGTGCACCTGAAAGGAGGGACTAGGAGGGTTTGGAGGCCGCGGACGGGTTGGAGGTGGTGGCCTGACCCGCACGCTGGTTGCCCGATCCGCCACGGCGGAATCCACGTCCTCGGCCACGCGAAGACGCCTGCTGCGCGGGCCGGTGGCCGGGCTGCTGACGTGAAGGGGCGCCCTACCGTGGCCACGATAGGGGCGAAAAGCAGAAGTCAGCGGAGGGCGTGTAGCAGAAAGGCCCAGGGACTTTGCAGTAGCCCGTGAGTCCTTAAAGCGCTCCAACGCATGGTCTGCTTTGGACCCAAAAGACCGACTCCATCAAAGGGCATGTCCATGAGAGTATTCTGGACATCCCCTGAAAAACCAGTGGTTCTCAGCCAGGCGTGGCGTCGTAGCGCCACCGTCGTTGCAATAGACCTGCCCAGCGAGTCGGCGGTATCAAGGCCACATCGGATTGTGTATTTGGCCGCATCCCTTCCTTCCGCAATGGCGCGGGAAAGCAGTGTCTGGACCTCCTCAGAACACTGGGGCAAAACATTCGCCACCGAATCCCACAAGGAGTGGGTATATCGGCCCAAAAGGCAAGCAGTGTTAATGGACCGCAAGCCAGCACTGGAGGAAGAAAAACCCTTCTTCCCAAATTGATCCAGGCGTTTGGATTCCCTATCCGGAGGGGCGGTAGGGAAGGCGGTTTGGGGAAGCGGAGGCTTGGACAACCAAGCTCTCAGGAGTGGGGTGGACAGAGAGAAACAGGGGGTCGCCCGGAGCTGGGCGATGGCGTCGGGACACGTTCCTATCCACAGGAGCCCCTGTGTTGGGCTTGGACCAGGCGCCCAAAGAACGTCAGTGAGGGCGTCGTTAAACGGCAGCACAGTCTCCGTAGAGGAGGCTGCCGGCTGAAGCACCTCTGTCAAGAGATTAACCTTGACCGCCACAGCAGGGAGTTGGAGATGTAAGGCTCCAGCCGCCCTACGCAACACCGTTGCAAAATTAGCTCCCTCCTCCGTAGCCACGGGAGGAGACAGCATGCCAGTGTCAGGGAAGTATCTAGACCACTGGCATCCCTAGACCCTCTGTCCAGTCCTCATCGTACTGACACTGTTGTGTCAGAGGGTCATCAGACCCCTCCCAGTCCTCCTGGTCCTCCTCAGGTTCAAAATAAGGGGGAGGAGGGACATTTGGGACCCAAGGTCTCATCGGCGCCGGAACCGGCGTCGAGCGGCGTCGGTCCGGGTCCATGTCCGGAGCCGGAAGGAACTGGGGAACGACGCCGCCCGGAGCCCCAGGCGGCGTCGAGAACGGCACCGGAGACATCGGCGCCGGCGGAGGTGTCGTTAGGTCGACCGGCGTCGATGGGGGTTGCGGAGCCGGGATCGAGGCCGGGGCCGAAGCCGGAGCCGGGATCGAGGCTGGAGGCACGGGCGACGCCGGGGCCGGAGCCGTCGGCGACGCCGGAGCAACCCCATCAGGGCCCGCGGGGCCCGAAGGCGCACCGGAGGGACCTGGAGGCCCGAAGAGGCGGGCCATGGCCGACAGGAATTCCTGCACTTTGGCCGGATCCGCCCCCGAACCCGGGAAGGGCGGGTATTGCGGGGGCGACTCCACAGGCATGTCCGGGGCCGCGGGGACGGTGCCGGGAGGTGCCTCAGCCGAGTCGCCAGACCGGCGAGGCGAAGTCCTAGAGCGATGATGCTTTTTGGACTTTTTGTGTTTCGACTTACCGGACGAAGAAGACTTCGATGCCGACGACCGGTGTGGACTCCGCGATCGACCCCTGGATCTCTCACGCGACCGGGGCTTCCGCGGAGCCGAATGCCGGGCCTCGAGGAGCTTTCGAGACCGCTCTCGCAAAGCTTTCGGGTTGAGGGCCTGGCAGTCGGTACAAGACTCCGTGTCGTGGCCTCGGCCGAGGCAGAAGAGACACTCCCAATGCGGGTCTGTGACGGACATCATCCGAGCACAGGCGCCGCAACGTTTAAACCCGGGCATCCCTACGACACCTTGAAGTCGATTGAGAAAAACAGTGAAAAATTCACCAAAAAGTATGGTCAAAAAATGACCAGGGCACTGCTCTTCCCGGATCTGCGCTTGCTGGCGCGGAAAAAGAAGAACTGACGTCAGCGCGCAGGGGCGGCGCCTAAGTACTGCCCGCGACGTCATCCCGGCGATCACGACGCCGACGACGGACGCGGAGCCGCACGACGCCGCCTACCGACGCGCAAGGGTACTGCTACGCAAAAACTTTCCGGATCCAGCCTGACGCCTGGGGATATTCTAAGGTAAGGAATCTGTCACTAACGTGTCTCTTTCAGATTTGTGAACCAAATCAATCATGCTTAGGCAAGGGTTTCAGCTTCCAACAGTGGATAGTTGGGGTTCCATAGAAGTAAAAATTTTAAGAATGACTGCACTAGACTACAAATATGCATTAATGTACACTACATGTGTAAAAACAATAAAGCACAGACGAACACACAACGAGGCAACTCTTGCAAATACCAGTACATACATATTTAATTGTTAATGAACTCAAGGCAGCATAGAAGCTCGATTAAATGTGTATAAAAGGTCTAGAAACGAGACATGTATAGTAAGGGGTAATATAACAAACACCAACCATCCTTGGGGCAAGCCTTGCCAAGAGAACTTTATGCCATAGACAAAATGTGGAAAGAAGACAATATTTATTGAATGAATGAATACCTGTAAAGCGTGAACAAACGCCATAGGCTTATTGGGGCTAGAACTGTAACTGAACTATACACTCAGCAAGACTTAGCATAAGAGAGAAGTTTTCAGTTAATTTCTGAAGATTCAGGGGCTGCGAATTGAAGGCAAGTGAAAAGGCAGAGGATTCCAAATAGAGAGGGCAGCTGCCTAGAAGGCCCCAGCGATTTGTAGAGATTTTTTAAAGCAGGGACGCTCAAAAGAAGAAAAGATCCTGTGCACCCCAGACTCTTAGCAGAGTATTTTGCAAGCAGTTTGTGAAGTGCAGAGGAGTCAGTTTCATAGACTGCCTCGTAAGCAAGGCAGAGAGTACTAAATTGAATCCGCTTGAAATAGACAAACAATGATGACTACCACGGGCTGAGCGACCCTGTAAAACTTTCCAAAGCTAAAGCATGTTCTGTTAATTATGCAGTTTGATGATAGATGAGGGAGGGAGTCCTTGTAACAAGCATTGGCACAACCCAGACTGGAATTGATGTCAACATTCACAGCAAAAGCACTAAGACAGACTTTTTCTTCAAAGTCTGATGTGATAACAAGATAAAATTACTACTTAGTCCTGAGAAGACATGTTAAGATCTTCAATTAGCAAGAAGCTCAGGCTTTTTAATTCCTTGCAGATCAGTGTTGGCACATCTCCTAAGCAATTCATCCACAGATATGAGGACCAAGGAGATTCCTGTACAAGCAACAACCCCTCCATCATAGAGGCACCCATCTTGATGAAGAAGAATTTCATCTACTGTTAAATAGCAGATAGATGGCATTTAGGAGTTCCTGAAATTCCCCTGCTTATTTGTTGATTCTCGAAATAAGCTGGGTATCATCAGCATATGAGATCACCTGAAATCTATAGGCTTAGATGATTTTGGATAAGTGGCGAAGAAAGAAATTGAAAATGGATAAGGCAAAGGCAAGAACCATGAAGGACTCCACACCTGAGGGGAAGAGACTGTGAGCATAAAGAAGCAAGAGTTAACAATTGAGCTCTCTCAGAAAGATAAGAGTCGAACCATTGGCTTGCCACTCCCTGCAATGCCACCTCCTTAATTTATTAGATCAAGATGGAGAGGTCAACCACATCCAGTGATACTGAGGGAGTTTTTTCATCAAGACCACATCTAAGGAAGCAGAGCCTCTCCGCAGCCCAAGATGGCCACTTCCCCTTGAGCCCTCACACCATCGAGGAGAAAGTGAAGCCAATGTCCCCCACACAGACGCTCTAGCCCCACAGAGTTGGTGAGGAACTAATGCCATTACACTAAGGCACACAACGGGCCCATCCTGACAGCTCACTGCCTTGTCCCTGTGGCTCCGGAGGCTCCTGATGCTCGCCCCGAAGACCTGCTTCCACTGGGGCAGAGCCTAACCATTCCACTCGTCATGGTGGCCCGCCAACTTTTCTACAGCCTCGTCCCGCCACGCATGCAGAGACCATCAACTCCCTACCAGCACCACCATACAGGTCGAGAATAGGGCCTGCCGGCGCCCGCGTGCCCACAGAACAAAGGAGCCTAAACTCTACTAGGCCTCATGAGACCCCGTGCACACCCGAAAAGGACCGCAAAATATCTACTTTTCACCTCTATGGCCTGGGAGGGTGTGGTGGTAGGTAAGATCTCTGCTGTGGGGCTGCCTCATCCTCCCTGCTTGATCCTGTTAGGGCTCCATAAGCCCCTCAAGGTCCACGACATGGTACTCGTCCACTCATAGAACTGTGCACTTCTGCGTGCTGCCCTTGGCCTCTAACCATTACAGTCATCAGTCTGTGTGTATATATATATATATATATATATATATATATACATATATATATATATATACATATATATATATATATATACATATATATATATATATATATATATACATATATATATATATATATATGTGATTCCCCCCGCCCCACCCCTCATCGGTTGGGATGCGGCCCGCCCGAGACTTCTTGGGGCCCTAACCCTTATTGAAACTCCTCTTTTTACACAAGTCTCACAGTTGGGACTTGAAATAGCTTATCTCTCACAACCACAAAACAGAACTCCCTTACCCCCTTTTGGGGACCTGGGTGCATGACTCACTTACACCACCCCCCTCCCCTTCTCTTCCTTGCGTAGAGATAGGGGGAACACTTAGTACTTGGCGATGGACAGAGAGTTTCCTTGCCAGCTGGCCCTAGGTTGAGCCCAGACAACCCCTCTTTAACAACACCCTCTCCACTGGTCTACTAGCCATGGGTCTTCGATCTATAGCCAGTAGCTTCACCCGTGACCACAACCCTCCCTCCACGACCTTCTCCCACAAAGACATCTTCACTTCTCGCCAGCCGGCCCCCCCTTATGGCATCTGGCAAACCCTCCAGACAATTCCTTTTCACTGAGGTAGTTGTTGGATAAAACTCCGCCCCTGACTCTATTCCATAGGTTTCGCCCACCCCGTTGGAGGCGCCCCTCAAGACCATTCTCAAGGAAATCTTCTCCATTGGAACATGGCTCACTGTCATGTAAACAAAAATCCTTCACCTCACCCAGGATGTGAAAGCCATCAACAAGGATATGGGACTCTTCCACACAAAGGGGGCTGCTCTAGACCAACGCCTTATGGCGACAGAGGAAAAGATTACAAACTAGAGTATGTTTGCTCAGATCTCTGGTACATGATAGCATTTGACATAGAAGCCCGCTCATGCTGGAGTAACATAAGGTTATACGGAATACCAGAGAAGATGGAGCGATCAGACACACAAGCATGCTTACTTGAGTTTAATCCATAGTTGACAGGACTCTCTTTCACACCCCCTCTTGAATTCCAGAGGGCTGCCAGAATCTGAGGTACCCACCCACTCCGGGAGGTGGGGAGTAGGCCTTGCCCTATCATCGCCAGCTTCCTGTACAACAAACACACCCGGTGGATACTTATAGAGGTGCGTAAACATGGTCTGTATGACACTGATGGGGGCTGGCTCCATATGTAGTATCAAACCTTTCCCCAGAAACCAATGCCAAGCGGTGGTCCTTCCTTGCTCTCCGGCCCCAATTGAAGAAAAGGTATATCAAGTATAGACTACTGGAACCAGCTGTAATGTGGAACACAATGGATGGCCTTTAGAAGGACTATCATGAACCAACTTGATACTCCCCCTCGCACCTCCTCCCCCTCCCACTGTCCGGCCCAGAAACCCCGCCCTCATTTGAATAGCATTGTGAGAGATTTGCAATCTTCCGCCTCCCCTGCCCACGTGCATCTAGACACATGGCCCTTTGGTTGTATCTCCATCTCCTCCCCCACAGATATTCCTTCGCCCTCAGTGCTTAAGAACCCTATCCTACTGGCCTTTATCAAGTGACCAATGCTGACAATTTCAGGACAGATCATCCCATGGCAGTAGTCAATCTCAGCTAGGGAGGGGTAACTGGCCCTAAAAGAGTTGTGGTACTCTCCAAACTCCCTGAAGAATGTCTCTTGGAAATGATTTGGAAACTTCAACCTGGCCTGAAGTGGAGTTTAGGACTCATGCAGATATGCTGGGAACTTCAGCCAGTGTCTTTGCTATCACTAAGGCTCAGGCCAAGACGTTAGTCACTGAAGGAGCCCTGGATCCTGAAAAAATGGACCAGCCAGCTACAAGAGAAGGAGCAGGAAGGGTAAGTATGTATCCTCCTCACAGACTTCCAGAGCTACTGGGAGCAGGGGGACCCTCCAGGGAAGAATTTAGTCTGGAGCAGAAGGCCTGCCCCTCTCTTGAACAACTCAGACAGCAAGCTGCTGCTGAGGAAGCAGGAACTGTCAGTGGGTCCCATAGGACTTACTGGGAAGACAGGCTTCTGTATTCTGAGTAGAGACCCCAAGCCTGGTGCCACCAGAAGGTTGGTCATACCTCAGAAGTACAGGGGATTATTACTGACCCTTGCACACAACATTCCCCTTGCAGGACATCTTGTGAAAAGTAAGACTTGGGACAGACTTGCTCCTCAATTTCACTGGCCCCACATGTCTTAAGATACCAAGGAGTTTTGTCGCCCCTGTGTCACCTGCCATGCCAGTGGTAAGTCAGGTGGCACTACAAAGGTCCCCTTAATCCCACTAGCTGTGGTTTGGGCTCCCTTTGAAAGGGTAGGGATAGAATTATAGGTCCCTTAAACCCTCCAACAGCATCTGGATGTAGTTTTATCCTAGTGGTGGTGTACCATGCCACTAGATATCCAGAGGCCATTCCCCTTAGGACCACTAAAGCTCCAGCAGTGGCTAGGGCCCTCCTGGGAATCCTTTCCAGAGTTGGGTTTCCTAAGGACGTATTGTCAGACAAAGGTAATAACCTCATATCTGGCAACATAAGTGCTATGTGGAAAGAGTGTAGTTATAACTACAAGTTCACCACACCCTACCATCCACAGGAGAATGGGCTTGTTAAACTGTTCAACAAGACCCTCAAAGGTATGATCAGGACTCCTAGACAAACTCAGAAGGAAATGGGATGTTTTACTGCCTTGCCTTCTCTTTGCCTACAGAGAGGTTCCTCAGAAGGGAGTGGGTTACAGCCCATTTGAACTTCTTTTTGGACATCCAGTTAGGGGTCCATTATGTCTGGTTAAAGAAGGATGGGAGCAACCTCTCAAACCTTCTAAACAGGACACAGTAGACTATGTACTGGGCCTGCGTTCTCGCATGGCTGAGTACATGAAGAAAGCCAGCAAAAACCTTGAGGCAAGCCAAGAACTTCAGAAAGCCTGGCATGACCCAAAGGCTGTACTGATGGTTTCCCAGCCAGGACACAAATTGTGGTTATTGGAGCATGTGGCCCCATCAGCTCTCCAAGACAAGTGGAGTGGCCCCCACAGAAAGGGGGGATCGCCTACTTGGTTGACCTAGGTACTCCAAGAAGTCCCCACAGGGTACTTTATGTGACCCGCCTGAAACCTTTTGTTGACAGGGCTGACATGAGCTTCCTCATGGCTACTGATGTGGTATAGGAGGATGAGAGTGATCCTCTCACACAACCCTGTTGATAGATCAGTTGAAGGAGTAGTCTTGGCAGACAGCCTCCCTGATCAACAGCAAGCTGATTGCAGACAAGTTCTCAGTCAGTTTTCTGGTCACTTTTCTTTGACACCCAGTCAGACTACCTGGTGTGCCCATGAAGCAGACACAGGCAACAACATGCCTCAAAAAAGTACAATTTACAGACAGCCTGACTATTGCATCAGAACACAGGTCCAAAAGATACAGAGTTGGGGGTCATTGAGCCTTCAGATAGCCCTTGGGCTGGCCCTGTAGTCCCTGTGCCAAAACCTCACACCCAGGATGGTAAGAGAGATGAGGTTTTGTGTTGACTACAGAGGCCTCAATGCAGGACTGATGCCCATCCAATTCCAAGGGCAAATGAATTGACCAATACTTTGGCCTCTGCCAAGTATCTCAGTACAATTGACCGGACTGCTGATTATTGGCAAATAATACTCTCTGAGAATGCCAAGCCAAAGATAGAATTTTCAACCCCCAGTGGGCATTATCAATGTATTGTGATGACTTTTGGTTTGAAAAATGCACCTGTCACATTTCAGAGGCTGGTGAATAAAGTCCTAACAGGTCTGGAAGCCTTAAGTGCAACATATTCAGATTAAATATCTGTCTTTAGCTCCACCTGGGCGGATCACCTGGTCCACCTCAGAAATGAACTTGAGGCCCTGAAGATGGCACGCCTCACTATCAAGGCCAGTAAGTGCGAGATAGGGCAGAGCAAAGTTGTGTACTTGGGCCACCTTGTTAGTGGAGGCTAGGTTCAACCATTGGAGAGCAAAATTCAGACCATCATGGACTGGATTGCTCCTACTACCCAGACTCAGGTCAGAGCTTTCTTAAGCCTGACTGGGTACTACAGAAGATATGTTAAGGATTATGGATCAATAGTGACACCCTTTAATGATCTCACCTCCAAGAGAATGCCTAAGAAAATTCAGTGGACAGTTAGCTGTCAGAAGGCATTTGATGACCTGAAGCAAGCCATGTGCTCTGCACCAATTCTGCAAAGTCATGACAACTCCAAACCATTCATTGTCCAGACCGATGCTTCTGAGATGGGGCTAGGGGCAGAATTGTCACAACTTAATGCAGAGGGCCAGGCTGAACCAGTAGCTTTTGTCAGCAGAAGGTGGACCCCCAGGGAGAAGCGTTGGTCAGCTATTGAGAGGGAGGCCTTTGTGAAAACCACAAACTTTTGAGGTGGTCCATTTACCTACAGGGGATGGACTTTTCAGTGGAACATAGGCCTGGGAGTAACCATGCCATAGGAGATGGATGTTCCAGATATTTCCACTTAGAAAATGAAGACTCAACTGGGCAAGATCAGTCTCATGTCCTTATGTTTCAAGGGGCGGGAGGTGTGTGTGAAGGAAAGTAGAATCTTTCTTTCATGGTTACCCACACTTTTTGCCTGGTGTCAGTATGTTTGGACTGTAGTTTGCTGGGATCCTGCTAACCAGGACCCCAGCACGTGTGCTCTCTCTCCCAAAATGGCTTTGGTAAGTACTTTGGTACCTCGACAGTTGGCTACTGGTGTAACCTTATAATTCCCTAGTATATGGTACTAAGGTACCCAGGGCATAGGTACACTAGGGGTCTCTCATTGGCTGCAGCATGTATTGTGCCGATCATGGGAGTCCACTTAAACTCTGACTACAGGTCTGCCATTGCAGTCTATCTGAGATGGTGCTTGCACCTCTCACGACAGATATAGGTTTTCTTATATCTGAGGTCACTTTACTTAAAACCTATAAGTCACCCCTATGGTAGGACTTTCAGTCCTGTGGGAAGGGTGCTTGGTTATATGTTTGAGGGTGCCCCTGCATGAGCAGGACATCCCTACAAGCCCTGGAGTCGATTCTCGAGGCTTTGTAAGTGCAGTCAGCCATTTTAAGATATATAGTGGGAATCAGTCATTACAAGATGTCTAGCTATATAATTGCTGCGCTGGACCTGGTAATGTTTGGCATCAAACATAGTGGAATCATACCCCAACACCAATTCCGATGTTGGAGGTATGATCCCATGTACTGGGGGCCCCTTAGAGGAGCCCCTTGTTCTCCCGCTTACAGCCTTTCACGGTCTGACAGTAAGCTAGTGCTGCTGCCAACCACAGACACGATTCTGCCCTCCTGCTGCTGAGCGGAGATCGAGCAGGGAAGGTAGAACAATAGGTTTCCTGTCACAGGGCGGTATGACCACCTCCCAGACAGGACTTAGTGAATTGGGCCGGGGAGGGGCCCCTTTCCAGCACCACCAGACTGCATTGTAGGGCACATTTGGTACCCTCCTTGCATACACCAGTGTTTGCCAGTTCAGGAACCCTTGGTTCCCGCTCTGGCGCCATACTGGTCAAATTACAGGGGAGTATCCTCCCCTCTGTCCAGCCCCTCCTCTGGGAGGTATCCACAAGTTGTTCCAACCCTTCCCTTGGGTATTTAAAGGCTCACCCGTGAGTGGGTCCTCATATTAGTCGTGGAACAAAACTCATTTCTGAAACCAAGACACTCTTTGACCATCTGAACACTTGGACTTCGCCTGGAATCGAGACTGCATCAGGGACGACTTCTGTTTCTCCTGGTCTCACTGTTCTGCAAGTATTCTGCCTCATCTGGGTCTGTGCTTTTCTCAGGATCTCCAGGGACCTGTGGTCTTCAAGGACATCCGAAGTAATCTCCCTTGGAGTGAAGGAGTCACTTCCCTGCATCTGCAGGCACCGCATCGAAGCTGAAAGGTCTGCTGCTCCTGTCGGCCTACATACTTCCTGAGGTTCAGCAACACAGTTGGTGGATCTGTGGCTCTCCAGAGGCCTGATCTGTCTTCCCTGCAATTTGGAGGACAGTATTCCTCGTCGTAGCGGCAGGGTCCAAACCCCTGTGCACTGCTTTGTCTTGCCAATGCAAAGGCTTGTTGGCTCTGCACCCCAGAGATCTTCGGGCTACAAGAAGCTCCAGTATCTCATCCCTCAAAGACAGCATCCTCCCTGCATCCTTTGCATCATGGGCTTCCATCTTTTGTTAGCTGCCTGAGGTCCTCTTGCGACTCCTGTGCCTTTGGCCGGTGGGTCCTCTTGACGGTCGTCTTCTGCTTTGGTGGGCTCCCATGCTTGCTCGGGCTTGCTCTGATTCTCCCGCACAGGGTGAGTCCCTTGGACCCTGTTGGTCCCAAGGATTGCATATTTTCATCTTCCATGCCAGCTGCGGCTACCAAGGTTTGTTGGTGTCCCTGCCGGATACTGACCACCTGGACATCTACATCTGACGTGAGCAGCTTGTGTACAGCTCCTGGTCTTCCACAGCGTCGCCGAGTCCCCACAGCTGCAGCGACAAAGCCTTGTGAACCCTTCTGAACTTCCTGACCAGGGTGGACATTGTGCTTCCGTGCCTCTTGGTCACTTCCGGGTGGCATAGACTCGGTCCCCTCTGCTTGCAGGTTCTCCTCTTCAAGAATCCACCCTTGGATTCCACCGGACATCTTCACCGACTTCTCCAGAGGCCTTTCTTCCCGTATCGCCCATGGTCATCTACGAGGGGTTACGACGTCACTTCACCCCTATGCACCCGGCTCCCCTGGTGCAGGTAACCTGGTTCCTATGGCATCCACAGGTGGTGTGGCTCTCCAACTTTCCGTCCTCCAAAGGGTTTCCTCTGAGTCCTCTGGGAAGGGTCCTTTTGCTTTAAAACTGCAACTTCTACATTGAACACACAGCTGTGTTTCCACTCTGCACACAGCCTCCTTGGGGTTCCTGGGTACTTACCGTGGGTGGTTCCTGGTTCTCCAAGCTCTTCTAAGTCCTTTGGTCCAAGTCCCATTGGTCTTTGCAGTTCGCAGTCCACTTATTTAATATATGGATTGGAGACCAGTGTATATCTGTGCTACTTTACCGGACTTCTTTAAAGTATTCTTATGTGCATTATTGATATCTCCACATAGTATACATATCAAGTGATAGTGATTGTGTTGTGTAATAAATATACTTATTTTTCATAAACACGGAGCGGTTCTTTCTCATCTAATCTACACTCTTGATTAAATGTGGTAAAACAAGCTGCTTTACACTCCTTAAAGATAAGCGTGAAGGCTGCTCTCCAGAGCTTGTAAGGTTATTAAAGACCACTAAAATCACTGTAAGGGTTGCCTGGATTAGTGCAAGGTGCATCACTCCTTTTAAGTGTGCACCATATACTAAGCAAGCCTCCTTCATACGTACAACACCATTCTCCAGGAAACTCCGGATGGGGTGGATACGTCAATTTGCGAACCTCTGCCACGAGCGCTTCTTGGCTGAGTGGAGAGAGAGGGGATGCAAAATGCTTGGGGATCTCTACCCGGCAGACAACTGTCTCACCTTTTAAGATGTTTAGGAGTTGCTTGGGGTGGGCCCGGGAATGTTCTTGCAGTTTGCCACCATGAACAGAATAGGGAGAGGGCTGTGGCATGGCTTCCCGGCAACACCTTGAGAGGCCTGTACACTGGGGGTGATATTGGAACTTTGATTCTCGAGATGATTAGTGTCTCATTTATATTGGGCCCTTACGGAGGACTGACTGCAGGTTGACTATCGAGCACGGGGTGGTTGGGAAGAGGACAAACCAGAGGCCATAACTGATGCAGAATTGCATAAAACTTGAGCCCAGGTGTAGGAATTGTTCATTAATGCCATTGTAAATTGGCTCATTTTTACATCCATGGAGCATTTGGCCTCCATGAGACTTAGTAAAATATACCCCACTTGCACATATAACTTCCCAAGATGAAGGGAGGGTGGAGTGGGATCTACTTACATGAATTGGAGTTGTGGCAGTACAGCCCAGTGTTGGCAAGAGGTGGTCCGACGCTTGCAACGGACAACTAACATTCACTTTGAGATTAAAGCTAAGCACTGCCTTTTGGGTTTCATCCCATGCCCCAAGAATGTTAGGGTGCAATACAGATTTGCTAAGTTGGGGCTCTTAGTGGCCAAGCGGAAAGCTGCTAACAGGTGGATGTCTGCTCTTGGACCCACGATACTGCCATGGTCCAGGGACCTGGAGGAATGGGCTTAGGCAGAACTGAGGGGTATGAAAGAGGTTTGCACTGTTAAGTGCCTGAACGATGATTGTCGAGAGTGGGTCAGCATGCTGCACAGCATGACAGAGGTGGTGGGGGATGCGCCTGCTGTTGAGGCGTTGGATGGGGAGGCCAGTCCCCTTGATGGGACACGACTTGAGGTGCACCACTGCCACCGACTTGAAGCAAGCCTTGCCGATGGTGGTAGCAGTGCAGTGGACACTGCTCATAGACCCAGTGGCTAGAGGACCTGCCATAATGAACAAGTTACTTACCTTCGGTAACGATGTATCTGTGAGAGACATATGTTAGTTATAGATTCCTTACCATAGAATTTCCCCCAGGCGCCAGACTGGATCCGGAGATATTTCTTTAGCAGTACCCCTGCACGTCGGTAGGTGGCGTCGGTCGACTCCGCATCCGTCGTCAGCGTTGTGGACGCTGGGATGACGTTGCGGTGCCTACTTAGACGCTGCCCCTGCGCGCTGACGTCAGTTCTGACACGACGTTCCACGCCAGAAGTGCAGAGCCATGCAAGACACTGACCACTGGTGCGCCACAACTACAGCCCTGGAAGGGAGTCCCTATCCCTAGAAATTAGTTCGCAGAGCGGGGAGGATGAGTGGGGCGGTAAGGAATCTATAACTAACATATGTCTCTTACAGATAAATCGTTACCGAAGGTAAGTAACTTGTTCATCTGAAAGTGACTGTTAGTTATAGATTTCTTACCTTAGACTAGATACCCCAGCAATACCATCCCCAGAGGAGGGACTGCAAACCAAGTTCACACCAGAAAGTCCTGGAGGACTGAACAGGCAAAGTAGCTGTCCCTCCGGACTTGGCTGTCCAGGCAGTAATGTCTGGTAAACGTGTGCATAAATGCCCACGTTGCCACCTGGCAGATATCAAGGAGTGGGACTCCGCGTACCAATGCAGTGGTTGCTGCCATAGCCCTAGTAGAGTGAGCCTGCAGCCCCACTGGAGGATCTTTTTTAGCTAGAGCATAACAGATTTTTATGCATAGGACAACCCATCGCGAGATGGTACATTTTTGAACGGCCCTGCCTTTCTTACCACCCACATATCCAACAGACAGTTGATCATCCACCCAGACATCTTTGGTGCGGTCAAGGTAAAATGACAGCGCATGGTTAGGGTCTAGCCGGTGGAGTCTCTCCTCCTCCTTGGAAGGGTGCGGAGGTGCAAAGAAAGTAGGCAAAGTGATGGATTGACCTATATGAAATGGGGAAACCACTTTTGGCAGAAAGGAAGGCTTGTCCAAAGCACAACTTTGTCCGGATGCACAGAGAAGAAAGGGGGCTTTGAAGACATAGCTTGAAGCACACTCACTCTGCGAGCAGAGGTGATGGCAACAAGGAAAGCAGTCTTTAGAGTAAGAAGTCTGAGAGGACAGTTATGAAGAGGCTCAAAGGGAGCACTGGGGCATTACGAAAGGAATTGGAGGAAATAAATGAGTAATGCCCTTAAAGAATCTATTAACAATAGGAGACTTGAATAAGGATGGCTGATATGGCAACCTAAGGAATGCAGTGATAGCTGCAAGATAACCTTTCAAAGTGCCCAGGGCAGAGCCCTGCTGGGCTAACAAAAGTATGTCCAGAAGAACCTCAGAAAGAGAGGCAGAAAGGGGATCCACAGCCTTTGCTGTGCACCATGCCACAAACTTATTCCATCTACAGGCGTATAGCGCTTTCATGGAGGGACGTCTGATTGCCAAGATTACATTACAGACTTCGGGTGGAAGGTCAAAAGCTGTCAACTGTCGCCGCTCAATCTCCACGCAAGGAGGTGGAGGCTGGACAGGTTTGGGTGAAGAACCGCCCCCTGTTGCTGCGACAGAAGATCCTCCCGAAGGGGCAGTCTGATCGGAGGATCGATGGCCATGTTCAGAAGTTTGGGGTACCAGACTCTTCGTGCCCAGTCCGGAGCCACAAGGATAACTTGGGCCCGGTCACGCTTGATCATCTTCAGCACTCGAGGCAGAAGTGGTACAGGTGGAAAGGCATACAGGAGGCCTGAGCTCCACTTACGCGAAAAGCGTCACCAAGCGAGTGCCGCCTTGGAAACTCCAACGCAAATACTGCTGACATTGAGCGTTCTCTTCGGTGGCGAACAGACCTAACCAAGGCTCTCCCCACTGCTAAAAGAGACCTTGCACCACCTCCAGATGGAGACACCATTCGTGATCCACCAGGCACTGACGGCTGTGTTTGTCCGCGCTGGCGTTCAGAGAACCGACCAGATGTTGAACCACCAGGCCTATGTCTGGTGTTCCAGCCACGTCCAGAGACGAAGAGCCTCTTGACAAAGGGCACACGACCCCACCCTGTCTTCTTTGTTGCAGTACCACATGGCGGTGGTGTTGCAAGCAAACACCTGCACCACCTTCCCTTTGAGAGAGGGAAGGAATGCTTTCAGTGCTAGTCGGATCGCCCAGGGCTCTAGCAGCTTGATATGGAGCCCAGACTCTGCTGGAGACCAGACGCCTCTGATCTCCGCCTCTCCCAGATGGACGCCCCAGCCCAGAAGTGATGCATCTGTCACCACTGTCAAATCTGGTTGGGTAAGGGAGAGGGATCTGCCTCTGACCCAATCTTGGTTCGTTAGCCACCACTGCGGTGGTGTCGCAGTCCCCTCTGAGATCTGGACATAGTCGGAAAGATTCCCCTGATGCTGCGCCCACTGGAACTTCAGGTCCCACTGCAGAGCACGCATATGACACCTGGCATGATCTACCAGCAGGATGCAGGAGGCCATGAGGCCCAGCAGCCTCAGAGTCATTTTCACCAAAATCTGGGATAGAGGCTGAAACATCGGTATCATAGCCCAAATATCCCAGACTCGCTGTTCGGGAGGAAAGGCCCGAAACTACACTGTGTCCAGAACAGCTCTGATGAAAGGGAGTGTTTGAGAGGGGGTCAGGTGTAACTTTGGCATGTTGATGTAGACCCCAGCGAATGCAGGATGTCCTCCGTAGTCGGGACGTGGGAGACGACTGCCTGGGGCGAGCCCGCCTTCAACAGCCAGTCATCGAGATAGGGGAAGACTGGAACCCCTGATCTGCGCAGATGAGCTGCAACCACCGCCATCACCTTTGTGAACACCTGAGGGGCAAATTAAAATGGTTGTGGCCCACCATGAACCGTAGATAGCGCCTGTGAGCTGGCAGGACGGGGATGTGAAAATAAGTGTCCTGCAATTCCAACGCTATCAACCAGTCTCTGGGGCCGAGGGCAGACAGGACCTGACCCAACGTAAGCATCTTGTTCTTCTCCTTCCAGAGGAAGCGGTTGAGGGCCCGTAGGTCTAAGAATGGACTCAGGCCTTTGTCCTTCTTGGGCACCAGAAAGTAGTAGGAGTAGCAACCACGACCTACTTCTGGAGTCGGCACCCTCTCTATTGCTCCTTTGGCCAAAAGAGCAGAGACTTCCCGGCCGAGAAGCACCAAATGATCCTCCGACATGTGATCGAAAAATGGTGGCATGGAAGGCGGGGTAGTCTCGAAGGGGAGGGAGTAGCCCCTTCGGACAATTTGCAGAACCCACCTGTCCGACGTGATGGATTGCCAGTGGGGGAGGTGAAGGCGGATACTACCACCCACTGGCTGAAGGTAGCCCTGGAACGTCAGACTAGGAAGGTTTGGAGGCAGTGGCGGGGGAGGTGGGGGAGAACATGGTGGACTGGCACGCCCACTGGCTGCCAGACCGGCGAGGATGCTGGGTCCCACGTCCACGGCAGCGCAGAGCCTGGGTAGCTTGCGTGTACCTGTGGCTAGGCTGGGCCGGATGTGAAGGGGCGCTCCTTCCGTAGCCACGAAACAAGCGAAAAGCAGACTGAGGTGGACAAGCCAACGCAGTGAGGCCCAAAGACCTGGCCATAGCCCTAGAATTTTTGAAGCGCTCAAGCGCAGTCTGCTTTGTCACCAAAAAGACGGCGGCTATCAAAGGGCATGTACATCAATGTTGACTGGACATCCCCCGAAAAGCCAGATGTCCTCAACCAGGCGTAGTGTCTCAGGGCTACTGACGTGGCAATAGTTCTGCCCAGTGAGTCGGTGGTATCCAGTCCACATCGTATGGCGAATTTGGCTGCGTCTCTCCCATCCGCAACTGCCTGGGAGAGAACGGCCAGGGCTTCCTCTGGACACTGTGGCAGCACCTGCGCAACCGTATCCCATATGGAGTGGGAATAACGGCCCAAGAGGCACGCAGGATTCACCGACCGCAGTGCTAAGCTGGAGGAAGAGAACATGCGCTTTCCAAGGTGATCCAGCTTCTTGGATTCCCTATCTGGGGGAGCAGAAGGGAATGTGCCCTTGGAGGAAGAGGCTTGGACCACCAATTTCTCAGGGGAAGGGGGTTGGGTCAAGAACACTGGGTCGCCCAGAGCCGGGTGGTGGCGGCGGGCAATCGTCCTATCCACAGGAGCCCCTGTGCTGGGCTTGGACCAAGAGCCCAGAAGGACGTCAGTGAGGGCTTCATTGAAGGGCAACAGGGATTCAGATGAGGAAGCCGCAGGCTGAAGCACCTCCGTCAGGAGGGTAGTCCTAACTGCCACCGAAGGGAGCTCGAGGCCCAAGGCCTTTGCCGCCCTTCTCACCACCACAGCATAGGAAGCTCCCTCCTTCATTGCCACGGTAGGCGGGGGAAGCAAACCAGTGTCGCAAGAAGTGTCCAGACCACTGGCGTCACCCAGATCCTCTCGCCAGTCCGGTTCTTCCAGCTGGTCAGCTAAAGGGTCCAGCGACCCCTCCCAGTCCTCATCACCAACCTCTGGTCGATAGGGAACACCAGGGATGAACAAGGGAACAAAATTACCCTCCGGCGTCGGATCCAACATCAGTCCGGCTCCGTGTCCAAGTCAGGGATGAGGCTGGGGTTGACGTCGGCTGGGGGCACAGCCGACACCACAGACGTCATCGCCGGGATCAGCGCCGGGGAAGGTTGAATAAGATTGATCGGTGTCAATCTGGATTCAGGCCTGGATCCGCGAGGACCCTCTAGCGCCGGGGCTGGAGCCGCCAGCATCGAAGGTCCAGGGCCCCGACCGGCTCCGTAGGGCCCGAAGGTGAGCCGCCGGAGTTGGGCTGCCCATAAACGAGGTGTAAGGCCTCGTTGAAGCTCGTGAGTTGGGCATGAGACGCTCCGGCTTCCGGAAAAGGAGGAAGGTGTGGAGCCGTCTCAGGAGCAGGCACCAGAGACAGTGCCTCAGAGCAACGACACTCCTAGTCTCGCGTCGGCCGACTAACGGGGAGAAGGCGAAGAGTGCCGGTGCTTCTTTGTCTTCTTCCTGTGTTTTGACTTACCAAATACCTCTACGACTTGGAGTGCGACGAGGAGTGGGGGCTCCGCGAGCGGCCTCAAGACCTTCCTCTTGAACGAGACCGGAAGCGACGCGGAGCCGACTGCCGGGCCTCCAGCAACTTTCGGGACCGCTCCTGCAAAGTCTTCAGCACCATGGCACGGCAGTCGGAGCACGATTTCGTGTCGTGGTCGAGCTTGACACACCACAAGCACATGAGGTGTGGGTCCATCACAGACATCGCCTTGTGACAGGCACCTCAGGGCTTGAAGCCAGTCTGACGTAGGGACATCCCTCGTGCACCAGAAGTCGAAGGACTCAAAAAAGATGTCGACAAAAAGTCACAAAAAGTTAGCCAAAAAATAGGATAAGGGGTAGCTCTCTACGGATCTGTGCTAGGCTGGCACGGAAAAAGAAAGAACTGACATCAGCGCGCAGGGGCGGCATCTAAGTAAGCACTGCGACGTCATCCTGGCGAACACTACGCTGAAGACGGATGCGGAGGCGCCCGACACAACCTACAGACGCGCAGGGGTACTGCTAAAGAAAAATCTCTGGATCCAGTCTAACGCCTGGTTGAAATTCTAAGGTAAGGAATCCATAACTAACAGTCTCTTTCAGATATGGCCCCATTAGGGTAGCAATACGTATGGGAGAGTCATTGAAACACAAGGAGCACAATTGTGAGGAGTTGCTGGTTAACTTCGAGATAACTGCATGACCATGATTGTCAACCATCCTGACACTAGAATGTAGTGCTACTGTCCCCAAAGTCCGGACGGACCCCAGAATGGGGTCGAGAGGCACAGTCAGCATCAGGCATAGATCCATTGGCAGTAACCCTACTGGAGGCCCACTCTGATCTTTGGGGAGCCAAGATGCGCAAGAGAGAGATCCAGTGGTGTACCAAATGCACAGCATGGCCTCTATGAAGACTAGCATCTGCTGCAATGCCATGGATGGTCCCGGAAACTCGGGGTGGATTGGGATAAATCTGGGATCGGTTCTGAAGTCGGAGACCGAGACCGTGACTTTGAGGTACCCTGATAGCCGTGTGACATATCTTGCTGAAAGCGGCAGGAAGAACAGGAGCCATGCTTGCAATTTCTACGCGTTTTTCCTTGGACGTGCCTGATGACTTTGAACGTGATGACAACCTCTTTCAGGTACAGCTTCAGGAGTGAGAATGCATCTGCATCCTGGATTTCAACCGGGACTTCCTACAATGCTCAGGATGTAGAGTTCGGGTTTGTGATCAGATATGTCCTTTGATTCATCAGAGTACAGTCTCCGCACAACTTTGAGTCATGCGAGGAAACCAGACCATGTGAGGGTCTGTCACTTTCACGTTTGTAGAAGTTCTTGCAGTGTTTAAACCCTATCATTTTTGGTAGAGACATATCCCATGGCACACTAGAATTTTTTTTAGAAAACTATTTCTGTCATGTGTCTGTGAGAGTCATGTGTCTATGACAGAAGCAAAAGCGCGAGCTCGAGATCCCTATCTGAAGGCGCAGAAATTAAGGAACTGACGTTGCCGGAGACAGGTGCCAGTTATATTGTGGCCCTTCTAGGGGGGGACGGGTCAGACGTGGCGCTGCATGAGGCCACTTACTGAAGTGCGTGGGAGTTGCTGAAGAAAAAATCTCCAGATCCTGTGTGGCTCCTAGTGGTATTCACAAGGTAAGGAATCTGTAGTTAGAAGTATCCATCAGAAAGAAATCGACTGGCCTCTGGACAAGGGATATATGATCTCTTGCACCAAGTTGTTTGTAAGGGGTAAGGGTAAGAAGGAAATATGAGTAAGGTCTTTTATTTGACCTAACTGGAATATCCATCGGTCTCAGTCTATTCTGTGCGCTGGAAGAAACACAGCTATTATTGCAGCTATTGGTGTTAGAACTGGGCTATTGTACTTGCCCTACCACCAAACTGCCCACCCCACTGCAGGCAGCATGTACCCATTCACCCACATAACTTAATAACAGAGCCAGATGTGGCATCGGGAGACTGCAGTAGTGGGGAAGAACATCTTAGAGATTGCGGCCACTGTACAGGTAGCAGTCCACGCAGTCCACACAGCAAGGGGTTCCAGGAAACGGACACCATGCACGGAGCTAGAAGACACTGGCAAGTAAGCTTTGCCTTTATAGTGCAAGTCACTCTGGTGGGCCCTGCCCTCTCTCTAACACCCAGCCAGCCCACCTTACACTATTTAGGAATCAGGGAAAGGCCTCTAAAACTTTCTGAGTATTTAAGCCGACTTATTAAGATTGCTCAAAGTTTGACCAGACCTACCTCTGCTTTCCTGCCGTGACTAGTTAGATGTTTAGACTTTGCACTGACCTTGATCCAGTTCCTGCCATACATTCCTCTTCTTCCTCCAAAGAGAGAATTCCCTTGTTTCCTGTTCCTTACTACTTTTAACCCTTATCTTGACCCCCTCTAATTTGGCTCAGTATCGTCTGATTCACTGACACTATCCTGGGGGGATTTCCTATGACTGACTCAATTCACTTGTACTTGTGTCAGGTCCATATCACTCTCCCAAGTGACTTAAAATCATTTCCCCTTACGTTGCTACTGGCAATTCAGATTATGGGCACCAGGGCATTATGGATTAGGTAGTTCACTTGGGAAGTATGGCATTGTGAGACAAGAGATTAAATATTAAGAATTGTACCATGAGAACATCTTACTGTTTATTGCCCTTGTCTCATTCTAACTTTCTTGGTATTACTTGCTAAATTTTCCCCTAACACTGGAGGAGACCCCTTGCTTTCCAGTCGAATATACTGGTGAGCAGTGGTCCCTTAAGTGAATTAGGAGGTGTCTCTTCAAATCCTTTCCTAATGTTAAATCTCTCTCCAGCCGTCAGAAACAGACAAAAGAACAAGGGAGTCAAATCTGCTTATTAGCCATCAGTATAAAAAACATTGAGGAAGAATAGGCGCTCATCTAGTCTTGGCCATTCCTCTATCTTGGTATGGTTTATATGGGTATTGTTGCTGCCCACTGTTGCAGGGAAGACTGTAGTTGTTGACAAACAAATTTATGGCTATTCCCCCTAAATTGCTTGGATGGACAAGTTACTTACCTTTGGTAACGCATTATCTGGTAGAGACAATATCTAGCTGCAGATTCCTTACCTTTGAATTTGCCAGGCGTCCAACTGCATCCAGAAACTTTTGCGTGAGCTGTACCCCTGAGCGCTGCAGAGTGTCTTTGTTCGGTGTCAGAAGTGACATTGAGATCACCTATATTGAAGCCACCAGGGCACGCGGACGTCAGTTACTTTGCCGGACTTTCCACACCAGGAGCGCAGAGCCATGAAGTTAACTGACTATTGTGTGTCCTAACTAAGGCCCTGAAAGGGGAGCAACCCTAGCCCTAGAAAAGTGTCAACAGAGCAGGCAGGCAGGGGTGAGTCTGTAAGCAATCTTCAGCTAGATATTATCTCTACCAGATAATGCAGTACCAAAGGTAAGTAACTTGTTCATCTGATAGAGATGTCTAGCTGCAAATTCCTTACTTTTGAATAGATACCCAAGCCATACCATCCTGGTGTTGGGCTGCGGACAAATTGACTATACTAAGAAGTCCTACAGGACTGAACGGGCGAAATACTTGTCCCTGCAGACCTGACTGTCCAGGCAGTAGTACATGGCAAACATGTGCAGGGACGCCCACGTTGCTGCCTGGCAGATGTCCAGGACTGGAACCCCATGAGCTAACGCCGCGGTTGCAGCTTTTCCTCTGGTAGAATGGGCCTGTAATCCCTCAGGAGGCTGCTTTTTTGCCAGGACGTAGCAGATTTTGATGCAGAAACAGAGCCAGCGCGAAATGTTCAGTTTCTGAACTGCCCAACCTTTTTTAGCGCCTACATAGCCAACAAAGAATTGATCGTTCACCCCGAACTCTTTTCTTGAGAACACTGGGAAGAAGCAGTATGGGCGGAAAGGTGTACAGGAAGCCTGAGGTCCACTTGAGACAAAAAGCGTCTCCGAGCGATAGCCGCCTTGAAAACTCCAACATGCAATACTGCTGACACTGCGCGTTCCCTTCGGAAGAGATCCGTTGTAACGAAATCTCCCCAAGAGTCCTTTTGCCACCTCCAAATGGAGACACCACTCGCAATCCGCTAGGGATCGACAGCTGAGTTCGTCTGCCCTGGAATTCAGAGAACCTGCCAGGTGTTGAACCCCCAGGGTTATGCTCTGCTGTTCCAGCCATCTCCAGAGACACAGGGCCCCTTGATAAAGGGTTCACAACCCCAATCTGCCCTGCTTGTTGAAGTACCACATGGCGGCGGTGCTATCTGTGTACACTTGCACTAACTATCCCCTTGACAGAGGGACGAAATGCTAGTTGGATCGCCCGGAGCTCCAGTAGGTTGATGTGGAGTCAGAATTCCGCTGGAGAACAGAGTCCTCTGATCTCCACATCTCCAAGATGACAACCCCATCCCAGAGTGGCGCATCTGTCAGTACCGTCAGGTATGGTTGGGGAAGGGAGAGTAGTTCGCCTTCGACCCAATCGTGGTTCGTAAGCCATCACTTAAGGTCTTTTGCAGTTCCCTCCGAGGTCTGGACCATTTGGAAAAGACTCCCCTGATGCCGCACCCACTGGAATTTCAGGTCGTACTGCAGAGCCAGTATATGTCATCTGACATGATTTACCAGCAGGATGCAGGAGGCCATGAGGCCCAGCAGCCTCAGAGTCATTCTCACCAAAATCCAAGATAGAGGCTGAAACATAGGTATCATAACCTGAATATCCTGGACTTACTGCTCTGGAGGATAAGCCCGAAACTGCAATGTGTCCAGAACAGCCCCCATGAAAGGGAGCATCTAAGAAGGAGTTGGGTGTGACTTCGGCACATTTATAGTCAACCTCAGCGAATGCAGAAGGTCCACAGTAGTCTGGAGGTGGGAGACGAAAGTCTGGGGTGAGGCAGCTTTCAACAGCCAGTCGTCAAAGTAGGAGAAAGACAAATCCCTAACCTGCGCATATCTTTTGTGACCACAGCCATCACCTAGGTGAATACGCAAGGGGCGCTAGGAAGGCCAAAGGGTAGCATAGTGAACTGAAAGTGCTTGTGGCCTACCTTGAAAGGCAGGTAACGCCTGAGAGCAGGCAGGATGGAGATGTGAAAATACGCATCCTGCCAGTTCAACGCTACCGGCCAGTCTCCTTGGTCTAGGGCAGACAAGACCTGAGCTAATATGATCATCTTGAATTTCTCCTTTTTGAGGAAGAGATGGACGGTTCGGCGGTCTAGAATAGGACAAAGACCCTTGTTCTTTTTGGGTATCGGAGGGAATAACAACCACTCCCTGCTTCTGATATCGGAACCCTTTCTATAACCCCCCTTGACCAGGAGAGCTGTAACTTCCTCTCGGAGCAAGAGCAGATGATCCTCAGTCAGTTGTTCTTGAGAAGGCAGTAAATGGGGAGGAGGGGTTGGAAAGGGAGGGAGTGACCCCTCTGAATGATCTGCACGACCCATTTGTCCGATGTTATGGATGGCCAGTGGAGGAGATGATGTTGGATTCTTCCTCCAACTGGGCACCCTTGGTCTTGAAACACCAAACTAGGAGGGCATAGAGGCTGCAGCTGCCAGGGGGTTGGCAGTGGAAGACTTCTGGCTACCAGACCCACGAGGTCGGAATGCACCGCGTCCACGTCCTTGCACAGCTTGGTAAGCTTGCGCAGGACAGTGGCTAGGATATGGTTGACGCGGTGGCACACCCCTTTCGTAGCCACAAAAGGGGTGAAAGGCAGACTGGGGGCAAAGTGTCGCTGAGAGGCCCAAGGATTTGGCCATAGCCGATAGTCCTTGAAGCGATCCAGTGCCAAGTCTGCCTTCTCTCCGAAGAGATGAGTACAGTCGAAGGGCAAGTCCATGAGGTTGTCCTGGACATCGCCCGAAAAGCCTGATGTTCTCAGCCAGGCGTGACGCAGTGAGGCCACTGTCGACAAAACCACTCTGCCAAGCGAGTCAGTTGTATCCAAAACACACCTAATGGTGAACTTTGGGCCATCTCTCCAGTCATTCACTGCTTGGGAGAGGATGGCCCGAGCCTCCTCCAGAATCTGTGGCAGTACTTGTGCAACCGTATCCCATAGGGTATGGGAGTAATGGCCCAAAAGGCACGCTGTGCTCACCAACCGCAATGCCAGGATGCGGAAGAAAACAGCTTCTTCCCAAGTGTTTTCTAGCCTCTGTCCGGGGGAGCGGCAGGGAATGCACCATGGAAAGTCGCGGCTAGGACTACCAAGGGGTGGAGTGTTATCTGGGAAAACTAGGATCACCCGGGGCAGGGCGATGACGGCAGGAAACTGTCCTGTTCATCGGAGCCCCGATGCTGTGCTTAGATCAAGTTCCCAGAAGGTCATAAGTCAGTGCTTCATTAAAGGGCAATAGGGGTTCTGATGAGGAAGCCCCAGGCTAAAGCGATTCGGAAAAGAGGTTAGTCTTGACCGTCACAGATGGAAGTTCGAGATCAAAGACCTCCGCTACCTTCTTCACCACCATTACATAAGACGCTCCCTCCTCTGCAGCCACAGTAGCTGGAAAGAGCAAACCAGTATCTGGAAAGGTGTCCAATCCACTGGCATCTCCTAGTTCCTCATACCAGTTCAAAGTCTGAATAGGGGTGTACAACTGGTGCTCTAAAGGGTCTAGTGACCCCCTCCCACTCTTACCCTATGCCTGTCTGCTCCACAAAACACTCAGGCAACGACCTAGAGCCACTGGGCCCGGTAAACGCCGGAATCGGTGTCGATCAACGCCGTTCCAACTCTGAGTTGTCAGGGATGAGAATGGGGCTGGTGGCGCTGGCAACACTGACGTCGGGACCAGCACGACCGGCACCAACCCGGATCTGAGGTCGGATGCGTGAGACTCCATCGGAGCCAAGGCTGGAGCCATCGGCACGGAACCTGATGGGGCCTCCTTTGACCCCCCCATGGGCCCGAAGGCGCATCGGAGGGGTCGGCCCACACATGGCTTTGCAAAACTCCTTTATTTGAGGGGTGGTCGCTCTGGCTCCCAGAAGCACAAGTTACTAACTTGTGTAACGATATATCTGTAAGAGACAGTAGTTAGTGACAGATTCCTTACCTTAGAAAATCCCCAGGCGTCAGGCTGGATCCGGAAAGTTTTGCGTAGCAGTACCCTTGCGTGTCGGTAGGCGGCGTCGTGCGGCTCCGCGTCCGTCGTCTGCGTCGTGATCGCCGGGATGACGTCGCGAGCAGTACTTAGACGCCACCCCTGCGCGCTGACGTCAGTTCTGTACACGACTTTCCGCGCCAGGAACGCAGAGCCATGCAAGAAGCTGACATAGGTGTCTGAAAAATACTAGGGCCCTGAAAGGGATGTCCTTAACCCTAGAAATCAGTTCGCAGAACGGGGAGGATGGGTGGGGCGGTAAGGAATCTGTCACTAACTACTGTCTCTTACAGATATATCGTTACACAAGTTAGTAACTTGTGCATCTGAAAGAGACACATTAGTGACAGATTCCTTACCTTAGAATAGATACCCCAGCAATACCAACCCCGGTGGTGGGTCTGCGAACAAAGATCAGACAAGGAAGTCCCGGAGGACAGAACAGCCAAAGAAGCCGTCCCTCCGGACCTGACTGTCAAGGCAGTAATGCTTTGTAAATGTGTGCAGCGAGGCCCACGTAGCTGCCTGACAGATATCCTGCAGCGGCACACCGCGGCCTAAAGCCGTGGTAGCAGCCGTTGCCCTGGTGGAATGGGCACGCAGCCCAACAGGAGGCTCCTTCTTAGCCAAAGAATAGCAGGCTTTGATACACAACGGGAGATGGTTCTCTTGTGCACCGCCCGACCTTTTTTGGCGCCCACGTAGCCAACAAAGAGCTGGTCATCCACCCGGAAGTGTTGTGTGCGGTTGATATAAAAGGAAAGCGCACGTTTTGGGTCCAGACGGTGGAGCCTCTCTTCCTCTCTGGAAGGAGGCGGAAAGAAGGTGGGCAAAGTGATGGTCTGCCCAATGTGGAAGGCAGTAACCACCTTTGGCAAGAAGGACGGACGCGTCCTAAGAACAACCTTGTCTGGATGGACAGACAGAAAGGGAGGTTTGCATGATAGAGCCTGGAGCTCACTCACCCGCCGAGCGGAGGTGATGGCCACCAGAAAGGCTGTCTTCAGAGTCAGAAGACGAAGAGGACAGTTATGTAGAGAGCTCAAAGGAGCGCACATGAGAAAGGTAAGAACCAAGTTCAAGTCCCACTGAGGCATCACAAACGGAACAGGAGGGAAGAGGTGTGTAATGACTTTAAGGAATCTGTTAACAACAGGGGACTTGAAAAGGGAGGGTTGATCAGGAAGCCTGAGGAAGGCCGAAATGGCACAAAGATAGCCCTTGATGGTACCCAGGGCAGAACCCTGTTGGGCCAGTGAAAGAAGGAACAGAAGAACCTCAGAAAGAGGGGCAGAGAGGGGATTCACAGCCTTTGCTGTGCACCATGCCACAAACTTGTTCCACCTGCAGGCGTATACCACCTTAGTGGAGGGACGCCTGGCTGCCAGAATCACATCACAAACTTCGGGAGGCAAGTCGAAAGGAATCAACTGCCGCCGCTCAATCTCCACGCAAGCAGGTGGAGGCTGGACAGGTTCGGGTGGAGGACCGTCCCCTGCTGCTGCGACAGAAGATCCTCCCGAAGAGGCAGACGGATCGGGGATCGACGCTCATACTGAGTAGCTCGGGATACCAAACTCTTCGAGCCCAGTCCGGAGCCACAAGGATGACTTGGGCCCGGTCGCGCCGAATCTTCTTCAACACTCTGGGTAAAAGTGGTATAGGCGGAAAGGCGTACAACAGACCGCAACTCCACTCACGATGAAAAGCGTCGCCGAGCGAGTGCCGCCTTGGAAATTCCAACGCGCAGAACTGATGACATTGCGCGTTCTCTTCGGTGGCGAATAGATCTAACCAAGGCTCTCCCCACTGCAGAAAGAGACCTTGCGCCACTTCCGAGTGAAGACGCCATTCGTGATCCATCATGCACCTGCGGCTGAGTTCGTCCGCCCTGGCGTTTAGGGAACCTGCCAGGTGTTGAACCATCAGGAACATGCCCTGATGTTCCAGCCATGTCCAGAGGCGCAGAGCCTCCTGACAGAGGGTCCACGACCCCACCCCGCCTTGTTTGTTGCAGTACCACATGGCGGTGGTGTTGTCTGTGAACACCTGCACTACCTTCCCATTGACAGAGGGAAGGAATGCCTTTAGTGCAAGTCGGATCGCCCGGAGCTCCAGAAGGTTGATGTGGAGCCGGGACTCCGCCGGAGACCAGAGGCCTCTGATCTCCGCCTCTCCCATGTGACCGCCCCATCCCAGAAGGGACGCGTCCGTCACAACTGTGTGCTCTGGCTGGGAAGGGAGAGGGATCTGCCCATGACCCATTGCTGGTTCGAGAGCCACCACTGCAACCGTTTTGCAGCCCCCTCCGAGATCTGGACGTGATCGGACAGGTTGCCCTGGTGCTGCGCCCACTGGAACTTCAGGTCCCACTGCAGAGCCCGCATATGCCATCTGGCATGATTGACCAGCAGGATGCAGGAGGCCATGAGGCCCAGCAGCCTCAGGGTCATCCGTACCGAAACCCAGGATAAAGGCCGAAAGATTGGAATCATAGCCTGAATATCCCGGACTCGCCGTTCGGGAGGAGAGGCCCGAAACTGCGTCGTGCCCAGAACTGCTCCGATGAAAAGGAGCTGTGGAGAAGGAATCAGATGCGACTTCGGCACATTGATGGAGAACCCCAGCGAGTGCAGGAGTTCGGCCGTAGTCTGGAGGTGGGAGACGACTGCCTGGGGCAGAGCCCGCCTTCAGCAGCCAGTCGTCGAGGTAGGGGAAGACTGGAACCCCTGCCCGGCGCAGATGAGCTGCGACCACCGCCATCACTTTCGTGAACACCCGAGGGGCACTTGTAAGGCCAAAGGGGAGCACGGTGAACTGAAAATGCTCGAGGCCTACCGTGAACCGTAGGTAACGCCGGTGGGCCGGCAGGACGAGGATGTGGAAATAAGCGTCCTGCAAGTCTAACTGCTACCATCCAGTCTCCAGGGTCGAGGGCATTCAAGACCTGAGCTAGGGTGAGCATCTTGAACTTCTCCTTCCGGAGGAAGCGATTGGCGTTCCGGAGGTCCAAGATAGGACGCATGTCCTCCTTGTCCTTTTGGGCACCAGAAAGTAGTGGGAGTAGCAACCACGCCCTACTTCTGGGGTCGGAACATGCTCGATGGCCCTCTTGGCCAAGAGGGCCGTGACTTCCTTCTGCAGAAGCACCAAGTGATCCCCTGACATGCGGTGGAATTGAGGTGGCATGGCTGGGGGGGTGGTCTCGAAGGGGAGGGAGTAGCCCCTTCGGACAATGTCCAAGACCCACCTGTCCGAGGTGATGGGACGCCAATGGTGAAGGTGATGGCGGACCCTGCCCCCTACTGGCGTGCTGTGCACCTGAAAGGAAGGACTAGGAGGGCTTGGAGGCCGCGGACGGGTTGGAGGTAGTGGCCTGACCCGCACGCTGGTTGCCCGAACCGCCACGGCGGTATCCACGTCCTTGGCCACGCGAAGACGCTTGCTGCGTGGGCTGGTGGCTGGGCAGCTGATGTGACTGGGCGCCCCTTCCGTGGCCACGAAAGGGGCGAAAAGCAGAGGTTAGCGGAGGGCGCACAACAGAAAGGCCCAGGGACTTTGCAGTAGCCCGTGAGTCCTTAAAACGCTCCAGCGCATGGTCTGCTTTGGAACCAAAAAGACCGACTCCATCAAAGGGCATGTCCATGAGTGTATTCTGGACATCACCCGAGAAACCAGTTGTCCTCAGCCAGGCGTGGCGACGTAGCGCCACCGTCGTTGCAAGCGATCTACCCAGCGAGTCGGCGGTATCAAGGCCACAACGTATGGTGTATTTAGCCGCATCTCTTCCTTCCGCAATGGCGCGGGTAAGCAGTGTCTGGAACTCCTCAGAACACTGTGGCAAAACAGCCGCCACCGAATCCCACAGGGAGTGGGTATATCGGCCCAAAAGGCAAGCGGTGTTGACGGACCGCAAGCCAGCACTGGCGGAAGAAAAAGCCTTCTTCCCAAATTGGTCCAGGCGTTTGGATTCCCTATCCGGAGGGGCAGTAGGGAAGGCGGTTTGGGAGGCAGAGGCTTGGACAACCAAGCTCTCGGGGGTGGGATGTTGGGAGAGAAACAAGGGGTCGCCCGGAGCAGGGCGATGGCGTCGGGCCACGTTCCTATCCACAGGAGCCCCTGTGGTGGGCTTGGACCAGGCGCCCAAAAGAACGTCAGTGAGTGCATCATTAAACGGCAGCACAGTCTCCGTGGAGGAAGCTGCCGGCTGAAGCACTTCCGTCAGGAGATTAGTCCTGACAGCCACAGTAGGCAATTGGAGATGCAAGGCTCCAGCTGCTCTACGCAACACCGTTGCGAAATTAGCTCCCTCCTCTGTAGCCACGAGAGGAGACAGCATGCCAGTGTCTAGACCACTGGCATCCCCAAGTTCCTCAGCCCAGTCCTGATCATACTCACACTGTTGTGTGAGAGGGTCTTCCGACCCCTCCCACCTCTCTTGGTCCTCCTCTGGTTCAAAATATGGAGGAGGAGGGACATTTGGGATCCAAGGTCTCATCGGCGCCGGAGCCGGCGTCGAGCGACGTCGGTCCGGCTCCATGTCCGGAGCCGGAGAGAGCCGGGGAACGACACCGTCCGGAGCCCCGGACGGCGTCAGGAACGGCACCGGGGACATCGGCGTCGGCGGAGGCGTTGTTAGGTCAACCGGCGTCGATGGGGGTTGCGGTACCACCGGAGCCGGGATCGAGGCTGGGGCCGGAGCCGAGGCCGGGATGAAGGCTGGCAGGACAGGCGGCGCCGGGACCGGAGTCGTCGGCGACGCCGGAGCAACCCCATCAGGGCCCGCGGGGCCCGAAGGCGCACCGGAGGGACCTTGAGGCCCGAAGAGGCGGGCCATGGCCGACAGGAATTCCTGTATTTCGGCCGGAGTCGCCCCCGAACCCGGAAAGGACGGGTAATGCGGGGGCGGCTCCACAGGCACGTCCGGGGCTGCGGGGACGGTGCCGACAGGGGCCTCAGCCGAGTCGCGAGACCGGCGAGGCAAAGTCTTAGAGCGATGATGCTTCTTAGACTTTTTGTGCTTCGACTTACCAGAGGAGCGCGAAGACTTGGACTCCGACGACCGGAGGGGACTCCGCGACCGGCCCCTCGACCTCTCCCGGGACCGGGGCTTGGTGCGGCGCCGACTGCCGGACCTCGAGTAGCTTTCGAGACCGCTCTCGCAAAGCCTTCGGGTGAAGTTTCCGGCAGTCAGGGCACGACTTCGTGTCGTGGTCTCGGCCGAGACAGAAGAGACACTCTAGATGCGGGTCTGTGATCGACATCATTCGACCACAGGCGTCGCATGGCTTGAAGCCGGGCATCCCTACGACACCTAGGAGTCGATAGACTCGAAAAGAAACAGTGAAAAAATTCACAAAAAAGTTAGTCAAAAATTGACTAGGGCACTGCTCTTCCCGGATCTGCGCTTACTGGCGCGGAAAAAGAAGAACTGACGTCAGCGCGCAGGGGCGGCGTCTAAGTACTGCCCGCGACGTCATCCCGGCGATCACGACGCCGACGACGGACGCGGAGCCGCACGACGCCGCCTACCGACGCGCAAGGGTACTGCTACGCAAAACTTTCCGGATCCAGCCTGACGCCTGGGGATATTCTAAGGTAAGGAATCTGTCACTAACGTGTCTCTTTCAGATACAGGGGGAGGCGCAGAGTTGGACCTGGCAACAGTTTTGCAGAACCATGCCTAAAACGTCAATGTTTCCCACTCATCTCGCCAGTTGATGGACAAGGTGAAGTCGAAGTCCGTTTACACTTCTTCTTGTGCCTCTTACCCGAGTGTCCCGAGGACCTCGAGTGCCATGAAGGGAACACACGAACCAGGCTGGGACAGTTCATTGCCCAGGGGACATCATGGCTCTTCCCGCCAGGAAGCGGTCAGCGCTGCAGTAATTGTCACGTGCGTCTCTCATGAGGGATTCCATCCTCCTGCAGCATGGTACACACAAACCAGGCTGGGGCACTGCATTGCCCAGGGGACATCACAGATTTTCTCCCCAGGAGGCAGTCAGCACAGCAGCAATTGGCCCGTGCATCCCTTATATGGGATTGCATCCTCCCGCAGTGCGGGACACACAAACCAGGCTGAGGCACTCCATTGTCCAGGGGGAAATTGCGGCTCTTCCAATGAGGAGGCGGTCAGCGCAGCAGGATCTGGCCCATGCATCTCTCAAAATGGCTTTCATCCTCTAGCAGGGCGGGACACGCGCCTGGACAAGGGCGTACCCGTCAAAGCCAGGATAAGGCAGGGCAGGGCCACACCTCTTGGCTTCAGTTTGGGATTTCAGAAATCGACATTATCAAGGGACTGGTTAGAATCCAAGGTACTCTAGCCTTTGTACCTTTTTGCTCTGCTTTTCACTGCTCAAACAGTTGGGAAATTTGTTTTCCCATTCTTTATTTTCATGCCATGGGCAAAAAGAAAGAAACCGCCAGCCCCCCAGGTACTTTTAACCATTATAACTGCTCTAAACTTTCTAAAAATGCTAACAACATTGATAATTTGATTGACAAAGTGGCTAGCCTACTAAAAACTAATGCCAGGAGTTCAAACACAGTGCCCAATGGGGGGAAGGTGGTAGAAATATTTAAAAAGAAACCGAAGCCTCCTAAAATCTGTACAGACATAACCTGTTTACAAACCAACAAACATCTATCTCCAGCAGAGCCACAAAACTGTCTTCCAGCCTCCAATACAGCTAACGCCCCCCCACATGCTATTTTGAACATCGAATGTTCAAACAGATACGAAGTCCTCCACCTTGACTCCACCCCTGCCCCCCCCCCCGTCACCTATTCACAAACGCCTGCATCATTCGATACACCAGCCATGCAGACACCTGGCCTTATTCCAGCAACATTGGAGGAGGCAGTAAGCTTAATTAAAATACTAAGGGACGAAATTCAAGACCTGAAACAAGCAATGGATATATTGTGAAGGCCCTTGCTAAACTATCAGGAGTTTGTTCCAACAATCAGTCTGTGGCACCTATCGGGGCTGGAAGCTCTTCTGCTTACTTCCTGACAGATGGCTGATGAGGCTTTATCCAGGGGGCCCCCTAAAAGACTGCCAGAGGACCTTGGTGGGCCTGCGCAGCCTTGCACTTCACGTCCTATTGCCATGGATCCACTAACATTTCCATTCCAGCGTCCCCAAAGACATCCACACAAGAATCTCTCCATGACCCCAAATCCCTATAGGGAAGCTGTTCAGGTGACTTGCCAGAACCCAAGTTCTTTACTATTGGGCCATAGATTCCTAACAAACTCTATATTTAACATTTCCATGTGCCCAAAAGATGCCACAATTTTGGGGGCTTCGAGCACTTTGCGTCCACACCCGGGTCATACTGTCTACATGATCAAAGTTCCAACATTATCTCCTTTCTCATCTGAAGACAAAACTTCTCTGAAGAATAAGGTCCTTCATTGGATAAGAGATGTCGGGCAATGCTATTCGATTGTATATTCAGATATTCTCAGCATGAAATGATTTTCTTTTCAGGTGGATGAAGATGATTACATTGAACTAAAGCACAAGTTACTACTTGTGTAACGATATATCTGTAAGAGACATTAGTTAGTGATCGATTCCTTACCTTAGAATATCCCCAGGCGTCAGACTGGATCTGGAAAGTTTTTTCGTCAGCAGTACCCGTGCGCGTCGGTAGGTGGCGTCGTGCGGCTCCGCGTTCGTCGCTGGTGTCGTAAGCGCCGAGATGACATCACGGAGACTACTTAGGAGGAACCCAGGCGCACTGACGTCAGTTCTGTACACGACTTTCCGCGCCAGGAACGCAGAGCCATGCAAGAAACTGACCACTGGTGCCATGAAACTAGGGCCCTGAAAGGGATGACCTTAACCCTAGAATCAGTGCGCAGAACGAGGAGGATGGGTGGGGCGGTAAGGAATTTATCACTAACTAATGTCTCTTACAGATGCACAAGTTACTAACTTGTGTAACAATATATCTGTAAGAGACAGTAGTTAGTGACAGATTCCTTACCTTAGAATATCCCCAGGCGTCAGGCTGAAAGTTTTTGCGTAGCAGTACCCTTGCGCGTCGGTAGGCGGCGTCGTGCGGCTCCGCATCCGTCGTTGGCTTCGGGACCGCCGGGATGACGTCGCGGGCAGTACTTAGACGCCGCCCCTGCGCACTGACGTCAGTTCTCTACACGACTTTCCGCGCCAGGAACGCAGAGCCATGCAAGAAGCTGACATAGGTGTCTGAAAAATACTAGGGCCCTGAAAGGGATGTCCTTAACCCTAGAAATCAGTTCGCAGAACGGGGAGGATGGGTGGGGCGGTAAGGAATCTGTCACTAACTACTGTCTCTTACAGATATATCGTTACACAAGTTAGTAACTTGTGCATCTGAAAGAGACACGTTAGTGACAGATTCCTTACCTTAGAATAGATACCCCAGCAATACCAACCCCGGTGGTGGGTCTGCGAACAAAGATCAGACGAGGAAGTCCCGGAGAACAGAACGGCCAAAGAAGCCGTCTCTCCGGACTTGGCTGTCAAGGCAGTAATGTTTGGTAAACGTGTGCAGCGAGGCCCGCGTAGCTGCCTGACATATATCCTGTAACGGAACCCCGCGGCCTAAAGCCGTGGTAGCCGCCCGTTGCCCTGGTGGAATGGGCACGCAGCCCAACAGGAGGCTCCTTCTTAGCCAAAGAATAGCAGGCTTTGATACACATAGTGACCCAGCGGGAGATGGTCCTTTTTGTACCGCCCGACCTTTTTGGCGCCCACGTAGCCAACAAAGAGCTGGTCATCCACCCGGAACTGTTGTGTTCGGTTGATGTAAAAGAAAGCGCACATTTTGGGTCCAGACGGTGGAGCCTCTCTTCCTCTCTGGAAGGATGCGGAGGCGGAAAGAAGGTGGGCAAAGTGATGGTCTGCCCAATATGGAAGGCAGTAACCACCTTTGGCAAGAAGGACGGACGCGTCCGAAGAACAACCTTGTCTGGATGAACAGACAGAAAGGGAGGTTTGCATGAAAGAGCCTGGAGCTCACTCACCCGCCGAGCAGAGGTGATGGCCACCAGGAATGCTGTCTTCAGAGTAAGAAGACGAAGAGGACAATTATGTAGAGGCTCAAAGGGAGCGCACATTAAGAAGGTAAGAACCAAGTTCAAGTCCCACTGAGGCATTACAAACGGAACAGGAGGAAAGAGGTGTGTAATGCCTTTATGAAACCTGTTAACCACAGGGGACTTGAAAAGGGAGGGCTGATCAGGAAGCCTGAGGAAGGCTGATATCGCACAAAGATAGCCCTTGATGGTACCCAGGGCAGAACCCTGTTGGGCCAGAGAAAGAAGGAACAGAAGAACCTCAGAAAGAGGGGCAGAAAGGGGATTCACAGCCTTTGCTGTGCACCATGCCACAAACTTGTTCCACCTGCAGGCGTATACCACCTTAGTGGAGGGACGCCTGGCTGCCAGAATCACATCACAAACTTCGGGAGGCAAGTCGAAAGGAATCAACTGCCGCCGCTCAATCTCCACGCAAGCAGGTGTAGACTGGACAGGTTCGGGTGGAGGACCGTCCCCTGCTGCTGCGACAGAAGATCCTCCCGAAGAGGCAGACGGATTGGGGGATCGACGCTCATACTGAGTAGCTCGGGATACCAAACTCTTCGAGCCCAGTCCGGAGCCACAAGAATGACTTGGGCCCGGTCGCGCTGAATCTTCTTCAACACTCTGGGTAGAAGTGGTATAGGCGGAAAGGCGTACAACAGACCGCAACTCCACTGGCGACGAAAAGCGTCGCCGAGCGAGTGCCGCCTTGGAAATTCCAACGCGCAGAACTGCTGACATTACGCGTTCTCTTCGGTGGCGAACAGATCTAACCAAGGCTCTCCCCACTGCTGAAAGAGACCTTGCGCCACCTCCGAGTGAAGACGCCATTCGTGATCCATCATGCACCTGCGGCTGAGTTCGTCCGCCCTGGCGTTCAGAGAACCTGCCAGGTGTTGAACCATCAGGAATATGCCCCGATGTTCCAGCCATGTCCACAGGTGCAGAGCCTCCTGACATAGGGTCCACGACCCCACCCCGCCCTGTTTGTTGCAATACCACATGGCGGTGGTGTTGTCTGTGAACACCTGCACTACCGTCCCTTTGACAGAGGGAAGGAATGCCTTGAGTGCAAGTCGGATCGCCCGGAGCTCCAGAAGGTTGATATGGAGCCGGGACTCCGCCGGAGACCAGATGCCTCTGATCTCCGCCTCTCCCATGTGACCGCCCCATCCCAGAAGGGACGCGTCCGTCACAACTGTGTGCTCTGGCTGGGGAAGGGAGAGGGATCTGCACATGACCCATTGCCGGTTCGAGAGCCACCACTGCAACTGTTTTGCAGTCCCCTCCGAGATCTGGACGTGATCGGAGAGGTTGCCCTGGTGCTGCGCCCACTGGAACTTCAGGTCCCACTGCAGAGCCCGCATATGCCATCTGGCATGATCGACCAGCAGGATGCAGGAGGCCATGAGGCCCAGCAGCCTCAGGGTCATCCGTGCCGAAACCCAGGATAAAGGCCGAAAGATCGGAATCATAGCCTGAATATCCCGGACTCGCCGTTCGGGAGGATAAACCCGAAACTGCGTCGTGTCCAGAACTGCTCCGATGAAAAGGAGCTGTGGAGAAGGAATCAGGTGCGACTTCGGCACGTTGATGGAGAACCCCAGCGAGTGCAGGAGTTCGGCCGTTGTCTGGAGGTGGGAGACGACTGCCTGGGACGAGCCCGCCTTCAGCAGCCAGTCGTCGAGGTAGGGGAAGACTGGAACCCCTGCCCGGCGCAGATGGGCTGCGACCACCGCCATCACTTTCGTGAAAACCCGAGGGCGCTGGTAAGGCCAAAGGGAGCACGGTGAACTGAAAATGCTCGAGGCCTACCGTGAACCGCAGGTAACGCCGGTGGGCCGGCAGGACGAGGATGTGAAAATATGCGTCCTGCAAGTCCAACACTACCATCCAGTCTCCAGGGTCGAGAGCAGTCAAGACCTGAGCTAGGGTGAGCATCTTGAACTTCTCCTTCCGGAGGAAGCGATTGACGTTCCGGAGGTCCAAGATAGGACGTATGTCCTCCTTGTCCTTTTGGGCACCAGAAAGTAGTGGGAGTAGCAACCACGTCCTACTTCTGGGGTCGGAACACGCTCGATGGCCCTCTTGGCCAAGAGGGCCGCAACTTCCTTTTGAAGAAGCACCAAGTGATCCCCTGACATGCGGTGGAATTGAGGTGGCATGGCTGGGGGGACGGTCACGAAGGGGAGGGAGTAGCCCCTTCGGACAATGTCCAAGACCCACCTGTCCGAGGTGATGGCTACTGGCGTGCTGTCCACCTGAAAGGAAGGACTAGGAGGGCTTGGAGGCCGCGGACGGGGCGGGTGTGTGGCCTGACCCGCACGCTGGTTGCCTGACCCGCCACGGCGGGAGCCACGTCCTCGGCCACGCGAAGACACTTGCTGCGCGGGCCGGTGGCCGGGCAGCGGACGTGACTGGTCGCCCCTTCCGTGTCCACGAAAGGGGCGAAAAGCAGAGGGCTGCGGAGGGCGTACAGCAGAAAGGCCCAGGGACTTAGCCGTAGCCCGCGAGTCCTTAAAACGCTCCAGCGCATGGTCTGCCTTGTTCCCAAAAAGACCGACCCCATCAAAGGGCATGTCCATAAGAGTGTTTTGGAAATCACCCGAGAAACCAGTGGTTCTCAGCCAGGCGTGACGGCGCAGCGCCACTGTCGACGCAAGCGATCTGCCCAGCGAGTCGGCGGTATCAAGGCCACATCTAATGGTGTACTTTGCCGCATCTCTACCCTCAGCGATGACGCGGGTAAGCAGTGTCTGGACCTCCTCAGAACACTGGGGCAGAACTTGCGCCACCGAGTCCCACAAGGAGTGGGAATATCGGCCCAAGAGGCAAGTGGTATTGACGGACCGCAAGCCAGCACTGGAGGAAGAAAAGACCTTCTTCCCAAATTGATCCAGGCGTTTGGATTCCCTATCCGGGGAGCGGTAGGGAAGGCGCTTTGGGAAGCAGAGGCTTGGACCACCAAGCTCTCAGGGGTGGGGTGTTGGGAGAGGAACAGGGGGTCGCCCGGAGCAGGGCGATGGCGTCGGGCCACGTTCCTATCCACAGGAGCCCCTGTGGTGGGCTTGGACCAGGTGCCCAAAAGAACGTCGGAAAGCGCCTCGTTAAACGGCAGCAGTGGCTCCGAGGAGGTAGCCGCCGGCTGAAGCACTTCCGTCAGGATGTTAGTCCTGACAGCCACTGTAGGCAACTGGAGGTGTAAGGCCCCAGCTGCTCTACGCAACACCGTTGCAAAGTTAGCTCCCTCCTCCGTTGCCACGGAAGGAGGAGACAGCATGCCAGGGTCTGGGGAGGTGTCCAAACCACAGGCATCCCCAAGCTCCTCAGCCCAGTCCTGATCAAACTCACACTGCTGTGTGAGAGGGTCATCAGACCCCTCCCAGTCCTCTACGTCCTCCAATTCAGGTTCAAAATATGGAGGAGGGACATGCGGGACCCAAGGTCCCATCGGCGTCGGAGCCGGCGCCGAGCGACGCCGGTCCGGCGCCATGTCTGTATCCGGAGAGAACCGGGGAACGACGTCGCCCGGAGCCCCGGGCGGCGTCGTGAACGGCACCGGAGAAATCGGCGCCGGTGGAGGTGTCGTCAGGTCAACCGGCGTCGATCGGGGTTGTGGCAGCACCGGAGCCGGGGCCGGAACCGGGGCTGGTGTTGCTGGCGGCGCCGGGACCAGAGTCGCCGGCGGCGCCGTAGGAACCCCACTAGGGCCCGCGGGGCCCGAAGGCGCACCGGGGGGACCTTGAGGCCCGAAGAGGTGGGCCATGGCCGACAGGAACTCCTGTATCTCGGCCGGAGTCGCCCCCGAACCCGGGAAGGACGGGTAATGCGGGGCGGCTCCATAGGCACTCCCGGTGCCGCGGGGACGGTGCCGACAGGACCCTCAGCCGAGTCGCGAGACCGGCGAGGTGAAGTCGTCGAGCGATGACGCTTCTTAGACTTCTTATGCTTCGACTTACCGGAGGAGTGCGAAGACTTGGATCCCGACGACCGATGAGGACTCCGCGACCGGCCCCTTGACCTCTCGCGTGACCGGGGCGTGGCGCGGAGTCGACTACCGGACCTCGAGGAGCTTTCGAGACCGCTCTCGCAAAGCCTTCGGGTGCAAGGCCCGGCAGTCGGGGCACGACTTCTCGTCGTGGTCGCGGCCGAGGCAGTAAAGACACTCTAGATGCGGGTCTGTGATCGACATCATTAGACCACAGGCGTCGCATGGCTTGAAGCCGGGCATCCCTACTGACACCGTCGGAGTCGTGAGACTTCGAGAAAAACAGTGAAAAATTCACCAAAAAGTTAGTCAAAAAATGACTAGGGCATTGCTCTTCCCGGATCTGCGCTTACAGGCGGGGAAATAGAAAGAACTGACGTCAGCGCGCAGGGGCGGCGTCTAAGTACTGCCCGCGACGTCATCCCGGCGGTCCAGACGCCAACGACGGACGCGGAGCCGCACGACGCCGCCTACCGACGCGCAAGGGTACTGCTACGCAAAAACTTTCCGGATCCAGCCTGACGCCTGGGGATATTCTAAGGTAAGGAATCTGTCACTAACGTGTCTCTTTCAGATATATCGTTACACAAGTAGTAACTTGTGCATCTGAAAGAGACAAGTTAGTGATAGATTCCTTACCTTAGAATAGATACCCCAGCAATACCAACCCCGGTGGTGGGTCTGCGAATAGATTACACCAGAAAGTCACGGAGAACAGAACGGCCAAAGAAGCCGTCTCTCCGGACTTGGCTGTCAAGGCAGTAATGCTTGGTAAACATGTGCAGCAAGGCCCACGTAGCTGCCTGACAAATATCCTGCAAGGGAACGCCGCGTCCCAAGGCAGTAGTGGCTGCTGTTGCCCTGGTAGAATGGGCACGCAGCCCAACAGGAGGCTCCTTCTTAGCCAAGGAGTAACATGCTTTGATGCACAAAACGACCCACCGAGAGATGGTGCGTTTGTGCACGGCCCGACCTTTTTTGGCGCCCACGTAGCCAACAAAGAGCTGGTCATCCACCCGGAACTGTTGAGTGTGCTTTAGATAGAACGAGAGCGCACGTTTTGGGTCCAGACGATGGAGCCTCTCTTCCTCTTTTGAAGGATGCGGAGGCGGAAAGAAAGTGGGCAAAGTGATGGTCTGCCCGAAGTGGAAGGGTGTGACAACCTTTGGCAAGAAAGAAGGATGGGTCCTTAAAACCACCTTGTCCGGATGAACAGAAAGGAAAGGAGGTTTAGAAGAAAGAGCCTGGAGCTCACTCACTCTTCTAGCAGAGGTGATAGCTACCAGAAAAGCCGTCTTGAGAGTAAGAAGACGTAAAGGACAGTTATGAAGGGGCTCAAAAGGAGCGCACATCAGATAGGTCAAGACAAGATTCAAGTCCCATTGAGGCATTATGAAAGGCACGGGAGGAAACGTGTGTGTAATGCCTTTGAGGAAACGGTTAACAACCGGGGACTTAAAGAGAGAAGGCTGATCTGGAAGCCGAAGAAAGGCGGAAATGGCCGAAAGATAACCTTTGATAGTGCCCAGAGCAGAGCCCTGCTGGGCCAAGGATAGTAGGAACAGAAGGACCTCAGAAAGAGGGGCAGAAAGGGGATCCACAGACTTAGCTGTGCACCATGCCACAAACTTGTTCCACCTGCAGGCGTATACCGATTTAGTGGAGGGACGCCTGGCTGCCAGAATGACATCACAGACTTCAGAAGGCAAGTCAAATGGAATCAGCTGTCGCCGCTCAATCTCCACGCATGGAGGTGGAGACTGGACAGGTTCGGGTGTAGGACCGTCCCCTGCTGCTGCGACAGAAGATCCTCCCGAAGAGGCAGTCAGATCGGGGGATCCATCGCCATGTTGAGTAGCTCGGGATACCAGTATCTTCGTGCCCAATCCGGAGCCACAAGGATGACTTGGGCCCGGTCGCACCGAATCTTCTTCAGCACTCTGGGCAGAAGTGGTATAGGCGGAAAGGCGTACAACAGACCGCAGCTCCACTCGCGCCGAAAAGCGTCACCGAGCGAGTGCCGCCTTGGAAATTCCAACACGCAGTACTGATGACATTGCGCGTTCTCTTCGGTGGCGAATAGATCTAACCAAGGCTCTCCCCACTGCAGAAAGAGACCTTGCGCCACGTCCAAGTTCAGACGCCATTCGTGATCCATCAAGCACCGGCGGCTGAGTTCGTCGGCCCTGGCGTTCAGAGAACCTGCCAGGTGTTGAACCACCAAGGTAACGCCTTGATGTTCCAGCCATGTCCAGAGGCGCAGAGCCTCCGGACATAGGGTCCACGACCCCACCCCGCCCTGTTTGTTGCAATACCACATGGCGGTGGTGTTGTCCGTGAACACCTGCACTACACTTCCCCGGACAGAGGGAAGGAATGCCTTCAGTGCAAGTCGGATCGCCCGAAGCTCCAAAAGATTGATATGGAGCCGGGACTCCGCCCGGAGACCAGAGGCCTCTGATCTCCGCCTCTCCCAAATGGCCGCCCCATCCCAGGAGGGACGCATCCGTCACCACTGTGTGCTCCGGTTGGGGAAGGGAGAGGGATCTGCCATTGACCCAATCGCGATTCGTGAGCCACCACTGCAATTGTCATGCAGTGCCCTTCGAGATCCGGACAAGATCGGACAGGTTGCCCTGATGCTGTGCCCACTGGAACTTCAGGTCCCACTGCAGAGCCTGCATATGCCACCTGGCATGTTGCACTAGCAGAATGCAGGAGGCCATCAGGCCCAGGAGCCGGAGGGTCATCCTGACTGAAACCCGGGATAGAGGCTGAAAGATCGGAATCATAGCCTGAATATCCCGGACGCGCTGCTCGGGACGATAAACCCGAAACCGCGTCGAATCCAGAACCGCTCCGATGAAGGGGAGCTTCTGAGAGGGACTCAGGTGCGACTTCGGCATGTTGATGGAGAACCCAGCAAATGCAGGAGATCGGCCGTAGTCTGAAGGTGGGTGACAACTGCCTGGGGCGAACCCGCCTTCAACAGCCAGTCGTCGAGGTAGGGGAAGACTGACACCCCTGACCTGCGCAGGTGAGCAGCGACCACCGCCATCACTTTCGTGAACACCCGAGGGGCACTGGTAAGGCCGAAGGGGAGCACCGCAAACTGAAAATGATCCTGGCCTACCGTGAACCGCAACTGTATCCCACACCGCGTGGGAATAGCGTCCCAACAGGCACACGGTGTTCACTGACCGCAGCCCCAAGCTGGCCGAAGAGAACAACCGCTTGCCGAACTGTTCCAGCTTCTTAGAGTCCTTCTCCGGCAGAGCCGTGGGAAAGGCACTCTGGGACGTCGAAGCTTGGATGACCAGGCTCTCGGGCGTAGGATTAGTGGTCAGAAAGGCAGGGTCGCCCGGCGCCGGGTGACGTTCTTATCCACAGGGGCCCCTGTGGCTGGCCGCGACCAAGTGCCCAGTAAGACGTTGGTGAGGGCGTCATTAAATGGCAGCAGGGGCTCCGACGAAGTGGACGCCGTCTGGAGCACCTCAGTGAGGAGATTAGTCTTCAGGGTCACTGTAGGGAGATCAAGGTTGAGGACCTCAGCGGCCCGATGGAGCACCATAGTGTACGAAGCGCCCTCTTCCATGGTAGGCGGAGGAGAGGCAAATCCCGGGTCAGAGGAGATATCAAGGCTGCCTGCCTCCTCTAACTCGTCCGCCCAGTCATGCTCAGAGTCACCCTGACGAGCAAGAGGGTCCTCGGACCCCTCACAGTCGTCCTCCACCTCCGCTGTATGTGGAACAGACTTCGGCGGTAGGGCAGGGACCGGTGAAGGAACAAACAGCACCGGGAACGACGCCGTACGCGGCCGAACCGGCGCCGCGTCCCAATGCGGATCCCAGGTAGGGACAAAATTGTCATGGAACCTGGGCAGGGGCGGAACAAACGGCATCCACAGCGGCGCCGGCAGCAGAGCCGAGGATGGCGCTGGGGCTGGAGCCGGCAGCGTGGGACCTTTTGGCGCCGTGGCCAGAGCCAGCGGCGCAGGATCCTGCAGCGCCGCCGGCCCGACCGGATCCTGACATGGGACCGCGGGGCCAGAGGGCGCGCCGGCGGGAGCCCGAGGCATAAACAGGCGGTCCATGGTAGCAAGCAATTCTTGCACCTGTGTGGGAGTCGCCGACAGACCCGGGTAACTCGGACCCGCGGGACTCCCGGGCTCCGAAGGAGCCACAGGGCCAGAACCCCTTTCCCCCTCGTCCGCATCCGGGGACCGACGGGGGGACGTCGGAGAGCGACAACGCTTCTTCGACTTCTTTTTGTGTCGTCTCTTAACCGAATCCGAGGGTGAAGACCTGGAGCCCGAGGAGCGATGATGGTGGCCCCGCGAACGTTCTCTGAAGCGGCCCCTAGACCGAGAATGGCGCTGGGATGAGTGCCGGACCTCAAGCAATTTCCGGCGACGCTCCCTCAAGGCCTTCGAGGCTATGGCCAGACAGTCCATGCAGGACCGGGAGTCGTGGTCGCTCTCCAGGCAGTAGAGACAGACGCCGTGGGGGTCCGCCACCGACATATTGCGACGGCAGGCCCCACAAGACTTAAAACCAGGCATCCCTACGTGCACCAGAGTAGACTTAGAGGAGACAAAACTCTCAAAAAGATAGTCAAAAAGTGACTAAGGTACGTGCTCTAACCGGATCTGCGCTTACTGGCGCGGAAAAAGAAAGAATTGACGTCAGCGCGCATGGGTGGCGCCTAAGTACTCTCCGTGACGTCATCTCGGCGCTTACGACGCCAGCGACGAACGCGGAGCCGCACGACACCACCTACCGACGCGCAGGGGTACTGCTGACGAAAAAACTTTCCGGATCCAGTCTGACGCCTGGGGATATTCTAAGGTAAGGAATCTATCACTAACGTGTCTCTTTCAGATATCGAGTGCAAACGATTTGGTAGCGGGTCTAATTTCTTTGGATTTGCGCACTCCCCCCCCCACCCCAAAAGATCTAGAATTTGCTGAAAGGCCGCCTGTGGCCATTGAAAGCAGTAAGGATTTAAGGGGGAATAATGGTCTTATCTGCAATGGAATAAGATACACCTGCCATGCCTTCCATGATTCATCCTGCCGACAGCGGCTTGGCTGCTGCAGATTGACTCCACAATTAGTCTATTTTAGCTCCCCCTGACTCTGCTTCAACTGCTATTGAAATCGAATCACAGTCCAACAATATAGTAAGCCCTAAAACCTTTCCCCCGGCAAGTAGAGGAAGCTTCTGCCTTCCTTAAGATTCCCGGGGTCATGCTCTCATTACTTCACCCGATTTTGATAACATGGGCTGTCACCTGTCCACAGCCCATTGCTTGCATGTGAATTCGACTGGCCTTCAAATAGTGAGCTGGAATGTAGCAGTAATTAAGTTCAAACTGGTGGATGAAGAATGGAGTTGCTTTATGCAGGGTTTCCAGATTTGTATTCTACAGGAATCACGGGCGATTGAGAAAATTTATAAATAGGGCTATTCACGTACAGCACTGAAGCCCTCTCTTCCAAAGCTGGAAGCCCGTTGGGAGGTCTCATGATAAGGATAAAGGCATCCCTTAACAGTCTAGTGAAGGTCATTGCTACTAACTCTCCCGATCTGCTTGCCCTGAAACTGACCCCAAAGCATGGGACTCCTTATATTCTGGTGAATATCTACAACAGATACTCTCCCTTCAACAAGCCATCTCAAACCCTGGAAATCCTGAATTCATTAATGGAAGCCTATGGGACTGGCCACAATATAGTTACTGCAGCTTTAACTCCAGCTTTGAGCCATACAAACCTTTGATAGAGTTGACTCGGCTAGAAGATGTATGCTGGGGAATACCTCCACACCCTTCTCTTAAGAGGAACCTTCGGATGAGCTCCACTGCCCTACAAGTAGCTGATTTAGTAGTATCCTACGGCCTAAGGGCATGCAATGGCCGCTCTAGCCTGGATTCTAAAGCCAACCCAACTTTCAAAAGGGGGGATTATACTAGCAACATCGACTACATACTCCTTAATGTCAGGATTTTGCACGAGTTGATTGACATGGAGGTCATAGTTCGCCAAGAAAACGATCATTATTAACATGCACTAAAATTAAACAGGTCACAGATTAAGGACACCTCATGCCCTGGATCACCAGCCTCTAATGCAACAGTCCTGATCAACAATAGGCGTAATGTAAGATTGGTTGATATCTCAAATACTGAGGATACTTTGCGAGGGATTTATGATGCAGTTGATAGTGCACTTCTGACATTAAACTATCTGTCCTGTACTTCTTCCCAGATAATTCCACCCACAATATTTTGTTTGGAAATCTGAAATCATTCTTTGTGAGACAGGTTATATCTCATAAAAGCACTCCCAAATCCCACGAATGGTTCGACAAAAATTGCAGAGTGGCGAAAGCAGATATGATAAAAGCCCTAAAAAGTAATGTGAAGCTGGATATTACATGAGCCAGACGAGATTACACTAGAATAATTAGTTCTGCAACGCTCAGTGTGAGACTAAGGTTTGGGAGGACTTGCTGGAAGCAACGAAGGGGAAGGATGTCAGGATGTTCTTGCATCTGGTTACCCACAGTGGTCGTTAGGACCAAGCCCAGCCAGAATGCAATTTTTCTGAGGGGGGATGAGTCAAGCATTTTACAGCTCTTCATGCCCACTGTCGACAGAAGGCACTTATAGCCCTGGCTTCCCATCTACCAGTAGAATTACTGGCAAGGAGAAACTTCACTTTACTCTTGAAGAAACCATTAATGCGCTGAATGAGCAGAAAGTGGTGAAAGCCCGAGGGCTTGAAAGAATTTCTTCAGACTTGTATTGATCCCAACCTCTGATTTGGGGTTTCTACATTCATATTCTGTCAAACACAACTGCAGGAGGAGCCCCAATACCGGACTCCAGGAAAGGAGTAGAAATTATCCCCTTTTTAAAAAGGGCTCAAGACAAGTTCCAGGTCCAGATTCCAGGCCCCATAAGCCTGATCGACATCGTACAAAAAATTGACAGCAAACAACTCTTATCAAAACTCTGGGAATGGTTCCATTCCAACAGTGCTTTGTCGCATCTACAAGCAGGCTTTAGAGCTAGCACAAGCCCTGTGAACCAGATCTTTCGTTTTTTTGGCTATCAAATGGAAAACTGTCGAAATGGATTGGGGGCACTACATGTTCCATTTATAGATCTACGTGCAACTTTTGATCTGATTCCCAGGGCAAAACTTTGGGAAGTCCTGTGGAAAATTGGGTTACCTATAGAGCTACTGCTGCTAATCAAGAATTTGTACACAGACAACTTTGCCAGGGTTAGATCGGGGACAGGGGGAGACCACAGCGAAAATTCCAATTAGGCTTGGCGTCCCAGGGCTGCGTTCTTACCCCCACCTTATTTTTATTGTTGATTAATGGATGTATTTCTTACTTAGTGGACTATGCGAATGATGCCCCTAAAATTGCTGGGTCCAAAGTGGCGTGTCTGCTTTTCGCAGATGACACTTTTTCCAAAAACAGTTGAGGGCTTAAATATTCTCTTGAGGAGGTTTAGCCCATTTTACCATGACCATGGCTTACAAATAAATAACGTTAAAACTAAATACATGGTATTTAGCCATAAGAAAAATCTTAGAGGCAATGTGGTTTTAAATGGAGCGAAGCTAGAAAGGCTCTCAGAATATCAGGGGTGAGATTAAATAATTCCAACAGTTAGGTCACTCAGTTAGAAGCACAAGTTACTACTTGTGTAACGATATACCTGTAAGAGACATTAGTTAGTGACAGATTCCTTACCTTAGAATATCCCCAGGCGTCAGACTGGATCCGGAAAGTTTTTCGTTAGCAGTACCCCTGCGCGACAGTAGTAACTTGTGCATCTGAAAGAGACACGTTAGTGATAGATTCCTTACCTTAGAATAGATACCCCAGCAATACCAACCCCGGTGGTGGTGTCTGCGAATAGATTACACCAGAAAGTCACGGAGAACAGAACGGCCAAAGAAGCCGTCTCTCCGGACTTGACTGTCAAGGCAGTAATGCTTGGTAAACGTGTGCAGCGAGGCCCACGTGGCTGCCTGACAAATATCCTGCAAGGGAACGCCGCGTCCCAAGGCAGTAGTGGCTGCTGTGTCCCTGGTAGAATGGGCACGCAGCCCCACAGGAGGCTCCTTTTTAGCCAACGAGTAACACGCTTTGATGCACAAAACGACCCACCGAGAGATGGTGCGTTTGTGCACGTCCCGACCTTTTTTGGCGCCCACGTAGCCAACAAAGAGCTGGTCATCCACCCGGAACTGTTGTGTGCGCTTTAGATAGAACGAGAGCGCACGTTTTGGGTCCAGACGATGGAGCCTCTCTTCCTCTTTTGAAGGATGCAGAGGCGGAAAGAAAGTGGGCAAAGTGATGGTCTGCCCGATGTGGAAGGGCGTGACAACCTTTGGCAAGAAAGGGACGGGTCCTTAAAACCACCTTGTCCGGATGAACAGAAAGGAGGTTTAGAAGAAAGAGCCTGGAGCTCACTCACTCTGTAGTGTAGCTCCTATTTCCCTAATAGGCTCTGCGCATTGGTTAATATATCCTATAGGTTTGACATAGGACTAAGGTCGGTATGTCCTTATCGAGTATATTAAACTTAATTACTTGTGCCAGCTATCTCAGAGGCCACTAGAAACTCCTTGACAACAAGAAGGGAGTAGTTTCTGGCAGCTGCAAAACATGACCAATATGTTTCCCTTTTAGAATCAGAACGTGTCCCAGAATTGTGGAAACACTAGATAACTATTTCACTCAGCTCAGTCGTGCATGCTTAGTTTTCCTCAGAGTTACACAGAAATAATAGACGGGCGTTTTCAATAAAAGATTTATTGAACAGTCTCGTTTCTGGTGTAAGTATAATGTGCTGTTACGATCAAAAGACAGTATGCGAAATAAATAATGTACAGGGTGAGCAGTAGAAATAAATAATACTGCGATAGCATTATCTTTTAGTACATATGCTGTTACATAAATAACACAGACTAAAAATGCGAGTACTCATACGATGCGGTGCTAAGCTAGTTCTACCCCAATGTACCTAACCTAACCTAGGTGTAGGACAAGGTATGAAGTAGGTGAAGTATTCCTTACTATGGTATACTAAGAGTATGTTAAGTCTAGTATGCCTAGTATGCCAAGAGTCCCTCTAGGTTCTTATCAGCTCCATACCTGAAGAATGAGAGAGGTTGGAATCTCTTTGCCAGACTCGAACTCCAACACCCCGCAAGGGAAGTCAGATCACTGGAAGCTGGAAGCTGGGCTCTCTGCGTGCAGGGAATGGCAGCGTCTTCTCAGTGCGTCAGGCCGGGATACGGGCTCCTCTGAAGTCGAGGTCTCCTCTGGTTTACAGGGGCTAGGGAAGGTATATTTATACCCGAGAGTACCTTAGGAATGTTAGCATTGACGTGAATTGGACAGCGAAAGACGTCATGAATGAACCCCTAAGGAATAATGGTTCATGCATAATAGATGAGGCCTTGAAGAAATCAATAGTCCTGGGCTAGGGAAACTCCCGCAGCCTAAGGGTCTGTTCTTCATGAACTCGTTGTGACGTTAGGGTGGACGGATGTCAGAGACCATGCCTGTATTTGGAGTGCACGGTTTAATGCCTAAATAAGGCCTGGGATTCTATGCCTATATAAGGGCAGGGCGAATTGTGCCTATATAAGGACATGATATTGGAAAGCCCGTTATGGACACCCTAAGAGGAATACAACAACTCTTCTGGCAGAGGTGATAGCTACCAGGAAAGCCGTCTTTAGAGTAAGACGACGTAAAGGACAGTTATGAAGGGGCTCGAAGGGAGCGCACATCAGATAGGTCAAGACAAGATTTAAGTCCCATTGAGGCATTATGAAAGGCACGGGAGGAAACGTGTGTGTAAGGCCTTTCAGGAAACGGTTAACAACCGGGGACCTAAAGAGAGAAGGCTGATCTGGAAGCCGGAGAAAGGCGGAGATGGCCGAAAGATAACCTTTGACAGTGCCCAGAGCAGAGCCCTGCTGGGCCAAGGATAGTAGGAACAGAAGGACCTCAGAAAGAGGGGCAGAAAGGGGATCCACAGACTTCGCTGTGCACCATGCCACAAACCTGTTCCACCTGCAGGCATATACCGTCTTAGTGGAGGGACGCCTGGCTGCCAAAATGACATCACAGACTTCGGGAGGAAGATCGAAAGCTGTCAACTGTCGCCGCTCAATCTCCACGCATGGAGGTGGAGGCTGGACAGGTTCGGGTGGAGGACCGTCCCCTGCTGCTGCGACAGAAGATCCTCCCGAAGAGGCAGTCGGATCGGGGGATCGATCTCCATGCTGAGTAGCTCGGGATACCAGTATCTTCGTGCCCAATCCAGAGCCACAAGGAGGACTTAGGCCCGGTCGCGCCGGATCTTCTTCAGCACTCTGGGCAGAAGTGGTATAGGCGGAAAGGCGTACAACAGACCGCAGCTCCACTCGCGACGAAAAGCATCGCCGAGCGAGTGCCGCCTTGGAAATTCCAACGCGCAGAACTGATGACATTGCGCTTTCTCTTCGGTGGCGAATAGATCTAACCAAGGCTCTCCCCACTGCAGAAAGAGACCTTGCGCCACGTCCAAGTTCAGACGCCATTCGTGATCCATCAAGCAGCGGCGGTTGAGTTAGTCGGCCCTGGCGTTCAGAGAACCTGCCAGGTGTTGAACCACCAAGGCAATGCCGTGATGTTCCAGCCATGTCCAGAGGCGCAGAGCCTCCTGACATAGGGTCCACAACCCCACCCCGCCCTGTTTGTTGCAATACCACATGGCGGTGGTGTTGTCCGTGAACACCTGCACTACACTTCCCCGGACAGAGGGAAGGAATGCCTTCAGTGCAAGCCGGATCGCCTGAAGCTCCAAAATATTGATATGGAGCCGGGACTCCGCCGGAGACCAGAGGCCTCTGATCTTCGCCTCTCCCAAGTGGCCACCCCATCCCAGGAGGGACGCATCCGTCACCACTGTGTGCTCCGGTTGGGGAAGGGAGAGGGATCTGCCATTGACCCAATCGTGATTCGTGAGCCACCACTGCAATTGTCGTGCAGTGCCCTCCGAGATCTGGACATGATCGGACAGGTTGCCCTGATGCTGTGCCCACTGGAACTTCAGAGCCTGCATATGCCATCTGGCATGTTAAAAGCAGGATGCAGGAGGCCATCAGGCCCAGGAGCCGGAGGGTCATCCTGACTGAAACCTGGGATTGAGGCTGAAAGATCGGAATCATAGCCTGAATATCCCGGACTCTCTGCTCGGGAGCATAAACCCGAAGCAGCGTCGAATCCAGAACCGCTCCGATGAAGGGGAGCTTCTGAGAGGGACTCAGGTACGACTTCGGCACGTTGATGGAGAACCCCAGGAACTGCAGGAGGTCAGCCGTAGTCTGAAGGTGGGTGACGACTGCCTGGGGCGAGCCCGCCTTCAACAACCAGTCGTCAAGGTAGGGGAAGACTGACACCCCTGACCTGCGCAGATGAGCTGCAACCACCGTCATCACCTTCGTGAACACCCGAGGGGCACTGGTAAGGCCGAAGGGGAGCACGGCAAACTGAAAATGCTCCTGGCCTACCGTGAACCGCAGGTAACGGCGGTGGGCCGGCAGGCCGGCAGGACGGGGATGTGAAAATAGGCGTCCTGCAAGTCCAACGCTACCATCCAGTCTCCAGGGACGAGGGCAGCCAAGACCTGAGCCAGAGTCAGCATCTTGAACTTCTCCTTCCGGAGGAAGCGATTGACGTTCGTGAGGTCCAAGATGGGGCGCAAGCCCCCCTTGTCCTTTTTGGGGACCAGAAAGTAGTGGGAATAACAACCACTCCCTACTTCGGGCCCAGGAACACGCTCGATGGCCCCCTTGGCCAAGAGGGCCGTGACTTCCTGCAGGAGAAGTGCCAAGTGGTCCCCCGACATGCGGTGGAAGTGAGGCGGCATGGCTGGAGGGGTGGACTGAAAGGGAAGCGCATAACCCTTGCGGATGATCTGCAACACCCACTTGTCCGATGTGATAGCGTGCCAGTGGGGGAGATGACGGCGGATCGTGCCACCCACTGGCGTGGGGTGCCCCCCAAAGCTCAGATTAGGAAGGTTTGGAGGCAGAAGCAGCGGGGCGGAGGTGGACTGACCCCCACCCTGATTCCCAGGCCCACCCCTGCGGAAACCGCGTCCGTGCTGAGGCTGGTTCTGCACAGGCTTGCTGAAGGACCGTGCCTGGACGCCCTTTCCGTGGCCAAGAAAGGAACGAAAACCAGGAGTGGCTGGGCTTTTCGTGGAAAGACCTAAGGACTTGGCCGTGGCCCGCGAGTCCTTAAAACGCTCCAGCGCACTGTCGGCCTTATCGCCAAATAGACGAGTGCCATCAAAGGGTATGTCCATGAGCGAGCTTTGGACATCTGACGAGAACCCGGTAGATCTCAACCAGGCGTGGCGACGAAGCGCCACAGTCGTAGAAATCGCTCTACCTAGTGAGTCCGCGGTGTCCAAACCACACCGAATGGCGAACTTAGCCGCATCTTTACCCTCGGAAACAGCTTGGGACAGCACAGCTTGGGTCTCTTCAGGACACTGGGGCAACACCTGTGCAACTGTATCCCACACCACGTGGGAATAGCGGCCCAATAGGTAAGCAGTGTTCACCGACCGCAGCCCCAAGCTGACCGAAGAGAACAACCGCTTGCCGAACTGCTCCAGCTTCTTGGAGTCCTTATCCGGCGGAGCCGTGGGGAAGGCACTCTGGGACGTCAAAGCTTGGATGACCAGGCTCTCAGGCGTAGGATGAGTGGTCAGAAAGGCAGGGTCACCGGGCGCCGGGCGATGACGCCTGGCGACGTTCTTATCCACAGGGGCCCCTGTAGCTGGCGGCGACCAAGTGCCCAGCAAGACGTCAGTGAGGGCGTCATTAAATGGCAGCAGGGGCTCCGACGAAGTGGACGCCGTCTGGAGCACCTTAGTGAGGAGGTTAGTTTTGAGGGCCACCGTAGGGAGATCAAGGTTGAGAACCTCAGCTGCCCGACGGAGCACCATCGTGTAGGAGGCGCCCCTCCATGGTAGGCGGGGGAGAGGCAAACCCCGGGTCAGAGGAGACGTCGAGGTCGCCTGCATCCTCCAAATCGTCCGCCCAGTCCTGCTCAGAGTCACCCTGACGAGCAAGAGGGTCCTCGAACCCCTCCCAGTCGTCCTCCACCTCCGCCGCATGTGGCACAGACCGCGGCGGCAGGGCAGGAGCCGGGGAAGGAACAAACAGCATCGGGAACGGCGCCGGCCGGGGCCGGACCGGCGCCGTGTCCCAATGCGGATGCCAGGTAGGAGCAAAATGGTCCTGGAACCTGGGCAAGGGCGGGACAAATGGCACCCACTGCGGCGCCGGAGGCGGAGCCGAGGGTGGCGCTGGGGCCGGAGCCGGCAGCGATGGACCTTGTGGCGCCGAAGCTGGATCCGCCGGCAGCGCCGGCAGTCCAACAGGATCCTGACACGGGACCGCCGGGCCCGAGGGCGCACCGGCGGGAGCCCGAGGCCTAAAAAGGCAGTCCATGGTAGCAAGAAAGTCTTGCACCTGTGCGGGAGTCGCCGACGGACCCGGGTAAGGTGGGTAGGCCGCAGGACTCTCGAGCTCCGAAGGAGCCGCAGGGGCAAAGCCCCTGTCCCCCTCGTCCACATCCGAGGACCGACGGGGGAACGTCGGAGAGCGAACACGCTTCTTTGACTTCTTTTTGTGTCGTCTCTTACCCGAATCCGAGGGTGAAGACTTGGAGCCCGAGGAGCGATGACTGTGGCCCCGCGAGCGTTCCCTGGAACGGCCCCTGGACCGGGAACGGCACTGGGATGAGTGCCGGACCTCCAGCAGCTTTCGGTGCCGCTCCCTCAAGGCCTTCGGGGCCATGGCCCGACAGTCCAGACAGGACCGGGAGTCGTGGTTGGTCTCGAGGCAGTAGAGGCAGACATCGTGGGGGTCCGCCACCGACATATTGCGACGGCAGGCCCCACAAGACTTAAATCCAGGCATCCCTACGTGCACCAAGGAAACCAAAGCTTACAGGAGACAAAAGTCTCAAAAAGGGCAGTCAAAAAGTCACTAAGGTATGTGCTCTAACCGGATCTGCACTTACTGGCGCGGAAAAAGAAAGAACTGATGTCAGCATGCATGGGTGGCGCCTAAGTAGTCTCCGTGACGTCATCTCGGCGCTTACGACGCCAGCGACGGACGCGGAGCAGCACGACGCCACCTACTGTCGCGCAGGAGTACTGCTAACGAAAAACTTTCCGGATCTAGTCTGACGCCTGGGGATATTCGAAGGTAAGGAATCTATCACTAACGTGTCTCTTTCAGATAAGCGCATACTGACTATGAAACAAAAAGCTGGGTCAATTGTCAGATTTGCGAATAGTGCTCCAACGTATCCTATTGCACCAGCGTTGGAAATATATAGGGCCCAAGTATGTAGAGCAGTTTTATACGGGCCTGAACTGTGGGGATATTGTAATCTTGACCCATTAGATAGAGGTGAAAACTCTTTCCTTAAACCAGTCAAGTTTGCATTGAATGCATTGCAGCATCTATGCCATCTTCACACAATTTGCAAATGATTTGAGCATGAGCTTACCCAGACAGCATCCCATGCGGATTCCATCAGGACCGCCCGAACATTGCTTCGATTTAGGAAACACACCTCTTTAAAAAATACTATATCACAATGCATTAACAGTTCCCCAACCAACCACCTCTCCAATAACTCACTGACTTTATGCTTGTCTTTGACCCTATACTCTGTGCTAATTTTACTCTGGCCTGTGTAGGTTGCAACAGCGCCAAGAGACCCTTTCGAGGGTAATTCGTTTCAGCTTAACAAATATCAATAATAATAATAGAAATACAGTGTTCTACTGCATATAGAAATACCACATACATACATAGGATTGTCTAAGACCTTAGCCACTTCACCCACATTAGCCTCATAGTACCCCCCTTCTGATGCCTTATTTCCTGCCAGAGTCTCTGTTCATTGACTCTCCCATGTGAATTGGAATAGAAAGTCTTTCTGCAGGTGACTGTACATGCTTTACGGCGGCAGAAATTTCTGCAAAGAATTCTAAATTGCCAAGATCCTGAAAACCTTCTGTGTGGCAGACCCTTGTGGCATATGAATAAGATATAAGCCTGAAGCAAAAAGTTCTTCCATTATCTTAAAAGATAATTTTCTAGTAACCAGAGAAACCTCGGGGAATCTGTCTCTCCTACTTAGTAATGTGACCTAGTTTTAGAAGTATCCAATAATTGTTGAGCATAAGACTTCAATGGAGACAATGGATCCTAAACAAAAGGTCCTAGCAATGTGAAGGCCAGTGCAGGAACTGGTAGCAAAGATGCCAAGAGCAGCATTGAGCAGGATTTTTTCAGAATCGTGGTTGAGACCAGCTTCACAGCCAGTCATTATTGAGTTGACCAAACCAACTTGCCACGCTTCTTAGTGGCTGAATGTATCACTTCAATGGGGGCTTTATCAAAAATCGCTAAGATACTGTCCTTAAAAGCCATTCTTTACTGAAGAGTTGATTCTGGGGAACATGATTGGCTCAAGCAAAGAAGTAGACTCAGAAGAAGAGGTGGACCCTTATTTTCACCTCTTCCCCTTCCAACCATGATGGGAAGGCGATCACTTGTGCTTTTTATACTGCGTCTTCCAATTCTTGTAGTGTCAAGCTGAGAAGAGACTCATACAATAAGATCTAGAATGTGTCTGAGAGTAAGTTGTTTGCCTACCAGGTGATTTAGAACATCCTTTAATGGAGTATACCATCAATCTGGCTGCTCTTTCCTGAATAGCGTTTGGATTGATGTGAGCAAAGAGTTCACAAGACTTTGGATGATATGACTCACCTAGATGCCACGGACACTGTTTGTGGGGATCACTGACAAACAATGGATGTCAACAAGTTACACAGGGCTTAAAGCCCCATGATTTAGGGAAGACTGGTCCCCAAATCCGAAATGTTACAAATAAAAACTAAAAATATACAATTTTAGAGTGGGAAAAATCAACATGACTCCAGATCCAGAGTAAAAACGTCACTAACATTCATGCTGTGCATACCTTACGTACATACGTCATTTGCGGAAACACTGCATGGCAGCAATTTGGCTTTGTACGATACCGTCATAGCATCAGTGACTAGGAATGCCTGAACTATTTTCCAGATCCATTCTGCTGCTGTTGCAAAAGTTCATCTAAGAAATCTGCAGACGGCAGTAGCCATTACAAAAATAAAGTTTTCATTTTAAAAAAAAGGTCTACCACATCTGTATCCAAGAGACTAACACGTCTGCATCCAGTACAAACAGGAAAATACCAGTACCTATCATATTTTCCGCGCTCTCACCAACTCTACAACTAACCTGTGGGTTATACTGCATTTAGGTTAGTTTAATCCACAGTGAAGTAAAGGATGGACACAAAACATGAATTCAAGAACCCATCCTCTGATGCTTGATGAGACATTAATCTAGATCCATCAGCACGGATCATGCTTTTAAGATGCCTCCAAATACCGCAGAGATATATCTAAAAGACTGAATATGCAGACCAGATGAGGTTATCACATATGAAAATAATCATTCATTTAAACACAATAACAATGTACTTCTCCCACAATATTTCCTAAGGTGAATATAGAAAAACGTATGACATCGACACAAACTTTCCACAGAAAAGTGACTGTAGAAACACTTACCTCTATTGCATCTTTTAAGGATCCAGCCAATAAGAAAAATGCAGCGCACTGATCAAAACGTTGCTTCCCCATTAGGGCAAATGCATTTTTCAAGGCTGCTTTGCGCCACCTATCTTCTGTGAAATTGTGGCTAAAAAACCGAGTCATCTTTTCGTCATGCTGGGACCTTAATTATCAAGATACAAAATAAATACATTTAGCCTGAAACATTTGTATTGTGATTCGACATCAGAAGATATGCAAACAACTCAGATATAAAAGTCCCATGAATAGGGATTTTGTTCTTTGAAAGTTCACTTTCAGTTTTACCTATATTTATCATGAACAGGATTTGGAGCAGTTAATTTTGAAGACTTACCTAAAAAGACCCCAAACTACTGCTTTTTTCTTCATGGCCAGGTAGAAAAGGGCTGCATCTAAAGGATCATTGTTTCTCTGAAATGATGCTTTCGCAACCTACGAAAGAGCACGACAAAGTCATGAGCAGAATATTCTAATCGTAAAATAGAAACAAAATCACAATACCCTTATAATCAGCAAGTCCTTCGTATGGGAGTTGATAAGTATACATAAATAAGATGGCACTGTTAATTAATACAACTTTGTTGGCTACCTACTAACTTTAAAATTACATTTCATGCACACTAACTAAATAAGATACACAGTAACATTCCACAGAAAAAAAAACAAAATAACCAAATAACTGGACAAATTTAAATGCATTTGGAAATGTTGATCGCCTGAGATATAATCTGCATCAAAAGAGAACACTGCTTTCCAGATTACCTCCAACATTCTGGTACAGACTTACCATTATATACCCCTTCCATTCTAGAAGTGCAACTGACGTTTTCTACCGTCTTAAAAAACTGCTGTCAGTTGGACAAAGCTTTATACGCAGGTAGTTCATCAGAGCTCGGCTCTTTAAGTCTACTCATTTGCTCACCCATATTTGAAAAAGGCCCTCCTTTTGTAAACAAAGATTTCCAAGCGTGGAAATGTATCAAAGTAGCAATAATAAGCTAGCAATGGATGGTTTAGAATGGTGAAGAAAATAATTTTTGTTAAATGCGGAAATTATAAAGTAAAATTAGCTTATATACAATCATTCACAAACAGGTAGACAATGTATTCAAAAGAAATTTCCCTTGCTTACTATAAAATAAAACAACTTGACACGATTAGAATAACTGCATGAAATGGTAAAACCAGAAGGCATTATTTAGTTCAGTTCAATTTTAGACTGAATGCCAGTCACCTGCAAAACATGGATTAGAGTCAAGTAGTTCTCCCCCAACAAAGTAACTCCTTTATAAAAAGTTAAATTCAAAGGTGTGTCTCAACATAATACTCAACTTCTAAAATGTAACTGAGAAAGCCTTGGAATCAGTTAAAACAGAAAATACATATTTATGAGCCCATACCTTTTAAGACACTCTAGCTTAATTTAAAAATCACCATTAATAAAGCAAGGGTACACTTTTGTTTAAAATGTTACCAATGTTATAAAGCATATCAAAGAGAGATATTCCTGTTACAATTGTGATGTGGGGAAGTTTTCAAAGTGACTGAATCAATGCTGAAAAATTTTAAATAGCTATATCTGCTTACATTTGGAGTCTAATACTTAAAAGTTTCTATCTAGAAAAATTAGGTACCGTTCTACGCACAGCCCTGAATATCCCTGCCACTGCTGCCTTCAGAGCAGAACAGTAAATGTCATTTATTTGGTTAGGATGCAATGTGGACACGATTATGTCTAGCCCACAAACAAACTCTGATGATGAAAACAAAAAAGCGTGCTTCAGTGGCGGCTTGTAGGTAACGGTGGCGGGGGTGGAGCAGGGGGATAGAAAGAAAAAGAAAAGACTTACCTGCTCGTCGCCGTTCTCTTCTTCGTCCTCTATGTTCTGCTGGCTCCTTGCAGCACCCAGACTCCCCTAAGCTAATCACGACGCTGATGTCACCATGACAGCAGGCCCGTGATTGGTCTGAGCCCCAGGGTTTAGCAATGAGACTGGGACTGACAGACTTTGCATGTTCTCCACCCAGGCTGTGCATTACAGCCCGGTGAAGAACATGCCAAGTGTGCATGACTGTTTGGCCGGTCAAAGACGGCCAGCCAAACCATCATGCGCACTTCATGCAACAGCAACCACTCCTCCTCCTTCAACGTCAGGGTAGTACGGCCCGTCCTAACCTGGCTGGAGGTTACTAAAAAAAATGATTATAACTTATGTTACATTTTAATTTTCCTTTTACACTGCTCCGAGAGCAGGGGGGCAATGCTCCTCCGCCTTAGCGGAGGAGCCGCCACTGGAGTGCTTACAGAATACAGGATACCTAATCAAAAAAAAAAATTACACTATATAGGGAACGAAATATATTACAGCATTGTATCACTCACATACACAAAAGGATACAGCAGTTTGGCACTAATTTACTATGGAGGGATGAATGCCACTAAAATATTTTATACTGGGGGATAAAGAAATCCAAGGAAAAGTCAGTGACCTTTAATCCTACTCACCTGTTGCACAAGTTACTAACTTGTGTAACGATATATCTGTAAGAGACAGTAGTTAGTGACAGATTCCTTACCTTAGAATATCCCCAGGCGTCAGGCTGGATCCGGAAAGTTTTTTGCGTAGCAGTACCCTTGCGCGTCGGTAGGCGGCGTCGTGCGGCTCCGCGTCCGTCGTCGGCGTCGTGATCGCCGGGATGACGTCGCGGGCAGTACTTAGGCGCCGCCCCTGCGCGCTGACGTCAGTTCTGTACACGACTTTCCGCGCCAGGAACGCAGAGCCATGCAAGAAGCTGACACAGGTGTCTGAAAAATACTAGGGCCCGGAAAGGGATGTCCTTAACCCTAGAAATCAGTTCGCAGAACGGGGAGGATGGGTGGGGCGGTAGGAATCTGTCACTAACTACTGTCTCTTACAGATATATCGTTACACAAGTTAGTAACTTGTGCATCTGAAAGAGACACGTTAGTGACAGATTCCTTACCTTAGAATAGATACCCCAGCAATACCAACCCCGGTGGTGGGTCTGCGAACAAAGATCAGACAAGGAAGTCCTGGAGGACAGAACGGCCAAGAAGCCGTCCCTCCGGACTTGACTGTCAAGGCAGTAATGCTTAGTAAACGTGTGCAGCGAGGCCCACGTAGCTGCCTGACAGATAACCGGCAGCGGAACACCGCGGCCCAAGGCCGTGGTAGCAGCCGTAGCCCTGGTGGAATGGGCACGCAGCCCAACAGGAGGCTCCTTCTTGGCCAAAGAATAGCAGGTCTTGATGCACAAGGTAACCCAGCGGGAGATGGTCCTCTTGTGCACCGCCCGACCTTTTTTGGCGCCCACGTAGCCAACAAAGAGCTGGTCATCCACCCGGAAGTGTTTTGTGCGGTCGATATAGAAGGAGAGCGCACGTTTTGGGTCCAGACGGTGGAGCCTCTCTTCCTCCCTGGAAGGATGCGGAGGCGGAAAGAAGGTGGGCAAAGTGATGGTCTGCCCAATGTGGAAAGCAGTAACCACCTTTGGCAAGAAGGACGGACGCGTCCGAAGAACAACCTTGTCTGGATGAACAGACAGAAAGGGAGGTTTGCAAGATAGAGCCTGGAGCTCACTCACCCGCCGAGCGGAGGTGATGGCCACCAGAAAGGCTGTCTTCAGAGTCAGAAGACGAAGAGGACAGTTATGTAGAGGCTCAAAGGGACCGCACATTAAAAGGTAAGAACCAAGTTCAAGTCCCACTGAGGCATCACAAACGGAACAGGAGGGAAGAGGTGAGTAATGCCTTTTAAGAACCTGTTAACAACAGGGGACTTGAAAAGGGAGGGCTGATCAGGGAGCCTGAGGAAGGCCGAGATAGCACAAAGATAACCCTTGATGGTACCCAGGGCAGAACCCTGTTGGGCCAGAGAGAGAAGGAACAGAAGGACCTCAGAAAGAGGGGCAGAAAGGGGATCCACAGCCTTTGCTGTGCACCATGCCACAAATTTGTTCCACCTGCAGGCGTATACCACCTTAGTGGAGGGACGCCTGGCTGCCAGAATCACATCACAAACTTCGGGAGGCAAGTCGAAAGGAATCAACTGCCGCCGCTCAATCTCCACGCAAGCAGGTGTAGACTGGACAGGTTCGGGTGGAGGACCGTCCCCTGCTGCTGCGACAGAAGATCCTCCCGAAGAGGCAGACGGATCGGGGGATCTATGCTCATATTGAGTAGCTCGGGATACCAAACTCTTCGAGCCCAGTCCGGAGCCACAAGAATGACTTGGGCCCGGTCGTGCCGAATCTTCTTCAACACTCTGGGTAGAAGTGGTATAGGCGGAAAGGCGTACAACAGACCGCAACTCCACTCGCGACGAAAGCGTCGCCGAGCGAGTGCCGCCTTGGAAATTCCAACGCGCAGAACTGATGACATTGCGCGTTCTCTTCGGTGGCGAATAGATCTAACCAAGGCTCTCCCCACTGTAGAAAGAGTCCTTGCGCCACTTCCGAGTGAAGACGCCATTCGTGATCCATCATGCACCTGCGGCTGAGTTCGTCCGCCCTGGCGTTCAGAGAACCTGCCAGGTGTTGAACCATCAGGAACATGCCCTGATGTTCCAGCCATGTCCAGAGGCGCAGAGCCTCCTGACAAAGGGTCCAAGACCCCACCCCGCCCTGTTTGTTGCAGTACCACATGGCGGTGGTGTTGTCTGTGAACACCTGCACTACCTTCCCTTTGACAGAGGGAAGGAATGCCTTGAGTGCAAGCCGGATCGCCCGGAGCTCCAGAAGGTTGATATGGAGCCGGGACTCCGCCCGGAGACCAGAGGCCTCTGATCTCCGCCTCTCCCATGTGACCGCCCCATCCCAGAAGGGACGCGTCCGTCACAACTGTATGCTCTGGCTGGGGAAGGGAGAGGATCTGCCCATGACCCATTGCCGGTTCGAGAGCCACCACTGCAACTGTTTTGCAGTCCCCTCCGAGATCTGGACGTGATCGGACAGGTTGCCCTGGTGCTGCGCCCACTGGAACTTCAGGTCCCACTGCAGAGCCCGCATATGCCATCTGGCATGATTGACCAGCAGGATGCAGGAGGCCATGAGGCCCAGCAGCCTCAGGGTCACCCGTGCCGAAACCCAGGATAAAGGCCGAAAGATCGGAATCATAGCCTGAATATCCCGGACTCGCCGTTCGGGAGGATAGGCCCGAAACTGCGTCGTGTCCAGAACTGCCCCGATGAAAAGGAGCTGTGGAGAAGGAATCAGATGCGACTTCGGCACATTGATGGAGAACCCCAGCGAGTGCAGGAGTTCGGCCGTAGTCTGGAGGTGGGAGACGACTGCCTGGGGCGAGCCCGCCTTCAGCAGCCAGTCGTCGAGGTAGGGGAAGACTGAAACCCCTGCCCGGCGCAGATGAGCTGCGACCACCGCCATCACTTTCGTGAACACCCGAGGGGCACTTGTAAGGCCAAAGGGGAGCACGGTGAACTGAAAATGCTCGGGGCCTACCGTGAACCGAAGGTAACGCCGGTGGGCCGGCAGGACGGGGATGTGGAAATACGCGTCCTGCAAGTCCAACGCTACCAACCAGTCTCCTGGGTCGAGGGCAGTCAAGACCTGAGCTAGGGTGAGCATCTTGAACTTCTCCTTCCGGAGGAAGCGATTGACGTTCCGGAGGTCCAAGATAGGACGCATGTCCTCCTTGTCCTTTTGGGCACCAGAAAGTAGTGGGAGTAGCAACCACGCCCTACTTCTGGGGTCGGAACATGCTCGATGGCCCTCTTGGCCAAGAGGGCCGTGACTTCCTTCTGTAGAAGCACCAAGTGATCCCCTGACATGCGGTGGAATTGAGGTGGCATGGCTGGGGGTGGTCTCGAAGGGGAGGGAGTAGCCCCTTCGGACAATGTCCAAGACCCACCTGTCCGAGGTGATGGTGCGCCAGTGGGGAAGGTGATGGCGGACCCTGCCCCTACTGGCGTGCCGTGCACCTGAAAGGAGGGACTAGGAGGGCTTGGAGGCCGCGGACGGGTTGGAGGTGGTGGCCTGACCCGCACGCTGGTTGCCCGATCCGCCACGGCGGAATCCACGTCCTCGGCCACGCGAAGACGCCTGCTGCGCGGGCCGGTGGCTGGGCTGCTGACGTGAAGGGGCGCCCCTACCGTGGCCACGATAGGGGCGAAAAGCAGAAGGCAGCGGAGGGCGTGTAGCAGAAAGGCCCAGGGACTTGGCAGTAGCCCGTGAGTCCTTAAAGCGCTCCAACGCATGGTCTGCTTTGGACCCAAAAGACCGACTCCATCAAAGGGCATGTCCATGAGAGTATTCTGGACATCCCCTGAAAAACCAGTGGTTCTCAGCCAGGCGTGGCGTCGGAGCGCCACCGTCGTTGCAATCGACCTGCCCAGCGAGTCGGCGGTGTCAAGGCCACAACGGATAGTGTATTTGGCCGCATCCCTTCCTTCCGCAATGGCGCGGGAAAGCAGTGCCTGGACCTCCTCAGGGCACTGGGGCAAAACATCCGCCACCGAATCCCACAGGGAGTGGGTATATCGGCCCAAAAGACAAGCGGTGTTAACGGACCGCAAGCCAGCACTGGAGGAAGAAAACCTTTCTTCCCAAACTGATCCAGGCGTTTGGATTCCCTATCCGGAGGAGCGGTAGGGAAGGCGGTTTGGGAAGCGGAGGCTTGGACAACCAAGCTCTCAGGAGTGGGGTGGACAGAAAGAAACAGGGGGTCGCCCGGAGCGGGGCGATGGCGTCGTGACACGTTCCGATCCACAGGAGCCCCTGTGTTGGGCTTGGACCAGGCGCCCAAAAGAACGTCAGTGAGGGCGTCGTTAAACGGCAGCACAGTCTCCGCAGAGGAGGCTGCCGGCTGAAGCACCTCTGTCAAGATGTTAGGCTTGACCGTCAAAGTAGGGAGCTGGAGACGTAAGGCCCCAGCAGCCCTACGCAACACCGTACCAAAATTGGCCCCCTCCTCCGTAGCCACGGGAGGAGACAGCATGCCAGTGTCAGGGGAAGTATCCAGACCACTGGCCTCCCCTAGACTCTCTGTCCAGTCCTCATCACACTGACAGTTGCGTGTCAGAGGGTCATCAGACCCCTCCCAGTCCTCCTGGTCCTCCTCTGGTTCAAAATAAGGAGGAGGAGGGACATTAGGGACCCAAGGTCCCATCGGCGCCGGAGCCGGCGTCGAGCGACGCCGCTCCGGGTCCATGTCCGGAGCCGGAAGGAACTGGGGAACGACGCCGCCCGGAGCCCAGGGCGGCGTCGAGAACGGCACCGGAGACATCGGCGCCGGCGGAGGTGTCGTGAGGTCGACCGGCGTCGATGGGGGTTGTGGAGCCGGGATCGAGGCCGGGGCCGAAGCCGGAGCCGGGATCGAGGCTGGAGGCACGGGCGACGCCGGGGCCGGAGCCGGAGCCGCGGCGGCGCCGGAGCAACCCCATCAGGGCCCGCGGGGCCCGAAGGCGCACCGGAGGGGCCTGGCGGCCCGAAGAGGCGGGCCATGGCCGACAGGAACTCCTGTACCTTGGCCGGATCCGCCCCGAACCCGGGAAGGGCGGGTATGGCGGGGGCGACTCCACAGGCAAGTCCGGGGCCGCGGGGACGGTGCCGGGAGGGGCCTCAGCCGAGTCGCGAGATCGGCGAGGCGAAGTCCGAGAGCGACGATGCTTCTTGGACTTCTTGTGCTTAGACTTACCGGACGAAGAAGACTTCGACGCCGACGACCGGTGTGCACTCCGCGGCGACCCCTGGACCTCTCACGCGACCGGGGCCTCCGTGGAGCCGAATGCCGGGCCTTGAGGAGCTTTCGAGACCGCTCTCGCAAAGCTTTCGGGTTGAGGGCCTGGCATTCGGGACAAGACTCGGTGTCGTGACCTCGGCCGAGGCAGAAGAGACACTCCCAATGCGGGTCGGTGACGGACATCATCCGCGCACAGGCGCCGCATCGCTTGAAGCCGGGCATCCCTACGACACCTTTATTTGGAAAAAAACAGTGAAAAATCACCAAAAAGTATGGTCAAAAATTGACCAGGGCACTGCTCTTCCCGGATCTGCGCTTGCTGGCGCGGAAAAAGAAGAACTGACGTCAGCGCGCAGGGGCGGCGCCTAAGTACTGCCCGCGACGTCATCCCGGCGATCACGACGCCGACGACGGACGCGGAGCCGCACGACGCCGCCTACCGACGCGCAAGGGTACTGCTACGCAAAAAACTTTCCGGATCCAGCCTGACGCCTGGGGATATTCTAAGGTAAGGAATCTGTCACTAACGTGTCTCTTTCAGATATGGTTATTTTCAGTGACCCTATAAAATGTAGAATCTCTCTCTGCACACACACTGGATCCATCAAGTGCATTTTATAATATATATTTTTCATATTTAAAAAACAGTTAAATAAAGTATACCAATGGAAGAGAGCATTTTCTAGTTTTTAGGTCTCGCCTTGGCAGCGCATGCGCTGTCTCAGCGAGACAAAGTAATCTGTATGCTCAAAGTCCGTGGAATTTCACCTGCCCCTTGCGATTTGTCTAAGTCTGGTATTGCTGTTGTTATCTTTGTTTCTGTTGGCTGTTGATCCGATGCATCACTTCCGTTTTTATCGGAAGCAGCACCGACCAACTACTGTTTTATTGCGCTGTCTGGCTTTGTTAGTTTTGTTTAGGGACTACTTGATTTTTAAATTACTTGCTAGGGCGCCCGCTTCACGTACATCATGTGTTTATTTAAATTACTTGCTAGGGCGCCCGTTTCACGTACATCATGTGTTTACGCAATGCTTTTTTTTCTTTAGATGTCCCGCGTCCGCTTTACTGAGCCGCGTTTTACGAGCATGTTGTTTTCACGGACTGGATTTTGCACTCGCGGGCTCGTTGCTCGGTAATGTTTACCAGACAATTCTGTAGCCTCAGTCTTGTAGTAAGAGCAGACTTTGCTGGCTGAGAAAAGCCCGGCGGTGCATTGCTGCAGAGGAAGCGAGGGGCCTTAACAACAAAACAAAGGGATGTGCCAAACACAAATAAATCCACACTAAACATTTAAATTTTTTTTTTTTTAAAGAAAAAAGGCTGTTTTTCTAAGATTGTAGGTATAAAATGAAAACATATATTAGGCAGCTATATAAGTACCAAAGTATCATTTTTTCTGTGGGTGATTTTCTGTGAGAATCCAATCGATCTATGTGGCAGTGTGCCCTGAAAAATTTCAGCTTCGATTATATCCAACTACCCTGTAAAAAATTGCGAACACTGACATTTTGTTTCGTATTTTTTTTTTTATTAAAGAAAAGGCTGCAAGGGATTCTAGGCGTATAGCGCAAACTTGACCCGAAGACATTGGAGCGCTTTACATGAGCCGCAGTTACGTTACACAAGAACGCATTCATTTTTTGGAGGCACAGGAAGATTATGTGATTTGTCCAGAATCACAGGATGTTGAGCCGACGCCGAGACTCAAGCCCTGTTCTCCCGTTCCACAGCCAACATCTCTGGTTGTTAGGCCACATCCTCTGCCTGTCCTTTGTTCGCATTGTATTGACTTTTTGCTTTTCATTCCCATCTCTTGCTGTTGTTTAACAGAATAAACGCTATTTGGAGTTTTCGTGCCAAGCTAAGGCAGATTTTATGCATAAAAAAGAATGTAATCAAGATTTTATGCATCAATAAAGTAATCAATGTTCTTTTTAAATGGCAATATTCTCGATATGCTGACATAATCCTAGCGCTGCAGTGCTGCTCTCTGCTGAGGATTTTATTGTTCCTTGCTCTGTACATGTTATTTAGTCTTGTAAGCACTACTTTCACACAAAGGCGGGCAGCAACGCGCACCACTCCCGGGATGGGCAGCTTTTCTTCCAGGCACTCCATCATTTGAATGAGCCTGTAAGCCAATATTGCAGTATTTCGCTCAGATGGGGGTGGCTGGGAATGAGTTATGAAGAAGGGCTGTTCAGAAAAGTACAGGGTTTATAAATGGCTCTATAACAATGTACATGCTGCCTGCATCTCTTGTCTTTTTAACCCACAGCGTCAGCTGTGCTGCTTGAAGGACCACAGAATAGTTTTGCAACGCGCACCAATTTGCTTAGTTGCATTACCTGAATGTACGATGAGACTGGGTAACAGTAACACTACTGCTGCTCGTTACAGGCTTTGAAATGGCAGGGGTGCGGATTGAAGCACTGTAAAGGCAACCGATTCACATGAACAGAGCAGCCGGCGCCTCCCTCGCTTGCTGCTAGGTGCGACTAATGAAGCGAGCACACCGGCACTCACATGCTGCAGTGTGGAATGGGACTACCGTCGGTGACTACGAAATAACTTTGTTTAGTGTACACTAAATTAAATGATAATACATGGAAACCGCTGCGTGCATTCGATTTGGAAAACTCCACTTCTGGGGTAGTAAGTGGGAGCCATTCCATTTTGTGCGGTTAGTTTTAATGTGCGCGTTATTTGCAGTCCCACACACGTTTAATAACGTATTTTACTGCTTATGGGCGACTGCTTGGGCTCGGTATGCCGCGCTTGATCTTTAAAAATGGCAGCCGGGCAGCTCTTATCCTGCCCGGCTGCTTTCCTTCTTCCAGCTCCTCTCCCTCGCTCTTGCCTCCTGGCGCTGCAGACTCGGCTGTTGCCCGGCTCTTCCTGAAGATCACTACGCTGCACTCAGGTAAACTTTTCCTCCAGGATGAGTCCGGGTTCCAGTTGCTGCCTTAGGACAAACCCTTCTCTGCACTCCTGCGACTAGCGGGGTAGGTAGCTGCCCCAACCCCCTCCGCCCCGACCGAACTCCAGAGAATGCTTCTGTGCTACCTACGTGTCCAGGAGGACACTACACTCGCCAAACACTTGAGAAATAATATTTTATTTCTCAAATGCAGCTGCCTCGCCAAACTCTTTTTTTAATATTCTATTTTTTTCATGCAACTCGGTATGCCGCGCTTGATCTTTTTAAAATAATAGTAATGCTTTCTCAACCGTGGAAAGCATGAAAGTCAGAGTCAGCCCTGATTTGATTTGAACCTGTGACTGCTGGGTGCTCACAGATTTTGTCAGTACACCCGGTGACATTTGCAGATGTAATCTGGGGTTTGACACGCAGGGTGCGTGCGAAGTTCTGCAGCAGATTGCTCTACTCTCAGATCCATTTTGTGTAAGTGGGTGATCATATTTATGAAGCAGTCGATATCCACGCCCGCTCCTAGCACTTGCCAAAGAATAAAAGGTGCTGCTCTCACCTATTTTAGCATGGCTGGCCAGGGGACTCTGTCTAAAGGTCAGCATGGAGGTTTCAAGAGTGGGTCTGAAAAGCAAGCAGGGTTGGGTAGAGTCAGTCATGTGTTACGAGGTTTGATGGAGCAGAGCAGTATCTCATCTGTGTCCATTAATGGCTTAGTTTGAAGATGACTCCCTGTGAAATGTGAAGGCCAAGACACAGAGAGCTAGGATGGAAGGTTTGTAGACGAGTGAGTGGTTTGCTTCAGTGATGGAGTAAACGCAAGAGTGCTGTAATGAAGTAAACACTTTGGTCGTTGTACTCTTTCTATGTTTAGTAGCTTGAACTGCCAACTATGCTGTGCCTGCTCTTCAGTGGAGGAACCTTCCCCTGTTGCTGTGTGCACTTCTATTCTGTGTGTGATGAACGCAGGCACTGCCCTGTCTGTTTAGTACCTTTTCGGTATGTGTGAGGAGCGCTTGCACTGTCCCCTGTTCATAATCTACCTTTTCTGTGCAGGTGTGAGTTAATTTTGCACTGCTGCCGCTTGTGCAGCTGTTGCCCATACTTTCAACCACTGGATTATGCGATTCAGTGGCCTCTGCGTTTTCCACATAATTATGGATTTGCCACATAATCCATCTGCTGCAAAATTTGAAGATTTTTAACAAAAAACGCTTCTAGTTCAAACGGAACACAAGTTACTATAAATGCAGCGAGACGTGTTGCTGAGCAGGGGAAGGCCCCTCATAAAGGTTGACTGGTCTCCTTTCAGTTGCCTATTGCTGTACTTTGGTGCTAATCTGGTACAAATGAGGTAACACTTTGCCAAGAGAGTGTTAACGTGTAAAAATGACCAAGTAATGAAGTAATACTACCACAATAGTGGCTACATTACGCTGCATAATTTGGCTTTTCTTGCTGCATTTTTAAGTCAACCATGCCACATAATTTAGTCCTTCACTACACACAGTTCCAGTGGCCCTGCTTATACTGTAAAAGTGTGCGAGTTAATCTTGCACTGCTGCCGCTTGTGCAGCTTCTGTTTCGAGTGTGGCGAAAGCTGGCACCAATTCTTTGCATGTTGTGAGGTACACTTGCATTGCTGTACTTGTGCACAAGAAATGATTGCATTATGTCTGCTTGTGGTGTATATTATGTGTGTCTCTCACATCGCTTCTGCCTGTGCTGTACATTCTGTGTGTTTTGCTTCTGCCAGCGCTCTATATTCGGTGAGTGTGTCTGTCCCATTACTGCTGTTTGCGCTGTACATTGTGTCACATTGCTCCCATCTGTGCTGTACCCGTTACTCTGCAGTGCTGCAACTTATGCTGTTACGTCATTAATGCACAAGTTACTAACTTGTGTAACGATATATCTGCAAGAGACAGTAGTTAGTGACAGATTCCTTACCTTAGAATATCCCCAGGCGTCAGGCTGGATCCGGAAAGTTTTTGCCTAGCAGTACCCTTGCGCGTCGGTAGGCGGCGTTGTGCGGCTCCGCGTCCGTCGTCGGCGTCGTGATCGCCGGGATGACGTCGCGGGCAGTACTTAGACGCCGCCCCTGCGCGCTGACGTCAGTTCTGTACACGACTTTCCGCGCCAGGAACGCAGAGCCATGCAAGAAGCTGACATAGGTGTCTGAAAAATACTAGGGCCCTGAAAGGGATGTCCTTAACCCTAGAAATCAGTTCGCAGAACGGGGAGGATGGGTGGGGCGGTAAGGAATCTGTCACTAACTACTGTCTCTTACAGATATATCGTTACACAAGTTAGTAACTTGTGCATCTGAAAGAGACACGTTAGTGACAGATTCCTTACCTTAGAATAGATACCCCAGCAATACCAACCCCGGTGGTGGGTCTGCGAACAAAGATCAGACAAGGAAGTCCCGGAGGACAGAACGGCCAAAGAAGCCGTCCCTCCGGACCTGGCTGTCAAGGCAGTAATGCTTGGTAAACGTGTGCAGGAATGGGCACGCAGCCCAACAGGAGGCTCCTTCTTAGCCAAAGAATAGCAGGCTTTGATACACAAGGTGACCCAGCGGGAGATGGTTCTCTTGTGCACCGCCCGACCTTTTTGGCGCCCACGTAGCCAACAAAGAGCTGGTCATCCACCCGGAAGTGTTGTGTGCGGTTGATATAAAAGGAAAGCGCACGTTTTGGGTCCAGACGGTGGAGCCTCTCTTCCTCTCTGGAAGGATGCGGAGGCGGAAAGAAGGTGGGCAAAGTGATGGTCTGCCCAAATGGAAGGCAGTAACCACCTTTGGCAAGAAGGACGGACGCGTCCTAAGAACAACCTTGTCTGGATGGACAGACAGAAAGGGAGGTTTGCATGATAGAGCCTGGAGCTCACTCACCCGCCGAGCGGAGGTGATGGCCACCAGAAAGGCTGTCTTCAAAGTAAGAAGACCAAGAGGACAGTTATGTAGAGGCTCAAAGGGAGCGCACATTAAAAAGGTAAGAACCAAGTTTAAGTCCCACTGAGGCATGACAAACGGAACAGGAGGGAAGAGGTGTGTAATGCCTTTTAGAAACCTGTTAACAACAGGGGACTTAAAAAGGGAGGGCTGATCAGGGAGCCTGAGGAAGGCCGATATTGCACAAAGATAGCCCTTGATGGTACCCAGGGCAGAGCCCTGTTGGGCCAGAGAAAGAATGAACAGAAGAACCTCAGAAAGAGGGGCAGAGAGGGGATTCACAGCCTTTGCTGTGCACCATGCCACAAACTTGTTCCACCTGCAGGCGTATACCACCTTAGTGGAGGGACGCCTGGCTGCCAGAATCACATCACAAACCTCGGGAGGCAAGTCGAAATGAATCAACTGCCGCCGCTCAATCTCCACGCAAGCAGGTGGAGACTGGACAGGTTCGGGTGGAGGACCGTCCCCTGCTGCTGCGACAGAAGATCCTCCCGAAGAGGCAGACGGATCGGGGGATCGACGCTCATACTGAGCAGCTCGGGATACCAAACTCTTCGAGCCCAATCCGGAGCCACAAGGATGACTTGGGCCCGGTCGCGCCGAATCTTCTTCAACACTCTGGGTAGAAGTGGTATAGGCGGAAAAGCGCACAACAGACCGCAACTCCACTCGCGACGAAAAGCGTCGCCGAGCGAGTGCCACCTTGGAAATTCCAACGCGCAGAACTGATGACATTGCGCGTTCTCTTCGGTGGCGAATAGATCTAACCAAGGCTCTCCCCACTGTAGAAAGAGTCCTTGCGCCACTACCGAGTGAAGACGCCATTCGTGATCCATCATGCACCTGCGGCTGAGTTCGTCCGCCCTGGCGTTCAGGGAACCTGCCAGGTGTTTAACCATCAGGAATATGCCCTGATGTTCCAGCCATGTCCAGAGGCGCAGAGCCTCCTGACATAGGGACCACGACCCTACCCCGCCTTGTTTGTTGCAGTACCACATGGCGGTGGAGTTGTCTGTGAACACCTGCACTACCTTCCCTTTGACAGAGGGAAGGAATGCCTTGAGTGCAAGTCGGATCGCCCGGAGCTCCAGAAGGTTGATATGGAGCCGGGACTCAGCCGGAGACCAGAGGCCTCTGATCTCCGCCTCTCCCATGTGACCGCCCCATCCCAGAAGGGACGCGTCCGTCACGACTGTGTGCTCTGGCTGGGGAAGGGAGAGGGATCTGCCCATGACCCATTGCCGGTTCGAGAGCCACCACTGCAACTGTTTTGCAGTCCCCTCCGAGATCTGGACGTGATCGGACAGGTTGCCCTGGTGCTGCGCCCACTGGAACTTCAGGTCTCACTGCAGAGCCCGCATATGCCATCTGGCATGATCGACCAGCAGGATGCAGGAGGCCATGAGGCCCAGCAGCCTCAGGGTCATCCGTACCGAAACCCAGGATAAAGGCTGAAAGATCGGAATCATAGCCTGAATATCCCGGACTCGCCGTTCGGGAGGATAGGCCCGAAACTGCGTCGTGTCCAGAACTGGTCCGATGAAGAGGAGCTGTGGAGAAGGAATCAGGTGCGACTTCGGCACATTGATGGAGAACCCCAGCGAGTGCAGGAGTTCGGCCGTAGTCTGGAGGTGGGAGACGACTGCCTGGGACGAAGCCGCCTTCAGCAGCCAGTCGTCGAGGTAGGGGAAGACTGGAACCCCTGCCCGGCGCAGATGAGCTGCGACCACCGCCAACACTTTCGTTAACACCCGAGGGGCACTTGTGAGGCCAAAGGGGAGCACGGTGAATTGAAAATGCTCGAGGCCCACCATGAACCGCAGGTAACGCTGGTGGGCCGGCAGGACGGGGATGTGGAAATAAGCGTCCTGCAAGTCCAACGCTACCATCCAGTCTCCAGGGTCGAGGGCAGTCAAGACCTGAGCTAAGGTGAGCATCTTGAACTTCTCCTTCCGGAGGAAGCGATTGACGTTCCGGAGGTCCAAGATAGGACGCATGTCCTCCTTGTCCCTTTTGGGCACCAGAAAGTAGTGGGAGTAGCAACCACGTCCTACTTCTGGGGTCGGAACATGCTCGATGGCCTTCTTGGCCAAGAGGGCCGTGACTTCCTTCTGCAGAAGCACCAAGTGATCCCCTGACATGCGGTGGAATTGAGGTGGCATGGCTGGGGGGTGGTCTCGAAGGGGAGGGAGTAGCACCTTCGGACAATGTCCAAGACCCACCTGTCCGAGGTGATGGCACGCCAGTGGTGAAGGTGATGGCGGACCCTGCCCCCTACTGGCGTGCTGTGCACCTGAAAAGAAGGACTAGGAGGGCTTGGAGGCCGCGGACGGGGCGGGGTTGGTGGCCGGACCCGCACGCTGGTTGCCCGATCCGCCACGGCGGAAGCCACGTCCTCGGCCACGCGAAGACGCTTGCTGCGCGGGCCGGTGGCTGGGCAGCCGACGTGACTGGGCGCCCCTTCCGTGGCCACGAAAGAGGCGAAAAGCAGAGGTTAGCGGAGGGCGCACAGCAGAAAGGCCCAGGGACTTGGCAGTAGCCCGTGAGTCCTTAAAGCGCTCCAGCGCATGGTCTGCTTTGGAACCAAAAAGACAGACTCCATCAAAGGGCATGTCCATGAGTGTATTCTGGACATCACCCGAGAAACCAGTTGTTCTCAGCCAGGCGTGGCGACGCAGCGCCACCGTCGTCGCAAGCGATCTGCCCAGCGAGTCGGCGGTATCTAGGCCACAACGGATGGTGTACTTTGCCGCATCCCTTCCTTCCGCAATGGTGCGGGAAAGCAGTGTCTGGACCTCCTCAGGACACTGGGGCAAAACGAGCGCCACCGAATCCCACAGAGAGTGGGAGTATCGGCCCAAAAGGCAAGCGGTGTTGACGGACCGCAAGCCAGCACTGGAGGAAGAAAACGCCTTCTTCCCAAATTGGACCAGGGGTTTGGATTCCCTATCCGGAGGGGCGGTAGGGAAGGCGGTTTGGGAGGCAGAGGCTTGGACAACCAAGCTCTCGGGGTGGGATGTTGAGAGAGAAACAAGGGGTCGCCCGGAGCAGGGCGATGGCGTCGGGCCACGTTCCTATCCACAGGAGCCCCTGTGGCGGGCTTGGACCAGGTGCCCAAAAGAACGTCAGACAGTGCATCATTAAACGGCAGCAATGGCTCCGAGGAGGTAGCTGCCGGCTGAAGCACTTCCGTCAGGAGGTTAGTCCTGACAGCCACTGTAGACAATTGGAGGTGTAAGGCTCCAGCTGCTCTACGCAACACCGTTGCGAAATTTGCTCCCTCCTCCGTAGCCACGGAAGGAGGAGACAGCATGCCAGTGTCAGGAGAAGTGTCCAGACCACTGGCATCCCCAAGTTCCTCTGCCCAGTCCTGATCATACTCACACTGCTGTGTGAGAGGGTCTTCCGACCCCTCCCAGCTCTCCTGGTCCTCATCCGACAGAAAATAAGGAGGAGGGGGGACGTCAGGGACCCAAGGTCTCATTGGCGCCGGAGCCGGCGTCGGGCGACGTCGGTCCGACGCCGCGTCCGGATCCGGAGAGAACCGGGGAACAACGACGCCCGGAGCCCCGGAAGCCGTCAGGAACGGCACCGGGGACGTCGGCGGAGGCGTAGTTAGGTCAACCGGCGTCGATGGGGGTTGCGGTACCACCGGAGCCGGGATCGAGAGCGAGGCTGGTGAGACAGGCGGCGCCGGGACCGGAGTCGTCGGCGGCGCCGGGGCAACCCCACCAGGGCCCGCGGGGCCCGAAGGCGCACCGGAGGGGCCTTGAGGCCCGAAGAGGCGGGCCATGGCCGACAGGAATTTCTGTATCTCGGCCGGAGTCGCCCCCGAACCCGGGAAGGACGGGTAATGCGGGGGCGGCTCCACAGGCACCTCCGGAGCCGCGGGGACGGTGCCGACAGGGGCCTCAGCCGAGTCGCGAGACCGGCGAGGCGAAGTCTTAGAGCGATGGTGCTTCTTAGACTTTTTGTGCTTCGACTTACCCGAGGAGTGCGAAGACTTGGACTCCGATGACCGGCGAGGACTCCGATGACCGGCCCCTCGACCTCTCGCGTGACCGGGGCTTGGTGCGGCGCGGAGCCGACTGCCGGACCTCGAGTAGCTTTCGAGACCGCTCTCGCAAAGCCTTCGGGTGTAAGGCCCGGCAGTCGGAACACGACTTCGTGTCGTGGTCGCGTCCGAGACAGTAGAGACACTCTAAGTGCAGGTCTGTGATCGACATCATTTGACCACAGGCGTCGCATGGCTTGAAGCCGGGCATCCCTACCGACACCTCGGAGCCTAGATGACTCGAAGAAAAACAGTGAAAAAATCACCAAAAAGTTAGTCAAAAAATGACTAGGGCACTGCTCTTCCCGGATCTGCGCTTACTGGCGCGGAAAAAAGAAGAACTGACGTCAACGCGCAGGGGCGGCCTCTAAGTACTGCCCGCGACGTCATCCCGGCGATCACGACGCCGACGACGGACGCGGAGCCGCACGACGCCGCCTACCGACGCGCAAGGGTACTGCTACGGAAAAACTTTCCGGATCCAGCCTGACGCCTGGGGATATTCTAAGGTAAGGAATCTGTCACTAACGTGTCTCTTTCAGATTAATGTATTTGTGCGGGAGTCGGGACGCTTGTAATGCTGTTGCTTAAGTTCTACCAGTTTTTTTTCCTGAGACTTGTGTGTAGTTGGGACCACTAGAACTATTTTGTGTAGGGGAGCCTTGCACTATTGCGGCCTGAGCTGGAACTGGTCTGTGTGAGGGGCGCTTGCACCACAGTGCTTGTGTTTGTAATTCACTGAAAGGTTTCCTGGAGGGTGTGTCTGGCTGCTCTGTTATGGTCTGCTCTCCACCCACAGCATCAGAGGAAGAAAATTGCAGATTAGGGCCTGGCAAAAGGAAGGTCAAACTGGGGACAAGTGATCTGCTTTACAGCTCACATGTACAACATAGTGGGCAAAAACCATCGGTTGTTCAGGTAGTTGCAGAATGTTCCAACATGTCCCGGTCTGGTACAGCCATCAAGGAGCATCATTTCTCCGCAGCAGCAAATCATATGGGCGTCACTTTTCAACGTGGAGTCGGAATTGCCATTTTCACTCCCAGCGCTAACGCACCATTGCAGGTGTACTACATAACCATAAACCACAACAGAGTTCTTTATTTTATTAAGGTGGGGAGAGCATATCTATTGCATAGGTAAAAAATATAATGCCAATAGCCCCAACTCCAGCAATTAGAGACCTATTGCATTTTCAATGCTTGTTCTTTATGTTTTAAAAACATTATGGTGTATGTGTCTTCTCTTGAAAGGGTAACTCTACGGGCCAGAGCTCGACAAATGAAGGACTGCTTTGGGGCCCAGAAATTCAAGGTACACACTCCGAATGAGAAAGTGGCATTACTTAATATTCTTGATTATCTGGGTACATGTAGACAGGTAGTCTAAGTCTAAAATCGAGAGTAAAGGTGTGAAGTGAGGGTTGGTGCAGGGCAACACAATAATGCAAATAACAATTACGAGGAAATGTCCAAGCCAACGGTTGTATACAGAACTTTTTCCATAGTAATTATTTACTTTATAGGCTGTGCAAGCAATGGAAACCACAGAGAACACTAAGCTATACAATAGCAAAGAACAAAATATTTATATTTGTTAACGTTCTTTCTGCTGGACAGAATGGCTCCCATAGACCCCATTGATTAACATTTTTCTGGAGTCAGACTGGATCCAGAACTTTTAAGGTCTAGCCTAGGCAGCACATGAGCTGTCTCGAAGAGACATGTAGTATCTAAGATATGGGCTTCATAAAACGCCCAACTTTTTGATTAGTTCCTCTTACTGTCCTTTAGAAATGTTGGAACATCATTAGTGAATAAACTTAGTAGTTCCTCCTTTTTTAGGTCTCGCCTGAGCCAGCGCGCATGCGCTGCACTGGCGAGACTTTTAGTAAGCGGGTTTTGGAAGTGCAAACAGTGGCTTTTGCTGCGGACTAGCCTGCGTTCACGCGAGCGTGCACGCGCGATCAGGCGCCATATGGCTTCCCTCGCCATCTGGACGCTTGCGTGAACGCAAGCTGGTCGCCAGCAAAAGCCACTGTTTGCACTTCCACCCGCTTCCTCACGAATGCTTGTTTTTCCTTCAGCGCGCGCGCTTGTTTGATCTTGTTTAAATGTGTGTTTATTTTTCCATTCGGCCGCGAAGCAAGGGACATCTGGTGGCTTAGAGGTCAGACTTGTAATCAAAGTGCTGAGATCCATGACGTAGCATTATGTGTTCACCCGACAGGAACAAAGGCTGAAATAATATCCAGTGTAATTCAATATCTGTCCGCTGTTACTGATCTTATGTGCTTGCAACTGCATCATTCTGCGTACACTTTCCAGAAAAATAAGTTGCCACAGTACACTTTGCACTAGAGCTGTGATTAGAGGATCCAAAAATAATTTTAACCCAATCTCTGATCACCCACTGTTAAAACTCTTAGCCCCCACCCCCAGCTCCTAGTCTTGCTGCTCCCACCTAAAGACTTTCCGCAGCCCGCACTCTGTGATTTCCGTGCACTGCCAGCACCACAGCACAGCTGAGCCGGGCGGATTCCGCCTCTCTCCGTGAACGCAGCTCACTGTGGGAAATGCGCACATTAAACCATGCTGCGGCGTCTAGTCCTCGCTGCTGCAGCTGCTGTGTTTTTGTGCAAATGTGAGATTTAGTTCAGAAATAAGAAGCTGGAAAAAAAGATCCCAGAGTCACCTTTTCAAAATGTTACCTCATTAGGCTGACAGCTTTTAAATCGCCATTTCTAAGCCCAGCTCTGTGTCTACAGAGCTGCTGACAGGCACCGGCGAATGGTCGTTTGTGGACGTATTTAAGCTCTTTTGACAGAATTAAGGTGGTTCCCTCTGACAGACGAAAGCGTGGTGTTGCTCATTTTTAGGTCTCGGCCTGCACCAGCGCTTGCGCTGGTCTGGCCGAGAGTTTTAGTAAGTGGGTTTTGGAAGTGCAAACACTGGCTTTCGGCTGGCGACCAGCTTGCGTTCACGATGGGCGTGCACGCGCGCAGCTGCCATCTGGGATTTTCTGTCTCTTCCTCATTTCCTCGTCATGGCTCATTAACTCTCTGGACTCTGATGTTTCAATCACAGCAGCAGCTCACATTACCAACTGACGGCCCTGGACTACAGTCACATGAAAAACAACAGCGATTAGCATTGAAATGCAAGCTTTTTTTTGTCTACTTAGAAATATTGCTTCGGTGGGTTGATTTCACCTTATATCGCTATTTGTTTTATATTGGGAGTCACAGCCTAATTACCAGTATTTTTGTCTCACTCTTTTTTTTTTTTTAAATATTTATTCGCGCAAAGCACAAAGCTACTCTCTCACCACCCTCTCTAATTGGGCATTATATCTTCACTCTATCTCTCACTCGGCAACACCACAGCATCACTCAGCGCAACCACAGCGTCAATCAGAGCCAGCACAGCATCACTCAGCACCAACACATCACTCAACGCCATCACAGCATCACTCAACGCCATCACAGCATCACTCAACGCCATCACATCATCACTCAGCGCAACCACAGCATCACTCAGCACAACCACAGCATCACTCAGCATAACCACAGCATCACTCAGCACAACCACAGCATCACTTAGCGCCACCACAGCATCATTCAGCGCCACCACAGCATCATTCAGCGCCACCACAGCATTACTCAGCAGCACCACAACATCACTCCGCGCCACCACAGCATCACTCCGCACCACCATAGCTTCACTCAGCGACACCACATCATCACTCAGGGCCAACACTGCATCACTCAGCACCACCACAGGATGACTCCGCACCACCACAGGATGACTCCGCACCACCACAGGATGACTCCGCACCACCACAGGATGACTCCGCACCACCACAGGATGACTCCGCACCACCACAGGATGACTCCGCACCACCACAGCATCGCTCAGCGCCACCACAGCATCGCTCAGCGCCACCACAGCATCGCTCAGCGCCACCACAGCATCGCTCAGCGCCACCACAGCATCGCTCAGCGCAACCACAGCATCGCTCAGCGCAACCACAGCATCGCTCAGCGCAACCACAGCATCGCTCAGGGCCACCACAGCATCGCTCAGGGCCACCACAGCATCGCTCAGCACCACCACAGCATCACTCAGGGCCACCACAGCATCACTCAGCACCACCACAGCATCACTCAGCGCCAAGACAATATCACTCAGCACCACCACAGCATCACTCAGCATCACAGCAGTATCACTCAGCAACACCTGAGTATCATTCAGCATCACCTCAGCATCGTCTCCGCAACAGTCACCACCACCACCACCACTACCACCTCAGCATCACTCAGCACCACCTCAGCCTGCTCTCGGAATCTGGCATCTGTTGATTCTCCCCTAGCGTCTGGCCGCTGCTAGTGTTATAATACAGGTACTAGTTCCCAACCTTCACCCTCCGATTGTTTATGCCCCCTCAAAAAAAAGCTTTAACAAACAACCATTGCAATAGGCAGAAACAAGTTGCCAGCATTGCAAGAACAAAAGAAAACTGAGGACATTTTTATTGTAAATACTTTTTTAATATGGTCGTTCAGTTTTACATAATGCCTTCTTGGTCATATATAAAGTAACAAAAATGCTTCTGACACTTTTTATTATAACTTTTCAGCATGCTGCACAGCAGCCACACTTCTCTACAGCACAGCTTGAAGACATTGGCAAAGTCAATAGCTCTGGCTAAACACTTATAAGGCCCCAAAGGCGAGACCTATTGGCTATGCCAATGCTTGTCTGCCCTGTTGACTGCCCTTGCTACATGAATCCTTTCACTATGGGCCTTATGTTTTCCTTCAGTGCACTACTTTGTCTTTCGCTCCGTCCTCGCTGTTGCTCCCTGTTCACTTAATCTCCCTCACCTTCCCAGAACAACACCTCCCGCCCCTCGCAGCTTGTTTGCATGCTAAACAGCTGCTCTTCGCTCCCTCTCATGAGCTGCTGCTGCCTCCGGTTTGTACACCGTACGTTAAAAACAAAAAAATCAGCGCGTTTCTATCAGATGCTGTTGAGTTCTACTGGTTGTGCTGTTTTAAAAAAAAATTAAATTGCTCAAACTCAGCTGAAAATAACAGATAGGAAATGTAGTAAACCTTGCAAAGCAGGAAAGCACTGAACCAAGCCTACCGCCCAATCAGCTGTCCGGGAGTTGCTATGTGCGCTCTACTCCTCCTTCTTTGTTTAGTAGAGAAAGAAATGCACTGTACATAAAGACGGGCTGTGCATCTAAAGCATAATGTTTCGTCTAACCGCTCCAGCCATCTGCATTGATTTGAGAAAACCCCCGCCGATTTTTCACAACCAAGAAGCAGCTTCCTAACACAGAGATTTCAGTATGATTTACGGTGGAGACAAAAGACAGCAGAAAGGTGTGTTATGAAGGAAGTTCATGTTACCCTTATTTTCCAGTCTTTTAATTGTCGCGTAATATAACAGGATTTTTTACTGCTAACAAACTTTAAAAGTGTGAATTTAGTTCCACCGTAAACAATGTGACGTTTTTATTTTACTTCATTCCCAGCACCAAAACACTTTCTCTATTCCAGTCTAGGGGCTAAGATTACTGTGTATACAAGTGTAGTGTTGTCAAAGTTGTTTTTTGTAGAAATATAATTCTTAGTTATTTATAAAAGTTAAAGGATACACAATTCAATATTTTATTGGTACATTTGCAGTACTCTACTAACTTCGTTTCAAACAGGCCTATTAAACAACAGTAAATATTTCAGCACCCAGTATAATGTGCAGCATGGCTAAATACTTATAAGGTGCCGAAGGTGAGACCTATTACATTGCAAATGCTTGTTTCATAGTAGTAATAGATAACCAGCACCAGGTTGCACCACACAACCTCGTGTATGAACTCAAACAGTTGCCGGAAGTGACGTCAAGACAATAATTAAGGAGCCATCGGAGCTGATGACACCAGTTCAGCTTATATTTTTCAGCTCTTAAGTGCCAAAAATTAAATCTTCTTTGTATGTCATGCTATCTCAAGCTAGGACGTTGGACAACGTATTGCATCTACAGCAGCTGTTACATTAATCAGACCGAACGCTGACAGTGTTAAGTAACTTCTTCTTCTAGTTGATATTGGCTTCTGCAGATGCCTTACACGATTCGGGTTGCAAGCTGCTCTAAAAGAGGAGAGATGGGATTAAGTACTTGAACTACCACCAAAAACCCTTAAAAGACTCCTCGTTCACATCCAGAAAGAGTTCTGACCTGGTCATCCAAGAGGCCGACGCTGCCACCTGGCATTTTATGGGAGCTCCCCTCACCAGAGCCGAGGCTGCAATTTTTTTCAAGAGGATCTTTTTTAGCGCTTCATAACACTGCTTAAGGCTCAAGTACAGCCAACTCGACAGTTTGCTTCCTATCTACTTTACCTTTCAAAGGACACATCCAAGGTAATAAATAGATAATTTTCCTGTCTGAATGCAGTGAGGTAATACCTGTGGCTTTATATCAAGAAGAAAAGATTAACCACCTATTGGCATTTATTGACCGAGTGAAAAGACAACCAGCATGCACACAAGTGTATAATAACCTGAGGGTGGTTATAAAAACTCAGAATCAACCTTTCAGGTTATATGCCAGGAGGTTTAAAAGGGAGACACATAGATTTAGGATAAGATTGTTATGCTAGAATAGGAGTTCCTGCCAAAGCGAAAGTGAAACAGCAGTTCCAGTGCCAAAAATAAACCTTCTGCACCGATAACTGCATGCACTCTGTGATGTTTGAATTTGCATAAAACCTTCTGGATTACAGGCAAAGACGGAAATGCATAGTGCAGATGATAAATTCATATTTAGGTAGTGTATACCCCACTGACCCTAAGCAGCAACGATCTCTTGAACAGAATCTCATGAACTTTCCGGTGGAACTCATCACAGAGAGGTCTATATCTAGGACTCCCACTTGAGGAAGAGAAGGGTTAGCGTCTAAGGATACAATCGCAACTTACAGAGGAGATTGGCCTCCATATTCAAATTCTATGTCAGGACATGAGGCAAGGATTATGCTCCATTTCCTGTCTTTATTTTCCCACTAGCAGACTTCAATGTGTTACCAACTACCTTTCCCATCAAGCAACGTGAAAGGAAACAGAGAACCTTTAACCAATCAATGCACAGAACAGTCCTTCATAATGCTCACCTTCCCATCAAGATGAGGGCTCCCTCTTTCTTTCCTGCTCCAGCAGGCAACAGATGAGTATTCCTTTTCGTTTCATTTGCTATATTGTTCAAAATTAGGGTGACCAACTGACATGGGTGCAAATTCAGGACGGCGAGTGTAAAAATTCAGGACAAATGGTCAAAATTCAGGACAAAAATTCTGGGCAAAAGGTAAGTTTTACAGACACTGTTAGAAATGGGATTTCTGGTTGGCTAGGGCTTGCGCCTAAGCCAGGCAGAAACCACCACTCTAGTCAGGGCAAGGGAGTTACACACTGAAGATAAACCCTGCTCACCCCCTTGGTAGCTTGGCACGAGCAGTCAGGCTTATCCCAGAGGCAATGTGTAAAGCGTTTGCGCAACCCACACACAGCAACAACATACTAGGCACACCACAAAAGGAACTCCACACAAGGTTATATATAAAAATAGCCTTTGTATTGTCATAAACACATTAGAATAGTAATCACACAATATACACTGTGCCAACTGGCACTAGGCAATATTTACAGGGGATTATATACACATGACAGGGCCAATTGGGCCACTGTCAGAACCATCACAAAGTAAAGATAGTAAACGTAGAACCAAATCATAAAAGTAGAACACAACCAGTAATTACTGGCAAACACTGTACTCAGCATTATCCTGCAACATAAATCATATTATGCACAGTATCACATCAGGCGTAAAATACATTATGCGCCAACCTCATAAGCCTAAACATATTAGGCCATAACCTCTTAATCACGAATCACATCAGAGGCATAAATCACAGTAGAGAACAATCTCACAAGCATAAACCACAGTATGCAAATCAACTCAAACATAAACCACATTAGGGCCTGGCGCCCTATCAACCCAACAGCCCCCCTGGCCAACTGGCCTCTTCAGAGGGCTCAAATGCCCTATGTCCATAATAGGGCGGCTGCCAATGCAGCAACATCAAAAGGGCGCGATTGCGCTGGGGCAGAGGAGTGTACCTCACTCCTGTTTCACTAAAAATGCCCCCAAAGAAATGTCAGCCTAAACGTTGCAGCTGCCGCTAATTGCCGTGCAGCTGTGAAAGTACTGGGGCCACTGGCACTCACTGTGCCCTCCAAACCAATGTGCAAAACATTGCAGCTGCCCGCGCTGGTGAGGCGCAGCTGGGGATAAGCAAATAGGTTTCCAAACAAGGAACGGTTCAACGCCAGAGGGTCCTAGGGAACTTTAAAGACCTCACAGGATTCAATCCCCAAAACAGTATCATAAAACAGTACAGAATCCTCGGGTCTATGAAAAACAGAGATCAAAAGGTGTGATAAATCACTACATAGTTTGAAAGCATGAAAGTATAAAATACAGAACCAAATGACTAGGTGCCACAGAACTATCTATGGGCACTTCCCTTTTCAGGACGAAATCCCTCACTCACCATAGGTGACATGCTTCATCATTTGGGATTCTCCTCCCAGAGGAAAAACATAGTTCCTCTGAGGGCTACAACCCCTCTCTGAGAGGGAGGAGCTCAGGGATGTTTTAAATGACTAATAGGATATTGTAAATCCACAAATGAAGAGACAGCTGTGTGAATGAGGGCGCAGCGCAACAGAAAATTAATAAATGTGCAAATAGTGAAGTTTAAAACCAGCTAAAGAACGCAAACCAGATGCTTTATTCAGATACGCCCTTTGCCAGGATTAAAAAACGTGTACCAGCGGTATGAATTTAAACCGCAAAGGTAAAGTAGAAAATAATGGTCAACATGTTTCAGCCATACACCTAGTTGTAGGCAGGGCTTTCATCAGGACCTTTAAAGCTGCTGCTATCTCAGTGTAAGTGCTATAACAAAAGGATAAAGACAGAAAATCTTCTCCAATCTGTCCATTCCTGAAAGGAGGATTACCTATAATCAAAAAGAAGAATCAAAATTGATCCATACCAATGATCACAAGCATCAACCATAAACTACAAAAGGTTCTGTAAGAGATAACAAAAAGAGGAAGAAAAAGAAACCTTACCCGCCACTAATTTTCTGATGCGCTGCGCCCTCATTCACACAGCTGTCTCTTCATTTGTGGATTTACAATATCCTATTAGTCATTTAAAACATCCCTGAGCTCCTCCCTCTCAAAGAGGGGGTTGTAGCCCTCAGAGGAACTATGTTTTTCCTCTGGGAGGAGAATCCCAAATGATGAAGCATGTCACCTATGGTGAGTGAGGGATTTCGTCCTGAAAAGGGAAGTGCCCATAGATAGTTCTGTGGCACCTAGTCATTTGGTTCTGTATTTTATACTTTCATGCTTTCAAACTATGTAGTGATTTATCACACCTTTTGATCTCTGTTTTTCATAGACCCGAGGATTCTGTACTGTTTTATGATAAGCAAATAGGCCCTGGCACCGACTGTGCCCTTAGAGCCCGACTGGGACTCTATAAACAAATATGCTGCCAAAACGTTGCAGCTGCCTGCGCTGGTGCGGCGCAGCTGAGGACAAAGTAAATGGGCCCTGGCGCGACTGTGCCCTCGGGGCCCCACGGGGGCTCTCTAAATAAAATTGCCCCCATCGTTGCAGTTGCCCACTGTCAAGCGGGGCAACTGTGAACACATAGCCAAATTGGGGAAAGCACGGGCCCCTCTGGGCCCTCTAACAACACACATGCCCCCTCGTTGGAGCGGCCCGCTCTCTGGCGGGTCCGCTCAGGCATCGACAATGTGCCTCGAAATGCATTTAAGCCCCACTCCGGGACTTGGTGGAATAAATGGCCCCCATTGTAGGAGCGGCCCGCTCTCTGGCGGGTCCGCTCATGAAAATAGGCACTACAACGTGCCAGCTCGAGCCCTTACTCACCGGGCTCTCCGATGCTCTGCAGGCTCTTCTCTCACTGCGGGACCGGCACCACTTCTCCCGGTCTCCTCTCTCAGCATGCGGAGCTCTCTCCAGACATGGGAGCCCCGTCGACGATCCGGGCCTTTCCTTGCTTCACCCGGGCCCCCTCCTGGGACTGGGGACTTTGATGTGGAGCCCACGAGGCTCCGGACTACCGGCTTCCGTAGGAGGCCCCGCCCACAACCAGGCAAGGCCGTCTGACTTCCGGGTCGCGCTCAGCAGCGGCCCGGAGAAGATTTCTTCAGCGGCCCGGGCCGCGGCGGTGATCTCTCCAGAATGCGGGGTGAGCACCCGCAAATAAAATAAGGCAGAAGCGGGGTGGGCACCCGCCAAAAGTAGCAGCATAAGCGGGGTGGGCACCCGCATTATAAAATAGCATGAGAGCAGGGTGGGCACCCGCTATTTCCAGCATCACGGGGGAATCCCTGCGATGGGGATTCCCTCTCAAAGGGGCTGCAGCTTCGTGCTGAAAGCCCAAGCTTTCCTCCTCGGGGAAAATCACAAAGCGCTCACAGGGCGCAAAATGCAGCAAAAGTCCTGAAGGTCCTGGACTATCCAAAGAAAAGTACAAGGGGTCCAAGCAACAAGTTCTTTCAGGTCCAAGGGGCATAGCTGGGCCCAGGGAGGACAGCACACAGGGCCCTCCAGCAGGGAGGTAAGCCCCCATGGCGGTTCCTCCTGGGCCCCAGCAGCAGCAAGCCCCCAGCAAGTCAGGAACAGCACGCCAGCACAGAACAGAACAGAACAAAAAAAACATGGGGTCACAGCCCCTACATTTATACACCAAATCTCTTTGCCTGCAGGACAGGGCATGGGAACCAGATGCAACTGGTTCAGGGGGGAATTGGAGCACTGTGTTTTCTAAGCTCCTCTTCCCCTTTGTCAGGCGGGGGCTCAGTGATCAGACACACCGCAGGGGGCGGATCCAGCATTGTCCAGGCTGGGCACAGTCCTATTCAGAGTCAGGGGATTACTCCTCTCACTACTCCCCATGCAGATGTCTCATTCAGCCTAGTGCTGACTCACCCTGCCCCTCCTGGAGCCACACACACCTTCCAGCCCCTGTCACTCAAAAGCCAGACATGCAATTCACATCAGGCAGGCAGACACATAGCACACAGAAATGCCAACTTCTAAAAGTGGCATTTCTCAAATAGTCATAATACATCTGCGCACACCATTACGCAGCATTTATTATTACAATTTCATACATACTAAACTCGACCACGCTGCTCCTCTCATCCCAGGAATTACCACTGACACACTTATCAGGGAATCCCCAATGCATTCCTATGGGAGGGCAGGCCAATCTCACCATACATAACACAGAGAGCCTACGCACTTTACACTGGACAGCAGTGCTAAAGTGCCCAGAGGCCGAAAACCACCAACACCATGTCAGAGAAAAGGTTAGGAAAAAGGCAAAAGGTTTAGGGATGACCCTGCAAAAAAGGGCCAAGTCCAACAGACACATCATAAGGAGGTCGCCCAATATTACATAAATAAATAGACAACCAACAAAAGTACAAGTCAAAATAAGTTTATATTAGGTTGAGACAATCGTGCACTTAATGTTTTTTTGGTATGCATGCAGCTTTGAACAACTGTGCAGCTCTTTTTGTGGTATTTCATATGATTATAATTTATTTATATGCTTATTGCACTGGGTTGTCCAGTCTGATATTAGGTTTACAGTTCATGGTCCTGAGCAGGCATGTTTGGTTAGAGAAGTGGTCAGGAAGATCTGCTCGGATGGACTTTGTTACTAGCATCTCATATCTGAGTGACATTGTGAGATGTAAAGCAGCATGCATAGACTGTATCTACTTGGGATCTGCAGTGCTGGACTAGAGTGCAGTTCTCCGAGTCGACAGCTGTAGGAAACTGGGTTTCTGTTGCAGTACTCCCCAACCCCCACATTTTGCTAGACTTTTGATGCAGGTCTATTGGGTCCCTGCTGTCCAGTTTCCCAGTACCAGTGTTCTTTCCCTAAAACTATACCACATTTAGCACCACTTTAGCTCACATTATAAGTCCATGGTAAAAGGTTCCCCTGGTACCAAGGGCCTTATGGCTAAAGAGGGCCCCTAAGAGCTGCAGCACAAATTGTGCCACTCTAAGGGAACCCTCACCAAGCACATGCACACTGCCACTGCAGCCTGCGTGTCTTGGTGCAGACAAAATTGAAGAGTCGACATGACAAACATCCCTGTGTGCCATGCCTACAGACACTGCATAGGATATGGGTAACTCACCCCTATAGCAGACCTTGTAGTCCCATGGCAGGGTGCACTGTCTCTCCTGTGAGGGCATATCTGCATGAGCATATATGCCCCTGCAATATCCTTGTAGATTCCTGGGAATTGTAAGTGACCAGGGAAGCCATAGTAAGTACATGGGCTAGACACTCAATGCGAATTTCCCAGCTCCATGGCGGCTTTACTGAAGTATGGGACATTTGGTACCAAACATCTCAGCATAACAAACCTGCAATGAATCCACTATTAGATTTATTAAAGTGCACACAAGGGACCCCTTCGAGGAGACCCCTGAACTTGAACCCTACCAACCCTTAGTGTGGTCATCGCCTGGCCCAAGCCAGCCTGCTACCACTAGACAGTGTTCTGACCTCATGTGGAGAGAGTCTGCGTGCTCTGAGGTTGAGAACAATGCCTTTGCTGGGTGGTGGTGTTCACACCGCCCCCATGTCAGGAAGAACCATCTGTGGAAGGGAGTTTCAAAGGCCTCTCCGCATTTGTAATGCAACCCCAGCCTCTTCTGTTAGAAGGAGCAAGCCCCCTTCTAGATCTCACCCGATTTGGGCTGGAGGACAGGTGGCAAAACTTATAAAGAATAGGAGGTGTGCCTCCCCCAACCCCCCTTTGCCAACTCCACCCCTCGGGTGCTGGAGGCAAAGTGGAGGAACACTTTTCAGCTCCCACCATCTTGAAGATGGTGGGCCTTATCCAATCAGGGCTAGGTCTATGTCCTCGTCCCATAGGAGGTGGGCATAATAGTGGGTGTAGACACCTCAGGAAAGGGCCCACTGGCCACTACCTGTCACTACCTTTTTAACAACCTTAAATCTAGTATTTAGGTGGCATCCCTAGGACCTGAACTTCAGTTCCTGATGACCTATGAAGACACTACAGAGTCACACCAGCAGAGAAGACTGCAGAGAACTACTGACTTGGCCCCAGCCCTATCAGCCTGTCTGCAGCCCTCGAAGATCCTGCATCAAAAGACGACACGTCCTTCAGCCCAGCGACCTCCAAAACCTTGGGAGGACTACCAGCTACCAGCTATCGACAAAGACCAAGATCTCCTGAGAACAGCGGACCTGTTCACAAAGAAACCATCGTCAAATAAAAGACTCTGTGACCTGAAGAAATGCAAAGCCTGCCATGGTTCCACCTCTGCAACCGACGCCTCCGGCCCGAGTCCAAGTGGCCCACGGGTTCCAGCAAGGCTCCCCAGTGATCCAGAGCCCAAGTCTGCCATGAGCTGATCTCTCCAGGACTCCTCGACGTCGCCTGCAGCCTCTGGACGGAGACTCCCTCCCCCCCCCCCCCAACCACGACCTGCTCCGGTAAGCCGCTTACCATGCCAAAGGACACCCCTGCACCCCCATCCCTGGACCTTGGTGAAGAAGACCAAAGGTGTCTCTACGTCCCCGAGCATCACAACTTACCTCTGCAGCTGTTGGTTCCCTTCGACTGGCCTCCTGGCCTGAGCCTGCAGCCTGTTGCATTGGGCACCCGATGCTGTGTTGGCACCCTGCACGAGCACGCCCCTCTGCCGCTGGTGGTGTAGTGTTGGTGCTGCTTTGGGCCACATCCAGTGCTTGCTTCAACCCCTAGAGACTGGCCCCCCAAAGCTGCTCCTATTTACCTGTACGAAGCCTCTGTCGGATTGTCCCCAATCCCCATTGAATTGTATAGGTGCCCGGTCTCGAACTTACACCCTGTACATGGCCACACCTGTACCGCTGGTTGTGCTGAACTGAACCTCGCCCACTACTAACCTTAACTTCAGAAGACTGGTCTTGTAGAACAAGTTACTTACTTTCGGTAACGATATATCTGTAAGAAACATTAGTAGTGATAGATTCCTTACCTTAGAATAACCCCAGGCGTCGGTCTGGATCCGGAAAGTTTTCGTCAGCAGTATCCCTGCGCGTCGGAAGGTGGCGTCGTGCGGCTCCGCGTCCGTCGTAATCGCCGGGATGACATTGCGGCAGCTACTTAGACGCCGCCCTCGCGCGCTGACGTCAGTTCTGTACACGACTTTCCGTGCCAAAAACGCAGAGCCATGAAAGATACTGACCACTGGTGCATTGAAACTAGGGCCCTGAAAGGGATGACCTTAACCCTAGAAATCAGTTCGCAGAACGGGGAGGATGAGTGGGGCGGTAAGGAATCTATCACTACTAATGTTTCTTACAGATATATCGTTACCGAAGGTAAGTAACTTGTTCATGTGAAAGAAACACGTAGTGATAGATTCCTTACCTTAGAATAGATACCCCAGCAATACCAACCCCGGTGGTGGGTCTGCGAACCAAGATCACACCAGAAAGTCACAGAGAACAGAACGGCCAAAGAAGCCGTCTCTCCGGACTTGGCTGTCAAGGCAATAATGCTTAGTAAAAGTGTGCAGCGAGGCCCACGTGGATGCCTGACAGATGTCTTGCAGGGGGACACCACGTCCCAATGCAGTAGTAGCTGCTGTTGCCCTGGTGGAATGGGCGCGCAGCCCCACCGGAGGCTCCTTTTTAGCTAGAGAATAACAGGCTTTTTCTACACAAGACAACCCAGCGGGAGATAGTCCTCTTGTGTACAGCCCGGCCTTTCTTGGTGCCTACGTAGCCAACAAAGAGCTGGTCATCCACCCGGAACTGTTGTGTGCGGTTGAGGTAAAATGAGATCGCACGTTTTGTTTCCAGACGGTGGAGCCTATCTTCCTCTCTGGAAGGGTGCGGAGGCGGAAAGAAAGTGGGCAAGGTGATAGATTGCACAATATGGAAGGCAGTGACAACCTTTGGCAATGAAGGATGGACGTGTGCATAGCACAACCTTGTCCGGATGAACAGATAGAAAAGGAGGCTTACAGGAAAGAGCCTGGAGCTCACTCACGCGCCTAGCGGAGGTGATAGCAACCAGGAAAGCAGTCTTCAAAGTCAAGAGACGAAGAGGACAGTTGTGAAGCGGCTCAAAGGGAGCGCACATCAAATAAGTAAGAACCAGGTTCAAGTCCCACTGTGGCATCACAAACGGAATAGGAGGGAAAAGGTGAGTAATGCCTTTGAGGAATCTATTCACGACAGGGGACTTGAAAAGAGAGGGCTGATCAGGTAGCCTGAGAAAGGCCGAAATTGCAGAAAGGTAGCCCTTGGTAGTGCCCAGAGCAGAGCCCTGCTGGGCCAAAGAAAGAAGAAACAGTAGGACCTCAGAAAGAGGGGCAGAAAGGGGATCCACAGCCTTTGCTGTGCACCATGCCACAAATTTGTTCCACCTGCAGGCGTATACCGATTTAGTGGAGGGACGCCTGGCTGCCCGAATACATCACAGACTTCAGGAGGCAAGTCAATTGGAATCAGCTGTCGCCGCTCAATCTCCACGCAAGGAGGTGGAGGCTGGCCACGTTGGGGTCGAGAACCGTCCCCTGCTGCTGCGACAGAAGATCCTCCCGAAAAGGCAGTCGGATCGGGGATCCACACTCATACTGAGTAGCTCGGGATACCAAACTCTTCGAGCCCAGTCCGGAGCCACAAGAATAACCTGGGCCCGGTCGCGTCTGATTTTCTTCAGCACTCTGGGTAGAAGTGGTATAGGCGGAAAGGCGTACAAGAGACCGCAACTCCACTCGCGACAAAAAGCGTCGCCGAGCGAGTGCCGCCTTGGAAATTCCAACGCGCAGAACTGCTGACATTGCGCGTTCTCTTCGGTGGCGAATAGATCTAACCAAGGCTCTCCCCGCTGTTGAAAGAGACCTTGCGCCACGTCCGAGTGAAGACGCCATTCGTGATCCATCATGCACCTGCGGCTGAGTTCGTCCGCCCTGGCGTTCAGAGAACCAGCCAGGTGTTGAACCACCAGGGAAATGCCCTGATGTTCCAGCCATGTCCAGAGGCACAGAGCCTCCTGACATAGGGTCCACGACCCCACCCCGCCCTGTTTGTTACAGTACCACATGGCGGTGGTGTTGTCGGTGAACACCTGCACTACTCTCCCCTTGACAGAGGGGAGGAATGCCTTGAGTGCAAGACGGATCGCCCGAAGCTCCAGAAGGTTGATGTGGAGCCCGGACTCCGCCGGAGACCAGAGGCCTCTGATCTCCGCCTCTCCCATGTGGCCGCCCCATTCCAGAAGGGATGCGTCTGTCACCACTGTATGATCTGGTTTGGGAAGGGAGAGGGATCTGCTGTTGACCCAATCCTGGTTCGTGAGCCACCACTGCAATTGTCATGCAGTGCCCTCTGAGATCTGGACATAATCGGACCGATTCCCCTGATGCTGCGACCACTGGAACTTTAGGTCCCACTGCAGAGTCCGCATATGCCACCTGGCATGATCGACCAGCAGGATGCAGGAGGCCATGAGGCCCAGCAGCCTCAGGGTCATCCTGACCGAAACCCAGGATAAGGGCTGAAAGATCGGAATCATAGCCCGAATATCCCGGACTCGCTGTTCGGGAGGATAAACCCGAAACTGCACCGTGTCCAGAACCGCTCCGATGAAGAGGAGCTTCTGAGAGGGAATCAGGTGTGACTTCGGCACGTTGATGGAGAACCCCAGCGAATGCAGGAGGTCGGCCGTAGTCTGGAGGTGGGAGACGACAGCCTGGGGCGAGCCAAGCCTACAACAGCCAGTCGTCGCGATAGGGGAAGACTGGAACCCCTGATCTGCGCAGATAAGCTGCGACCAGCGCCGACACTTTCGTGAACACCCGAGGGGCGCTGGTAAGGCCAAAGGGGAGCACAGTAAACTGAAAGTGCTCGTGGCCTACCGTGAACTGCAGGTAATGCCGGTGGGCCGGCAGGAAGGGGATGTGAAAATAAGCGTCCTGCAAGTCCAACGCTACCATCCAGTCTCCAGGGTCGAGGGCAGTCAAGACCTGAGCTAGGGTGAGCATCTTGAACTTCTCCTTCCGGAGGAAGCGATTGACGTTCCGCAGGTCCAAGATAGGACGCATGTCCTCCTTGTCCTTTTTGGGCACCAGAAAGTAGTGGGAGTAGCAACCACGTCCTACTTCTGGGGTCGGAACATGCTCGATGGCCCTCTTGGCCAAGAGGGCCGTGACTTCCTTCTGCAGAAGCACCAAGTGATCCCCTGACATGCGGTGGAATTGAGGTGGCATGGCTGGGGGGGGGGTCTCGAAGGGGAGGGAGTAGCCCCTTCGGACAATGTCCAAGACCCACCTGTCCGAGGTGATGGCACGCCAGTGGTGAAGGTGATGGCGGACCCTGCTCCCTACTGGCGTGCTGTGTACCTGAAAGGAGGGACTAGGAGGGCTTGGAGGCCGCTGACGGGGCGGAGGTGGTGGCCTGACCCGCACGCTGGTTGCCCGAACCGCCACGGCGGTAGCCACGTACCGGCCACGCGAAGACGCTTGCTGCGCGGGCCGGTGGCTGGGCTGCGGACGTGACTGGGCGCCCCTTCCGTGGCCACGAAAGGGGCGAAAAGCAGAGGTTAGCGGAGGGCGCAAAACAGAAAGGCCCAGGGACTTGGCAGTAGCCCGTGAGTCCTTAAAGCGCTCCAGCGCATGGTCTGCTTTGGAACCAAAAAGACCGGCTCCATCAAAGGGCATGTCCATGAGTGTATTCTGGACATCACCCGAGAAAGCAGTTGTTCTCAGCCAGGCGTGGCGACGCAGCGCCACCGTCGTTGCAAGCGATCTGCCCAGTGAGTCGGCGGTATCAAGGCCACATCGTATGGTGTACTTTGCCGCATCCCTACCTTCCGCAATGGTGCGGGTAAGCAGTGTCTGGACCTCCTCAGAACACTGGGGCAAAACAGCCGCCACCGAATCCCACAGGGAGTGGGTATATCGGCCCAAAAGGCAAGCGGTGTTGACGGACCGCAAGCCAGCACTGGAGGAAGAAAAGCCTTCTTCCCAAATTGGTCCAGGCGTTTGGATTCCCTATCCGGAGGGGCGGTAGGGAAGGCGGTTTGGGAGGCAGATGCTTGGACAACCAAGCTCTCGGGGGTTGGATGTTGAGAGAGAAACAAGGGGTCGCCCGGAGCAGGGCGATGGCGTCGGGCCACGTTCCTATCCACAGGAGCCCCTGTGGTGGGCTTGGACCAGGTGCCCAAAAGAACGTCAGATAGTGCATCATTAAACGGCAGCACAGTCTCCGAAGAGGAAGCTGCTGGCTGAAGCACTTCGGTCAGGAGATTAGTCCTGACAGCCACAGTAGTCAATTGGAGGTGCAAGGCTCCAGCTGCTCTACGCAACACCGTTGCGAAATTTGCTCCCTCCTCCGTAGCCACGGGAGGAGACAGCATGCCAGTGTCAGGGTAAGTGTCTAGACCACTGGCATCCCCAAGTTCCTCTGCCCAGTCCTGATCATACTCACACTGCTGTGTGAGAGGGTCTTCCGACCCCTCCCAGCTCTCCTGGTCCTCCTCTGGTTCAAAATATGGAGGAGGAGGGACATCTGGGACCCAAGGTCTCATCGGCGCCGGAGCCGGCGTCGAGCGACGTCGGTCCGGCTCCATGTCCGGAACCGGAGAGAACCAGGGAACGACGCCGCCCGGAGCCCCGGGCGGCGTCAGGAATGGCACCGGGGAGATCGGCGCCGGCGGAGGCGTGGTTAGGTCAACCGGCGTCGATCGGGGTTGCAGTACCACCGGAGCTGGGATCGAGGCCGGGGCCGGGATCAAGGCTGGCGGGACAGGCGACGCCGGGACCGGAGTCGTTGGCGACGCCGGAGCAACCCCGTCAGGGCCCGAAGGCGCACCGGAGGGACCTTGAGGCCCGAAGAGGCGGGCCATGGCCGACAGGAATTCCTGTATCTCGGCCGGAGTCGCCCCCGAACCCAGGAAGGACGGGTAATGCGGGGGCGGCGCCACAGGCACATCCGGAGCGGCGGGGACGGTGCCGACAGGGGCCTCAGCCGAGTCGCGAGACCGGCGAGGCGAAGTCTTAGAGCGATGGTGCTTCTTAGACTTCTTGTGCTTCGACTTACCCGAGGAGCGCGAAGACTTAGACTCCGACGACCGGCGGGGGCTCCGCGACCGGCCCCTCGACCTCTCACGGGATTGGGGCTTGGTGCGGCGCGGAGCCGACTGCCGGACCTCCAGGAGCTTTCGAGACCGCTCTCGCAAAGCCTTCGGGTGAAGTTTCCGGCAGTCAGGGCACGACTTCGTGTCGTGGTCTCGGCCGAGACAGTAGAGACACTCTAAGTGCGGGTCTGTGATCGACATCATTCGACCACAGGCACCGCATGGCTTGAAGCCGGGCATCCCTACCGACACCTAGGAGTTGAGAAGACTCGAAAAGAAACAGTGAAAAAATTCACCAAAAATGTAGTCAAAAATTGACTAGGGCACTGCTCTTCCCGGATCTGCGCTTACTGGCGCGGAAAAAGAAGAACTGACGTCAGGGCGCAGGGGCGGCGTCCAAGTACTGCCCGCGACGTCATCCCGGCGATCACAACGCCGACGACGGACGCGGAGCCGCACGACACCGCCTACCGACGCGCAAGGGTACTGCTACGCAAAAACTTTCCGGATCCAGCCTGACGCCTGGGGATATTCTAAGGTAAGGAATCTGTCACTAACGTGTCTCTTTCAGATAAATATTTTATAGAAACACTTATTACAATAGAATTAAATCTCTCCATTTATAGACTATACCTTCCTACCAGCCATCACACAACCAGCTGCTGAAGTGTTTATACCTCAGGGCCTGGAGCACTACACAGGCTGCAGGAATAATAACTACGCCCCTGACAGGGGACAGTTTTGATCTTCTCAAGACACATCATCAGAACAACATGTCCACCAAATATTAAAAAGGCCCACAAGCAGACAAAAAACACTGACCTGTCAGGCCAGCCCTTCTGCAGTGCCAGATAGCCCTATTGGCCAGTTTGACCCTGCATACCAATGCCGGTCAGTCGGAATGGTTCAGCAAAAAGTGTGCAGCTAGGAGAGTGCTGGCCTAGCCCACCCTGATTGAAATCAGCCAATAGAGAATTAGTCTCTCTTCCTGCTTGGGATTGTGGAGCACCTGTGGCATTATTGCTGCACCTTTACCGTAGTAGCAGTGACATTCTTGAAATACACTTGTGTAGCACTCACAATTAGAAATACTGCTGCCTGCAGCAGTCCTTTCATGCAACATGTATGACTGTATGGCCTGTCACAATCAGGGCAATCATGAAGGCACATTTTTCTCTTAAGAACAGGTGATCTATTACAGTGCTGGTGCCGAACTGTGGGAAATGCTCAAATTAAGCATTGCAAAGAGGTCGGCAACTCATATGCATTTATTGCCTTTTTATGTTTTGTTTGACATGCTGTATTACTTTAACAATGTTTGGTTTTGGAATTTATACGCTTATCCAGCAGCATGTCAAGAAAACTCTCCTTTCCACTGGGCTGTTTTCAGCCTGTCACTTGAAACATCCAGGTTGTTTGTGAAACACCTAATTGGAATTACTTTCACGAAACAAACTCTTCCTTAAAACTTCCCTCTTTAGATACCATCTTATGCGACAACCATGGTGTATTAAGGGCATACTAATAAGCGGTCTGATGCTCCTAACACATCTGTTATAACCGACATGTGCCTGTTTGGTCATTTCAAAATGCTTCTACAGCTCGCGCTGTTTCATAAATGTTGCTAAAATATTCCCCTCTTTTTTTTTTACTTAATTTGTTTTTCACTTATCCACTTTGTTATTTTAAAATGTTTCTTTGCCCATTTTCAACATGTATTTATAAATTATGGCTTTTTCTTATTAAACTGGATTTTCAATTGGCTCAGTATTTCATATATAAATGAAACCTCCACCTCCCCGGAGCTTGGCCCCAGGTGAGGTGACACCAGCCCCTAAACAAAAGCAGAATGCCATCCCCTATGCTCTGGCAGGAGGAGGCCCAGCAAATGCTGTCACTGTGGGGACAGGCCCATTATCATTCTGTATGTGATAATTAGTCTGACATACAGAATGATAATGGGCTGATAGCAATCTGGGCCAGGGCGGGGAGGGGCTGCTGCAGGCTGATGAAATCACAGGAGGAGCGCGAGCTGCCCCTGCAGTGAGAGTTACAGAACTCTCAGGCTGCTTGCAGGGGGACAGCTTGTTCTAATGTCCGAAATTATGGACAAATGGCGTCCGTGAAAGAATTCCTCACGGACAATGGACAAGAGGCCCAAATAACAGGCGGTCTGTGAAATTTACGGACGGTTGGTCACCCTACTCAAAATACGTGTAATTACATAGTTTTATTATACGCTAATCTGTTTTTGCCGTGGGAGCGCTTTTCAGTGCTCCTTTCACGGCCGGCTGACTCAAACAGGGCCGCACAAGTGCGTTGAGACTTGACACCCACTAGGGGGCAACTGGTGGTGATATCAGAGAGCTGTACATCATGTTGCTCCGAGGGGAGCGTGGTGGTTGACAGAAAGCCTCCAAAGAGCTTGTGCTACTCCCTGTCTGCCTGGAAGTGTAAACGGCCTGAGGGTTTTCAGTATTTTCAGCGATTAAGCAGCGCCGATGCCAGAGTGAGTTAAGTCTGCATCTTAAGCCATTCTGGGACCTGGAGGATGGATGGATGGATGGATGGATGGATGGATGGATGGATATATATGTTCTACCTCCCGAAAACCGAATCCAGCAGCACCCGGTGAACAAACTGCAACTTTACTGCATTCCAGGTAATTCTTTTATTCATTCTCCGCTCAATTTCAAATACACACGATCAATTGCTTTTAAAAGATCGGACCAACGCGTTTCGGCGAATTGCCTTCTACTGGGTCACTGTGCGTTCAACATTGTGTTCCATATATCCACTGTCCTTTCTCAGTCTTGTTGACCCTTGAATGACCACTAGAGCGACAACATTCAGTTACTTATTCTGGTCCATGTTCCCCGCCAATTGCAATTAACCACATCAAACTTCAAACATCACAGTGTTTCTGTGAAATATATATACATGCATATTACACGGGGATTCCCTTCCAACATATATTTCTATATGTATTGTATTCTTTTTTCTACTTTTTTTATCTTTTCTTTTTTTCTTTTTATCATCATTTTCTTTGTAATGCACGTTTTTAATTTCATGAATGTCAGTCTTCTATTTTATATTTCTTTTCCACACTTTCTTAATATCAGTGTACTCCATTGTTTGTCTAACCATTTGGAAAGAATAAGAAAGATGAAATGAGAGAGAGAGGTCAAAGCTCAAAGCAATCATCATTGTCTCCCCTGCTGCCTCTTCATCATATACGTGCTTAACCATGTTGTCATTCCTTTCATTTCTTTGGGGCCACAGGTACTCCAATGGCAGTGCCATACTTATATTCCCAAGGTGCAACATGCCCAGATGCTACATGTGATCTTATACTCCTTATTTCCGATTCTTATGTCTCGTTTCCTGAGGTATTTATAAAGTGCAAATGCATGGTTGTCTCCCCCTAATTGCTAATGGGTCCGTCTTCTTAAAATATCCTGGAAAAAGTGCCTATGCAATAAAATGCAATATTTCCGTGGACCCTTCTTTTTGCCCCAAAGAGAGTAACATATTTAAAAGATGCCATTTTATGAAAGGGGGTACAATTTACAATCACAAGTTATTCTTAAAAAAGGGGATAGCTTATGGGAGAGAGTGCCTGTTCTTACAAAAGCTGTATTCAGGACGCCTCATTGCCCGCCCCGATGTTACTTAAGGAGTAAAGTGCTAATGCAGTACCCTACTTAGAACAAGGGCGGCATGTAAAGTGCAACGTTACCCGGGGTTATCGTTCCCACCCCAGGAAGCAGCATATTCCAAAATGCAATATTCATTAAAGTGCAAGGTGCAAATGTTCTGCCTCGCCTAAGAGAGTGATGGCATATGTGCCAAAGTGCAAATTAATTTAGATTTTGCTGGCAGGGAGATTAGACTACCCTGTCCGAGCAAGCAGCGTAAGTAACAAGGTGCTAATTAATTTAAAGTGCATTGTGCTGTCTCTGACCTGCTTTCCTCCCATTCAACTTGAAATTTTATGACTTAAAGATGATGTGTAAAAGTTCTGGTTCTATCTAACATTTTAAATTTTCCAATTAGACTTATTCTCTAAACAATCCCACTTTTCAGTGAGTACACAATCCTAGTAAATCCACAAATTGGGAACTTATAATTCGACAGATAAGTCACAGCCCTTCTCTAGTCCAAATGTTCCTGATGTTATAAATGTATAAACAGTTCTGCGTCCTTGTTGTGACCCCCATGGTGTCTCAGTCCCCATCAATAAAATCAATCGAGATTCTTGTTTGCGCAGCTCATGCTCCCGATTTCCCCCTCTTGGGTGGGCCTTGATGTGTTTGATGCCCCAACAGGAGAATGTTGATAAGGATCGATTGTGCGTTTTTTTAAAGTGGCAAGCTACTGAGTAGGTCTTATCCCCATTCCTGATTGCTCATATATGCTGCAAGATTCTTAATTTCAGCTTATTTTTAGTGCTACCAATGTACAGCTTATTGCAGCCACATCTTAGTACGTAGATGACAAACTCCGTGTTGCATGTTATTCTCTCTCTGATTGGTATTGTGCGCCCATCCATCGTACGATAATTCTTGCTGTTTATTCCATACTTACAGGCCTTACATGAGTTGCATTTCACGAAGCCTTCCTGGTTCCTGCATAAACATGACCCTATCCCCTGTTGATTTCTTTTGTTGACAAAATGACTTGAGGTCAAAACGTCTCCTAGGGATCGCACCTGCTTTGATGTAATTTGTAGGCCCTTTTCAAAGACTTCAGTTAAATCTTCATCCTTTTTTTGTTTTTTAAGAACTGATGTGACGCTCGGTTGTGCCAAATTATATTCCAGAAAAAGCCTCTTAACGGTGTTGCTGTTCTCCTCTTGGGGCCTTTGGGAGTAAAGAGACTTTGCTTTGGACCTACGTTTTGCATCCTCCAGAACGGTTATTGGATATCCTCTCTGTCTGAACATCCCAAACAGTCTGGCCACTTCATCGTATAGCTTTTCCGTGGAGCAGATCCTCCTTGCTCTCAGCATTTGACTGTAAGGAATGCTCCATTTTAGTTCACATGGGTGACCACTATTGGCGTGCAAAAGAGAGTTGGTTGCAGTCGGTTTTCTATGGACTCTCGTGGTCAGCGCGTCCTCTTTGACCTCCAACTCCACATCCAAAAAGGTACAGTGTTGCCGGCTCCATGTACATGTGAACCGCAGGTTACAATCGTTGATGTTCAATTTGGTCAGGAAGAGCTCCAAATCCCTTTCACTGCCCTCCCATAGAATAAACAATTCATCAATAAACCTGGTCCACAATGCTACATTTTCCATGTATGTGTTGTTTTCCTCAGCCCAGGCTACCTCCTTCTCCCACCACCCCATGAAAACATTCGCGTAGGTGGGGGCGAAGGAGGTGCCCATTGCTGTCCCCTGTTTCTGTTGATAGAACTTCCCATCAAATAAAAACACATTGTGCGTGAGACAGTACTCCAACATATCCAGCAACATGCGGGTATGTTCTAGCCATTCCACTGATCGGTCTCTCATGAAGATTGTGCATGCATGTATCCCTTTCTCATGTTCGATCGAAGTATACAATGACACGAGGTCCATTGTCACCATGATGTATTCTTTCTTCCATGGGATTTTATCCAACTTTTTCAAGAAGTCCGTACTGTCCCTCAGATAGGAGGGTAGGCTAATTACATATTCCTGTAAAAACAGATCGATGAATCTAGAGCTGTTCTCTAATAGTGATCCGATCGAGCTCACTATTGGCCTTCCAGGTGGGTTATCAGTGCTCTTGTGAATCTTTGGCAAAAGATAGAATGTGGCCAATCTTGCGTTTTCTGTGCAAAGGTACTGCAGTTCTTCCCAGTCTAACAAATTCCCTTCAAACAACTCTCAGTTTCAGATGATACACCACCTTCATTTCCTCCATGGGGTTTGTTTTTAAGCGGATGTAGTGCGGAGGATTGTTCAATTGTAGGTTACCTAGTCCATTAGAACAATATTCCCTCCATAATTGGAGGGTTTGATAATGAGTGTGGGATTATTCTTTAATTCGCTGATGTCCTTCCAATCTTGAGATGTGAAATTACCCTTCCTGTAGTCAGTTCTCCAAGTCTTTTGGATGTTATTTAAGTCGTCGACCACCAGTTCATGGAAGGGATCCAGACGATTCCCTGGTGGGAGCTGTGGGCAAAATTTGCTTCCCGGTTTGAGACAACTACTCACATGTTCACCCGTTTGAAAACCCATGTCCTGTAGCCTTTTGATTGGCTGGTCTATGGTGGAATCCCCTGTTACCATGTCCACTATCTGGCTTGATTGGTCCAGCTCCTGGATACTGAGTAGATCCGGGATATCTGCAATTTGAAAAGAGGAGATTCTATTGGCTTCCACTACTTCTTGGGCTCTCACTCTGTGTTTCATCTGATGGAATTTGTGTAGCTTCAGTTTTCTCACATATTTATAAATCTCAATCCTTGTGTCCACGAAATCCGGATGGGAAATTGGGCAGAATGTTAATCCAAATTTAAGTAACCACAGTTGATTGTTATTCAGTGTCACTGATGAAATATTGACTACCAAGGACTTTTGACTTTCATCGGTTGTAGCTTCATTTATTTCCGATTCCGGTTTCTTCCTCGGCCTCTTCCCTTTGCCCCTTCTTGTTCTGTGTCTTCTTTTGGTTGGCCCTGTGGTGTTCGACCTCTCCCTCCTTGTCTCGTAGTTATCCGCAATAGTCGAAGCTCCTTGTGAAAATCCAGTTTTTCTCTCTGGGTTTCATCAGCACTGGATCCTGCGTCTGAGCTTACTTCGCTTTCACTTTGAGCTGCTCGTGTGAGTGGGATAGATCTCTCTTTCGCTCAGAAGCGGTCAGATTTTTTAGCGAACGTATACACTCGACCATATTGGTAATCCAGTCTGTCCCTTGTGAATTTTCCAGCTTTTCATTCCATGATCTCCCCATCATACTTTTGTAGTGATTTTTCCATTTCGCTAAGCCAATCTTTTATATTGCTTTCCTCTTTATATTTTTCCAGCTCCTTGTTAATCATTTCAATTCTCTCGGATTGTAATGTCATCTTTCTCCTTGCATGCTCAATGAGTGTTTTCATCAGCCTTACTGACCATTCCTCTGTATTCCCACACCATTCATCTATATCCTCATAAGTGGGTAGTAGCATTATTCTCAAGCCCCTCAGTATTCTTTTGCATTCCAGGAATTTGGTGAGGGACGTCATTTCCCACCATTGTTTGGCCTCCGCACGTCGTGCACGTTCTAAATCCCTTACGAGTTGAGTCGGTGTTTTGTGGTTCCCATTCTCCAAGTTGTCCAGTCCCCTTACGTTTGTACCCTCCTGGAAGGTGCGTTCTGCAGCCAACTTTCACTTTGCTCGTCTTTCCTCCATTGCGTGACAATGTATTTTGTCTTGTTAGTTACTGTTTGGAAGAAGGAAAGTCGGTTTAAAAAACATAACTTAAGTAGGAGTGTTAAAAGAGTTGGTACTATATATCTATATCTATATATATGATCCACCAAATGCCACTACATAGCTGAGGAACGCTTTTCAGTGCAGGTGCATCCATACATGCTAGTGACAGCACGTCAATCTCTCCCAACAAAGTTCCCAAGGAACGTGGAACACTCACAGGTTTTCACAGATTCAATTTATTGGTCCAAAATCGCAGGCAGACGCGTTTCGACATCCATATGTCTTTTTCAATGCCATTACAAATGAGTGGGTTGCCACCGTCAGTTTTTATATGTCCATCAACCGCTCCCATTGGTTGACTCTCCTGTAGTAGGTGTTTTGCACATAAGTCCCACAGTGCACTTCACTGCGTAAAGTACATCCCAATTTTAGTTGGTACTGGATTAAGCGGGGAGCAATGCCACTATTTGTAATCCGTTATATATATTTCAGTCAATCCTGGTGATATTGGGTGCTCTGCCCCTGGGCCTGACCCGTTTTTCGTGCTCGTTAGCACTTCTTCATTAGCTGGTTTGTCCAGAACCACATACTACAGTCCTCAAGAGGTGCTATATTCAGATCAGCCTCCAATATGCAGGAGAGAATGGAGAGTACGTAGAGGAAGAGTCTGTCTCTATCCTTCTAGATGACAAATTTTGCGAGGTAGTGGCCGCCTCCATTCATCAGGCGGTGGTCTCGGCCGCAGAACCTTTAGAAAGGGGCCTGATGAAGCTGGCCTATTCTTGCCCAGTACCCATTAATTTGGGGAGTGGTCAGCACCATACACGGGGCCCTCTCCCATTAGCAGGCCCAGATGCCCAGGCTCAAATCCAGAATAAATGCAAAGGAGACTCAGGCGTTTATCTGAGCCTCCACACCCTTCTCACTTGAAGGGGACGATGATGACTCCCAGGGAGCCTCAAATGATGAAGCGGGCCAGTCTAGGCCCCGGCACCCATCCCCAGGTATTACCCCCACTACACCATTGCAGGACACTCAGGACCCGGATGACCTGCTCCACTCCTGTTCCGCCCACTGGTACCCTTCAGAGAAGGTGGCCAAATACGTGGGGAACCACCTCCGAAAGCCTCTAGAACAAGAGGTTAGGGCTCTTTTTTGAGCGGAATGCACGTGCACAACTCTGGCGGGTAATGTGGTACTCACGCCGGACATCGACAACAAGATGAACGCGTTTCTAGCAAAGTATGTCCCATACCCCTAGAAGGGCAAAGATTGATCATGGAGATCCTGTCAGAACAAGCTCCTTGACATTAATGGCCCCTTGGCGCAGAGCTTAGATTTGGCAGAAGAGGCAAAGTCATCAGGCAATCCTGTACGCCCAGAAGTCTTCTCTGAGTGGGCGCAGCGAGCCATTATATTTTTAGGCACTGCCAACTGTGTGTTGTCAACTGAAAGGCACGGCTCTCTATTGATTAACATGACTGTGAAGTGGGGGGACTTGGCTTCTACCGAAGCTGGCACAGTGGAACAAGAGGGGTTGTTCGGAGAGCCTTTCATAAAAGAATTAGGTACATTTGTATCCACATTCATCTCCCTCGACAAGGCACAGGCATCCATGAAAAAGGTCTTTCATCCTAAATTTTTTGTTGGATGAGTCGTGGCAGAGGGCGCTTGGCCAGCCGCTTCTCTACCCTAGGCCCTCTTTGAGGTCAAGGATACCATAGAGGGCAGTGGCAAGACCAGTCCAGATTTGGGGGCCTCTTCGTCTCCAGGGGAAGACAGAGAGCTCGAGATGCAAGGGGCTCCTCCAGAGGGCAATTCCATGGATCTCAGGCAGGTGATTATTCGCCCTTCTTCCCGACTAAGGGTGGGAGGTCGTCTAGCATTATTCCTACACAATTGGGAGTTGTTAACCTCAGATGCTTGAGTCCTGCAGAGAGTACAAGGTTTCCATATCAAGTTTTATGGCTCCCTGTTGCCACACTATCGCCCATGCCTTCTGGTCTATTCAGAGAAACAGAATACCTTGATAGATCAAGAAGTAGCAGAACTGCTGCAGGACACAATCTCCCCATCTTGCCTCCATCCAGGGGGCATCTTCAGCAATATTTTTCTCATAGAAAAACGAGATAGCAGACAACGTCCCACAATAAACCTCAAGGAGTTCAACAAATGATTGTTTACTACCATTTCAAGAAGGAAGGTATCCATCTCTTAGGGATCTGCTGCGGCCAGAGGACTGGATGGTGTGACCGGACCTCAAAGACGCGTATCTGACTGTAGGAGGCTGGCTTAGTATATGGTGCACACTTATTCAAATGTTGCACCTTGCTCTAATCCAGGCAACCCTTATAGTAATTTTAGTGGTCTTTGATAACCATAAAAAGCTATCAAAGTGGTATCTGTGGAGAGCAGCTTTCAGGCTTATCTTGAAGGAGTGTTAAGCAGCTTGCTTTACCAGTTTAATATGCAGGGTCAATTAGATGAAAAGAAACCACACAGTGTTTAGCAAAAATAAGTCTATTTATTACAACACACTATCACATTGATATATCTCCTACCCGCAGATATCAAACAATACACAAGAATACTTCAAAAGCAGTCAGGTAAGTAGCACAAAATACAGTGGTCTGCAAGGGGAGACCAAACCATATATTAAGAAAGTGGAATGCGAACTGCTAATAAGAACAGGACTTGGACCAGAAGACCCAGAGAAGCCGGAGACACAAGGAACAACCCAAGGTAAGTACCCAGAAACCCCACGGAGGCTGTGTGGAGAGTGGGGACACACCTCGCGGGCCCAATGGAAGTCAATAGAGAAGTTGGGGTTGCAGTTTTGAAGAAGGGCCCTTCCCAGAGGACCCTGAAGAAACTCTTTGGAAGACAGAAGGTTGGAGAGCCACCCCACCCATGGATGCCCCGGGAACCAAGCTACCTACACCAGGGAAGCCAGGTACATAGGGGTGAAGTGACATCAGAACCTGCAGTGCACAACAATGCACCACTTCGAAGAAGATGCCTCTGGAGAAGACTGTGAAGGAGTCCGGTGGAATCCAAGGGTGGATTCTGGAAGTAAAGAACCTGCAAGCAGAGGAGACAGAGTCTATGCAACTCGGAGGTGACCAGGAGACACAATGCCCGCCGATGTCTGTAGGTTCTGAAGAGTCGACAATTACCTTGTCGCTGCAGCTGTGAAGACCCGGTGACGCTGAGGAAGACCAGGAGCCGTGCACGAGCTGTCCCATGTCGGATGTCAGTGACTAGGTGTTCGGTGGAAGGCACCAACAAGCCTTGGTAGCCGCAACTGGCTTGGAGGACAAAAAAGGAGCAACGTTGGGACCAACAAGGTCCAAGGGACTCACCAACAGCAGGAGAGTCAGAGCAGGCCCCGAGCAAGATTGGAGCCCATTGAAGCAGTAGAAGATCCTCAGGAGGACCCACAGGCCGAAGGCACAGGAGTCGGAAGAGGACCTAGAGCAGCTCACCAAAGAAGAAGGCCCACGGTGCAGTGGGTGAGGCGAGGACACTGATCTTGGAGGGAAGAGATGCTAGAGGCTGGAGCTACTTGTAGCCCAAAGATCTCTGGAGTGCAGAGCCAAAAAGACTTGGCAACAGCAAGTCGACGCGTTACACAGGGATTTGGTCCTAGCGGTTCTGATGAGGAATACAGGCCTCAAAATTGCAGAGAGGACAGGTCAGGCTTTGAGGGTTTTTTTTTTTTTTTAGTTTTATATAGCATAAACTAGACCTGAGACATCGGGTATCAGAGTGCTTTACATGAGCACCAGTTTCGTTACAGATGGACACATTCATTTTTGTTAGGCACAGGAAGATTAAGTGATTTACCCAGAATCACTGGATGTTGAGCGTCGTTTCCGAGACTCGAACCTGGTTCCCCAGCTTTGAGGTTGACCGCTCTAGCCGTAAGGCTACATCCTCCCCACCTGTGTTGCTGAGCCTCGGGAAGTTGGTAGGACGACAGGAGCAGCAAACCGGTCAGCTTCATTGTGGTGCCTGCAGATGCAGGGGAGTAGCTCCTTCACTCCAAGGGAGATTTCTTCCGTTGTCCTTGATGTCCACAAGTCTGGTGAAGAACCTGGTAGAAGCACAGACACAGACGACAAAGAAGACTTGATGAACAGCAAGACCAGGTGCAGCAATAGTCTTCCTTGGAGCAGTCTCGGATCCAGTCGAAGTCCAAGTGTCTAGACGATTGAAGAGCGATGTAGTTTCACTGTTAGGTCTTGTCCCTAATCTAAGGACCCACCCACAGGTAAGCCCTTAAGTACCCTAAGGAAAGCGGTTGGAACAACTCAGGGGTCCCTTCCAGAGGAGGGTCTGGACAGAGGAGAGAATACTCCCAAGACCTTTGTTTAGTTTCATGCCAGAGCATGCACCAAGGGCTCCCTGAACTAGTTCAAACTGGAGTATGCAAGGTGGGCACTAAATGTGCCAATCAAAGCAGTCTGGTGGCGCTGGCAAGCACCCCTAGCCCAACCCAATACACTATGTCCTGTCTGGGAGGTGGTCACACCTCCCTGTGACAGGAAACCTATTGTTCTACCTTCTTCTGATTGAGCTTGGCTCAGCCAGCAGCAGGAGGGCAGAATCTTGTCTGTGATCAGCAGCAGCACTAACTTGCTTGCAGACCCTGAAAGGCTGTTACCAGGAGCACAGGGGGGTCCCCTGAGGAGCCCCAAGTACATGGGATCATTCTTCCAACACTGGAATCGGTGTTGGGGTATGATTCCAACATGTTAGATATGATACATGACTGTGTTCAGGGCAGCAACTAGATAGTTAGACATCTGTTAATGACTGATGTCCACTATATGTCTAAAAATGACTGACCGCACTTACTAAGCCTGGAGATTCAACTCCGGGGTTTATAGGGGTGTCCTGCTCATGCAGGGGCACCCTCACACTTATAACCAAGCACCCTGCCCTCAGGACTGAAGAGCCTACCATAGGAGTGACATAGGTTTAAAGTGTAGTGACCTCAGATATAAGGAAACGTATATCTGTTGCGAAAGGTGCAAGCACCAATTCACACAGGCTGCAATGGCAGGTCTGTAGTCACAGTTTAAGTGGACTCCCATGGGTGGCACAATACCTGCTGCAGCACATGGGAGACCTCTGGTGTACCTATGCCTGGGTACCTTCGTACCATATACTAGGGGCTTACAAGGGTACACCAGTAGCTAATTGTGGAGGTACCAAAGTAATTACCATGTCAATTTAGTGGAGAAAGTACAGTTGCTGAGGTCCTGATTAGCAGGATCCCAGATGACACCAGGCAAACAGTGGGTGCAACCATGATAGAAGGATCCAACCTTCCTACACTGACAGTTCCCATTTTCGCGCCCCATCGCAGATTTCTCCAGTTCAACTGGAGAGGACAGGGGTACGAATTTAAGACCCTGCCTTTTGTCCTCTCCTCAGTGCTTTGGTTTTTCACCAAAGTGTTGAAACCGGCGATTGAATATTGAATTTCTGCGCCCTCAGGGCTTTCTTCTCATCATCTACCTTGACGACCTCCTGCTGATGGATCAGTGCCCACCTCCAATATATCCTCTAGAAGGCTTGGGATTTGTAATCAATGGAAATAATTCTTTACTGAAGCCATCCAAGACGACGACCTTCATAGGTTTTGACATAAATTTCTAGGAAAATGTATAGGAAAAGACGTTTAGTGTTCCCTCCTGGAAGATGGCAAAGATCCGAAGAGAGCTGAGAAAGACTCTATCCAAGCAACTGACTTCTTTATGTCAGATTGCCCGAGTAGTAAGTCTCCTATCCTCCCCCCATCAAGGCAATCTTCCTGGGCCCATTACATTACAGGACCAAGGCCTTCCACCTTCTCAGGGGCCTCAAATATAAGAGTAGATACCCCTGACAGAGGAAGCCAAAGAGGAAATGCGATGGTTTGCTCGCTCATATGGAGGCAAGGAATGGAAGATACATCTTCGAATCCGATCCGTATATCATCATAGAATCGGATGCCAGTGAGTCAGGATGCGAAGCTCGATGCGTAGACTTGTATAAAAGAGGAAAATGGTACACAAACTAAGAACAACTCAACATAAATTGCCTAGAGTTGATGGCAGGATCCTTTGCGGTCCAATGTTGGACCAAGGAGAAGGTGGACTGCTAAACGTTTCGGTAGTTTGCTACATCAATCACCCGGGGGGTCCAGGTCAAAGGTGTTAGTGGACTTAGCCAAGTAATTCTGGACGTTTTGCGTGTCCAAAAACATCTTGTTCACTGCGGAATCTCTACCAGGAGTGTCCAATAGAGTGGCAGATTGGTGCTCGAGGGAGTGGACAGATACAAGCCTATGGCAACTGGATCCGAAGATTTTCACGAGGACCGATGGAGGCTTTTCATGGTGGATCCCTTCACGTCCCGACTGGACAATCAACCGGGACGTTACTGCAGATGGAAGCCGGATACACTAGCAGAGGTGAAGGACTGGTCTCTAGAAAGGAGATGCGCATTTCCACTCTTCACAATTAATATGCAGTTGTCAACTTAGGTAAGGAGACAACAGGTGAAAGTAGTTCTGGTCACGCCGATTTGGTGGTCGCAAGTCTGGTTTCCAGTTCTTCTGGAAATTTCTTGGGATTTTCGAATCCATCTAACCCACGCTATGTTTTTTTTCTACAGGATCCTCTAGGTAACCATCAACCATTAATCATACAGGGACGACTCCCACTCATGGAGTGGAGGATTACAGGGAACAATGTAGAGTCCCTAGACTTTCGCAGGAGGCTGAACAAATGCTGGCTACAGCATGGGCCGAGGATACCACAAAATGTTTCAAGTCAGTCTGGTCCAGATGGGTTTGTTGTGTGTGCAAAAAGGTGGGGAATCCCATGGGGGTCCGACGTTGTCCATGTAATTAATTTCTTGGCTTCACTATCGTCCGAGGACCTGGCCTACAGGAAAGTAAATATGTTTTAGTCTGCAATTTTGTGGGACATATTGCGGTACAGGTTTAAGCGGTAGGAGAACACCTGCTGGTAAGTAAAATGATGAGGCAGATGTTTGGCTCTGCCTCTGGAGCCGAGATACTCTTACAGGTGGGATGATAACAAGGTTCTACACCTCTTCAAGTCTTGGCAGAGAAACAAGTTTTTATCCTGCAAGGAACTCTGGGGGAAGATGGCAATGTTAGTATGTCTAGTTACCTACCACAGGGTCTTGATTGTTCGGTCCCTTGCAGAATGAAAAATTTCCTAGCATACGTTAATGAAAGTTTCAATTCTATTAAGGACACGCAGGCATGGATTATTCCCACCCAAGGTTTCAAGAACGCTCTTCCAGCCTATTTCATTCGAATTATATGTTTGTTTGTCTCTTGATAAGGTGATGTATTTCCCCATAAGGTATAAATACTAATCAGTTTTTTGGGTGAAGTTTCTGTAATTGACCATATGGTCAGCTGTTCGCAGGTTTCTTTTGCGTGCGTGGAAGGAAAGGTGGTTGTTTAGGTATGCTGGTCCGATGTTGTGGAGGGCCTTGTATGTGTGCGTGAGGAGCTTGAAGGTTATTCTTCTTTCGACAGGGAGCCAGTGGAGATCGCGGAGGTGTTGGGTGATGTGGTTGTGACAAGGGATGTCTAGGATCAGTCTGGCTGCGGCGTTCTGGACGGTCTGGAGCTTGCAAAGGAGTTTTTTGTTGATTCCGGCGTAGAGGGCGTTGCCGTAGTCCAGTCTGCTAGTGATGAGGGCATGCGTGACCGTTTTTCTGGATTCGGAGGGGACCCATCTGAACATTTGTCAGAGTATGCCGAGGGTGCCGTAGCAGGCAGAGGATACGGCATTGATCTGGCCGTTCATATTGAGAGATGAGTACAGTATCATGCTGAGATTTTGTGCATGGTCTGTCAGTGTGGGGAGGTTTCCAAGGGCGGGGGGGCCACAAAGTGTCATCCCTTGCTAAGGGGGTGGAGCCCAGGTTGAGGACTTCTGTTTTCCCTGAGTTGACGTTCAGGCAGCTCTTCTTCATCCAGGTGGCGACGGCTTTCATCCCTTCTTGGAAGTTGTGCCTGGTGATGTTGGGTTCCTTGGTGAGGGCGAGGATGAGCTGGGTGTCGTCGGCGTAGGAGACGATGTTGAGCCTGTGGTTTCGGACGATGGTTGCGAGGGGGGCCATGTAGATTTTGAAGAGGGTGGGGCTGAGGGAGGATCCCTGGGGTACTCCAGATCTGGTCTCTGTCGGTTCTGAGAGGTACGGTGGGAGTCTAACTCGCTGAGTTCTGCCTGTGAGGAATGAGTGTGTCCAGTCGGGGGCCTTTCCTCGGATGTCGGGTTCGTGGAGTCTGGTGGCTAGTGTGCGGTGGGAGATGTTGTTGAAGGCAGCTGAAAGGTCCAGGAGGATGAGGACTGTCGTTAGGCCCTGGTCGAGGAGGACGCGGATGTTGTCGGAGGCAGCAAGTAGGGTGGTCTCTGTGCTATGGTTGCTGCGGAATTCAGATTCGGAGATGTCCAGGACGTTGTTGGCTTCGATGAAGTTTGCAAGCTGGGTGTTGACAGCCTTTTCAATGACCTTGGCTGCGAAAGGAAGCAGTGAGATTGGCCTGAAATTCTTGAGGTTCGTCTGGTCTACGGAGGGTTTCTTCATGAGGTGGTTGACTTCGGCATGTTTCCAGTCATCGGGGAATGTGGCGGTCTCGAGGGAGCAGTTGATCGTCCGGCGTAGTTCGGGTGCGATGGCCGCGGCGGCTCTGTGGAAGATGGGGGGGGGGGACAGGGGTCTGAGGGTGCTCCGGAGTGGATGCTCTTCATGGTCTTAAGGTGTCTTCTGTCGAGAGCGGGGTGAAAGTGAGTTGGGTCTGTTGTGAGGCGCTGCTGGGTGTGGGGGCTGAAGCGGTGCAGAGGTCTTGGTTGTCGAAGTTGTCGTAGAGCTTCTTAATCTTGAGGTGAAAAAAGGTGCTGAGTCTGTTGCAGAGGTCTTGGGAGGGTGGGACGTCGGTTGTTCCGCTGCCGGGTTTGGCAAATTCCTGGATGATGGAGAAAAGTTCTTTCAAGTTGTGGGCGTTGTTGAGGATTCTGTTATGCCGGAAGTCCTTCGTGGATTTGATGAGTTGGTGGTGTGCTGTGGTGGCTGTTATTTAGGCAGTGCGTGCTTCTGGGGTTTTGCTGTTCCTCCGTGTCTTTTTGAGTCATCTGCAGAAGTGCTTGGATTATTGGAGTGCAGGGGTGAACCAGCTTGCTTTCTTGTTGTGTCATCCTGTAGCTTTCTTGAGGGTGGCGAGTGTGTCGGCGCTGTTAGTGATACAGCGGTTGTTTGCCGCGGTGTTGGCGTCTGGCGTCGTTGGAGGTGGAGTGCTGGTGAGGGAGGAGGTAAGATGTTCTTCTGTGACTTTGTTCCAGCTCCTGCGGGGGAGGTGGAGTGTGTGTTTGTGTACGGTGGGTTTTCTGAAGGAGAAATGGATGCAGTGGTGGTCCGTCCAAAGAAGTTCTGTGTGTGGCTCTAGGAAATGCTGTTTCCACCTGTGAACACGGGCTCGAGTGTGTGTCCCGGGGTCGAGTGTGTGTCCCGCTGTGTGCATGGGGGAGGTGACAAGTTGCTTCAGTTCTATGTTGGTGAGGTTCTCTAGGAGGGTAGTGGTGTTGGGGTCATTGTGGTTGTCCAGGTGGAAGTTTAGGTCTCCGAGTAGCATGTAGTCTGTGGAGGCAAAGGAGTTGGGTGCGATGAGGTTGGCGATGGTGTCGGTAAGAGGAGCACAGGGGCCAGGCAGCCTGTAGATGAGGGTTCCGCGGAGAGTCATTTTGGGGTTGGTCTGGATCTGGAAGAGGAGATGTTCCATGGGGGTCGTGGCGCCATCCGGTCAGTGGTTGTCGTGCGGAAGGAGCTTTTGTGGATGATGGCAATGCCTCCTCCTGGGTGGGTTGGGCAGTCTTTTCTCAAGATCTTATATCCATCAGGAATGGCGGTTGCAATGTCGGGCGTGGAGTTGCCGTTGGTCCAGGTTTCTGTGAGGAAAGTGACGTCGGGCATGTAGGTGTTGAGGAGGTCCCAGATTTCTATGGTGTGCCTGTGTAGGGAGCGCATGTTGAGGAGGATGCAGTTCAGTGGTTTGTGTGCTGTGGCGTCTGGTAGGCCGGGGGCTGCTGCTGGGGTCCAGAGGTGGGTGAAGGTGCAGCGCCAATGTCAGCAGAAATCGGGCCTCGGGTGTTCTATGTCGAAAGCTGGCAGTTGTTGCTGCATCCGGGGTTGAGAGCACGGAGGGTGCTGGAGTCATAGTGGAGGCTGGTCGGGGGATAAGGGTACCTGGCGCTGGTCGCGGACGGGCTTGACTTTGGCATGCCTTCAGTGCACCAGCGTAGTAGGGGTCGGGGGCGGCCAGTCAACTGGAAGGCAGGAAGGAAGGACACACTGGAGGGGGAAGGGGCCACTCGGGCAGCAGCCGTGGGGAGAGCGGGAAAGAGAGCAGAAAAGAAAAAGCAGGAACAAAAGAGAAAAAGGGGGCAAAAAAGGGAGAGCAGAAAGAGGAAAGAGCAAAAAGGCGCAAAGAGAGAAAGAGCAAAAAAGCGAAAAGAGGGCAAAGAGAGAAAGAGAGCAAAAAAGCGCAAAGCGGGCAAAGAGAGCTAAGAGAAACAAAGAGCAAAAAAGCGAAAAGAGGGCACAGAAAAAGAGCAGAACAGAGGATGAGCAGGGATGAGGCGCAGGCAGGAGCCTGGGTGGCAATTATATAGGCACCGCGCACGTCACTTCTGCCGTGGACAATGCCTCGCAGAGCCGAACTACGCCAACTACCGGCACGCAATGGTACTGCTCAAGAGAAATTTCCAGATCCAGTCTGACAGCTGGGGATAATTCTAAGGTATGGAATCTGCGGCTACAAGTCTCTATCAGATATCATCCATGTCTTCTCCATGGACCTATCCCCTTGGTGTTGGAGGAGACTGCCTAGGAGGTGAAACTGGTAAAGGAGCAGGTTGAGGAGGAGGGAGAATGGGAGCAGCAGGTAACCCAGTGATAGGAGTATTAGTTGGTTGCTGCAGTAATAACTAAAGTATCCATCATTTGCTGCAACATTAATAAGAAGGCCATTAGCACTTGGATCCCATCTGGGTCTCGATAATCTCTTAGTGGTTTCTGCCTTAAATCCATCCATGTACTTCCAGACTTGTACTCCTGCTGACACATTCACTGTAGGACTTATCATCCACTGTGTCCTCTTCAAAATCTGGAACATATCTTATATCCAATTGCTTTGGACTGTAAGCGGTCAATGAGGCATAATCCCTAGCCTCTTCTTCTTGATCGGACCATAATAATTGTACTGGGGGCACATCCGTCACCCATAAAGGTGAAAAAACATTCTCCCCCATTTTTTTTTATTGGGTGCATGGTTCCCAACGGTGATGTGATCGATGGTATGGTCATCGTCGTCAACAGTATGGTTGTCTAAGACATTATGGTTGTATTAGTTGATGGTATGGTCATCGTCGTCAACAGTATGGTTGTCTAAGACATTATGGTTGTATTAGTCGATGGTATGGTCGACTGTCTCCTCACCAGCTATGTTGTCCTCATCGACAGAATGCTCAACGGCGAAGTTATCGTCGTTGTCGTCGACTAGCTTCGTCATCGACGATGGAGTTAAAGTCTTTGATGTCGACAGTCTCATTGTCAACGAGATTTCCTCTGAAGACTTTTTTGTCACAGGTGAGTCTCTGTAGCGCTTAGACTGCTTTGTCAGTAGAGGAGGTGGCTGCAAGGGCTGTACCAAACAGAATATGCTCTGAAAACTGTCAAAGTCTCCCCTTGTGTGCTGCCTTCATGAAAGTGCTTGGGGTGGGCACTTCTCATAGAATCGTCCCCTGAAGAGCGGGCATCTCCTTTAAAAGGAAGAAAATCCTCTCCTCTTTAGTCATAAGAAATAATGGCAACCTCCTTTCTCTGTCCTTAAGAGTCTTAGTGGAGAAAGACTTACAGATCTTGCATTCCGCTTATTTATGCTTAGGATAAAGACAATAAATGTACTGAGAGTGTGGGTCATCAGTGTACATTTTCTTGCTGCCACAAGATAAAAAGGTTTTAAAAAGAGATCTCTTCTCTGTCAGCCATGGTGACAGTTGCTTGTCAGACCAAAAGATCTCCCTGGTCCAGAAATTGTAACAATCTTCCCTAAAAACAGCTCACAGTACAGTAGTGCTGAAGACAGGGCTGGTTCGAAACCAGGATAGACCAAAATGGAAAGAATTTCAGGTTCACTGAAAGGTTAGAGCAGAGAGTCTAACAGGGGACTCCCTCACACACAACGTGCAGTAGAAATCTGAGCTATGGTGACCTCTGGGGGAGTAGGAGTGCTTAAGCTTCCACCTCATTGGCTGAAGTTTGGGTTCTTTCAAATGAGGTGGATGTGTTACTAAAGATACTATGTTGTTTCAGGCCTATGGCCATTTTACATTATATACGGTATGTTGTATTTTTAACACTCTATACTGCTATTTTAATGTACCAGGGATTCCAAGCACCTGAGGGATGGGAATGATTCAAACATGTGAATATATATAAGATTTAATGTTGGGAGGAGTGGAGTAACATGCTGCAGGATGCCACAGAGTGTGTATTAGGCAATTTTGAACTCACATGTGAGATAGGCACCAGGGTGTTTAATAGGTCAAGTACTGACAGGAACATACAAGATGACTTTCCATTAAAACCTTTTGCACACTCACACATCAGGTTCTTTGGTACCTCGGAACTTATAAAACAACCTAATTCCAGGTTTGCATGAGAAAAAACTAAAACCAGGAAGCACCATGGCATGTATATATTGTCCTCTGATACATTTGCACAGTTAATTGCAGCATGAAGAACCACGGTGGCGACATCCAATAGAAATACACAAGCATTTTCTTGATATGGTCACGGATTGTTGTGGCATGAGAAGCTACTCAGGCACGTTCATTCATTGTGCCAATCGTCAAGCGAACTTTAGTGCAACGTCTTCGTCTGTTGTAACAAAGTGGTGACACTTACAAAATTGTGCTAATGTTTTGCAGATATGGTTTATGTTAATTTGTAATTTTTGAGATATGTTTAGGCCTGTATTGGCTTTGTTTGGTTTGAATGACTACGACTCATGAAAATCTAGTTCTTTGCAGTTAAAGTCTCCCTGGATAAGAATATTTTAGGTCCGAAAAGTATTGGGGAGTTTTTCTGAGCATATGATTACACTTGATAGAATTAGGTCTGATTTAATTTGAAGGATGACAGTAAATCATTTTATAAACTTGAAGAATCCTGTGATTTAATTGATTGAAGATTGGTAAAGAAGCTGAACAAAATAAAATTCAACACTGATTAAAGTCTTATGAGTTACACCTTTTTGGGACAGTCAGTGCCAGTGCACCTTGGGTCTACTTCCACTTTGTTGTTGGAGTAGCTATATCCTAATAAAGTCAGTCAGAACCAGAGCCTGAAGACCCTGAATGTGAGGCAGGAAAACTGCATGGCAAACAGCAATGCTCTCAGTACCAATAAGTTGGTGTGCAAATGAATTTAAGGCATAAATCACAAACAATGCTTGAGGCAGAACCATTTCCTCTCAAAACAGGAATGATGTAGAAGTCCAACACAGGGAAAAGATATGGAGATGTAATCTGACTAAAAAAGGGTTCCATTTAGTCCTCATAACCCAATGGATTTGCCTCATGAACAGACGAACAAGGCAGAGTGCCAACTACATCAGAAGCGATCTATCACATGTCAAAAATACAGCATCCATGTTATTGAATACTACTATTTCATAAAGGTAAGTCGATGTGGAGTGGTAAATATTTGTTCTACTGAACACCCCATACAAGATACCTAGGAAGGTGTTCCAAGATATAAACAGTGAGCTGCAAAAACTTATCTGGGATGGAGGTAGCTCTAGGATAGCCCTCTGTAAGCTCCAGAGGGGAATCTATGAAGGAGGGCTGGCAGTCCCAGATATGTGCAAATACTACTGGGCCTCACAGTTGACGGTGGTGAATGACTGGGCATTTACTGATCATGGAGAACTGGCATTCAGGGCAGATCATTGGGCAATGGGAGAAAGGGGATACCTAGCAGCATTATACGGTATAGGTAGGGAAAAACAGCTTCCCCCACACATGCAGACGGTGGTTCGAGTTTGGAGAGAAGCGTCAAAACACACAGGTTGGGATAAGGAAGTGTAGAACACCATTGTGGGATAGCGACCAACTGGCAGAGGTGAGGGCCCTGATAGGGACGTTTAAAAAATGGGAAGTGCTAGGGATCGAAAGGTTGGAGGACCTATGGAGAGGACAAACAGATCACTTTCCAAGATCTAAAAAGCGAATATCAAATGGCGGATACAGAAAGATATAAATATATGCAACTAAGTCACGCCTTACGCCAACACCTTAGAGAGGGAGAGACCCTGCCTGACTACTCACCCCTGGAAGATAGACTACTGATGGACCCAATGGAGGCAAAGGCCACCTCAATGACATACAAGAAAATAATGTACAATTCTCGCAACCCGATAGACCCCCTGCGGACGGCCTGGGAGGGAGATTTAGGAATGTTAGAGGATGATGACTGGAAAGAGGCAGTACAGAGCCTCCGGGAGGTAGCCGTAAGGGGAAGATTCCGTTTGGTTCAATTGCGCATATTCCACAGGTCATACGCCTCCAGGACTCTACTTCATCGATTGGAGCATGGTTCGTCCAAATATTGTGCTAGGAAATGTGGTGAAATTGGTTCCTTCTTCTATATTATTTGGGACTGTAAATACATCAATGACTTTTGGAAGGCTGTAACGAGAGTTATGTCTGAGGTTACTGGGATTGAAATTCCAACAGAGCCAAGATGGCTGCTATTGTGTGTTAAAGGGGAGGAAAGATGGCCCAAATATACGGTTATATGGCTAAAAGTCGCTGCGGTGGTGGCAAAACGGAATATAGCCAGGAAGTGGGGTGTGAGGAAGACACCGGATCTACTGGAATGGGAAAACGACCTGGATTGGTGCTCTGGGGCTGAGAGGGTGATATACAAGGCCAGAGCATGTCCGCACAAATGGTATAAAATTTGGGGGGCTGGAGGGCATATAGGGGTTACTGAAAAGGGTGCAGGTGGGTGGGGTAAGACTTAGGATTCAGAATAGCTTTAGCTTCCGATAGTTTTGTGTGCATCAGGAGGTACGAGAGGGGAATCTACCTGATAATTAAGAGATGATAATATTGGAATTTGTGTAATCATTGTCCTATGAGTGTGAGATGTGTATCTGTACTGAGTTTTGTTCAATAAAAAGAGTCTAAAAAAAAAAAAGAATGGTAAATTTTACAGTAAATATTTACCAACGTAGATTTACCTTGCTGATGTAGAGGTAGGCGATAGAATAGATGTCATTTTTTAGTAGGTTGATCTTATGGACCTTGATATGGTGACATGCAACTGTTGCCATGAAACCCAATAGCCTTAGATCTTCAGGAGCTGGGTTGCAACTTGAGTTGCTTAACCTTCTGGGAGACGTGAAGCAACATCTCTGGTGAAACAAAATACTATCTGTACATTTTTTCAAAGTCTAGCTCTTGCAAAAGAGTGACTGTAGTTTTGATGTGCTGAATGCTAAAGACCAGATAGAAAGCCTTAATCAGCCAGTTGTCTAGGTAGGCATAAAGATGGATACCGTGGTATTGGAGGGAGGTGATCACAACCACAACTACCCTGGTGAATACCTCCAACCAAGGAAAGATCAAAGTGTAGCATCTGAAATTGATAGCACTCTTACCAAACTATGAATCGCAGATATTGTCACTGCTCATTTGCATCAAGATGTATGACATTGTTAAGACACCAACTACAGAATCTCTTCCTTTTTAAAGCATAACAAATCCTTGTAGTGGGGTGTTTAGCTTCTTTTACAACTTCCATTCATGCTGGACAGAGGTTCATATATCCATACTGTCTGACTTAGGGAGCCATGCAGCAAAATTCATGGAATGTAGGCTCGGGTGTTTAATTTCGACCCGAAGTCTGACAGAAGATCTGGTCTGCATGGCAACCTCCTGTGATGAGTGACTGAAAATTCCAGAAGGTCCGGGTACCACCACTGTCTCTGCCAATCTTGTGCCTGTATCTGCGTATCTTGACAATTACTGATGATATGAGTGGGATCAGAGAAAAAGAATCAACAAAATGTGTGTAACCATTTCATCAAAATGACATTGCCAATGAATTCTGTTGAAGCCCTGAATGCAAAGTCTCTGCATTTTGTTTTTTTGCTGTAGAAAATAGAGCTAGGGATCATGCTCCCCAACCCCTGAAGATATTGGCTACCACTATGTCGTTCAAGAACCATTTGTGGTTTTCCTTGTTATGTCTGTGTAGGAAATATACTTGTTGAGTCAGAGTTCCTGCTATGCATATGGCAGTCCTGCTTGTTGGTATAGTGCATTGTGGTGGTGTTGTCCATTTCAACCATGATGTTCTTTTATGTTAATGATGGGATGACCACTTGCAAGGCCATATGTAGTGCTAGTCTCATAAATAGACAGGGATTTAGGTCTATGTATATACAGGATACCATGGATCCTAAGAGTGGCACAATCGGCGAGCCAGTGTTTTGAGAGTGCTTCTTAAATGGCAGCATTCTCTAGAATAGATGACACACTCTCCTCCAAAGGAGGCACACTTTTGTTTATTGTGCATATTTTGGCTCCTAAGCATTGTGAGGCATTGCAATGGCTTTCGTATTGGCTTGTCCATGTTGATTTGTAAGCCTAGATTTCTTAGCAGATTTGCTGTAGTTTGGAAATCCTGCTCTAGAATATCCCAGTGATATGATGTTTATGACCAAACTGTCTTTGGTGATGAACTTCCATTGTTCCAGATGAGTCATCAGAGCTCCCCCTACAGGAGTGTGTAACTGCAAGGGGGTGCTGGATTGTCATTGTTTGTTGACTGAGGAATTTCTTCCTGTGGAATGAGACTTTTTGGAGAGGTGGCTTTGGATTTCTGGTACCTTCTGGGGTACTGTTGTCTTGGACCTGCTTCTGATGTTGCTGAGATTGGTACAACCATCTCAGGGTTTAAACCCTCTGATGGAACTATGGCCTCATCTCTGTCTGTATTGATGTTTGAAGAACCTGTTTTGTTCTTCTAGGCTGACCGCCTTTAATGATTCTACTTCATTCTTCACGAGCAATATCTCTTTTTCAGTATGTCGCCCAAAGAGAGTTGATCTGGAAAATGGCAGTTTTGCTATATTCTGTTCAGCATCAGGCTTTGGGAAAGATAATCAATGCCACGAGTTTCTGCTGAAGGTGATACCATGGAAGTACCTTTTTTCAGCCAACTCTGCAGAGTCCACTGTGGCACTTATTACATGGTTTGAGACCAAAGAGCCCGCCTTCATCCTCTCTATAAAGTCTTGTTGACGGGTTTTGGCAAATCTGGAAGGAAAGACTGCATGCCATATAATATTTCTTGGTTGCATCTCACATGTAGTGCCATTGCACCAGTATTTTTTAAATGAGCAGACACACATCTTTTTGCCCCTGCAGTCTTGCCTCCCTTTCTCTTTTTAGTGGAGCAAATGACTCTGGTGCAGACGTATTGGAAAACTGTGACAATAACAATCTGGTTTCTGAGCTGATTTGATCAATTTGGGTCTTGTGGGGTGAGGGGTCTATACTTCTTCAGTAGACATGGTGTTACTGTGCTTTGAATGTAGCTCATGTTACAACTTTTTCACTATTTCTAAGAGGCAGTAGAGGGCAAAAGAGGTTTTGGCACTGTACTTTATAGGAGTGTTTCGAGTATGTCAGAGACCGTTAGTTGAGGAGTCTCCAAAGGAATATTAAGTTAAGCTGCTACCCTTGCAATTACTACCTGAAATGTCAGAATGTCATCCACTGGGGAAGCCCAGGTGGAGACTGAGGAGGTAACGTAGGTGTGTATGAAATTTGAGGCCCATCTTAGTAAAAATCAGATCAGAATCTGGGATATGATAATCATCTACTGACTGGAGTACTATGTGGAGAGTTGGCTTTGCTCCTTTCTAAGACTCCTGTTGAGAAGTAGGCTCAATGTTCATATTGGAGACATGGAAGTCGCTTTCAATGATTCCCTCAAGGAGAAAAGTCCAGGAGCCCTAAATTAGTCTGAACTGGATCTTACAATAATATGATTGGTTTTATTGGGCGATAAGGTAAAGCAGGTTCGGCTATTTTCGGATGCCCAAAAGGAGTTAAAAGTCTCCTCTCTCTGTCTCTTCTTTAGAGAGGGCTATATTTGACTGGCCGGTGAAGGTCCAACTGAATGTACTGACTCAAAGGTTCCAAGATAGTGATAAAGACCAATTTGTAGGCGACACAGATGAAGAAGAGGTCTTTTTCTGTCTCTTCGATGTTGCCAATGAAGCAGTCAACATCGAACTTGATCATTGATCTTGGTCTCTTCGATGACATTGATATGTAGGTTGTCATCAAACCTGGTGCTTTTGACGTTGATGGCAATAGAAAAAAGTGTTACAGTTGAAGCTGGTCTTACCGCCATCACTGGAGATTTCATCGTTGACAATCTGGCAGTCGCCGGTGACCATGGTCAAGACCTCGATGGGGACAATAGCTTCCTCAACCCTAATCTTTAATGTTTTGATGTCAAAGAGTGTGCATCGTGACAACGTGTAGCCAGAGTGCTCTCCTTCGATAGTGAGCACATTAGAGCCAATGCTCTGGACAGCAACATCTTCGACGCCAATGGGAATGCAGATGGTGCCTTTCTCTCCTATTTGATTTTCTCTCTCTGGAGTTTACTCAATGGAAGTACTTCTAAGAGGGATACAGACATGTTAAGGCAGGTTGGGAAGCTGACGCTTCCCTTTATTTCTTCAGCTCTCAAGTTTTCAAGCACAATGAAAAATGTCACATTTTTTGACAGAGTCTGAGTCAGGAAGGCAAACTACACAAAGTTTGTGACAATCAATAACAACAGTTTTTCTCCCAAATGAGGGACACTTTGATAAAAGAGTGGGCATTGTGAATAAAACAATTCAGTCAGAATGTGACGTAAACTGGTGCGATGGATGGCAGATGTTCCTAGACATTGAGTGAAACAACAAAAAAACAGTTTTCTGACAGAAAAAAAAGATTTTTGAAATTCCCAAGGTGCATTGAGATCCTTCTCTCACGAGTCAAAGAAAACTAGCTCTGGGAGCCAGTACAATGCACTGTGGGAAGGCAGGCCCCCAGGTTCTTAAAAAGATGAACAAGTTACTTACATTCTGTAACACTCTTTGGTGCATACTCTAACCGCAGATTCCTCACCTGTAAAATGGGAAGGTGGGAGGGATCCGCAGTCAGAGTGAAATCATTACCGAAGGTAAGCAACTTGTACTTCGGCTGTATACTTCTAACTGCAAATTACTCATCTGTACAACATATACCAAAGCAGTGCCTCCCCAAGAAGGAGGGTCTATGGAGTAGGCTCAGACAAAAAAATCATGCAGTACAGAGAGCGCAAAATGCTCTTACCATCAGACCTTTTTGTCAAGCTAGTAGTGCTTCATGAACCCGTGGGCTGATGCCCGTGTTGCGGCCTAACAGTTGTCAAAAGACAGGCACTCTTCGTGCTAACGCAGTGGGAGCAGCCTTGGCTCTGACGGAATTAGACCTCAATCCCTTGTAAGCTATTTCTTGCCAATGCATAGCAGACCGTAATACATAGGGCTATACACTTAGACAAAGGCCTTTGGTGCAACCCCTTACCTTTTTTTGCCCCGGAGAATCCTACAAAAGCGGACTGTCTACTTAATGGTCCTTGGTGTGATTGATGTAAGAGCTTGTGCTCTTTTTGGGGTCCAGCCGATGGAGTGGCTCCTCGTTTGAGGGGTAAGGAAGAGCAAACAACATTGGGATGGTGATGGATTGCCCAAAGTTCAAAGGATTTATAATGTTTAGTAAAAAGGCTGCATTGGTCCTCAACAAAAGTATGGCTGAGGAAAAAGGTGGTGCAGGGCTGTTCACCGAGAGAGCCTGGAGCTCACTCGTGTGACGAACTAAATTGATTGCAAAGAGAAAGACAGTTTTAAGAGTCAGAAAAAGCAACATGCAGCTGTGCATTGGCTCCAAAGGGGTGCACATGAAAGACGTCAGGCCCAGATTAAGATACCACTGTCGCACCATAAACCATTTTTGAGGAACACTTGTCAAATCTTTAATAAACTGTATCTCAACGGATGACTTAAACAAGGACGACTGGTCCGGCAAGCAATAAAAGGCTGACAACCTCTAATAGTGCCCACAACAATACCTTGCTGGGCAAAAGACAGAGAACAAACAATAAAACAGCCAACAGATTGGCTTGTATGGGACGTGTGTTGCAGACTCCACAATGGGCGACAAACATATCCCAGGGCCCAGCGTAAATGGACTATGTAGAGGGACACCTAGCAACGAGGAAGCCATTCATACCCTCAGGTGCTAGATCGACCGCAAATCAACTGCCGCCACTCTATCTTCACGCATGGAGCAGTTGATTGTGTGGGTTTGGATGCTGAACCCTGCCCTGCTGCTACGACAGAAGATTCTCCAGGAGCGGCTGCCTGATCAGAGCGCAGGTACTCACACCCTGAAGTTCCTCGTACCACACTCTCCTAGCCCAAACCCAGAGCTATTAGGATGACTTGGGTCCAGGAGTTTCTGATAGTCTTCAGAACACTGGACAGGAGAGGCAAGGGTGAAAGGCCTACAAAAGTCCCATGTTACACTCGAGCATTAAGGAGAACTCAGCACCTAGAGCACACCCACCCTGGGAGGGTCCCTACACTACAGCCCCCGACCAAGATTCAATTTCTGCACCATTCTCAAGGACGCCAACACTCCACTGGCACTCACATCCAACTCTACACGGTGCTCTCAACTTTCATCTCGAAGACCACACCAACACAATCACCATCAACCTCCTGTAAGGTAAGGTAAGGTAATACTTTATTGTACAGTTAATTAAAACGATTACAACCCATCAGTAATATAAACAGTTTCCTTTTTCAAAACAGACATAACAAATTGCGGTGATACTGTGGTGAACCATAAGTAAAAACTACTATTAAAATAATCAGGCTAAAACTAAAAAAATGTGGATAGAGCATGAGATTGGCCTAAGCGCTGGCTCAATTCTCTTCTGCCAATAAAAACTTTGCGGGGTTGACCCTCTGCATAGGTTGGGCTAACTTGCCTTCCCATTCAATTCAGTTAATTATTGAAGCCCTTGGTGCCCCTTGGTCACAAGAGATAATCCACCGCGTAAACTTATGCTTACTTAATCCAGCCCAAGAGATGATTACCACATGTACTACAAAGAGAGCAGACAGTAGTGTAGGGAGAAAAGAAAAAAAGAGAAATTCCAATAATGCCCTTGAAACAGTACGTAAAATTGGATGCTTGAGGAACAAAAAGTTTCAGAGAGGCATCTAAGCCGTAGTAATTTAGTTCTTAAACTCTAACCGTTAACTCTTCAAGTTTTAACGTTTTAAAGTTTGTCGCAGTAAAGCTCAATGAGGACCCAGTTACCGACTAGTCCCTTGTTACCATCCGGTTACTTTGGCTCCTAGGGTACAAAGATTACGCTGGAATCCGACACTATCCCTCCTGCTTCTCCGCTTAAGCGAGGCGGAACCTTCTCAATGAGGATTTTAGCGCTAGGTTCTGCTCTACAGCCAGACCAATTTGGCTTTTTATCCATTCTTTCACTTTATTAAAGTGAGCTTCTACAGCTTTTAGATATTTTACCAACCGGCTGCTCATTTGGACTTCATCAACCTCCTGTAAGACCTGAGCATTCTAGGACTCTCCTGAGTGAACTACCCAAACCATGTAGCCGGATACCTCCTCGATCCCGCATTCACCAAATTATCCAACATCACAAGCCCACCCCACTCACCTGGACTGATCACTCTCTCGTCCGTTTAGACCAGCAAATGGTCACCCAGAACAGATCCAAACAAACCAAGACCTCCTGGCACAAGTGGAATAAGGAGCCTGGAAGAAATCTGGACCACCCAGCTTCAATCATAACCCCCACCCCATCACAATGACCTAACATGTTCCATCATGAACTTCAACACTTGGATCACCTCCTATGCTAACTCCCTCACCCCTTTAAAAGCCACCCCTACATCTCGCTCCTAGCCACTGGCAAGCAGGTACATAGCAGAACTTCGACTCACCAAGCGCCACTGCAAACAGCTGGATCGCCGATGGCACCACACCCACGACACCACCTACAGATCAGCCCTCAGGATTTACAAGCAAGTGTATAGCACTCACCTAATGGATCTAAAACAGCTCCAATGTCTCAAAAATCTTTACCATAGTGAAGCACTACACATTACCTGCCACCCACTCCACGACTTTCGCGCCTTGACAGAAGCGCCACACCCAACTCTCTTACTACTTCACCAATAAAACCAACAACTTCACCCCCAACCGGACCTCTCCATGCCCACCATCCTCCACCCCAATGACAAGAACACCCCAGAAACCATCATCACCATACAGCCCTTGTGGATCTCTGTTCTTACTTCATGTTCAACAAAGGGATTCAACCTTATCTGCAGAGACCTCAGACCAATTCTCACTCTCCCCACACTACCCACTTCCTGGACTCTTGAAAACACACCACCATCTTATCCCGCCTATAGAAACCCTTGGCAGACTCAAAGACACTGGCAAACTGCAGGCTCATCTCCCTCTCCTACCCGGCCAAAGTACTAGAAAAGCTCAACAACAGACTGGCCAACCAACTTAATGCCAAACACCTCCTGGACCCCTCCCAAACAGGCCAACCACATCACTGAGCTTGCCTTCATTTCTGCCACAGACGACATCTGCCTCATCATGGACAGGCGCGACAAAGTCGCGCACAGCCTACTCGACCTCTCAGCTGCTTTCAACACTGTTTTCCATCCCATCCTCATCCAATGCCTCGACGAGACCCCCAATTAGCAGACCAGCACTCATATGCGGCAGCGTCTTCTTCTCAGGACGCACCAAACTGTCAGCTTAGCCCCATACTTGTCCACTGCCTCCAGCTTGATCTACAGCGACCAGCAAGGCTCCTCGCTTAGCCCTATATTTTTTAACATCTATATGACCCCCTCTTGCCAACACCATCCATGCTGACTGAATCAGCATCATCTCTTAGACCGGACACACCCAGCTCATCCTCTCTCTTTCATAAGACACCTCAACACCCAAGCAAGCATCATCAGCTGCATATCTGAGATCACAAACTGGATAAAAACCCAAATGCTTAAAACTCAACACCAACAAAACAGAAGCGCTCACATTCATGAAAGACCCCTCTCTCTGGTCCTCGGCCTGGTGGCCCTCAGAGCTAGGGTTGGCACTAAACCCATCCAAAATGGCCAGGAATCTAGGGATCATGATTGATGCAAGGAGTAATCAACCCCAAGTTTTGGGACTGATGCTGCTGGTGTTTCGATTATGAAGGTGCACTAAGTCCTGCCAAACAGGCCTCAGTGCAAGAGCTCTGACCCTCACATAAGTATATGGTACCAGGGGTTCTCAGGGCCTGTGAGTTAAAGTCTCTTTTGGGCTGCAGCCTTATCCCCTAAGGGAGGCCTAACTAGCACTAAGACAGAGCGCTCTATATCAAAAAGTAGGACATGTGATTTTACCTGTCTTGACAGTAAAAACCCACACTGTCATTTCTACTGTAGAAAGGTTAGTAGCGTCATTGGCGAGGACAGGGTAACTCGCTGACAACTCAGCAGTGATAACTTCTGAATGGGATGATCCTTCAAAGTATCAAAGGAATTGTTGCATTAAACCTGACAAAGTGAAATTTGATGTAATTTTTGCACTTTAGTAAGTTGCCTAAAGTTTTCCAGTGACTGTTTACAATTGCTGGCCATAAGACAGCCTTCGGCTCCCTGGGGAGAGGTGTGAACGACAAGGAACACAAGAGCTGTGACCTTGGAAGACTTATGCCATAAGTGATTCAGCGTTTACTACAGGGGCTTAAGTGCCCTTAGTCCCCAGGAATTCTCCGTCCTGAAGAGACCCCCATATCCATAGTGGGGTCGAAACGTCTTCGGCAACCATTAAGGATAGTCTTGAAAGCACTAGAAAAGACTCTGGTCCTTGATCTGAAACAGTTTATCAGAATCATAAAATACATCCTTCTTACTCCAATAACCTGTTTTTTTAACTAAATACAGTCACTTCATGTTTTAATACAAGTTGGTTATGGTCACTTCACTGGGGTCACAAATGTCACTTATTTTCAATTCTTTAATTATTGCGTATGCATTATAAATATACTTTGTGGTGTGTAAGTGTTTTTTATAAAGATCTCTGTAATTATAAATAAATATATTACTCATTTCGGCTGAAGTGAGTATTAATCAATATACTTCTCGGGCTACTTCCTTAAAATGTATTAGGTAAATACTGATATTGGGGAAATTAATTTAGACATTGAGATTATATTACTCTTTTTTTTCAGGCTCATGATTGAGTCATTGCAAAAATTAGACACTTGCAACAATGATAAACATTTTCTTAAAATTAGTTCCTTGTGAACATTTGTTCCTAGCTAAAAAGTGACTCACCCTGGCAGGAAGGCAAAACTGGGTGTGAGATCAAAAGGCGAGTTTCAAAGAGGAAGCCACCTTTGAAGGGGAAATGGTGGACACACAAAAGAGGGGATGCTCTTTTATTCTTGCAGACAGGTTGGGGTCGGGGACAGATAGGGGAAAGTTGTTGCCAAACCGGTTTCTTGTGGGCATGTAGCCCACAGTTAGTCACACCTCTGGGGTGGGCTAGGGAGTTTCACAAACCAAGAGAAGGGCTCTGCCATGTTGTGAGTGGGCACAATGGTGCATTCTGGGCTAGCTAGATGCCACTCTTCACAGGAAGAGGTCAGTAGGCGGGAGGGGCCCTGGAAGCACAGTAGCACCTCCTGGCACCCGGATCTCAGATCACATCTGGACTGAAGACTGAACAGAAGAAGGACTGAACTGCACTTCCCTGGAACCGAACAAGCGAGGGTGCACCAAAGACTGGACTGTGTCTGCGGCTACTTGGGCTAGCAAAGAAAGGACTGTGCCTGTGGTGCCCTGCTTGAGAAAAAGTCATCCGAGCCTTAGACAGAGGAAGTGACTCCAAGAGTCAGTTGCCTGACTTCCTATTGCAGCTAGGGGGCCACAAAAGCTGAAAAAGCCTGCCTTGGAGAGTTGGTAGGCAAGAATGTCTGACCGCCAAAATGCTGCCTGGGAGACAGGGTCCCATCCCACAAAAGTTGCATGCAAGTCTGTTGGACCCAGGAGAGTTGTCAGAGTACAGTTGGGTCACCCAGCAAGGAAGTTATCACCAGTTAAAGGGAACCACTGGTTCTGCTGTAACCAAAGACCAGTAGACCCGTGGTAACTGGTTTCTGGATAGACTTTAACTGGACTTTAAGGGACATCGACCACTGAGGCAAAGGTTGCCCTACCATGTTCATGGGCTGAGGCGTAGCACCAGGAAGGCCTCCATCCCTGGATCACCATCCACAGCATCCTTCACCATCTTCAGAAACCTGTACCTGGCGGTTCGCCCATACAGCCTGGAACTGGACTGGAGACTGTTTTAACTGCGAGGTAACTGTTCAACCAAGCCTCTTTGGCCCCTGTGACTCGCTCCCTGCCAGACTTGGTTGACCAAAGTGAGCCAGAGTAGAAATTTACAACTCTATAAAAGTTTTTCGAAGTTTGCAAAGTTGAGCACAGTCCTTTAGAACGATTTATTGCGCTGAGTGAAAAAACTCTAATTTATTATTCCTTTGAAAAACCATAACAACTGAACCCTCTGGTGTATTTTTATTATTGAGGTATCAATTTTAAGATAAAATTACAACCTATTTTTATAAATTGGTGTGAGATTTTTATAGAGTCTTGTTTCTCTCTTATTCAACTGTTTTGTTACTTCTTAAAGCTTTACACTTGTTCCTTTGATAAAAAATAACTGCTTAGAGCAACAGCTACCCAGGGTTGAGCTAAGGTTTTTCAAATGAATCTGACTCGACCCAGTTCAAGCAATGAGATAATTACACGTAAGGTCTCACAACCACACCATAAAATAGACCGTTTTCCTCACAATCATCAAATCTCGAACAAGTCAACATCCACTTGCTACCACACCCTCAAGCTTCTCAGGAAACTCTTAAGATGGCTACTGCTCGGCACCCGAAGATTTGTCGTGATAACCAGCAGACTGGACTACAGCAATGCCCTCTACATCGGCATCACCTCTCTAATCACTAAGAGACTCCACGTCATACAGAACTCAGTAGCTCAGATAGATAGATAGAGATGCCCCCTGAAAATCGACCAGCCCTGGTGTGGTTCCTGAACGGCTGCCTGTCATTTGCCACCACCAGACATGTTTCTGGACCCCTTAGTAGAGAGCCTCCGCTCTCTGGGTCCAGAAACAGAGCCCATCCTGTGCAGAGGTGTCATGCCTCCTCCCTCAGGATGGGCTGGGTCCACGAAAGGGAAAGCTTCAAAGGCCTGCCGCCTTTGGAAACTGTCCCTGCCTTTTGCTGCCCCCAGCAACTGGCTCCCATCGGTTCTGGCCCCCACTTTGGGTGGGAGAATCGGCAGGAAAACCAAGCTAGGAAAAAAGGTGTGCTCACCTCTGCCAACCCCACCCCTCAGGTGGGGGAGGCGAGGTGAAGCACACATCTCAGTCCCCTCCAGCTTGAAGATGGGGGGACTCAGCCAATTAGGGAGAGGCTCATGCCCCCTCCCACTGGAGGGTGGCATAATAGGGGATGTACCCACCACAAGGAAGGGACCCATTGGTCCCAACCTGCACACCCCTTTAACGCCCCTAAATTTAGTATTTTGTGGCAACCCTAAACCTTGCCTCCTCAGATTCGAGGAAGAAAGAAGAAGGCCTGAAGAGAAGTGCTGACCCAGGAAGAAAAAGAGGACACCTACTGCTTTGGCCCCAGCCCTACCGGCCTGTCCCGTCTATGACCTGCATACAGCAAGAACCCCGGCGAGTCCAGCAGCCAGCAACCCCCAGAGACTGGAGGACCTGCCCTGCAACCATCTTACAGACTCTGTCTCCCGTGAGCACTGTATTTGCTCAAGCATAGAATCCAGATTCCGGCAAATCCGTGATTCTGCACCACTCTGCACCCGACACCCACGGCCCGAGTTTGAGTGCCCCAACACCCCAAGGAGGTCTCCCCAGCGATCCTGACCTGGGCTCTGCTGATCCCTGACCTCCCTCAAGCTTCGAGACGACGCCTGCAGCCTCAACCGGAAAGGTCCCCCCTGACCGGAGGGAGTAAGAAAAGCGGATGCCAGAAGACACCCCTGCACCCGACGCCCCACGGCCTTGGGTGTCCCAAACGACAGTGTCCAGGCATCTCCCAAAAACCCATCTTACCTCTCCAACTGGTGGTCACCTTACGGAAGTTTCCTGGCCCAGGCCTGCAGCAAATTCACAGAACCGAAGGTCCCCATTGAAAAGCACAGGGTCCCCGACGTCCTTTCTGCACCCTACACCCGGTCACCCGAGTGGCGCTGGTAGTGCAGCTCCTGTCCTGGTCATTGGCCCCTGCAGTGCTGACCTTGACCCTAGGAGCTTTGCTCCCACACCCGAGTGGCCTGCACATCAACAGTCCCTAGCCGGAGGCCATCTTAGCTCCACTGGCTAACATTGGGCCCCTGCACTCTGCACCCAGCCGCACCAGTGCCGCTGGTGGTTCAACTCGAGTGCCCATCTATACCTTGAGGAACCTTGGTCCTAACCCCAAAACTCCCACTCGTAAGTCGTGTACATACCTGAGAAACTGCTAACACTTTTTCTCCCATAGGAATCCATGTTAAGAGATTCTGGCCTTAAAATTTTCTGTGTTGAACTGATGTTTGTATGGAGAAAAGAGAACTAAAGTGCAAAGTATAAAAAGTCTTACTTACCTTGTATTGTGAGATCCTAAAGTATGGTATCTAGGCATACCACCCCCAGTACTCAAAGTAATCCAAAAGAAACAAAAAGTAATCTGAAAGTAATTACTGTGTAATTCAAACTGCATTCCAAAGTGATACAAACCGGTAACAATTGCAAATCCATCCTCAATTGCATTACTGTGTGAAGGTCTACAATTGAAAGTATATTTTACCTACCTGTACCAAGTCCCGCTTGGTTCTAGAAATAAAATACAAGTATACCTTTTTTTATTCTTACCCAATTGGTCTGGATTCAGTCTCTGAGTGTGTGCATCAGTCTTGATTGAGTGAAAACAATAAATGCTTAACACACCCTCTGGATAAGTCTAACTGCTCGCCCACACTTCCACAAAGGGCCAGATGTACGACGAGAATTAGCATGCGCAAACGGGTTTGCGACCCGTTTGCGCATGCTGATTGCTAATGCTCATGTCCAAACACTATTTTGCGACTCGCAAATATTTGCGACTCGCAAAATAGTGTTTTGCGACTCGCTATTAGGAAGGGGCGTTCCCTTCCTAATAGCGAGTCACAAGCCATGTACCAATGTTTTGCGACCGCAATTGCAGTTGCAAAACACTCGCATATTACCACCCTCTTTAAGAGGGTGGTAATGCAGTCGCAAATGGGAAGGGGTCCCCACGGGACCCCTTCCCCTTTGTGACTGGCTCTGAAATATTTTTTTAAGGGCAGGCAGTGGTCCAAAGGACCACTGCCTGCCCTTAAAAAAATGAAACAAAAAGTTTCATTTATTTTTTTTAAATGCATCCCGTTTTCCTTTAAGGAAAACGGGCTGCATTTAAAAAAAAAAACTGCTTTATTGACAAGCAGTCCCAGACATGGAGGTCTGCTGAGCCCAGCAGGCCACCATCCCTGGGAGGGCCATCCATTCCCAATGGAGTCGCAAATTGTGAGTGGCTCATTAATATTCATGAGCCTCGCATTTTGCGACCCCATTGGGATTCGCAATCAGTGTCTCTGACACTGTAGTACATTGTAAATAGCGCCTCGCAATTTGCGACTCGCAATCGAGCGCAAATTGCGAGGCGCAATTTACAAGGGTCGTACATCTGGCCCAAAGAGAGCTGTTAGTACTTATCCAATTTAGCCTCTGCTATACCTCTGGGGACTTCCTGGACTCTGTGCACACTATACCTTACTTTGGTATAGTATATACAGAGCCAGCTTCCTACTGCTCCGATTCGTGACAGCTGTTCCTGGTTCTGCTCAACGTATTTGATAGAACATTGCTTGTTTCTGGAACATGTTCCGTCCTGATCTTTATCTGTTGTTGCAGAGCCCACCTTCAAATTTCTTTTGCTCCTTGCGGTAACTGGAGATCTTGTACCCCCTTGCTTGATTTGTCAAAAGCATGCTGGTGGTACCTACTGTACGAATCAAAACGGATAATCCTTTTATCCTGGGTAAGAATGACTGTAGACTGAATGCTATGACCTTGAGTTCCAGCAAATTTATATGCAGTTTAATTTGATGCAGAGTTCATTTCTCACGGATTCTCAAATCCTGTAGGTGAGCGCCCCAAACTCTCTAGGAAAGCTTCTCTGGTAATAACAAATTTGGGTATCTGAGGTAGGAAAGTTAATCATGTCGACAGATTGGCAACTTTCGTCCATCACGTTGTCAAATGACCCCTGAGTTTGAAGCCATTGTTTGTCTAACTCTTCCTGTAAAGGCCGCATTCTGAGGCAGCAAAATAGTAGAGAAATGCAAGAGGACATAATCCCCTGAAGTGATTTGAATAGGAAAACTGAAAAGGACTTTTTTGTCTGATTTCTGTACCAAGAGCTTGAGTCTTCTTCATCTTTCTTCTGACAAGAATGCTTTGTCTTGAATTGCATCCAGAACTGCTCCCAAGAACATTATCTTTGTTGAAGGATTGAGCAACTTTTTCTGCGGATTGAGGGTAAGACCAAGTTACCCTATATAATATCTTGCGTGAATTGGGATGTGAAATTAAGCATCCTGGAGATCCAGTGTTGAAATATAATCTCTGTAATTGAGAAAATGTAGGATGTCTTGAAGAGTGACTATGCGAAAGTAATGTTTTCTTAGGTATTTGCTTAGCTTCTGCAGATCCAAAATGGGTCGCCATTCTCCTGTTTTCTTTCTTATCAAGAAGAATCGGGAATAGAAACCCATTCCTTTCTGGGTGTGGGAATACTCTTTCTATCGTTCTTGTGCTGATCATGGTTACGGTAAGCCTGGGCGGTGAACTCCACTTCAATCATGGAGTTTTTTGCACTCTGCAGTCTGCCGATCTCTTGCGGAGTTCCGAAAAACTCCACTCCCCTCACTCGCCAACGGATAAGTTGGCGAGCGGGGAAAATCTAATGCTAGAACACTTCCCAGTGAGATTTCTCAACGCGCGCGGTCTCGGATAGTCGCTACCGCTCTCATTGAGAAACCTTCCGTTCGCATTGAAGAAGCTGCCGCTCGAGTAGAATTTCTACTTGAGCGGCAGTAAGAAGCAGTGCCCTCTTGCACTGTGCGAGATGCCTCCTTTTGCTTTTTCGTCTTGCAGCAGATTTATGTAGCAACTTATCACACAGAGAAATTAGGTGATTTGCCCAGAATCACAGGATGTTGCACCACCGAGACTCGAACCAGGATTCCCCAGCTCTCGGGTCAGCATCTCCGACCGCTGAGCCACATTCTCTCCACTCCTGTGTTACTAGTCAGAGATCTCTTTCCTTCGTCCCGGAGTTTCAGGCTCATTGGTTTGACTCGTATGTGGGGTTTTCCTGAAAGATCTTTGAGCCCTCAAGTACCAATGGTCTTGCTTTATATCGGTGAATATTTCCATAATCGGTCATGTGCTAATTGAGTTTTATCTTTTTATCTTTTTGTGTTTTTGTTTATTTAATTATCTTTTTCTGACAAAAATGAGCACGGACAAGTATGTACGGAAATATTAGACACGTGTAGCTTCTTTTAGTCTGTCTTCCCTTTCAATCAGGGACGCAGCCCCAGACACGTCGTAATTATACCGTACCCGACGCTCTAGTCTTTTCCCATAGCGCACGCAAGCAGCGCGGGCCTTCCTACGTGCCGAAGTGCACAGATCAAAATCTCCCGGTTATTATAAAACTGCTTCCGGGTCTGCCAGCACTTACCAGCGGGGTCCGGCCATTGAGAGGGAGTCCCGTAGGTACCTAGTGGGTGCCTGGCAGCGAAGGCGTGAGTTGATCGAGATTGAAAAGTGCACTTTCCTTGAGATAAGTAGCGATTTGTCGCACTCACTATCTTGTTTACTTTTCTTCCTATCTTTCAGGGTGTGCCAATTTGCCACCACCCCCCTCCCGAGACCTATGGTGTAATTAATGATTGCGCCCCACGTAAGAACTTTAACCTTAAATTCGGTCGAGCCCAACCACACGAATGGTGTATCATACTGTGTACCATAGCCTAGATACACTTGATTGTTTATAGGCTATTACCGAATGGGCATAAATTAGTGTTTAATTACAACACGTTACGATATTGCAGATAAGTGCACTTGATACAACACCACAGCACCTCGTTGGTACTGTTCAAGCGCACTCTGATGAGCACGTGAGCATGTATGTCTTTGGCAAAACGCACACCAGTACAACAGGCTAACTTTTTCTGTTTGTTCTTTTTCTCCTTTTCCCTACTCCCTTTGTGTATGTATGTCCGTGTGTTGTATGTTTTGCCCCCCCTCTTTTTGATTATTACCTCATATTTTGGTTGTTCTGTATTACAGAATAAACTCGGTTCCTCTCACTACACGAGGATAACCTATTTTAACATTTCAACCTCTGGTTAGGGTGGGCCTTAGCGTGCCCATACCGCCGGGGTTCACCTTTTTCCTTCTTGGTCCTGACGAAAGCCTGAGATAGTTTCAACACATAGGCAGAAACATGTTGACCATTTATTAATGGACCTGGCTGAACAATTTATTTAGTCGAAGTGTCCTACACGTCTTTTTTATCCTTGACTGATTGGCCAACTATTAAATTGGATCTTTGAGTTCAACCAGTCAATTTTAAATCACTTACACATATCACTTTTTCCACAAATTTTTTCCCTGCTCCGCAGTAATTCTGGCGTCGAAGCACACCAGGGTGGCACTCGGCCTCTCCTGGTGGGCCCAATGATGAAGCATGTCATTAACCAGTTTGGTGAGTGAGGGCTTTCATAGGAAATCTAAGTGATTTCACATAGATGCTCAACTGATTTGAAGAGTCACACTCTTTTGTTGTTTAAACATATCTGATCGGGGATTGAGAGTGTTCCTCATCTTAATTAACTTCCCTCTCTCTCTCATTGGTAATTTGTAGATGATTGAGATAAACCACATTTTAATCATCACATAGGCGAAACCAATTAATTACCAATGCTTGTTCTGTTTGTGCGAGCATTCTACTTATGTTCTATGCTCTCCTGAAGACCCATGATGGGTCTTTTTAAATTCTTTTGGGCGATACTGAAGGCATCAGATCATGTGATCTTTCTCTTTTTCGTGACCTCATTTCTGGTTTTGAGGAATCCTCACTATCCTCGTCAGAAAGTGGAGTTTCTTTAGATTTCAGTTTTGAAGCCACATAAGAAGCCTTCCCTCTCTATTCTTCAGTGTCTTAGAAGAAAAGGTAGAGCATGTTTTACAGTCCTTTACCTTGTGTTAAGGATATAGACAGTATATACATTCCTTGTGTGGTTCTTCCGAGTGTAGTCATTTCTTCCCATATGTTCCAAGAGGTCTGAAAAGTCCTTTCTTTGTTAATTCTGGCATCCAGAGTAGTCTGATCTTGACAGGTATAGGTTGGAACTGGTTTTCCTGATGAATAAGCTTTTATAAAAGAGAAAACTGGTAACCTGAGCGAAGCTGAGGGAGACTCCCTTCACACGACATGCGGCAAAAAATCTGAGGGAGTGAAGCCTGTGTGTGTTCTACAGGGTGCTGCTGCCTAATTGGCTCAAGTTTGGTTGTTAATAACTGATGTGGATAAGTTACTTTAGTGAATGTTTTCTACCCATTAGAGGACATGTGTATTAGACTATACTTTATCCCAATTATACCATGGAACTCCCACTTCGACAAAGAGGAATAACTCAAGCATGTGAATCTATAAGACATCCAATAATGGAGAACATTTGCTTACGCCTCAATCATTTTCGACTCTGTTTGAAGTCATTGTGGGAATACATTAGCATTTACTTTGCTGGTAGAAGCCTGGACCACCAAATTCTCAGGGGTAGGATGCTGCATAACAAAATCCAGGTTGCCATGAAACTGTCTGTGGTGTTGGGGTATCTGCCTGGTTACTGGTAGGCAAGAGCTAGGCTTAGTCCACTCAGGACTTCAAATGAAGTATTGGCTCAGAGGATGCTGGCCCAGGGTAGAAAACCTCAGTAAGTAAGTTTGTCTTGACCTCCATGGAAGGCAGCTGTATGTCCGGATCTCTCAGCAGTACATCTAAAGCCTCTGGCAAATGAAGCACTCTCCTCTGTTGAGGATCCCAGGGGTGAAATCAACCCTTTATCAGGGGAAATATGATGCCCACTGGCCTCCTGAATGTTCATATAAATACTATTGTCAGTGGAAAGTGGGGGTAAATCATTCCCATCATCACCATTATCAGGTGGCAAATTCTGGTCAGAAACCGGAACAAAAAAAGATGATGGATCCTCTGAGTATAGTTTTGTGGTAGAGGGAGTGTGTTGGCTGAATCAGAAAGGACTGGAACTGAGTGTGCTGGAGATGAGTCAAAGTACAAAATGATCAATTGGCAGCTTGACACCCTCCCGACCTCTCTTTAGGCAAAGAGTGGCAAAATTGGGGTCGAGTCCTGCTTCGACTTCTTATGCTTATTCTTCGACTTTGATTTCAACTTGCCAGACTACTTTGGACCCAAGGAAGACCTGTAATGGGAACAGCCCGGAAAGTGGGAGTGGGCCCATACTCTCGACTTAGAGCGGGAGCAGGATTTATGCGGGGTCTGTGACATCTATTGGTGTCCGGCTCTATACAACTCCCCTTCACAGTCCTAGATCGCCTTCAGGTGCATGAGGGCACATTCTTCTCATGACTTGGAGTCATTCCTCGAGCCCAAACACCCGAAGCACATCTGTTGCGGGCATGTCACTGTCATTTGTTTCTGAAAGTCACAGCACAATTTGAGCCCTGTAGTCTTTGGTAGAGTCATCATTCCCTTGCACACTGGTAAACAATTGAGAGAATTTGTCAACTGATGAAAAAAGGGACCAGAGCTCCGGATCTGCATTTTAAGGCGTGGAAAGAGAGGTACTGATGCCAATGAGCCAGGGTTGTGCCTAAATGCAGATCAGCTCCGTCAATTTTGAGGCAGAACGAGGCCAACACAGAGCTGTACAGCACCACCTAGCGGCATGCGGGAGCACTCCTGCGACTGTGAAATCTTCCAGTCTAGCACCTGGGGAATATTCAACAGATGAGGAACCAGCGGTTAGAAGTATCAATCAGAAAGGCTCCTTCTTTCTTTGCATGCAATCTGGCTGTATTTTTTACCTCATGTATACAAGGTTTTGCACTTTAGATCCTGCAATGCAGAGGTATTTAACCAATACGATAACATCATATGCACATTCAGAAATCATGATGCATCTGACAGGCTTCCATTGCATATTTACATCATTACATTCATGGACAGAGACACTATTTACTTCTGGTTCAATGGAAAAAGTTATGCAAAAAGGTGTTCTGGGAACCATGCAACACAGAGGAGATAAATGTATCAGAGGAGATAAATTTATCAGTGAAGATCCTACAATGGAGAAACCCATATCTTATGGTTTCTCGGAAAAGTAACATTTGATTAATAGTTTCAATCTTTATAAATGGTCTGGTTTATTTTTCGAATTTTATGCATAAAACTCTGAACAGATCTTTTAAAAATCTGTTGTGTGTGATCACCTTAAAAATAACACAGAGGACTAGTTGCTGTCCAAGGTCAGAATTTAAATGAAAATGCTTGACATTTACTTCGACTATTTACTGTAATAAATGTTCCAGCTATTTGGAGCTCTGAAGCCGCCTGTGGAGCAGTTCATTGGCCTCCAGGAAAACTGACATCTTCCAATAAGTCTTCTATCTGGAGCCGCTCTATATCTTCTTGCCACAGATCTAGACAGCAGGAGATGAGAGAGGTTTATGCCACATATCCATGATGGGCTCAGTTAAAGCATCATTAAAGGGCAACAAGGGCTCAACTATTGAAGAAGGCGAATGCAAAACTTCAGTGAGCAAATTAGGCTTATACTCAGCAGTAGGTAATTGTAAGTCTAAAAGCTCCGCAGCCTTTCTTATGACAGTATGATAAGGAGCTACCTCTTGAGGTGGAGAAGCCCTTGACGAAGAAAGATCCCACTCAGAGTCCACTTGCCTCTTGAATTCCTTCGAATTCATCCACAGACTCATCTATCTCACCCTCCTCTCTCAGATACTGTTCCTCCTCCAACAGTCTTTGTGCCTCTCTCCTTGAACGAACCCTTGGTTGCGGCGGCCCCGGAGCCGGCGTCGAAGGAGGATCCGAAGGTGGAATCGGCGCCGTACGAGGCCGAGGTGAAGGCCCACCTGACGACGCCGTGGACTCCATATACGGCGTCGAAATTCTCGGTGCCGGAAACTGCCATGATGGCGCCGTCGGCATGAAAGGCACGAAGGGTGCCTGGGCATAGTGCTGAGGCACGCCCAAGTTGAAGACCAGCGGACCCACGGGACCAGAAGGTGCTCCGGAGGGGAAGGCTGCCTTAGCAAATACTCCATACAATGCATTTAAAAAATGCGTTGGATCCGAACCTGGAGTTGGAAACTGTGGATATGGAGTCGAGTCAGCATCCGGACGAGGAGCATCCGACGCCGGAACAGCCGAATCCACTGGCGGAGCCACAGGTTCAATCTCGTGGGCAGGAGAAGGATCATCCTGAACAGGCAAGCCCTCCGAATCCGGCGAACCTCTCGGCGCCGGAGACTGCGCCGGAGTGCCTTTTGGAGAAGGAGATCTCTCCGGAGTCACACGAGGAGAAGGCGAAGGGGACACAGAGTCTTTCCGACGACGCCGAGGAGCCGGCGAAGGTGACGCCTTACCCTTCGACAAGCGGCGCCGAGAACCATGCCTCCTCTTCTTCTTGTGCTTCCTCGACTTTGACGAATGCGAAGTCGACGTCTTCGACGTCCACTTAGATCTCTTACGTCCTCTTCCTTCCTTTTTTGCCTTTGCCATAAAAAGCTTAGCTTCCCGTTCTTTAAGAGCTTTAGGGTTCATCTTTATACAACAGGAACAGTCTTCCACGTCGTGATCCGACGACAAACACCATAAGCAATCTTCATGGGGGTCAGTGATGGACATGTGACCCCCACACTCCCTACAGGGCTTAAACCCAGACTTCCTTGAAGAAGACATCGCAACTGCAACTGCAACAGTTAAAGATGAAGGTACAACAAAGAGAGTCCTAGAAAACCGCTACGCGTCGACGGCGCGGAAAAAAGGGGACTGAAGTCATCACGCCGACGAGGCTCTCTTATGGCTCCAGTGACGTCACGCGGAGTCGCGAGCGGAGCCGTGGTATTATGACGACCTCGTCGGCGTGGAGAGCTAGGAAAAAGTTTCCGCGGAATGCTGGCGCAGGGGATATTCATAAGGTGAGGAATCCACAGGCAGATGTATCCATCAGAACTAGGCTTTCATGCAACATTTGGAAGGCAAGAGATAAAAGAAAACAAACCAGGTCCGCTCTTTTGTGAAACCTCGCAAAAATATACTTATTGCGTTGCTTTTGTGGATCGGCTAAGAGGGTTGGGGAGTAACATAGTGAGTGCATGGAGGCAGGGAAGTGAGCGAGGAGCAACAGCACATGGGATAGAGAACAAGAAAACACTTACACTCCAGTGGAGTGCTTCAATAAACGAAAACAATGTAGTTGCTTGGATGTAGGCATTGGAAAGATACTAGTCAACCAATCAAAAGGAGGGGAAAAAAGCTTCACTTCAGAGAGGGACAAACGCAAGAAGAGGAAAGAAAGCCAACAAATCAAAAACAAGCAAATTAGATTGACAAGAAAGGCACCAAATAAGAAGCAATAGGCTGACAGAAAACCTACTCAAAGTATGGTACTGTACACAAGAGGCCATAGACAACAGACAGCAAAAGCTGTCCATGAGGGAGATCTTAAAAGAGCTGCTGTCACAAGACGGCCATCATGGCGGTCGCTTGAAGTGTGAGCTCCGCTGCCAACCACCCAGATCCAATTGGCATCCGCAATACCAGCAGCTGCTCCCGTATGCAACACCCCGTGCCTTGACCGGGAAGGCCCCCAGTGACTACGGTGAGACCAGGCGGCCAACAAACTACCGGACCGACACGCCAGTACTGAGGCGAGAGACAGGGCTGACGGAGCAGCCGAAGGCCCTCCATGCGTTGGGTGAGCCGCGGACTCAGAGACACCTCGGGAGATGTGGAGGTACGTCACCCCAGCAGACTCTGGCTGGACTTGGGGAGGGGGCCCTCAGCCTGTCAACAAGACGGTGCGGTGCCCTGGAGGGCCCGCGTCACGACGACTGGGTGATCTCAGCCCTGACCGGACCCGTGGACCCGCTTTCCCAGAACCTTCCTCCCCTCCCACCGTCCTACAGTGACCAAAGACGCCTCCCCCGGGGCCGACGAGCCAGATCTACCGGCCCCGGCGGGACTGGAGGGGGCTGCTGAGTTGGAAGTGGCCTGGTCTGAACGGTTGACGTGAGGGACATGCCTGGGGCTGCGGGCCCGCCCTGGTGGTGACCGCTGCAGAGGCTCCCTCTCCTGACGCCTCGGGGCCCGTGCGGGCACCGCTGATCTCTGCCTTGTTGCATTGATCGGTGCAAGGCCGGAGCCCGGGGCAGTGCGGCCCCGGGGGGACCGTACTGCGGCGCCAAGGTGATCCCAGCCGCCTGGCTAGATTGGCTGCCTGCCTGGTCGGAGCCTTCCACGCTCCTCCCGCCCGCCTGCCGCAGCTGGTGGCACATCCCACGAGGGACCTGCTAGGTTACACCATCTGCCCCAGTTTTTCTTAGCAGTACTCCTGCACGACGGTAGGTGGCGTCGGTCAACTCGGCGTTCGTCGTCAGCGTTGTGTTCGCCGGGATGACGTCGCGGTGCCTACTTAGAAGCTGCCCCTTCGCGCGGACGTCGGTTCTGACACGACTTTCCACGCCAGAAGCGCACACCATGAAAGACACTGACCACTGGTGCGCTAAAACTAGGGCCCTGCAAGGGAGTCCCTGTCCCTAGAAGTCAGATCACAGAGCGGGGAGGCTGGATGGGGTGGTAAGGAATCTATAACTAACCTATGTCTCTAAGAGATACATCGTTACCGAAGGTAAGTAACTTGTTCATCTGAAAGGGACAGTTATAGATTCCTTACCTTAGAATAGATACCCCAGCAATACCAACCCTGGAGGAGGTTCTGCGAACCAAGTTTACACCAGAAAGTCCTGGAGGGCAGAACAGGAAAAATAGCCATCCTACGGACTTGGCTGTCCAAGCAGTAATGTCTGGTGAACGCGTGCAAGGATGCCCACGTAGCTGCCTGACAGATGTCAATGAGTGGAACTCCACGTGCAAGGGCAGTGGTGGCCACCGTAGGTCTAGTGGAATGAGCTCGGAGCCCCACTGGAGGTTCCTTTTTTGCCAAAGCATAGCTAACTTTAATACAAAGAACAAACCATCTAGAGATGGTACGCTTTTGAACAGCCTGACCTTTCTTGGCACCTACATAGCCAATGAAGAGTTGATCATCCACCCGGAAATCTTTTGTGCGGTCAAGGTAGAATGACAGTGCATGTTTAGGGCCAGACAGTGGAGTCTCTCCTCCTCCTTGGAAGGGTGTGGAGGCGGGATAAAGGCGGGCAAAGTAATGGTTTGTTCAATGTGAAAAGGTGTAACCACTTTTGGAAGGAACGAGGGTCTCGTTCGAAGCACCACTTTGTCCAGATGCACAAAGAAGAATGGGGGCTTAGAAGAAAGAGCTTGAAGCTCACTCACCCTGTGAGCTGAGGTGATGGCAACAAGGAAGGCAGTCTTCAAGGTGAGGAGCCCGAGAGGGTAGTTGTGAAGAGGCTCGAAAGGAGCGCACATAAGATAGGTTAAGACAAGGTTCAAGTCCCAATGGGGCATTACGAAAGGCGATAGAGGAAGGAGATGAGTAATGCCCTTAAAGAATCTATTTACAATAGGGGACTTGAGGAAAGATGGCTGATATGTAAGCCGAAGGAAAGCAGAGATGGCCGCAAGATATCCTTTAAGAGTGCCCAGGGCAGAGCCCCGCTGGGCCAAAGAAAGTATATACAAAAGGACCTCTGAAAGACGGGCAGAAAGGGGATTCACAGCCTTTGCTGTGCACCATGCCACAAACGTATTCCATCAACAGGCGTATACCGTCTTAGTGGAGGGACGCCTGGCTGCCAAGATGACGTTACAGACTTCGGGAAGAAGGTCAAAAGCTGTCAACTGCCGTGGCTCAATCTCCACACAAGAAGGTGGAGGCTGGACAAGTTTGGGTGAAGAACCCTCCCCTGCTGCTGTGACAGAAGATCCTCCTGAAGAGGCAGTCTGAGTTAAGGATCGATAGCCATGCTCAGGAGCTCTGGGTACCAGACTCTTCGTTCCCAGTCCGGAGCCACAGGAATAACTTGGGCATGGTCGCGCTTGATTTTCTTCAGCACTCTGGACAGAAGTGGTACAGGCGGAAAGGCATACAAGAGGCCGCAGTTCCACTCGCAACGAAAAACGTCGCCGAGCAAGTGCACCCTTGGAAATTCCAATGTGCAGAATTGCTGACATTGCACGTTCTCTTTAGTGGCGAACAGATCTAACCAAGGCTCTCCCCACCGCTGAAAGAGACCTTGCACCACCTCCGAGTTAAGACGCCATTCGTGTTCTACCAGGCACCGACGGCTGAGTCCGTCCGACTTGGCGTTCAGAGAACCAGCCAGGTGTTGAACCACCAGGGTCATGCCCTGATGTTCCAGCCATGTCCAGAGACGAAAAGCCTCTAGAATATCCCAGACTCGCTGCTCGTTGGATAGGCCAAAAACTGCACGTGCCAGAACCGCCTCGCTGAAAGGGAGCGTCTGAGAGGGAGTCAGGTGTGACTTCGGCACGTTGAGAGTGAACCCCAGCCAATGCAGGAGGTCCGCCGTAGTGTGGAGGTGGGAGACGACAGCCTGGGGCGAGCTCGCCTTCAACAGCCAGTCGTCGAGATAGGGGAAGACTGGAACCCCTGATCTGCACAGATGAGCTGCGAACACCGCCATCACTTTCGAGAACACCCGAGGGGCACTGATAAGGCCAATGGAGAGCACAATGAACTGAAAATGCTTGTGGCCTACCGTGAACCGCAGGTAGCATCTGTGGGCTGGCAGGACAGGAATGTGGAAATAGGCGTCCTGCAAGTCCAGCGCCACAATCGAGTCTCCAAGGTCGAGGGCAGACAGGACCTGAGGCAAGGTTAACATTTTGAACTTATCCTTCCGGAGGCAGCGGTTGAGGGCCCTGAGGTTTAGAATAGGACGCAGGCCTTTGTCCTTCTTGGGCACCATAAAGTAGCGGGAATAGCAACCACGACCTACTTCTGGCGTGGGAACCCTCTCGATATCTCACTTGGCCAAGACAGCTGAGACTTCTTGGCAGAGAAGTGCCAAATGATCCTCAGACATGCGATCGAAAGACTGTGGCATGGAGGGAGGGTTAGTCTCGAAAGGGAGGGAGTAGCCCCTTCGGACTATTTGCAAAACTCACTTGTCGGACGTGATGGTTTGCCAGTGGGGAGGTGACAGCGAATCCTGCCACCCACTGGCCTTTGGTGACCCTGAAAGTTCGGACTAGGAAGGTTTGGAGGCCCCTGCAGGAGGGGAAAGAGTGGACTGACCCGCCCGCTGGCTCCCAGACCCATGTCGCTGGGTCCCACGTCCGCAGCCATGCAGGGCCTGTGCAGCTTGCGTGGACCGGTGGCTGAACTGGGTCAGGCATGGGTGGGTGCCCCTTCCGTAGCCACGAAAGGGCTGAAAAGCAGACTGAGTGGGACGGGATGACGCAGCGAGGCCCAAGGATCTGGCCGTTTCTCGAGAATCCTTGAAGCGCTACAGCGCCGAGTCTGCTTTGTCGCCGAAAAGGCGACGGCCATCGAAGGGCATGTCCAGCAATGTTGACTGAACATCCCTCGAAAAGCCAGATGTCCTCAACCAGGCGTAGCGCCAAAGGGCTACCGATGTGGCAATGGTTCTGCCTAGTGAGTCCGAGGTATCTAGTCCACATCTTATTGTGAATTTGGCTGTGTCCCTCCTATCCGCCACTGCCTGGGAGAGAACGGCCCGTCCTCCTCCGGGCACTGAGGCAGCACCTGCGCAACAGAGTTGCAGATGGTATGGGAGTATCGGCCCAAGAGGCATACGGTATTCACAGAACGCAGTGCTAGGGGGAGGAAGAGAACATGCACTTCCCAAGGTGATCCAGCTTCTTGGATTCCCTATCTGGGGGAGCAGAAGGGAATGTGCCCTTGGACGAAGAGGCTTGGACCACTAAGCTCTCGGGGGCAGGGTGTGGGTGAGAAAAACTGGGTCGCCCGGAGCCAGGCGGTGGGCAATCGTCCGTTCCACAGGAGCCCCTGTGCTGGGCTTGGACAAGGTGCCCAGAAGAACGTCAGAGGAGGTTGCCGCCGGTTTAAGCACCTCTCTCAGGAGTTTAGTCCTGACCGCCACTGAAAGGAGCTCCAGGCCCTGGACTTCAGCTGCCCATCACACCACCACAGCGTAAGACGCTCCTTCCTCCATAGCCACGGTAGGGGGAGAAAGCATGCCAAGGTCTGGTGAAGTATTGAGACCACTGGCGTCACCCAGGTCCTCTTTCCAGTCCAGCTCTTCCAGCTGGTCTGCTAAAGGGTCCAGCAACCCCTCCTAATCCTCATCACCACCTTCTGGATGATAGGGAACACCAGGGATGAACAGGGGAACAAAAGTACCCTCCGGCGTCGGATTCGACGTCAATCCGGCTCTGGGTCCATCATGGGGGTGAGGTTGGGGGACGGCGTCGGTCGGGGGCACGAACGATGCCAGGGGCGTTGTCGCCAAGATCGGCGCTGGGGAAGGACGACTGGCATTGATCCGGATCCAGGCCTCGATCCTTGGGGGTCCACCGGTGCCGGAGCCGCCGGCATCGAAAGCCCAGGACCCCCAACCGGCTACGCGGGCCCAAAGGCGAGCCGGCGGAGTCGGGCTGCACAAAGATGGAGGGGAGGGCTTCGTAAAATGCACGAAACTGGGCAGGGGACGCTCTGGCTCCCGGAAACGGAGGGAGGCGCGGGGTTGTCCCAGAAAGAGGCACCGAAGACGGAGCCTTTGAGTGACGACGCTCCGGGTCCCGTGTCGCGTCAGCCGACCGATGGGGAGAAGGTGAAGCGCGCCGGTGCTTCTTCGCCTTCTTCTTGTGCCTCGACTTACCCAAAGACTTGGAGGACTTTGAGTGCAACGAGGTGTGAGGGCTCCGCGACCGGTCTCGAGACCTTCCTCTCGAGCAACACCGGGAATCACGCAGAGCCGACTGCCGGGCCTCCAAGAGCTTTCGGGACCGCTCCCACAACGACTTTAGATTCATGGCCCGGCAGTCGTAGCACGACTTCGGGTCGTGGTCGCGCTCCAGGCACCAGAGGCACACGAGGTGCGGGTCCGTCACAGACACCAGTTTGTGACAGACCTCGCAGGGCTTGAAGCCAGTCCGATGATGGGACAATCCCTCTCGTGCCAGGAGTCGAAGACTTAAAAAAGAGGTAGAAAAAAGCTTAGTAATAAAATGACTAAAGGGGTAGTTCTCTCCCGATCTACGCTAGGCTGGTGCAGAAAAAGAAAGAACCGAAGTTAGCGCGCAGGGGCGGCGTCTAAGTAGGCACCGCGACGTCATCCCGGAGAACACGACGCCGATGATGGACGTGGAGTCGACCAATGCCACCTACCGACGCGCAGGGGTACTTCTAAGAGAAATTCTCCAGATCCAGTATCTCGCCTGGGGTTAATTCTATGGTAAAGAATCTATAACGGTCTCTTTCAGATACAAACTTACTACTTCCACGTGGCTTACCTCCCCCCTCACGTCTGCACAAGGCTGGTTTCCGGTCTGACGCCGCTTGCCCCAGATGCGCACCCTCGCCTGCGTACTTCTTCCACATGACTTGGTCCTGTATGGCCATACAGGCATACTGGGCCGCAGTAACAAGAGAACTGACTGAGGTGCTGTGGTGGGCGGTTCAACCCTCCCCCAACCTGATCCTTCTGGGAATAGCACAGGGGGCGGGAAGTACCAGGGCTCAGAAGGCCTTCCTAGGTACGGCCTTTGTGGTTGCAAAGCACGACATCGTGGCAAAGTGGCTGAATGCCGCCCCTCCAACCATTGCAATGTGGCGTTGTGGGGTCGATTGGTGTGCCCAGCAGGAGAGGGTGGTGTTTGATGCGAGGGGCTGCCCCCAAAAGTATGGGCGTGTGTGGTCGAAATGGTTGCATCTCAACTGCGGCACGGGTGGGACTCAAATATTTGTCTTTGTATATGTCCTGGCTCGCTTCCTGCACAGCTTAAGTGGTCAGTGAAAAAGATTCACAGTTAAAAGATAAGAAGTGCCCGACAGGAAGGCAATGAAGATTGGTTCCGATGTTTGATTTATGGGCTTTGAAGCCTGAACTGACAAGATGCCCATTGCATGGTGGTCTGGAATGGACTTTGTGAAAGGACTTTGGGACCAACAGTGATTAGTCATAGTTTTTATAATCCACATGTTCTCAGTTTTCTCCTTCCCTCTTTTCCCCACACTTCTTTCTCTCTTTGGTGAAGCACAGTAATTTGGTTTTTTTTTCAAACATTGCTCATCCTTTATCCCGATATGCTGCTGAATGTCATAATGGGCTTTGATATGAATAGGAGCGGGACGTTTTGATGTTATTCTTTCTGTGATATGCTCAATAGACATGATTTAAATCATACAAATTGATGACCAGTCATATGTTTTAGAAAAAATATGCATTTCATAATTTAAGATGTCTTTCCACAGACAGCAACACATTGCCTTTGTGATAAATACCTTCTCAATGCACCTTCGTAACGTATTAACATTCCTGACCCACCAACCTACGCCCATAGCCCTTAGTTCTGGCCATTGAGGATCCCCTCTCTGAATAGCAGGCATCATGTTTATCAGTTCTTCTTCTGCCTCGGAATGAAAGGCCCATGCAAAATGACATGTAGACAAACCTAAATGATAAAAAACATTTGCTCACAGATCAACATTTTGTTCACGTATTCAAACAACATTAAAGAAAAGCATATTTATTTAACAAACAAACCACAGCATCATCGGAAAAAAAGCCATAACTACCAGTTCCACTGTTGAACATAAGTCATCACAAATATCAAACCAAAATAAACAAACCCAAGCAGATTGCACTTATGCCAATAATAAATGGTTCAATTTACCATAATTGTTGTCAAAACATACCCTATTGTAGACTGATGTGGTAGATGCAGATTGGTTTCTTGCTTTCCTATAACTACCACAAAACTATTGACAAAAGATTTCACTCAGGCTTTTGCTGCCGGTCTGCATACTATCCACTTGGCCCAGACCCTTACCACCAGGTATTCCCTTGTTGTAATTGCTCAGGAGAATCACTGCACACAGTATAATAGCAAGCATACAATATGCATATTTGCATACATTATCCCCATTACTTTACAACTAACTGTAAATATGGTACTAAAAATACATACACAAGCCTGGAGTAAATGTTATTTGAACTGGGGTCATCAACATCGCCTGTTGCACGTAAGTGTAAATGGCCACGTATATGCACATTTATTGGAAAGGCACAATCACAAACGCTTGATCATTGTAGTGTGTGGGGCTTTAGACAAGAATAATTTAAAACAGAATTCTACAATGTCGTTCAGCAACAATTTCACACGTCTGGTCCTAGTCAGAATTAAACACTAATCTTATCAATTTATTTTAAGGGGTTTTATAACATTCGGTTATCCCCTCTCAGTAAGTATATATGCATGTGTATGTACGTATGTATGTGTGTGTGTGTGTGTATATATATATATATATATGACCTACTTATAGTTAGGAGCTAGTTGCCATAGGAAGAGCGTGTTTTAATTTGCCAATAACTTTGGTGCCGTTAGACGTATCCTTACGAAGTTTTCCATACTAGTTTGACACTCACTTCAGGTGCTGTCTTGGAAGTTTCGTGGTGATTCGTCAAGCGGGGGCCCAGAAAAAGGGGGGTCCCAAAATGCGTTTTCCCCATGTCAATTTCCATACGAACTTTACACACAGCTACAGCCCGAACTGCTTAACGGAATTATACCAGATTTGGCAAAAAGGTAGATATTGGTCCAGGGGAGTGCCTTTTTTTGATTTGGTGTAAATCCGTTGAGTGATTTTAGAAATATGAACCTAAATCTGTGATATATATATAAATATACGCAAAGGCTCAGTAAAAAAGAGAAGTGGACAGGGTAGGAATATCCTGACCCCTTAAGCCTCTTGTGGGGGGACCCAGAGGGACCCCTGCCAGGACAAAAAAAGACTTTTTAAAACAGAATTTCGGTGGGAGTGGCACTGGAGCCATGGCTCCTGCCGGAAAAAAAAAAATTAAGCGCGGACTCCCGCGCTTATTTACTAATGGGACCCCAAGTGGGCGAGGTCCAAGGGGCATGGGGGAATTAAAGGAGCGGGGCACACGTGTCCCCTCTCCTGGGGCTTATAAATTGCCCGGAGACCACCACCTCCCCATGGCTTATGTGTAAACAAAGGGGGGGTGTAGCTCGAAGACCCCCCGGGCTCCAGGGACCACCAACTCCCCGGGGCCACATAGAAGCAATAAATTGGGGGTGGGGCAGCACAGACCACCCCGCCCAGAGATCACTGCCTCCCTGGTGCTAAATTAAATGTAACAGTGGGTCATGCCGAACCCTCGGGGACCACCACCTCCCCTGGACCAAAGTAATATTTTAATTTTATTTTGTCTTTATTGAATTTTAGAATGTAGACAGTAAAACAGTTGACAGTTGCATAGTATCAGCCAACATTGATTCCAGTGAAATAGAAATTGTTAACGTATACTATATTAGCCAGCTCGGTAAAATGTACAGTTAGACAGGTTTATGAGATATCGTGATATCTCACGGAGGGACCATTAAGGGATAAGGGGGCGGATCCCTTCGAATGGTGATTCGGGGGGAGTGGACTGATTAGAGGCATCTAGTATTAGGGTTTGCAGATATGCTCGGAAGGGTGTACAGATATGCCTAGGACAGGATGTAGGAGGTTGTAGATTGACGTAGTCCTCCCCCATGTCCTCGCAGTGGCTCATACTCTCCAGCCAGTCTGGTGCACTGGGTGGTCTGGCGCTACCCCAATGTAGGGCTATCTCCCTTTTGCCCAGCAGTAGCGCCATAAAAACTAGAAGACGTATTGTGTGCGAGACGTTCTGGGTGTAACCCAGTAGGGCAGTCAGAGGATCTGGGGTCATGGCATGGGTGGACATAGCCGAAATGTGGGAATATATAGCCATCCAGTAAGTGGCCATTGCTGGGCTTGTCCAGGCCAGGTGTGCGTAATCCGCACCCGGAGCATCGCATTTTTGACATCGATCGGATCTGGAGGGGTCAAATTTAGCGATATCAGCTGGGGAGAGGTAATACATGTGTAAGAATTTAAAGTGCAGTAGTTTATGCCTCTAATTGATGGAAATATTCTTTGTTTGTGTGCAGCAGTAGCTCCATATTTGTCCGTGAGCTGCTTCCCTAGTTTTCTTTCCCACTTTACCCGCACTCGTGTAGTGGTGTCCTGCCTTTATGTCATGCATGAATGATAGAGTCTAGAGGTCATGTGGCTTCCGTCTGCAGCATATGCAGGGGCCCGAAGTCGTACGGTGGTAGAGGGTAAGTGGGCATAAGGGAGCGTAAAGTGTTGTGTAGTCTTCTAAAAATAAACAGGTCTATATAAAATGTATCTTGTGCTGGTATGGTGTCAGTTAAGTGTAGGACATGGCCATTTGGAAATAGGTCCCCTATTGTATACAATGAGTAGCGGTCTAGCGTGCGTTTGACCAGTGCCTCCTTAGTGAGGGGGAGCCATGGGTTGTTGGGGAGAGTAAGCTTGCCAGAGTATAAAAAGGCCCCCACACTGTAATCGTCGCATTCTGCGCCATGCCCAGCATGTCGTGGAGACAGTCTGGATATCTCGGGTCTCCAGTGGTATGCCCTTGGGTAATAACTGTGAATGGAGTAGTCCTAGTTGCGCGTGCTCGGGGTGCATGTATGGAATGCGTGCATCAGGGTGGTATCACCAATAACTGTAATGGCATTGGGCGGCAAGGTAGTAGAAATAGAAATCCAGGACCCTGAATCCCCCTCCGTCATGAGGGAGCGTGAGGGTGTCCCAGCAAATTTGTGGGTGACCCCACCCCCCCAGCCCATACCAAACGTTATAGAACACTGCGTAGGGTATGGAAGAATGTATGCAGCAGTGGGATGGGAATAGTCGTGAATAAGTATAGGAACTTGGGGTGTACCACCATTTTGATTATAGCTATGCGTCCCGCCATGGAGAGGGGTAGTCTAATTCATTGATCCGCTTGTGACGCAAGAGAGGCCATGGCAGGGCCGTAATTTCTTTGCAGGATCTGGTCCCTATCTCTGTGTATGTGTATAACGAGGTACTTAGTGCCATCCTCAGCCCAACAGGGGGTGTGGGGAGGTCTGCAGGTGGTGCTTGGGCGGCGTCTGTCAACAGAAAGAGTTCTGACTTATTTCAATTGATATGGAGTTCCGACAGGTCTCTGTATCGTGCTATTTCTCGCATTAATGGGGGGAGGTTTTCCTGCGGGTGTCTGACGAAGAGTAGTATATCATCTGCATATAGGGTAAAAGAGGGCCATATATTAGTTGTAGCCCACAATGCGCGTGGTTGTCCTGTAAGGTTCGGACCAGTGGATCCATCGCGGCTTTGAAAAGGAGAGGGGATAGAGGGTATCCTTGTCTGGTGCCTCAGAAGATAGGGAAAGTGTCTGAGAGTGTGCAATTTACCCGCAGGCGGGCCGTAGGCCCGGTGTATAGAAGCTTAACCAAGGCCAGGATTGGGGGGGGGGATGCCTAGTTTACGTAAGACTGCATTTGGAAAGGGCCACTCTAGTGAGTCGAATGCCTTTTCAGCATCCAATAAGGCAACTGCTGAGGGGATGTTGAACTTGATATAATATCGAGAAAATAGAGCGAAGGTACAAAGAAGTCGACCAATGTGGCACGAATACGGACTGAGCCTGTGAGATGATCTGTTCTATCAATAAAGAAAGTCTAGTAGCAAGGATTTTTGCTAGGATTTTATTATCGAGGTTTAACAGCGAGAGGGGGTGGTATGAAGTGCAGTGCCTGGGGTCCTTGCCCGGTTTTAGTAATACTGTCAGCACCGCTTCTCGAAGCAAGGGCGGCAATTCGCCTGTGCTCAGTGTTTCATTGTATACTGTTAAGAGTTGCGGAGCCAGCTGTTGTTTAAAAGCTTTGTAAAAAGCTCCTGTTAACCCATCTAGTCCCGGTGCCTTGGTTCCGTCCAAGGCAGCACTGGCTTGAGTTACCTTCTCTAGCGAAATGGGTTAGCTTTAGAACTCCTGTTGAGCGTTCGATAGCCACACCATCGCAATCCCCTCAAGGTACAAGGTAATCCCGGAGGTGTTGTCCGTGGTTCGGGCCATATATAAGATCTGATAATAGCGTTTGAACTCATGCAGGATATCTTCCCTCCGCTGATCACTATTCCTTTATTGGAGCAAAGCTCCGCTATGTAGTCCTGTTGTCGGTCAGGATGTAGCAGACGCGCCAGTGTTCGTCCAGGTCTCTCTCCCTCCCCATATCGGCCGGCATTGGTGTATTTACCCATGTATAGAATCTTCCTGTTGGCTAGATCCCTGAACTTTGCTAGGAGGTCTGGACGCCGCTTTAGCCAAGTCGCCTTTGTGTCTGCGGCAGCAGATTCTAGACCCCATAGCTTGTTCTTGACGTGCTGCTGTTGAGTATGATGTCTCGCAGGACACCGGTGTGTTTTGAGATGCATACCCCTCGATTTTTTAAAGGCCTCCCTGAGGGTGGCTTGGGTGGAAACCGTGCCAGTGTTGAGTGCAAAATATTCCGTGATGGCAGTCGGCAGCTCACTTCGGAGCACGGGATCTTGTAGGGTATCTCCTTGGAATCTCCAGCTATATGCAGCTGGGCATCCATATGGGATTTCCAATGTAAGTGTGACAGGGCTGTGGTCTGATAATGTGCGGGGGAAGACAGACGTTAGATACCCATAGGGTGGCACTTTTTTCACAGGAACAAATAGTCCAGTCAGGTCCATATTGCGTGGGTGGATGAGTAGAACGTGTGCCTGGGTGAATGCTAGTGGTGCGTGCGCCAAACATCTAATAAAGAGTATGTGTCGGTTATGTGGCGGAATACTCCTCTGGGGCAAGGTTTATCAGTGGGGTGGGTTGTGGTTGAGTCTGCCCGCAGACAGTGTGGCATATTGAGGTCACCCCCCAGAAGTACATAGTCTGCTTCGTAACTGTCCATCCGGACCAATACGTTTTGGAAAAAGTCAGGGTCATCTACATTAGATGCATAAATGTTTACCAATAGGACTCTTTGGTCCACTAGGGTATCTTGGAGTATTATGTAGGATCCATTCGGGTCTGCGTGGTGTGTGTGTCGGATGAAAGGGATACTTCTATGGATGAGGATACATGTGCCTCGGGAGTAAGAGCTGTAGCAGGATGTGAGAAGCTGACTTAGTATATGGTGCTCACTTATTTAAGTGTATAACATACAAAAACATCTCAACAGGCATTATTTTGTTGACAACTATAAACAATTATGTACAAAGCATGTTGCAAGAAACGTGACGGGGGGGGAAAAAAGGGAGACGAGGTCAATAAGCATTGAATGCAACAAATTCTTTTTCCTATATTTGGTTAACAGATCAAAACAAAAGCACTACGCTACATTAAATGTCATGTAACCTGTACAAAACCGTGCACAAGTGCTTGTGATGAAGGTGAACGGCGCAAGTGACAAGTGAAGGGGTATATACAGCGGGAAACGGCCCAGAAAAAAATAATAATATATACAGTGAACTCTTATTGGTACCCATACATTTGATACATTAATAGACAAAATTGGTATTTTGGGACCACAAGGATGGCACCTTGAATTGCGCTGCAAGGTCGACGGAGTTTCGTCCTGTATTGATTTTAGGCCATCGTTAGGACCAGGTTACAAATTTTAAACAAGTGCTTGCTGGAAGGCGAAGGTAAGTGCAACCAGTCTGGTGTCGCACTACGAAGGGTGCTGAAGATTAGTAATGACCACGAAATATCTGGGATACTGAGGAATGAGTTTCGCAATGCCAGGTTGAAAAAATGAGGCGCAATGTTCGCTCTGGGTGCCCAAGGCCGGACTGGGAACAGAAACCGGCCCTGGCAAACTGCTCAGCCGGCCCCCCCTGAAGTGAGGGGGGTGCAGCCCGGCAGTTTGCGAGGGCCGGTTTCGGCCGATTTTGTTACCGGGGGCTGATATTGCCGACCCCCGGTAACAAAAACGGCCCCCCAGGGTCCGAAAACCGGCCCCCACCCTAGCGGCCTACCGGGGAAACGCCCGGTGCCCGCTATGGCCAGTCCAGCCCTGTGGGTGCCGCAGTCAAGGGAGAGAAGGGGGAGTGAAAAATGGTGTTTGAAGTCGCACCCGGTACAGTTGAACAATTGTCAAAACGGTGTGCTAGTACGGACCAGGAATCAATGGTACGTCTCAGGAGTCAATCAGGGGTCCAGGCGGCGCTGGCATGAGTCTGGGTTGTGCGTACTTATGTAAGTGTAGCACCTTGCACTAATCCAGACAACCCTTATGGTGATTTTAGTGGTTTTAGACAACCTTAGAAAGCTCTCTAAGTGGTAGCTGTGGAGAGAAGCCTTCAGGCTTAGTCCAGAAAGAGTGTAAAGCAGCCTGTTTTACCAGACCTTAATCTTATTGGTATAGGTGAAGTGAAAAAGAACCACACAGTGTATTTATAAAAATAGGAATTTATTATAAGACACTCACTAACACATAACAATATCTCCTACCCGGAGATATAACGAAATGCACATAATACTTTGCAAATAAAACAGGTAAGTAGCACAAGCACACAGTGGTCGCCAGGGGGAGACCAAACCATATACTAAAATAGTGGAATGCGAACCACGACTCAAGACAAGAGTGGACCCAGAAGACGTAGAAGAGCTGGGGGACCCAAGGAACCACCCAAAGTGAGCATCTAGGAACCCCACGGAGGTTGTGTGCAGAGTGGGTACACAATCGCGCACTCAATTCAAGTCAATGGGTAAGTTGCGGTTGCAATTTTAAAGAAGAAGGACCCTTCCCAGTGGACCCTGAAGAAACCCCATGGAAGACAGAAGGTTGGCGAGTCACCCCACCAGTGGATACCCTAGGAACCAGGATACCCACACCAGGGAAGCTGGGTGCATAGGTGTGAAGTGACGTCAGAAAGCGCTGTCGAACCAAATGGAGGACTTCAGGAAGATGCAGCTGATGAAGGTTAAAGTGTCCGGTGGAACCCAAAGGTGGATTCAAGTTGAGAAGTACCTGCAAGCAGAGGGGGCAGAGTCTATGCCACTCAGCAGTGACCAGGAGGCACGGAAGACGAATGCCCACCGATGTCAGGAGATGTAGGAGAGTTGACGATGACCTTGGAGCTGCAGCTGTGTGGACCAGGCGACGCGGAGGAAGACCAGGAGACGTTCACAAGCTGTCCCACGCCAGATGTCGAGAGCTGAGGGGTCGGTGTCTGTCGGGAGCACCAACAAGCCTTGGTAACCGCAAACAATGTTGTAGGCAAAATAGGTGCAGTTTCAGGACCAGCAAGGTTCAAGTGGCTCACCACGAGCAGGGGAGTCGGAGTAGACCCCGAGCAAGCAGGGGAGCCCACTGAAGCCAAAGAAGACCCTCGAGAGGACCCACAGGCCGGAGGGTATAGGAGTCGCAAGAGGACCTCGAGCAGCTCACCAAAGATGCAGGCCTACGGTGCACAAGATGCCGTAAGGACGACGATCTTGGCTGCAGGTGATGCTTGAGGCTGGAGCTTCTTGGAGCCCGAAGATCTCTGGTGAAGAGAGTTAACAAGCATTGGCAACGGCAAGTCGACGCAGTGCACAGGGGTTTGGTTCCTGCGGTTCTGACGCGGGATACTGGCCTCAAACTCGGTGAGAGGACAGTGCAGGACTCGAGAGAGAGTTGTAGGACCACCACCTGTGTTGCTGAGCCTTTCGGTGTCCGTGGGAGCCCAGGATCAGCAGACCGGTCAGCTGCGTTGCGGTGCCTGCAGATGCAGGGAAGTGACTTCTTCACTTCAAGGAAGATTCCTTCAGGTGTCTTGGATGTCCACAGGCCTTGGGAGGTTCCTGTATGGAGCACAGGCATGGACGTTGCAGCAGGCTTGCAGAACGATGAGACCAGGAGCAGCAGGAGTTTTCCCAGTTGCAGTCTCAGTGTCCAAGGTGAAGTCCAGCGAAGTACAGAGTGCCCAGTCGGTCGAAGATGAAGTGGTTTCGGATCTGAATCGTGTCCCACGACTGATCTAGGGACCCACCCACAGGTAAGCCCTTAAGTACCCTTAGGAAAGGGTTGGAGATGATTCAGGGGTCCTTCCCAGAGGATGGGCTGGACATTGGGGAGGATACCCCCATGTCCTTTGTCAAGTTTCGCACCAGAGCGGAAGCCACCGGCACCCTGAACTGGTTTGAACTGGAGTTATGTTATGTTAAGGGGTATTTATAAAGCGCACGCACACCAACTGGTCTCTTGGCTCTGGGTTAGGAAGCTACCATTGATAAGGGTCCATGTCTAACTATATGCTCGGGTGAAAAGCCATGTTTTCAGCTTTTTTCTTAAACACATGTAGTCTGTTACTTGTCTAATTGTGATGGGAAAAGAATTCCAAAATCGGGGTCCTTGTATGGGAAAACGTGACCCTCCTGTCCGTTTACGTCTGAATCTAGGGACTACCAATAGATTCATATGCGCAGATCTAAGAGTTCGCTTCGGGGAGTATCTGTGAATCCTTGAGGATATGTATTTGGGGCCTATGCAGTGGATAGCTTTAAAAATGATGCAACCTATTATGAACATGGATCGCTACCCCACTGGGAGTCAGTGAAGCTCTTTCATCAGGGGCCTAATATGGCAGAGCCTAGGTTGTTGGAAAGATGATTCTGGCAGCTTGGTTTTGTATCAACTGTAGCTGATAGTTTTGATTGCTCGGGAGGCCTAGATAGATTGCGTTAGCGTAGTCGCTTTTTGACAGGATCAGGGCGATGATGATTTGAATGCTGGCCTCTCTGCTGAAGAATCTTCTAAATTTCCCAAATCTCCGTAGTTGGAAGAAGCAGGAGGAAGTGACCGAACTTATCTGAGATCTCATGGATAGGTCTGGATCAATTTGTATGCCAAGACTTTTTATCGTGCTCTTAGGAATAGGTGCAGGACCAAGCTCCACAGGCCAGTGAGCGGGAGTCCAGTGAATGAGTTTATTATTGGGGATGACAATCTCTTTTTTTTCCAGAGTTAAGTTTTAATTGGTTGCAGTTCATCCAGTTTCTGATGAACAACATAATATTCCCTAGAAACTCCTTGGAGTCAGCCGACTCATTGATTGTAAAGATCAGCTGAATGTCCTCCGCATAGTTGTAGATTTTTACCTTCTTTTGTTGTAGAGTATGTATTAGGGGTCGAATGTAAATGTTGAAGAGGTGGGGAGACAAAGAGGAACCCTGGGGTACTCCACAGTTCACGCTAACAGTGGCAGAGCTCTGGGGCAATAGCCGGACTGATTGCTTACGATCCTTTAGGAAGTATTTCATCCAGTTTAGGTCGACACCTCTGAGACCCGCTGCAGCAAACGATCTATAAGGATATCGTGATCAACGGTATTGAACGCTGCAGATAGATCTAATAGGATCAAGGCCTGAGTGCAACCCTAGTCAGCCTTTCCTTTTAGGTCGTCCATGACGGATAGGATGGCAGATTCAGTGGAGTGAGAGGGTCGAAAACCTGCCTGATGAGGGTTCAAGAAATTGGTTTCTGCTATGAAGGAGCTCAGGTGTTTGGCTACATGTGCCTCTAGGATTTTGGCCGGAAAAGGGAGGAGAGATATAGGGCTGTAATTGTCCAACTTCTGAGGGTTCACACCTGGTTTTTTTTGGAGCGGAATGATCACTGCTTCTTTGAAAGCTGATGACACAATGCCTTGAGTTAGGGATAAGTTCAATAGGGAGGGGGGGGGGGAGCTTGCCTGGCCCAAAGATGGCCGCGCTTTAAGGTAGCTCCGCAAGCCACAAAATCTATCCTCCAAGATACTGCTTCTCGCTACAACATTCTGCCTCTCTTCACCCCATCAAGAGCTCTAATAGTGCCCCCGACACAACTGGCGGCCAGAACTTCGAGGAAAAGCGACGCCACTGGGGCCCGCGGGGAGTGGCGAGTTCTGGATCGGCTCGGAGGCCTGCACTGAGACGCGGCGGCGGAGCGCACGTACCCGTTTGATCCGACTGCGGCGCTGGGGAGGGGCGGGCTACCCCGAATTACGAGGCGGCAGTGGTCCGAGAGGTGTCCCTCCCCCCCCCACAGAAACGACACTATTGGAGTGACTCGGCCGCCTGCGGGTCACCTGCAGCGGATCCCCGAGGTCGGGCGCGACATCGGGCGGAGCTCCGGATCATCTATACGAGGACATCCTCCCGGCATCCTGGAGGTACGAGACAGCGAGTGCCACCGATCAGCAGCAGGAAGCGATGAGTCCTCTTTGGATTGCCCAGGACCCTGCTGTGCTCCTGGGGGTGGGCAGTGTGGCCTCTGAACAGGCGTGAGGCCTAGGAGTCTTTTGCCCCTCTCCTGAGCCCTGCGGGCTACGCGCCATTCAGAGGCGGGCAGAGACTGGCAGGGACGTCACCCTGTTTCACTGCGGTAGGGTCCTGAGCCTAAGACTTATAGCGGTAGGGGGCCTGTGCTCGCTGAATCTCCAAGAAGGCCTGCCGCGAGTTATATAATGGGAGTAGCGGTCTCCCTTGAAATAAGAGGAACAAAGCGGTACCAAAGACTGCGATTGAGCCAGTGAGGTAGAGACACTTTTGATGTTGTTCTACTAGGCAGAGCACAATGAACTTTTCAGACTGCGCAGGCCCTGCAGCGGTGAGAGTGAGGCGCAATGGCGCATACTGTCTCGTGGGAGGGCGCGACAGTCTGCCTGGTGAGCACGAGACTGGAGTTGTCCTCTGTGCTCCCGTTTGAGGCCTGTTGATAGCTCTGGCATAGCCCCCATAATAGCAGCGCAACAGCTATCAGCTATACCTGGCAGTCACCGTGGAGTGGAGGAGGTAGCAGCTTGACAGGGGCGTTGTCTTTAAAACCGGTGTGCAGACCAGTACTATACCACAGAGATCTCCCACATACTTGTGTCTTGTGAGTAGCAACCATGGGCCCAGAATGCTGCCGTTAAGTGAGTCATGGGGCTTTCGGAAAAATCCCAGTCTAAACTCCCATTCGAGCCACGCAAAACCCCCAGGCAGCAGGACTTAGAGAAAAATGCCTCGGAGTCGGGGTCTGAAATGGGGGACACGGTGGCTGACTCAGACCTGAAGCAGATCTTTTTTTTTTTTAATTTTTTAATATAACAATTTTTATTAAAATAAAGCACAGAGTCATCATTGCGATATCACAGTACATATCAAATATGGTGAATTACAATACTTCAATAATCATGTATTACAGAAATTAGGCGTGGAAGAGATTATCATTCTGTTCTTCTTCGCATCGCCATGTCTTCAGTTGGTGACGTGCAAATCTCCCCTCTAAAGGCGTTCCACCCCCCCATTTCCTGTCCCATTTCTTGGGGCAACCTCGTAATTTGCAAACCTCCTTCTCTGCTATCATGCATCTATCCATTTCCGCCACCCATCCAATCGTGGAAGGCCGTTTATTAGATCCCCATAACATTGCTATAGCCCTTTTTACTAACAAGTATCCCAATGCCACCCATTGTTGCTCAATTTCCGTCAAGTCGGTGGCTTCCCATATATTCAATATTCCCAACCTTGGTGATATTGGAGCTGTTTGCCCAGTGTGTCCTTCATTTTTTTGGTTGCGTTATTCCATAGGGGGCATACCTCAGGACAGTCCCATAAGATATGATAGAAGGTACTATCTTGACCACATCGTCTGAGGCATAATGCGTCCGCCCGGCTGCCTTCTTGGCCAGGAGTACATCAGAGAAATAGGTTCTGTGTAGGATTTTCAGTTGGATAAGGCGAAATCGATGATTTATCGCCGTTTCCCTAAAGGACATTAATGCAGTCTGCCAGTCGTCGTCATCTATTGGCCCTATGTCTGTCTGCCATTGATCCCGAAGAGTCTGAAGGGAGTCAGGTAGGTTATTACAAAGCTTCCGATATGTGCAGGAGATAGCCTTCGTCGGGAGTGGTTCTGAAAGCAAGCGGTCCTCCAGAGGGGAAGAGTCTGGTAAGGAGGATAGGTCTGGAATATTGGTGAGAAGTGCATGTTGGATCTGTAAATATCGAAAAACTTCGCCCGGTGCAAGGGCGTATTTGGTTTGCAGCTCCTTGAAGGTGAGAAGTTTGCCCCTGTGTATTAGGTCCCCTATATTAGTAATATCAATAGTGTCCCATTTATCGAATCCTGTATGATGACAGAGCAGACCCAGCCGCTGAGAGGACCAAAGCGGTGTGGCCTTTGTAAGTTTATTCTCCCATCTCAGGCGCTTGGTGGTCTGGTGCCAAATAGTTACCGTCTGCGACATAGGCCCCAGGTAGCGGCCCCTTTGCGTCTTACTGTAGAGGGCGCCTAAATAACCCTCCCGTCCAGTTTGATAGCGTTCTAAATGAAAGGCCGGATTCGACGGGGAGCCATGGATCCATTGGTTAGTAGCTACTAGTTGTGTAGCCCAATAATATAAGCGCAGATCCGGAAGGGCAATTCCTCCATCGTACCACCCCTTTGTCAGTTTCCGGAGGGCAATGCGAGGCGTCCCTCCATCCCACAATAAATTGCGGAGCTCTCCTTCGATGGCAGTAAAGTAGGTATTGGCAATTGGGAATGGACAGTTTTGGAGCACGTATAAAAATCTAGGGAGCGCAAGCATTTTAAATAGGGCTGCTCTTCCCAGGAGGGACAAGGGCAGTGATCTCCAGTGTTTGACATCGTCTTGTAACCGATGGAGGGGGCCTAGAAGATTACGGTCATAAAATGTTTTTGGGTCGGGCGTAATATAGATTCCTAAGTATTTGAAACCGTTAGTGGCCACTTCAATCTCATACCCACGCGGTAGTTTAGGTGGGGGTCCATACAAAACGTAGACTACCGACTTGGACCAATTGATGGTGTATTCCGCATATTTACCGAAATTGGTAATGACGTTGAGCAGGCTGTTAATTGACGCCCGTGGGGATGCCAAATAGATCAGGATATCGTCGGCATATAGTGAAATTTTATCTTCCTTATCCTCACTCCAGCGCAGTCCACGTATCGAGACAGTACGCCTTATCCAGTGTGCTAGTGGCTCGAGGGTCAACGCGAATAGCAGGGGGAACAAGGGACAGCCTTGTCTGGTCCCTCTCTGCAAGGCAAATGTACGTGATGTGTGATTGTTTACTCTGACTTGACCCAGCAGTGCAGTGTATAGCAGTGCCACCCATTGTTGAAATCGAGGACCAAAACCAAACCTCGCCAGGACCTCAAAGAGGTAGGGCCACTCTATCGAATCAAACGCCATGGCGGCATCTAATGACAATATAACTGCATCTTCCTGTAGATATGGCTGCCTGCCAAGGACATTGTGAACTCGACGGATATTTAAAGCGGTGTTACGGCCTGGTACGAACCCCGATTGGTCGTCATGGATCAGTGAGGGGAGGACTGTGATCAGTCGGGACGCGAGGAGTTTGGCTAACACCTTGGCTTCTGAACTTATTAAGGATATGGGCCTATACGATCCACAATCGGTAGCCGGTTTGCCGGGCTTATGTATAACGACAATAGACGCTAGTCTTTGATCCAAGGGAAGGACACCCTGCTCCAGATTCTCTTCGTACATGTTTTTGAGGTGTGGGGCCACCTTAAGGGCCATTCCCTTGAGGAATTCGATCGGGATCCCATTGGGCCCCATTGCCTTCCCCGAGTTAATAGCAAATATGGCTTTACAGATTTCTTCTGCTGTTATATCTGCATCTAGGGCTTCCTTATCACTATCTAAAAGGGTGGGTAGGGTCATTTCATCAAGGAGCTGACGTGAATCTTCCGAGGAGGTGATGGTCTTGGAGGTATATACCGCCTCCAGATGGTTTGCAAATATTTCTGCCACATCTTGTGGGTCAGTTATCTGCCTCCCGTCCTCTAGTAGGAGTTCTGGGACCCATCTAGCCGCCTGATCTCGTCGCTCTAGCCATGCCAGCATTTTCCTGAAGCAGATCTTGACGACGATGCAGCGCAGTTTGACTAAAATCGCCGGGAAGATCGATGCCCTCACCTTCAGGATGGATAGAATGTCCGAGCGACTGGACAAACCTTTGGAGAGGCTAGACACTGTGGAGAAAAGAGTTTCGGACACAGAGGACACGCTGAATATCACTTTGAGCACAACCACAAAATTAGACAAACTTTTACTCTCCGTTCAATCCAAAGCAGAGGATTTGGAAGCGCGCTCAAGGAGAAATAATGTGCGCATCGTTGGCATAGCGGAATCCACAAACATACAGAACATGGAGCTCTTCATTGAACAATTACTGGTAACGTTATTGGGCAGAGGCACAAGTTACTAACTTGTGTAACGATATATCTGTAAGAGACAGTAGTTAGTGACAGATTCCTTACCTTAGAATATCCCCAGGCGTCAGGCTGGATCCGGAAAGTTTTTGCGTAGCAGTACCCTTGCACGTCGGTAGGCGGCGTCGTGCGGCTCCGCGTCCGTCGTCGGCGTCGTGATCGCCGGGATGACGTCGCGGGCAGTACTTAGACGCCGCCCCTGCGCGCTGACGTCAGTTCTGTACACGACTTTCCGCGACAGGAACGCAGAGCCATGCAAGAAGCTGACATAGGTGTCTGAAAAATACTAGGGCCCTGAAAGGGATGTCCTTAACCCTAGAAATCAGTTCGCAGAATGGGGAGGATGGGTGGAGCGGTAAGGAATCTGTCACTAACTACTGTCTCTTACAGATATATCGTTACACAAGTTAGTAACTTGTGCATCTGAAAGAGACACGTTAGTGACAGATTCCTTACCTTAGAATAGATACCCCAGCAATACCAACCCCGGTGGTGGGTCTGCGAACAAAGATCAGACAAGGAAGTCCCGGAGGACAGAACGGCCAAAGAAGCCGTCCCTCCGGACCTGACTGTCAAGGCAGTAATGCTTGGTAAACGTGTGCAGCGAAGCCCACGTAGCTGCCTGACAGATATCCTGCAGCGGAACACCGCGGCCTAAAGCCGTGGTAGCAGCCGTTGCCCTGGTGGAATGGGCACGCAGCCCAACAGGAGGCTCCTTCTTAGCCAAAGAATAGCAGGCTTTGATACACAAGGTTACCCAGCGGGAGATGGTTCTCTTGTGCACCGCCCGACCTTTTTTGGCGCCCACGTAGCCAACAAAGAGCTGGTCATCCACCCGGAAGTGTAGTGTGCGGTTGATATAAAAGGAAAGCGCACGTTTTGGGTCCAGACGGTGGAGCCTCTCTTCCTCTCTGGAAGGATGCGGAGGCGGAAAGAAGGTGGGCAAAGTGATGGTCTGCCCAATGTGGAAGGCAGTAACCACCTTTGGCAAGAAGGACGGACGCGTCCTAAGAACAACCTTGTCTGGATGGACAGACAGAAAGGGAGGTTTGCATGATAGAGCCTGGAGCTCACTCACCCGCCGAGCGGAGGTGATGGCTACCAGAAAGGCAGTCTTCAGAGTCAGAAGACGAAGAGGACAGTTATGTAGAGGCTCAAAGGGAGCGCACATAAGAAAGGTAAGAACCAAGTTCAAGTCCCACTGAGGCATCACAAACGGAACAGGAGGGAAGAGGTGTGTAATGCCTTTTAGGAACCTGTTAACAACAGGGGACTTGAAAAGGGAGGGCTGATCAGGAAGCCTGAGGAAGGCCGAGATGGCACAAAGATAGACCTTGATGGTACCCAGGGCAGAACCCTGTTGGGCCAGGGAAAGAAGGAACAGAAGAACCTCAGAAAGAGGGGCAGAGAGAGGGTTCACAGCCTTTGCTGTGCACCATGCCACAAACTTGTTCCACCTGCAGGCGTATACCACCTTAGTGGAGGGACGCCTGGCTGCCAGAATCACATCACAAACTTCGGGAGGCAAGTCGAAAGGAATCAACTGCCGCCGCTCAATCTCCACGCAAGCAGGTGGAGGCTGGACAGGTTCGGGTGGAGGACCGTCCCCTGCTGCTGCGACAGAAGATCCTCCCGAAGAGGCAGACGGATCGGGGGATCGACGCTCATACTGAGTAGCTCGGGATACCAAACTCTTCGAGCCCAGTCCGGAGCCACAAGGATGACTTAGGCCCGGTCGCGCCGAATCTTCTTCAACACTCTGGGTAGAAGTGGTATAGGTGGAAAGGCGTACAACAGACCGCAACTCCACTCGCGACGAAAAGCGTCGCCGAGCGAGTGCCGCCTTGGAAATTCCAACGCGCAGAACTGATGACATTGCGCGTTCTCTTCGGTGGCGAATAGATCTAACCAAAGCTCTCCCCACTGTAGAAAGAGTCCTTGCGCCACTTCCGAGTGAAGACGCCATTCGTGATCCATCATGCACCTGCGGCTGAGTTCGTCCGCCCTGGCGTTCAGGGAACCTGCCAGGTGTTGAACCATCAGGAAAATGCCCTGATGTTCCAGCCATGTCCAGAGGCGCAGAGCCTCCTGACAGAGGGTCCACGACCCCACCCCGCCTTGTTTGTTGCAGTACCACATGGCGGTGGTGTTGTCTGTGAACACCTGCACTACCTTCCCTTTGACAGAGGGAAGGAATGCCTTGAGTGCAAGTCGGATCGCCCGGAGCTCCAGAAGGTTGATATGGAGCCGGGACTCCGCCGGAGACCAGAGGCCTCTGATCTCCGCCTCTCCCATGTGACCGCCCCATCCCAGAAGGGACACGTCCGTCACAACTGTGTGCTCTGGCTGGGGAACGGAGAGGGATCTGCCCATGACCCATTGCCGGTTCGAGAGACACCACTGCAACTGTTTTGCAGTCCCCTCCGAGATCTGGACGTGATCGGACAGGTTGCCCTGGTGCTGCGCCCACTGGAACTTCAGGTCCCACTGCAGAGCCCGCATATGCCATCTGGCATGATCGACCAGCAGGATGCAGGAGGCCATAAGGCCCAGCAGCCTCAGGGTCATCCGTACCGAAACCCAGGATAAAGGCTGAAAGATCGGAATCATAGCCTGAATATCCCGGACTCGCCGTTCGGGAGGATAGGCCCGAAACTGCGTCGTGTCCAGAACTGCTCCGATGAAAAGGAGCTGTGGAGAAGGAATCAGATGCGACTTCGGCACATTGATGGAGAACCCCAGCGAGTGCAGGAGTTCGGCCGTAGTCTGGAGGTGGGAGACGACTGCCTGGGACGAGCCCGCCTTCAGCAGCCAGTCGTCGAGGTAGGGGAAGACTGGAACCCCTGCCCGGCGCAGATGAGCTGCGACCACCGCCATCACTTTCGTGAACACCCGAGGGGCACTTGTAAGGCCAAAAGGGAGCACAGTGAACTGAAAATGCTCGAGGCCTACCGTGAACCGCAGGTAACGCCGGTGGGCCGGCAGGACGGGGATGTGAAAATAAGCGTCCTGCAAGTCCAACGCTACCAGCCAGTCTCCAGGGTCGAGGGCAGTCAAGACCTGAGCTAGGGTGAGCATCTTGAACTGCTCCTTCCGGAGGAAGCGATTGACGTTCCGGAGGTCCAAGATAGGACGCATGTCCTCCTTGTCCTTTTGGGCACCAGAAAGTAGTGGGAGTAGCAACCACGTCCTACTTCTGGGGTCGGAACATGCTCGATGGCCCTCTTGGCCAAGAGGGCCGTGACTTCCTTCTGCAGAAGCACCAAGTGAACCCCTGACATGCGGTGGAATTGAGGTGGCATGGCTGGGGGGTGGTCTCGAAGGGGAGGGAGTAGCCCCTTCGGACAATGTCCAAGACCCACCTGTCCGAGGTGATGGCACGCCAGTGGTGAAGGTGATGGCGGACCCTGCCCCCTACTGGCGTGCTGTGCACCTGAAAGGAAGGACTAGGAGGGCTTGGAGGCCGCGGACGGGGCGGAGTTGGTGGCCTGACCCGCACGCTGGTTGCCCGAACCGCTACGGCGGTAGCCACGTCCTCGGCCACGGGAAGACGCTTGCTGCGCGGGCCGGTGGCTGGGCAGCGGACGTGACTGGGCGCCCCTTCCGTGGCCACGAAAGGGGCGAAAAGCAGAGGTTAGCGGAGGGCGCACAACAGAAAGGCCCAGGGACTTGGCAGTAGCCCGTGAGTCCTTAAAACGCTCCAGCGCATGGTCTACTTTGGAACCAAAAAGACCGACTCCATCAAAGGGCATGTCCATGAGTGTATTCTGGACATCACCCGAGAAACCAGTTGTTCTCAGCCAGGCGTGGCGACGCAGCGCCACCGTCGTTGCAAGCGATCTGCCCAGCGAGTCGGCGGTATCAAGGCCACATCGTATGGTGTACTTTGCCGCATCCCTACCTTCCGCAATGGTGCGGGTAAGCAGTGTCTGGACCTCCTCAGAACACTGGGGCAAAACAGCCGCCACCGAATCCCACAGGGAGTGGGTATATCGGCCCAAAAGGCAAGCGGTGTTGACGGACCGCAAGCCAGCACTGGAGGAAGAAAAAGCCTTCTTCCCAAACTGGTCCAGGCGTTTGGATTCCCTATCCGGAGGGGCGGTAAGGAAGGCGGTTTGGGAGGCAGAGGCTTGGACAACCAAGCTCTCGGGGGTGGGATGTTGAGAGAGAAACACGGGGTCGCCCGGAGCAGGGCGATGGCGTTGGGCCATGTTCCTATCCACAGGAGCCCCTGTGGTGGGCTTGGACCAGGTGCCCAAAAGAACGTCAGACAGTGCATCATTAAACGGCAGCACAGTCTCCGAGGAGGAAGCTGCCGGCTGAAGCACTTCCGTCAGGAGATTAGTCCTGACAGCCACAGTAGGCAATTGGAGGTGCAAGGCTCCAACTGCTCTACGCAACATTGTTGCGAAATTTGCCCCTTCCTCCGTAGCCACGGGAGGAGACAGCATGCCAGTGTCAGGGGAAGTGTCTAGACCACTGGCATCCCCAAGTTCCTCTGCCCAGTCCTGATCATACTCACACTGCTGTGTGAGAGGGTCTTCCGACCCCTCCCAGCTCTCCTGGCCCTCCTCTGGTTCAAAATATGGAGGAGGAGCGACATCTGGGACTCAAGGTCTCATCGGCGCCGGAGCCGGCGTCGAGCGACGTCGGTCCGGCTCCATGTCCGGAACCGGAGAGATTCGGGGAACGACGCCGCCCGGAGCCCCGGGCGGCGTCAGGAACGGCACCGGGGACATCGGCGCCAGCTGAGGCGTGGTTAGGTGAACCGGCGTCGATCGGGGTTGCGGTACCACCGGAGCCGGGATCGAGGCCGGGACCGGAGCCGAGGCCGGGATCAAGGCTGGCGGGACAGGCGATGCCGGGACCGGAGTAGTCGGCGACACCGGAGCAACCGCATCAGGGCCCGCGGGGCCCGAAGGCGCACCGGAGGGACCTTGAGGCCCGAAGAGGCGGGCCATGGCCGACAGGAATTCCTGTATCTCGGCCGGCGTCGCCCCCGAACCCGGGAAGGACGGGTAATGCGGGGGCGGCGCCACAGGCACATCCGGAGCCGCGGGGACGGTGCCGACAGGGGCCTCAGCTGAGTCGCGAGACCGGCGAGGCGAAGTCTTAGAGCGATGGTGCTTTTAGACTTCTTGTGCTTCGACTTACCCGAGGAGTGCGAAGACTTGGACTCCGACGACCGGCGGGGGCTCCGCGACCGGCCCCTCGACCTCTCACGGGACCGGGGCTTGGTGCGGCGCGGAGCCGACTGCCGGACCTCGAGGAGCTTTCGAGACCGCTCTCGCAAAGCCTTCGGGTGTAAGGCCCGGCAGTCAGGGCACGACTTCGTGTCGTGGTCTCGGCCGAGACAGTAGAGACACTCTAACTGCGGGTCTGTGATCGACATCATTCGACCACAGACGTCGCATGGCTTGAAGCCGGGCATCCCTACCGACTCCTAGGAGTCGAGAAGACTCGAAAAGAAACAGTGAAAAAATCACCAAAAATTTAGTCAAAAATTGATTAGGGCACTGCTCTTCCCGGATCTGCGCTTACTGGCGCGGAAAAAGAAGAACTGACGTCAGCGCGCAGGGGCGGCGCCTAAGTACTGCCCGCGACGTCATCCCGGCGATCACGACGCCGACGACGGACGCGGAGCCGCACGACGCCGCCTACCGACGCGCAAGGGTACTCCTACGCAAAAACTTTCCGGATCCAGCCTGACGCCTGGAATCTGTCACTAACGTGTCTCTTTCAGATAAACATTTTCAAGCATGTACATTAGAGAACGCGCGCATCGTTCCCTGGCTCCCAGGCCGGTGCCGGGCACCCCTCCTGGTCCTATCATCGCAAGGGTACTTAACTATAGGGGCAGAGACGCTACCCCTAGGAAAGCCAGGGAGCTACAATGATTGAGATATGAGGACATGGACATATCCATCTATCCAGACTTCACGCAGCAGGTGCAGGAGGCGCGACGTCAGTTTATGCCAGTAAAACGCAAGCTTCAAGATCTTAATTTGGACTACGATATGTTCTATCCAGCAAAGTTGAGAGTGCACGCAGATGGGAAGGCGCATGTCTTTAATGATCCTAAGCAAGCACTGCAATTTTTAAAAAAAAGATACGGCGGCAGGCCCAGAGGGGTGTCCCCGAGGTCTCGAGTGGCGCAGGATGACGCTTCACCAGACACTGGGGAACAGTGAACTGTGATTCTCAATAATCTTGATTGGACCTGGGGGAGGGGGTGCCATGGTTGATCTTCCTCTGGTGGATGGTGGCCACTAGTTGGCGTTACCTCTCTTGGTTAGCCATAAAATAGACATTGACTCCTCCAGTGATAGGGGTGAAGAAGTACATTTGTGGATGGCCTCACTGGGGTTGCTCGCCTCAGATGTTAGCATTCCAGATCACGCCCCAAGCCTACAACAGTGCATTAAATCAAGGAGGGGCGGAAGGTCGTGCGAATGATGGGGCTAGGGGAGGGACCTAAGCGGCTAAATATGAGAGAAGCAACGTAGATAGCTTGCAGTGTGGGCTCAGGAGGCTCAGTACTAGTCGGAATGCGGGCAACATCTGCCCCACTGTGTAACCCACTTGGTGTATTTGGGGTTGTTATCGTTATTAATTGTTTGAATGTTTCTATCATGAGGCAAGATTGGAGGGGACGGGTGGGTACGGGGTCGTCTATGCTTAGTTGGGGGAAGGCATAGCGTGGGAGGGGGCTGGTTAGGGGTAAAGGGTCTCATCCTAATTCAAGGGGTACGTTCATGGAAAATCAGGCTGGCAGGACACAGTACTGCCGAGACTAGAATCTCGAATCTATATGCAGATGATTCCACATTGAAACTCCAAATAAGGTGAATAGAAAAATTAAGCTCTGGACATGGAATGTCAGAGGATTAAATGACCATAGGAAGCTCCGTAAGGTAGTAGCCTCCCTGAAAAGGCACCAGGTTGATGTCGCATTGATACAGGAAACACATCTAACTCCCCAAAATACGATGTTGACCCCGAGGAGACTACAGGGCCAATTCCACGCAGCAGGCTTCACCTCGCACGCAAGAGGAGTACTCACTTGGGTTAATCCCAAATCAGGCCTAACATTGCAGGATGAGGCGACTGATCCTAATGGCAGGTTTGTTGTAACTAGGTGCCGTGCTGAGGAATTTGGAGCTAGATTGGTGAACATATATGGTCCTAACTATGATGACCCGCAATTTTATCATGCACTGGGGGTGCGCTTGCTCAGGGCAGACGACCTTCCGCAAATCTGGGGGCGGGGAGTGGGGGGGGGGGACTTCAATTGCATACTAGACCCCACCAATGACAGGTCTAGGGGCCAGCCCAGGCGGCCGGCGGCTGCAGCAGGAGCTATCACGGACTTGGAGCAGCTGGGGTTGGTCGATGTCTGCCCTAATACCTCCCAAGAGTTTACACATTATTCTGCCCCTTACGACACTCGCACTAGGATTGACTACTGGTTGATATCCAGAAGTCTTCTCCCCCAGGTCGCAACTTGCGAGCCCCTACCTAGGACCTACTCAGATCACTCACCGGTTCTGTTAGAATTTGAAATACCCGTAGAACGCTTTGCACCATTCACATGGATGTTTCCCCCTTACTCCTTGCTAGACCAGGTGTTTCGCGCGGAAATGGTCACGGCCATTGAGTCCTTTTTCAGGGAGAATATTGGGTCAGTCACCTCCTTCTCGACAGCTTGGGAAGCCTTCAAGGTGTTCATTAGGGGTGAGACTATATCAAAGCATGCTGGGGTACTGTGTTCGATTCAGAATAGGCTCACAAGACTAGAGACAGTAATAGCATGTTTGGAACAGGAACACCAAAGGACTGGCGACAAGAAACGCTTAGACGGCATTAAACATACCCTAGAAGAATACCAAGACACAGCTGAAAGTGAAGTTAAACACCTGGGCAAATATGCAACAGCACCAATATATGGGGAGGGCGAGCACCCTGGCGCCCTGCTTGCCAATCTACAGCGCCCTCAAAGGGACGCTAGCACCATAGTCAAGGTTGCTGGGGAGGATGGTAGAATGATCCACGATTTGACAGGAATTGCTGACAGATTCCGCAGATATTATGCGAAGCTGTATAGATCTCGCATAACCCATGATGATAGCGCAACAGATGAATACTTAGCACAAATACAGATGACGTGGCTTATAGACCCCACAGAGAGTATCTCATGGCCCTTTGGACCCTAGGGAGGTACGGGTGGCATTGACATCATTGAGGGGTGGGACGGCTCCGGGATCGGATGGACTGGCTGTCGCTTTTTATAAAGCCTTTCAGGACCTACTTATACCGCATCTCGTCTCTTTGTTTGAGGAGATGGCAGAGAGTAAAGTGATGCCCCCTTCAATGAGAGAGGCTATAATAGTCACCCTTCTCAAGCCCGGGAAACCCCTAATGACTGCTCTTCCTACAGACCCCTGTCTCTGTTAAATGTAGACACGAAACTTTTTGCTAAAGTACTGGCCAATCGAATAACACCCCTGATCCCTAGCCTGGTGGGAGTGGAGCAGGCTGGCTTCGTTCCTGGGTGCAATTTAACATCAAATCTTAGAACCGTCTTTGGCGCGATTCAGCATATAAACCCGAAAATGAAAACAGCAGCAGTCTTTCTAGAGGCTGAGAAAGCGTTTGACTCAGTGGAATGGCCCTTCATGGAGGCGGTTCTGAGACGTATTGGAGTAGGTGAGGTCTTTCTCCAGCTTGGAAAAGTACTGTACGAAGCTCCGGTAGCCAGAGTCAGAATGGGAAATAAAGTAACTACTCCTATCTCCATTTCTAGAGGTACCCAGCAAGGATGTCCCCTGTCTCCTTTACTATATGCGCTGGTTGCTGAGCCTCTGCTGTGCGCTCTTTGAGAATATCATAGTCATAGAGGGGTGCGCTTCCCAGATTACAAATTGATAGCTTCAGTTTATGCGGATGACATGCTCCCATATGTCAGAGATCCCGCTCCTCACCTCACCCCAGTGTTAACAGAGGTGGTTCGCTTTGGACAGTTGTCTGGCTTAAAGATTAACAGGACCAAATCCCTAATTTTCCAGTTAACCCCGCCCACGCAACCAATTCTCATGGAATTCCCATTGCAGTGGACCACAGATTCGGTCCGATACCTAGGTCTACAAGTGCACACCGACTCAGAGGTAGTCCTTACTGACAACTATGGGAAAGCCCTGGGTAGGCTTGAGGAGGACGTGGCCAGATGGATAATATTGCCCCTCTCATTGATGGGACGGATTTCATTAATGAAGCTGGTCGTCCTTCCAAGACTTTTATTTCTCTTTCAAAATATCCCCATGTTACTTCCAGGGCACATATTCTCCAAGATGAGATCGCTCTTGATCAAACTAGCCTGGGCAGGTAAACAACCCCGGGTCAAGTGGGAAACTCTCTCCTTACCATACTCCAAGGGAGGCCTTAATGCCCCGGACCAAGAATTATATTATAGGGCAGTCCAGTGCTCACACGCTCACGCATGGATGCATGGCCCAGAGTCCCTTCCGCACACGGACAGAGAAAATCGCAGCTGACCCAGACACTCTACCTCAAGTGCTATTTCAGATGCCCACTAGAAAACACAGCATACTGGATTCACTAAATCCCACCATACATGCCTGGCGCAATCTACTTGATAGGCAAGCGGGTGCGTTAATGTACTCACCCTCGATACCCCTAGAATGGTGCACCTGGCTCCCAATAGGTAAAGAAAGGGAAGTTTCAAATGCTCTGCATAGGGTAAACATTACAGAAGTAGGTGACCTGTTCAGGGACGGGGTATTACGTAAATGGAAGAATATATTAGCTGAGGGGCATTCCCCTTCACCTCTGGTTCACTATCACCACTTCAGAGTTAAACACACATTGAGAGCACAATTAGGGGAACGTTTTCAGGAACCTCCTGAAGTTCTAGCCCTCACGCATACTATCCGATCTTTCACCCCTTCCAAGATGGTCTCTAGGATTTATAATATCACGCAAGAAAACAGAAGGGCACTGCACTCGAAAGTGCGGCTGGACTGGCAGAGGGATTTGGCACGAATAATTGGAGATAACGATTGGCGATATTGCTGTGAGGCGACTAGACAAATATCGTTGAATGGCAGACATCGCCTCATTCATTTTAAATATATCAAAAGGACATACTATACTCCAGAAAGGTTGTTCAGATATGGCCTGCGAGATTCTGCTTCCTGTAATTGCTGTGCAGAGCCAGTCACCAGCTTTTTACATGCAGCTTGGAGCTGCCCAGGAATATTACAATTTTGGGAGAAAATATTCCACATCCTAAATGAAATCACCGGGCTCATGCTCATCCCAGACCCTTTTCTCGTGTTGCTGGGGTATAAGGCAATCAATAAAGATGTTCGACGGCTGGTGGCGATGCGATGGGCCAGGGGCCCGACGCCAACCACAGATGAGTGGACTAAAGACATGATTTACTGTAATATCCAGACTGATGCCTATAGTGAACTCCTACCTAGGCTAGAGCAAGAGCTTATTGGAGCCTAGTCCAGCAATACCTGGAGGGTAAAGAAACAGGAGAACTGGGGTTGCGCTAACTGCTCGAGCAGAAGGTGGGGAAGGGGTAGCAATGCTAGATTAATTGGGAAACTGTGAGTGGCTCCACATTGCTATTGACATGTGAAACCTTATGGAATGTCCCGAAAGAACAATTACGGACAAATTTACTTCAATGTTGTAGGAGAGTAGGATCTGCCTCTTATGTTGCCCCCACTTTTTTTCTGATGTTAGCACTGGTTTCTGGCTATAGTCTGGCTGGGTCCCTGCCAATCAGGGCCCCAGCCTCTCTGTTCTCTCTAAACGACATGGAGTGCACTCTAGGTGCACTAGTGATTGGATACTGTGGTGCCTTATGAGTCCCTAGTATATGGTACCTTAGGTGCCAAGGGCATAGGTACTTCACAGGCCTACCAGGGGCTGCAGCATGTGTTATGCCACCCCTGGGAAGCAGTCTGAATCTGACACCACAGGCCTGCTACTGCAGCCTGGGTGAGGTGGTGCTAGCACCCCTCACTGAGATATAGGTTTCCTATATCTCTCTTGCACACACATATAAACCTATCAGTCACCCCTAAGGCAGGCCCTATCAATCCTGAGGGCAGGGTGCTTGGCTTCTATGTGAGGGGGTGCCTCTGCATGAGCAGGGCCCCTCCGCAGTTCTCAGAGTCCATTCTCTGGTGCTGTTTGTGGATGCGGTTAAACCATATACTCTTAAGTGCATTATATCCTCGCGGTAAATGCTAACTTTGGAATGGCTGCATCAAAACATGTCGTGTTTGGTGTCAAACATCTTGGAATACTACCCCCCCGCCAATCCTGGCAGCGGGGGTAGCATTCCACCCTTCTAGAGGGATAAGACATGTGCCTGCTGTGGAAACGCGGTAGAATCCTAAAGAGCCCTGGCATCACAAAATGGATGCCACCAGTCACAGACACTGGGCTGCCCTCCTGCTGATGACCGAAACTCACAGTGGAGGAAGCCCAACAATAGGCATCCTGTCACAGGGAGGTGTGACCACCTCCCAGACAGGGTTTAGTGTATTGGGGCTGGGTGGGTGCACTCTTAGAGTGCTTTGAAGTCCTGCACTGGGGGAGCAGAAGGCTCCTCTGTGCATATGCCAGTTCAAACCAGCTCAGGGGCTACCTGCCCCTGCTCTGGCGCGAAACTGGACAAAGGGAAGTGGGTGTAACCACCCCCTCCCTTGACCTTCCCATAGGTGGGGTCATAGAGCTAGTCCATCCCCTCTTTTAGTATAAGAGGGGGAACCTTGCCATTGCAAAGCAGATAACCCCTGGACGACGCTCTACAGAAGAATCCTGGCCCTTCGACGTTCCACTACCTTTGAAAGACAGAAGAATCTCCTTTGGAGTCAAGGAGTGACTCCCCTGCTTGGCAGGCACCAAAAACGACAACGACGGTCGCAAACTACGCCGCTCCAGCCGGAGTCCGAAGTCCCTGCAGCCCAAGAAGTGGATTTCCTGACTTCTCCAAGGCCATCGTGAGTCCCCAGCGAAGCTGAGGCAAGTGGACCCCACGAGTAACGAGGAACCGCGACCCCTGGGTACCGTGCACTATTGTCGAGTGCAACCCCTTCACAACGTTCCACGAACTTGTGCTTTGGACCACGTGTGGTCCCGACCTCTAGCAGGAATCCCTCCGAAGATCAGAGGCCTACACTGTCCCGAGTGACCGTGGGCCCCTGTTGAGTGATTCCGCCCGAGGTGTCTTCGCGATCCCTTGCCAGCCGGCTCGTGGGTCCCCAGAAGACTTCTTAAAGAAACCAAAGGGCTCCCTGGTTGCTCCAGGCCTGCCCTGACTTACCCTCGCTGGGTGAGTCCCTCAGACCTTGCTGGTCTGTGCCATCGACTTTTCTTCATCTCCCCGAGACTTGCTGTTGCCAAGGCTTGTTGGCTCCAATCGAGTTGCCGACACCGCAGTAAGCTGCAGACTTCGTGGGACACACAGAATCCAGCTCCTGGTCGTAGTTGACGCCTCCTGGACCTCGTGGCTGAAGAGTCAAGGCACCCACAACCGACCTGAATCAACCGACGACGGTGGGCATCCATCTTCCTTGCCTCGAGTCACTGCCAAGTGACTTTGAACACTGTCCCCTCTGCTTTCAGGTCATCCTTCTTCAGAATCCAGGCTTGGATTCCACCGGACACTTCTTCAGCTCCCGCAAGCAGCAAGTCTTCTTTGTTCGCCATTGAAAACGACGCCGCGACCCGACACCAAAGGACACCTATGCACCCGGCTTCCCTGGGTGAGGTAACTCCAGCACTACGGTGCTCCTGTGGGTGTGGGCCCTAGAACTACTTACCCTGTAAGTGACTTGCTTGTAGGTTCTCCCGAAGTCTCCTAGAACTCTTAATTTCCAACCGCGACTTGCCCATTGAAGTTAACGGCGATCCGCGCCTGTGTATCCACACTGCACGCGTCCCCCGTGGGTCCTTTACTTACCTGCCTTGGGTGGTTTCGTGAGGCCCCAGCACTTCTGAAGGCCCTAGGCCTTGTCTCCTTGCAAGTCGTTGTTGCTAAGTCCCTTTTTTAGTATATGGTCTGGTACGCCCCTAGGGCCCCAGCCATATTTTGTGCTTAACTTATTGTGAAACGTTGATTTGTGCATATGTTTGTCTTCTAATCTCATAAAGAGATTAGTAGAGAGTTATTTAGAAATAAATACATATATATTTGATATATATACCTGTGTGGTGTCTTTTCATTTGGTGATTCAAGAGATTATATGGTAAAACAAGCTGCTTTACATTCCTTCAAGACTTAGCCTGAAGGCTGCTCTCCACAGCTACCACTAGGATAGCTTTCTTTAAAAGGTTGTCTTAAACCTATCTACCATAAGAGTCGATTTGCCCTGGTGCAAGGTGTCCACTTTAATTAGTGAACAGCATATACCAGGCCAACTTCTCACAAATGTGGTCTATATATGAGGAACATGATGCATCCGGTAACAATAGCCTGAACTGTACCCTTGTAATGACAATGTATAATTATTTTTTGTTCTGTTAACCGAAAAATCAATCAAGAACAAATACATTATTTTTTTAAACGCTCAATAGGGAGAGGATACTCTCTGGAAAGGAAGTAAAAATTAGTTTTTGTATATAAGGAGGGCAAACATCATTGGGAGAGCCCGATTTTAGTTTGCTAAATAGTTCCATGAGTTGTTCTTTGTTTAAGCAGGGAAAGGTGGCCATGGTATTAGTATTATTATTTTAAGGTGGGTTTTGCGTATCCTTGTGACTAGAATCTATGCATTCTTGTAATTTCTTTATTTTGTCTAAGAAGAAGGAGTATGCAAGGAGTAAGAAGGAGTATGCAAGGAGGGCACCAAATGTGCCCTTCAAGCAGTCTCAGTGGCGCTGGCAAGCGCCCCAACCCTGCCCCAATACACTAAACCCCGTCTGGGAGGTGGTCACACGTCCCTGTGACAGAATATCTTTTGTTCTGCCTTCCCCTGCTCGAGCTTGGCTCAGCAGCAGGAGGGCAGAAACATCTCTCTAGTCGGCAGCAGCCCTAGCTTGCTGTCCGGTTCTGGAAGACTGGTACCGGGAGCACTGAGGGCCTCCCGGAGGAGCTTTACAGTGCATGGAATCATACCTTCCACACCGTCTATGGTGTGGGGGTATGATTCCAACATGTTTGATACCAAACATGACAAGGTTCTTTACAGCCAGTTTAGAGATGGTCATCGCGTAGTGACGGATGGCCACTCTATATGTTGTAATGGCTGATGCACTTACAACCCGCGAGAATGGACTCCGAAGGTTGTAGGGGTGCCCCGCTCATGCAGGGGCACCCTCAACCTTAGAACCGAGCACCCTGCCTTCAGGATTGAAAGGCCTGCCTTAGGAGTGACTTATAGGTTTTAAGTGTAGTGACCGCAGATATAAGAAAACTTCTATCCGTCGTAAGTGGTGTTAGCACCAGCTTACACAAGCTTCAATGGCAGATCTGTAGTCCCAATTTGAGTGGTCTCTCATGGGTGGAATAATACATGCTTCAGCCCATGGAAAACCCCTGGTATACCTATGCCCTGGGTACCTAGGTACCATATACTAGGAACTTAGAAGGGCACTGCAGTAGCCAATCTAGAGTGTACCTAAGTACTCACCATGTCCAATTTAGGGGAGAAAGCACAGAGGCTGGGGTCCTGGTTAGCAGGATCCCAGCCAGATTTGTCAGATACAGCATAACACCAGGCAAGAAGTGGGAGTAACCATAAAAGCAGATCCTACTTTCCTACACAGGAGAAGTATCAGTGGGAGCCCCATTGCTTAGCAAAGGTATGGTCTTGTCGGGGGGGATAGGTGCATTTCCAATAGGAAAGCAATTTTAATATTGTGTCTCTGTAGATAAGAGAGCACCTGTTTGCCTTTTCGTGGATTGTTGATACCACGAATATTCCAGGTCATAACAGTGAGTTCAAGTCCCTTGGGCGTCATAGGTCTCATAGAAAAGCTGGAATAGGAGCAGATTTGTCGGGGAATATCGTGGGATGGCTTGTGAGAAAAGGTGTGTGATGCATCACAAAACAACAAAAGACAATTAGGTTACTAACTCCAAATAACAAACCCAACCTACCTACCTACCCCCACTAGATTAAATGTCATCCAGTGAATCCTAGTCGTATAAATAAAATATATAAACAAAAAAATTCCGAATTTAAAACAGGTGGTGAACACCATAGGGGTGCAGCGGCACTCCAATCATGGCAGCTCCTCTGGACATGAGATTTCTATACGGTAGTCGTGCAACCACTGGTGGGGAATGATTACGGACCTCTAATGCAGAGCTACAGGATATAGAACATATAAAGTCAGAGGAGTTCGTTCGGTTGATGACGTGTACTCGGATCCCCCAGAGTCTGCATAGTACAACTCACAACGACATGCGTTGTTGGGGAGGATTGTCTCGAGCGGTCCGTTCCTAGGATTGGGGATGGTGAAAGCTGTGCCGGTGGAGACTTTGCCCTGATCTCCTTGCAGAAAGCCGCCACATCTGCTGGTGTAGCCATAATTTTTATGCGACCTTTATGTTCTATTCGTAGGCGCGCTGGGTACAGCATGGCATATTGGACTCTCAATTTGCGCAGAGGGTTCTTGGCGCCCGCAAATTTACGTCTGGCCTCTTGTACCATGGGGGTGAAATCCGGAAATAAGGAAACATTGGCGCTTTGATACCCGAGGGGGTCTTGTTCACGTGCTAGCCAGAGGGCAGTGTCTCTGTCTCCGTAATTAAGCAGGCGCACTAGGATGTATCGTGGTGGGGTGCCCTCTGGTGGCCTGGGGCCAAGGGAGCAGTGTGCCCTTCCCACCGCTAACATGGTGGAAAAGCTGGATCGTTCGAAGAGTTCAGTTAGTAGTTGTTACACGAATACCTCAGGGCGACCCATGTTGATGGTCTCTGCGATACCTGCTATACGGATGTTATTCCAGCGTGATCTAGCTTCAAGATCTTCATTTTTTTATGGCCACTTGTTTGAGCACTCGCTCAATTTTTTCCATACGTTTCTGTGTTGCAACAGTGGCGTCCTCCAGATCCGATATCCTCTTCTCAGCCCCCTCTAGACGTATTACGTGGTTGTCCAGACGTTCACCGAGCCTATCAATGCAGCCCGTTAGCGTGTCGAATTGGGCATCCATTGCCCTGAATCTTACTTTTAGTTCTGCCATGATGGTGGCCATGTTATCAGTGGGTGTTGTTTCCGGGCCTTTATCCATGTCAGAATGTGGGCCTCAGCTTTCCAGGGGCTTCTAGCGATCGGAAGTGAGTCGTCTCTACTTGGGGTCTGTTCTACCCATGGCGTGATGCGCTATGGTCAACCCTTTAGAGCATGTAGGGTTAAGCGTCGGTGTCCAGGAGCTGGAGGCGCTCCTACTGTTGCTTTCCCTGTTGCAGTTTAATTGAACTGGCCCTCGCGATCTCTCAAATGCGGTAGAGGCTGGACACCAGCCACGCCGGCGGTCACTTGGTCGCTATTGGGGTTGTAACTGGTCACTTCTCCCTAGTGCCCACGTGTTTGTGTAAAATGCACTGTGGTGGGTGGGCTCCGAGGTGGCGACTGATAATAGAGGGGGGTATCTCAACTGTATTGTGGCCATTCCCCGCCCCCCCCAGGATTTTGTGGTTTCTGAAGTCTGGCTTCTGGGGTCCAGCGGTACCTTAGCGTGATGGCACACAACCCTGGGTCTTCAGGATGGGGGCTGTTCTTGGGGTGTATACCTGTGCAGCGGGTTATTGGCCGGGTGTTTGCATGAGCGGGTGTGCGGGCGTTTTGGACTTACCACGCTGCACCGATTCCGCGCTCAGCATGTCTCCGCAGAGGATCCAGCGACGCCCTGCCACCGCACCTCCATGTTCTCAACCCATAGAGGCTCCGGTAGGGCATCCCCATGGCACGCTTGGCATTGCAGCGTGAACCTGGACTCCCCGGTGTGTCCGCAGCCTCGCTGCAGCGATCCGGCTTTCCTCAGGGTTACACACCTGGTTACTGTGGCCACAGACCACGCTCCCTCGCGGTCTCGAGCTGCTTGCTGTTCCTCCCTGACGAGGGAGAGTCCTTTACACCACTGCGGCAGGGAGGCCTGGTATGGAGGGGATGTTGCTTAGGGGGTGGCGTCGGTTCCAACGGGATTGGGTGATCCTCGCCTCAGGCTCGCCCCTGGCCCCTGTTACCGCGGGGCCTTCGAGGCCGTGTCGGATGCGCTCTCTCTCTCCTCAGAGTTTGCAATGGCAGGTTCGGTCCCCTTCTGACTTTTAGGGTGCCGGGCTTCCCCAGTTCTCTCAATACGTATTGCAGCCCTCAGGGTGTGCTATGGGAGATGACTGGAGGCAGTTGCAGGGTGATTCGAGCAGCCATTGTTGGAGCTTCGAGGAGATGCGGCCATCTTGGCGGATGTCGCGGCCACGCCCCTCCCCCCCGGTCAAAGTAACATTTAAAGTGGGAGGGTGTTAAAGGGCCGAAAGGTAACCCTTTAGAGTGCCCAGAGCAGAGCCCTGCTGGGCAAGAGATAAGATAAAAAGGAAGATGTGAAAAAGGGAGGTAGTTAGAGGGTCAATAGACTGTTCTGTACAATATTTACAAAAGATTTTGCCATCAGCACGTGTATATCTATTTAGAGGAGGGATGCCTTGCTGCCAGAATAATTTGCATACTACAGGAGGAAAGTCTAATGCTATCAAATGTCGCTGCAGAATCTCCACGCAAGGAGGTGGAGGGTTGACAGGTTCGGGTGGAGGACTCTCCCCTGCTGCTGTGACAGAAGATCCTCCCGAAGGGGCAACCTGATCGCAGGATCGACGCTCATCCGCAGAAGCTCGGGATACCAAACTCTCTGTGCCCAGTCTGGAGACATAAGAATGACTTGGGGCCGGTCGCTCCTGATCTTCTGGAGCAATCTGGACAGGAGTGGTATGGGCAGAAATACGTATAAGATGCCTGAGCTCCACTCCAGACAAAAAGTGTCGCAGAGTGAGAGCCGCCTTGGAAAGTCCAATGCACAAAATTGCTGACATTGCACGTTCTCAGCGGAGACGAACAGATCTAACCAAGGCTCTCCCCACCGCTGAAAGAGTCCTTGCGCCACCTCCGGATGGAGACGCCATTCATGATCTGCTAGGCACCGATGGCTGAGTTCTCCGCCCTGGTGTTCAGGGAACCAGCCAGGTGTTGAACCACCAGGGGAATGCCCTGCTGTTCCAGCCAAGCCCAGAGATGCAGGGAGCCTGGCAGAGAGTCCACAACCCCACCTCGCCTTGTTTGTTGCAGTACCACATGGTGGTGGTGTTGTCCAGGAACACCTGAACCAGCCTTCCCTTGAGAGATGGTAAGAAGGCTTTTAGTGCCAATCGGATTGCACAAAGTTCCAACAGGTTGACGTGGAGCCTGTCTTCTGCTGGCGACCGTAGTCCTCTGATCTCCACATCCCCCAGATGGCCGCTTGTCTTGTTTTTTCTTCAGGACACCTGAGCAAGACTTCAAAACACCAGGACACAAAGTGAACACTCTTCAAAATAGGACTCTACACACTTTAGAATACCAAAATACAACATAAACAATCAACACTCATCTGCCAAGTAAAAGGGGAATATTTATTGCAGCAAGTTCCCATTTATCAAATGGCAATAATGAACATGCAAAATAAATGCATATAGTGTATATAAACAAGAATAAATATATATAAAAATAACTGCATGTACCCAAGAATGAGTAATTAAAACTTGGAAAACTTCACCAGCTGTCTGTTTAGCATCATCATCCTTGCCAGCACGACTGAGAACCTGTTGGCAGTCTCAAGCAGGGAGGTCTCAACCGGGCAAAAAAAGCCCTGGGCAGCGCCTCTGCTCCCTGGAGAATTCCTGTCAAATTGCCAAGAGGTCTCCGTCTTTATACTTTTTACTAACACGGAGAGAGACTTCTAGAAGCTACCCCTTCCTTCATCTGTACTGTAGGTGCTGGCTACACTCTCTGCATCGAGGTCATTCAACGGAGCTGGCCAGGCTCCGATGAGAGTTAAGGCAGAAGTCTTCACATTCTCATCCTTGGACACTGTACGCATCACACACCGTCTGTTCTAGCAGCTTATATTTCTCACTTGGTGAAGTGAGAAACATAAACAAGCTATGTGTGCGCAAATAACCTGGGCCTACCTGTGTTCGCAGCTGAAAGGCAGGGTCATACAGACACAAGATGAAACTGAGCTCACAAATGTAGTAAAAGTGAAACGGAGTCAATGGTCGATACATGATCTCACACTGTATAACAACCTGTAGCATTGCGGGGGGGCGGAGCTTGCACGCGATGGAAATGGCCGCATAGGTGGTGAGTTCCACGCTACTATCGCGCAATTCATCAATTATCCGGCATCTGCTTACCTGATACGGCTTAACTAGAGCCGACACTGGTTCTGGAGAGGCTGCGGAGCACAACGTACTGCCTCCGATTCCTGAACTCACCCGTACGGCTGAGCGGACACTCCCTGCCGGGACAGGACTAGTATAGGCCGCGGTCCCCGGGCTGGCATGCTGAGCGGGGCCGACCAGTCGCACCGCGGCTCAGCTGAGAGCGCCGCGCCCAGGACGGTGGTGCGAGCTGAGAGGCCGGCCGCTGCTGGTGCTTGTGACGAGGAGATCTTCCCCTGGTACGGTGTGGTGGCTGGGGCAACCCGTGGCCAGCGGGGCGGAGGAGCGCACTAGACCCAGCCGCGAGGCGTTGAGAGGCTGAAGCGCGCCCGACGCCGTGTCCTGAGAAAAGTTGCGGCCCTTCGAGGTGGAGGCATCAGGAGAACACGGCGCCCCTACTGTGGCCCGCTGAGGTGTCATCCAGCGGGTAGAGCGCTGCCTGCAGACCAGGGGAACTGTGCACTGGAGCTCCGTGAGTGGTGAGATATGGAGGACGGGCCCCGCCATTTTAAATTCAGTCGGTTCCGGAAGTCTCAGGCCACATAACCTGCTTTCTACAGCAAGTCTGAAACACTGTGGCCTGGCAAGGGTCCATACATTGAGGGTGAGTGGAGCCCTGCGTTGTTTTTTCCGCCTGCAGGCCCCGGTGCCGGGCTAGGTTGCAGCGGTTCCTGGAGGTGGCCACGGCCCGCGCGGAGCCTGAGGGGGGCATACAGAGATTGGACGCTGTCGCTGGTGAAGCTAGGTGAAAAGCTAGGTGAACTGGCACTATTTGGGTGAGCCGCTGACGAGATTCACGACGGGGCCGCCTCTGCCACGCCGCGGTGTTGGGGCCACTTACTTCGTGCTGCGCTGCTCCTCCTGCTGCGAGGAGCCCTACAAGGAGAGACTGCGGAACGCTTTGCCCCCGGAGTAGGCCGTGAGGAGGTGGCGCCTGCGACGGTGAATAGAAGACGGTGCCCTGTGTGGCGGGGAATCCATCCCTGACGGGTCGTTGCAGGCCAGACGCTCTGCGCAGTTGAGGGGCGGTAAGCATTTGTGTGGTGTTATTGGCACGGTGCCCTGAGGCGGCTGCTCTGTAGCAAGACACGTTCGTGGAATGGCAACGAGCGGGTCCTTGCTCTGACCGTTGCCCAGTGCAGTGATCGTTGGGGCACCACCGCTTCTTCCTGGTGACGTGCATTGAGGCGGTTGTTGCTGGACTGGGTGCCGGCTGTTCTTGGACCTATACTGTTGCAGGGGACCCGCTGCGATGGGCAGAGTAGATAAGTCCCAGCCGAAGCTAACGTTCGACCAAAGGAAGTCTAAGATGAGAGACACAGCTGCTGAAGATGCGGATGCGACGCAAGAACAACCTCAGGATGAGGCGGACGGTGATATACGCTCCATTCTGGCAGCAATGGAGAAAGGCTTGCAGAGCAGTCTCTCAGTTCTGGGCACTAAGATGGACTCCCTCTCATATCGGATGGATAGAATGTCCGAGAGGCTGGGCAAGCAGGCTGAACGATTAGACATGACGGAGCGCCGAGTTACGGAGGTAGAAGAAGCACAGACAACATTGGACACCGACCATAAGCAACTGGGTAGAGTGATGCAGTTCTTGCAGGATAAAACCGAGGACTTTGAAGTGCGTTCCCATCGCAATAACCTGAGAATTACGGGCCTACCGGAGTCGACCCCGACTGACAACAGGGAACACTTTGTCGAGAAGTTATTAGTAACGCTCCTGGGTAGCGAAACTTTTTCTCCCATATTTGTGGTAGGGAGGGCGCATCGCTCTCTGGGCCCTCGCCCAACTCCTGGTGCTCCCCCAAGGCCGATAATTGCGAAGTTGACAGGGACTCGGCGCTGAAGGGGGCCAGGGAAAAACAACCACTGCAGTATGAAGGATCCACCATCTCTCTGGTCCCAGACTTCACGCTCAGAGTGCAAGAGGTGCGTAGACAGTTTGCTCCAATGAAGAAGCAATTACGTGAGCACAACATAGATTACGCCATGCTATACCCGGCGAGACTCTGAGTCAATCGACAGGGCCACTCGCGTATCTTCACAGATCCGAAAGCCTTACAGAAAGCCCTGAAGGACTGGTCCAAAGAAAAACGTCGCAGCCCGGAGCGAGGCTCCTTCGAGGGAGCGGAAGGTGGACGATTAGGCGACCAGGATTGAACTCTGGACTATTCTAATTGCAGATAAGATTGCTACTTTGCGGGGGGTGTTGGGAGGCCTAAAGTGAAAATGCATGGGGTTACCACGTATACACATGTTTAATCGAGTTCTTTACCATCGGAGGGCATTATTGGGGAATGGGAGTGATAGAGCCCTGGCAAAGTTGGTGCTAGTTCCTCAAAGGGGTTAACTAATGATGCTCATTGTCCTAACGTTGGGAAGGGGAGGAGGGGGTTGGAGATTCATTCTTTTTTGCAGATGCATAATACTTGTTTGACAGTGTGCGGAGCGAATACCTGGCTAAGCTTAGAAGTTTTACCTTGTTAGGCGAGCAACATCTGCCCACGAGTGAAGCACACACCTGGGTACTCCACTTTGGGGGGAGGGGATCCCTTGGTTTGAAGTTGAGTTGTTTCCGATTGCTGTGTTTTATGCTGGAACAAGGGGACAGATCGATGTCATATCGCCGAGGCACAGTTGGGGTAGGCCTGGCGTGGGTGGGGGGCGGGAGGGGTTGGAGATCCAGACGATGGGACACTGTTTCTAAACACTACATTTTGCGCTTGACGATTGTCCAAGTTGTAAGCTCCAATGGCAGGCACAGCTAGATCGATAACGCACGACCGCACGACAGACCGCAGTAGATCCCATAGCGACCCAACGAGTGGTAAGCTTCGAGCACTCACATGGAATGTGAGGGGTCTTAATGACCACAGGAAGCTCCGCAAAGTCCTGGCCTACTTGACGAGACACGAAGTAGATATTGCGCTACCGCAGGAGACGCACCTACCTCTTAATAGCCCCATGCTCCGCAGCAGGGGATTACACGGACACATACACGCAGCAGGTTTTACCACGCATGCGCGAGGAGTGCTTACATGGGTGAACCCCAAGGTCGCGATTAAACTCGAACCCATAGACACTGACAGAGATGGGCGATATGTGATATCCAGATGCCGGGGAAAGGGTATGGACATACTCCTAGTTAATATATACGGCCCCAATTATGATAATCCCAACTTTTATGCTGCATTGACTGAAAAGGTGCGTGATTGCGGGGAAGGGCAACTACTCTGGGGTGGCGACCTCAACTTAATCTTGAACCCGCATCAGGATAGATCAGGGGGGCCGGAGAGAAGTCACGGCGGCGGCCCGGACAGTGACGGATGTCATGGTCCAGTACGACTTGCAGGATGTGTGGCTGCAACGATTCCCCGACAAAGGGGGATACACACATTACTCTGCGTTTTATAATCTACATACCCGCATAGACTATTGGCTGGCATCCAGACAGCTGTATGAGTGTACCCGGTCTTGCGAGGTGCTGCCCCGAACGCTCTCGGACCATTCCCCAATAGTACTAGTTTTAGATGCTCCCCAGAAGACTATCCCCCCTCCCCTTTACCTGGAGGTTCCCACCTTATTCTCTGCTAGACGCAGTATTTAAGGAGGAGCTGGCTGAAGCAATCGAAATGTTTTTCGTCACAAATGTGGGTTCGGTGAACAGCTTCCAGGTAGTTTGGGAGGCGTTCAAAGTCTATATCCGCGGTGTCGCCATGGCTAAACACTCCGGAGTCCTTAGAGCGATACGACGGAAACTTGCAGATTTGGAAACGATTTTAACCAACCTGGAGGCACGTCTCCAGATTGGAGCAGATGATGACGTAATGAAGGAGTTCAAAGCCCAGTTAGAAGAATACCACAACACTGCAGATGCGGAAATAAAACATCATGGTAAATACACCACTGCTCGCACCTACGGTGAGGGCGAAAGGCCGGGCGTGGTGCTTGCCCAATTACTCAAAAAACGGCGAGAAAAAACGGTAGTCGCAGAAATTAAGACGGCAGAGGGAGATACGCTCACTGAAGAGACAGACATAGCAGAGAGGTTTAGACAATATTACTCACTGCTCTGCTCTACTCTACTCGTAGCGGAGGCACTGAGGCGGAAATCTTAGACTACCTGTCTCATATAAAGCTACCATGGCTTACGAACACGCATCGTGAATTCCTGATGATAACCCTAGAGAGGGAAGAAATTACTTTGGCTCTATCAGGCATGAAATCGGGCAGCGCGCCGGGTATAGACAGCCTAACAGTCCTTTCTACAAGGCATACTTGGACCTGCTATTGCCGCACTTAGCCACTCTCTTCGACGGCATGTGTGTGTCGGGCACTATGCCACCTTCAATGAGAGAAGCGATCATTGTTGCCATACTGAAACCGGGCAAGCCCCCTGAGGAATGCGCAGCATATCGCCCGCTTTCCTTGCTCAACGTCGATACAAAAATCTTCGCGAAGATACTGACAAATAGGCTGGTCCCCTTGATTCCGACGCTTGTCACCCCGGAGCAGGCAGGGTTTGTCCCAGGCCGAAATCTTACTTACAATTTACGTATGGTGTTCGGTGCGGTGTAGCACACTAAGCCGGAGATCTCTGCGGTGGCCGTTTTTCTCGACATGGAGAAAGCCTTCGACTCTGTCGAATGGCCCTTTATGAGACAGGTGTTGACGAGGATGGGCCTGGAGGAAGTCTTTCTGCAGCTTATAGGGGTATTGTACAGTGCGCCCACAGCCAGGATCAAAATTGGTAATCTGGTGACCGATGCTATACATATCACATGGGGCACACGACAGGGTTGCCCGTTGTCACCAATACAATATGCTCTGGTGGCAGACCCTTTAGCTTGTGCGCTTCGGGAATACCATAGGTATAAGGGTGTGCACTTCCCGGGCTACGAACTTATAGTCTCTACATACGCGGACGATACGCTCCTATATATCCGTGACCCAGAGCGCAACCTGTCCCCTGTTCTGCGCGAAGTGGTTCGCTTTGGTGCAGTGTCTGGATTACGAGTAAATTGGCCGAAGTCTATCGTATTTCCCCTTACCCCTGCCACGATGCAGTTGGAGCCTGACTACCCGTTGCAGTGGTCGACAGACTCAGTTAGATACCTAGGCATACAGGTGCACTCGGACTCAGATTGTATTTAGGGAAAACTACGGTGTAGCGCTTAGTAAATTGGAAGATGAGGTGGAAGGCTGGATTCGACTACCTTTATCTTTGATGGGCAGAATTTCTATAATGAAAATGGTGGTACTCCCTCGCTTTCCGTTTCTTTTCTCTAACATCCCGTTGGTACTTCCGGCCGCATTCTTCAAAAGGCTCACAACATTGATGATTAAATTAGCTTGGGCTGGCAAGCAACCGCGAGTCAAATGGCAAATCCTTACCTTACCGTATCACATGGGGGTGCTTGGGGCCCCTGATTTGGATTTATACTATAGGGCGGCGCAAAGTGCACAGGCTTATCACTGGATGCATGGTTCACCGGACATCCCACACTTACGCATAGAGAGGGTTGTAGCCTCCCATTGCCTGCTCTGCTTTTCTTGCCCCCAGATCGTAGGACGGGGAGAGTAGACTCAATCAACGCGACTACACATGCCTTGCACCATCTTCTAAAATTACAGGCGGGAGCCATACTATATTCCCCGCTTGCTCCACTGGACTGGTGCCACTGGTTGCCCCCATGTAGGGATAGGGGAGTTGTGAAAGCGCTCAACTCAATAGAGATCCGGACTATAGGGGACTTATTTGAAGGAGGCACAGCGCGTAGCTGGGAGGACTTGGGGACTGGAGACACAACGCCCACCCTTCTTACCAAATTTCAATTCCACAGAACTCGGCACGCGCTGATACAAGTCTTGGGGGACGACTTAGAGGAACCACTGGAGTTGTCTTCCTTGTCATGCGTCATCAAAACTGACGACCCGACGCGTATAGTATCTAAAATATATAAACTGACTATGTCCTATAGAGAGAACTACTTCACTAAAGCCCGCTTAGCTTGGCAGAGGGATTTAAATAGAGACATTGACGACGCAATGTGGACGTATTGTTGCAACAGTACGAAACGTATCTCCCTTAATGGTAGACACCGTCTGATTCACTTTAAATATCTTAATAGGGTCTACTACACTCCAGAGAGGTTGTGCAGATATGGCCTCAGCGAGGAGTCGAGGTGTGAGCGCTGCGGCGAAAGGCTTGCTGACTTCCTGCACCTAGCATGGACCTGCCCGGGGATTGCTAGATTCTGGGAGCGAGTATTTAAGGAGCTTTCAGAGGTGATTGGGCTGGAACTTGTGCCGGAGCCGGCGTTGGCTCTGCTGGGATATTCCAAACCAATACCTAAAGGGGTACGTAGATTAGTCGACATGGGTCTGTTATTAGCCAAACGCAGAGTGGCAATGTGTTGGTTGAGAGGACCGACTCCTACGGTTGCTCAGTGGGCGAATGACATGCTATATTGCGGCACTCAAACGGAGAACTATAGTGAACTTCTCCCACCTCGCAATAGGCCTAAGAACTTCTGGGCGTAATATAGAACATACAGGGCGACTAAGGCAGGGGATGGTGCGTCCAACGAGGGGGTACAACAAGAACCGAGGGTGACCAGCCTTGAGGCTTAGTGACACAACCACGGTGCTGGTAGAGGCAAAAGGAGCAGAGAGTTGCATACAGAAGCACTGTGGAATGAGTCCTCAAGTTACCTTCAGACACTTTTGGGACTGGAACTGAAGCTGATGGGGCGCTCATGGTCGGATGGGTGGTGTGGGTCGACAGCGAAATGTAATATGTTTTAATTTGCCTGCTGCGTTATTTGGATACTATGTTGTATGATTATTGTATTCTCCTGGTAACTGCAACTGTCGCACGGATAGAAATGTGTCCTTTGTTTATTGTGCATAAATCAATAAAGGTTTTGTAAAACTTAAAAAAAAAAAAAAAACTACCTGTAGCATTACACCGCCCCATCCCAGGACTGACGCATCTGTCACCACTATAAGATATGGTTGGGAAAAGGGAGAGGGGTCTGCCAGTGACCCATTCGCGGTTTGTCAACCACTACAGCAGATCTTGCGCAGTTCCCTCCGAGATCTGACTAGGTCGGCGAAATTACCCCAGTGCTGCGCCCATTGGTACTTCAGGTACCACTGCAGAGCCCACATGTGCCATCTGGCATGATTCACTAGCAGGATGCATGAGGCCATAAGTCCCAGCAGCCTCAGAGTCACTCTCACCAAAATCCAGGATACAGGATGAAAGATCGGTATCATAGCCTGAATATCCTGGACTCGCCGATCGGGAGGATAGGCCCGGAACTTCAGTGTCCAGAACAGCTGAAAAGGGAGAGTATGGGAAGGAGTCAGGTGTGACTTGGGCACATTGATGGTGAACCCCAGCGAATGCAGGAGGTTAGCCGCAGTCTGGAGATGGGAGACAACCGTCTAGGGCGAGCCCGCCGTCAACAGCCAGTTGTCGAGATAGGGGAAGAATGAAATCCCTCATCTCCGCAGATGAGTTGCGACCACCGCCATCACCTTGGTGAACACCCGAGGAAAACTTATGAGGCTGAAGGGGAGCACAGTAAACTGAAAATGCTCATGGCCCACCGTAAACCGCAGGTAGTGACGATGAGCAGGCAGAACAGGAATGTGGAAATAGGTGACCTGCAAGTCCAACGCCACCATCCAGTCTCCCGGGACCAGGGCAGGCTGAACCTGAGCAAGAGTGAGCATCTTGAACTTCTCTTTTCTGAAGAAGTAGTTGAGGGCTCTGAGGTTGAGGAAAGAACGAAGGCCTCCATCCTTTTTTTGGGGACCAGAAAATAGTGGGAATAGCAACCATAGCCTATTTCTGGCACCGGAACCCTCTCTACAGCTTTCTTGCACAAGAGAGCCGTTGCTTCCTCTTGAAGCAAAGCAAGGTGATCCTCCATCAGTCGATCGTATGTAGGTGGAAGGGGTAGTCTCGAAGAGGAGGGAGTAGTCCCTTCAGACTATCTGAGGAACCCACCTGTCCGAGGTGATGTCCCGCTAGTGGTGGAGGTGATGGCGTGTCCAGCCACCAACTGGACGCCCATGATCTGGGAGGACCAAACTAGGACTAGGAAGGTTTGAAGGCAGAGGAGGGAGGGGGTTTTGTGGCCTGCCGGACCTCTGGCTGATTGGCCCACAGGGGTCGGGTGAGCCACGCCCACAGCTGTGCCGAAGTTGCAGAACTTGCGCAGTCCTCTGGCTAAGATAGGGCTAGCACAGCTGGAAGCCCCTTCCGTAGCCAAGAAAGGAGCAAAAGGCAGACACAGGACGAGATGACACAGAGAGGCCCAAGGACTTGGCCGTGGGCCCGTGATTCCTTGAAGCGCTCTAGTGCGGCATCCGCCCTCTCCCCGAAGAGATGAGAGCCATCTAAGGACATGTCAATAAGGTTGGCTTGGACATCCTCAGAGAATTGTTGACATTTGGTTTGATTGCTGCAAAGAAGCTATATATATATGAAATACACATCAAACAAATGATCTCGGTCTAATGTATTAGCCTCTTTCAATGATTAGAAACTATCTTTCTAGCTGTTTCTCCCTTCTATCTTTGTTTCTGTCATATATGTTTTTATTTTGTTTTATTTGATGATTTTAGTAAATTTTGTATGTATATGATAATGTAAAAAATTTCTTTGATATAACTTTTAAATGAATTGAAATAAATATTTTTATAAATATAGACACTTGGCTTTTGATGGCTGTGTTATGGTGACAAGTATGTTGTAAGAGTGCGAGTTTGTGGATGTATTGAATCGCCCAAAGGGAATTTTATTTTTGACTACCATCCTCAGAGAAGCCAGACGTTCTCAGCCAAGTGTGGCATCTAACGGCCACTGTCGAGGAAATCGCTCTGCCCCAACGAATTTGTTGTGTCCGAGCCATAGAGTATGGTAAACTTCGCTGCATCTCTCCCGTCTGCAACAACTTGGGAGAGGGCAGCCCGGGCCTCCTCCGGGACATGTGGCAGCACGTGCACAACAGTCTCACATAACGAATGGGAGTAACGCCCCAAAAGGGATGAGGTGTTTACCGACCGCAATGCTAGGCTGGTTGAAGAAAATATTTTCTTGCCGAAGCTATCCAACCTTTTGGAATCCCTATCCGGGGGTGCGGAAGGGAACGCGCCATGAGAAGTAGAGGCTTGGACCACCAAGCTCTCGGGGGTCGGGTGAGATGTGAGGAAAGCTGGGTCGCCCAGTGCAGGGCAATGACAGCAGGTGATTGTTCTATTCACAGAAGCCCCTGTGCTGGGCTGGGGGCCAGGTGCCCAGGAGAACATCAGTTAAGGCCTCATTAAATGCCAGGCTGCAGGACCTCCATCAAGACATTGGTCTTGACCGCCACACTTGGAAGCTGCAGGTCCAAGACCTTCGCAGTCCTATGTACCACCATGGCAAGGGAAGCTCCCTCCTCCATAGCCAGGTTAGGAGGAGAAAGCATGCCAGGCTCTGGAGAGGTATCCAAGCCACTGGCATCACCCAGTTCCTCATACCAGTCAATTTCTGCTAAATAAAGTGGGACGTATAAGGGGTCCTACGTCCCCTCCCAATCTTCCTCCAATCCCAGCCCTTCCAAATAAGGCGGAGGATGCGACAGAGTCCGAGGGCTCTGCCGGCACCGGTGTGTCATCGGGGATGAGAATAGGGCTGCCATGGCCAGTGGGAGCCGGCAGCGTTGGGAGTCTCGGCCGTGGCACCGGGGAAGGTCAAGGCAATGCGATCAGCGCTGGTCTGGACCGGGAACAGATCCATGAGGAGCAAAGGGTGCGGGACCCAATTGAACTAATTTCTCTGAGCCCGCAGAGACCGAATGCGCGCCATCAGGGTCAGGCTGCCCAAATATGGCGCACATGGGGTCATAAAATTCTGTCGACTGGGTGGGGGTTGCTCCCGGTCCCGGAGAGGGAGGGAAACACGGAGCCGACCCAGGCACGCCCTCCGTAGAACGAGGCTGTGAACGTCGAGACTCCTCCGTCGCGTCCGGTGACGGACGGGGTGAAGTCGAAGCATACTTCGACTTCTTGTGTTTTTTGTGGTGCTTCTTACCTGACCCCTTCGAGAACTTCAAATAAGAGGAAGAAGACTTGAAGCCCCCGGAGCGGTGCTCGGACCTTCCTCTCGACCGAGACTGGGAAAGGAAACAAGACCTCCGAGCCACCTGATGCCAGGCCGCGAGCAGCTTTAGGGACCGCTCCGTCAAAGCTTTAGAAGCACGACTTCGGGTCGGGATCACGCTCCAGGTACCAAAGACACATGAGGTGGGAATCCGTGACCGACATGGCACGGTGACAGGCGCCGCACGGTTTGAATCCCGAGGTCTTTCTGGACATGACGAACCTACACAGCAATGAAAAAAATGTCGACAAAAAGTCCCCAAAAAAAATCTGTCAAAAAATGAAGGGGGTAGCTCTCTTCAACAGATCTGCACTGGCTGGCGCCGAAAGAAAAACTGATGTCAGCGTGCCAAGGTGGCACCTATATAGAAGACGCGGATGTCACGGTGACGGAGACGCGGCCGCCGACATCATGCTGTCGGCGCACAGGGGTACTGCTCAAGAAAAAATGTCCAATCCAGTCTCACGCCTGGGAAGTTCAAAGGTAAGGAATCTGTGGCTCGATCTCTATCAGATAATAGTGAATAGAAATTCTCCCGTTTACTTTTTTCAAAATCTCCCTCTTTGATTATAAGGTCCGATATTAGCTAAGACCTTTTCATTTTACTAAAATTAAATATATAATATACTTAAAGAACAAGTTACTTTCATTCGGTAATGTCTTATTTGGTAGAGACTATCTAGCTGCAGATTCCTTACCTTAGAATTATTCCCAGGTGTCAGACTGGATCCGGGAATGTTTTGTGAGCAGCACCCATGCGCATCAGTAAGTGGCGCCGTTTGACTGCACGTGGTGTTGGCAGCACCAGAAGTGACGTGTGCAGTCTCCATATACGCGCCACCCCAGCGTGCGGACGTCAGATACTTTTCACGAATTTCCACGCAAGAAGCACGGCACCAGGAAGCACACATACCACTGGGGTGGAATACCAGGGCCCTGGAAGGGAAAAGCCCTGTGCCTACAAATCAGTTCACAGAGGAGGGGGGATGGGTGGGTCGTTAAGAAATCTGCGGCTAGATAGAGTCTCTACCAGGTAAGGAGTTACCAAAGGTAAGTAACTTGTTCATCTGATAATGACTTCTAGCCACAGATTCCTTACCTCAGAACAGATTCCCAAGCAATATATCCCCAGAGGTGGGTCTGCGGACCACTTTTGTGCAAGGAAGTCCTGCAGGACCGAACGGGTAAAATGCCCATCTCTACGGACCGGACTGCTTGCTAAACGTATGCAATGAAGCCCACGATGATGCCTAGCAGATGTCCAGGTCAGGAATTCTGAGTGCTAATGCAGTGGTTGCAGCTTTAATTCTAGTGAAATGAGCATGGAAACCTTCAGGGGATTGCTTCTTAGCCAATGCGTAGCAAATGTTTGATTCAGAGCACGATCCATTGTGAGATGATCGTCTTCTGTATGGCTCATCCTTTCCTCATTCCGACATACACCGTGAAGAGTTGGTCGTCCACCTGGAACTCTTGTGTGAGGTCCAGGTAGAACTACATCGCTCTTTTTGGGTCCAGACGGTGAAGTCGCTCCTCTTCCTTGGAGGGATGAGGCGGAGTGTAAGAAGTAGCTAAAGTGATGGATTGACCCACGTGAAAGGGAGTGGCCACTTTCGGGAGAAAGGAAGCCCTAGTATGAAGCACTAGTTTGTTCAAGTAAGGAGGCTTGGATAAACATGCCTGAAGCTCACTGACCTTCCGGGAAGATGTTATTGGCACCAGGAAGGCAATCTTGATGGTAAGAAGCCTCAGAAGGCTCAATTGGAGGGCACTTCAAGAACAGATTAAGATTCCACTGACGCATAATGAAGGGAGAAGGAGGGAACATATGTTGCAAACCTTTCAAGAACCTAAGCACAATAGGGTATTGGAAGAAGGAAGGTTTGTAAGGCAACCCTAGAAAAGCAGAAAGGTAGCCCTTAACAGCGTCCAGAGCAGAGCCCTGCTGGGCAAGGGAAAGAACAAACAGCAGAACCTTAGAGAGGGGAGCAGAAAGAGGGTCAACCTGTTTCTCTGCACACCATGCCTCAAACTTGCTCCAACGGCAGGTGTATACCATTTTGGTGGAGGGACAGCTGGCTGCTAGAATAACATTGCAGACTTCGGTGGAAGGTTGAAAGCTGTCAAATGTCGCTGCTCAATCTCCACGCAAGGATGAGAGTTTACAGGTTTGGGTGGAGAACCCTCCCCTGCTGCTTTGACAGAAGATCCTCACGAAGGGGCAGCCTGATCGGAGGACCGATGGTGATATTCAACAGCTCAGGATACCAACTCTCCATGCACAGTCTGTAGCTGAAGGAGGCTGGCTTAGTATATGGTGCACACTTATTTAAGGGATGCACCTTGCACTAATCCAGACAACCCTTATGGTGATTTTAGTGGTCTTTGATAACCTTTGAAAGCTCTCAAAGTGGTAGCTGTGGAGAGCAGCCTTCAGGCTTATCTTGAAGGAGTGTAAAGCAGCTTGTTTTATCAACTGTAATCTGTAGTGTAAGTTAGATGAAAAGAAACCACACAGTGTTTAGCACAAATAAGTCTATTTATAACACACACAGTCACTAACACAGTGGTATATCTCCTACCTGGAAATATCAAAACAATACACAAGAATACAATCAGGTAAGTAGTACAAAATACAGAGGTATCCAGGAGACCAAACCATATACTAAAAAAGTGGAATGCGAACTGCAAAGGAGAACTGAACTTGGACCAGAAGCCCCAGAGGAGCAGAGGACACAAGGAACTACCCAAGGTAAGTACTTAGAAACACCACGGAGTCTGTGTGCAGAGTGTAAACACAACTGCATGCCTAATGAAAGTCAATGGATAAGTCGCGGTTGCAGTTTAAAAGAAGGACCTTTACCGGAGGACCCTGAAGAAACCCTTTGGAAGACAGAAGGTTGGAGTGCCCCAGTGTCCCAGAAACCAGATTACCTGCACCATGGAAACCGGGTGCATAGTGGTGAAGTGACAGCAATAGGAGAGTTAGAAGAACATGTCTCTGGAGGAGATTGCAAAGGAGTCCGGTGGAATCCAAGAGTGGATTCTGGAAGTGAAGAACGTGCAAGCAGGGGGGACAGAGTTTATGCCACTCGGAGGTGACCAGGAGGCACAATGTCCAACTATGTTAGGAGGTCATGAAGAGTCAACGGTGACCTTGTCGCTGCAGCTGTGAGGACCAGGCAACGCTGAGGAAGACCATGAGCTGTGCATGAGCTGTCCCATGTCGAATGTCGGTGACTAGGTGGTCGATGTCTGGCGGGAGCAACAACATGCTTTGGTAGTCGCAACTGGAGTGGAATACTAAAAAGGAGAAATGTTGAGTCCAGCAAGGTCCAAGGGACTTACCAACAGCAGGAGAGTCAGAGCAGGCCCCAAGCAAGTAGTGGAGCCCACTGAAGCAAGAGAAGACCCTCAGGAGGACACACACGCCAAAGGCACAGGAGTCGCAAGAGGACCTCGAGCAGCTCACCAAGGATGGAGGCCCATGTTCCAGATGATGCAGTGAGGACGCTGATCTTCGAAGGAAGAGGGGCTGGAGATTCTTGTAGCCCGGAGATCTATGGAGTACAGAGCCAACAAGCCTTGGCAACCCCAAGTCAACGCATTGCACATGGGTTTGGTCCCAGAGGTTCGGACGCGGGATACTGGCCTCAAAAATGCAGAGAGGAAAAGTCAGCCCTCGAGGGAGCTGCAGAAACCCCACCTGTGCTTCTGAGCCTCAGGAAGTCCGCAAGACGACAGGAGCAGCAGACTGGTCAGCTTCGCTGCGGTGCCTCCAGATGCGGGGGAGTGACTGCTTCACTCCAAGGGAGATTTCTTCAGGTGACCTTGATGCCCACAGGTTTGTTGAAGTACCTGGATGAAGCACAGACACAGACGACAAAGAAGACTTGAAGAACATCGAGACCAGGAGCAGCAGGAGTCTTCCTTGGTGCAATCTCGGTTCCAGTCGAAGTCCAACGAAGTCCAGGTGTACAATTGAAGAGCAACCTAGTTTCCGCGTTGTCTCTTGTACCAGGACGAATCAGAGGATTCACCTACAGGGAAGCCCTTAAATACCGTAAGGAAAGGGCTAGGAGGACTTGGTGTCCCTCCCAGAGGAAAGGATGGAAAGAGGGGAGGATACTCCCATGTCCTTTGTCCAGTTTCACACCACAGCAGGAGCCAAGGGCACCTGGAACTAGTTCAAACTGGAGTATGTAAGGAGGGCACCAAATGTGCCCTTCAAAGCAGTCTGGTGGTGCTGGCAAGTACCTCCACTCCAGCCCAATACACTAAGTCCTGTCTGGGAGGTGGTCACACCTCCCTGTGACAGGAGGCCTATTGTACTACCGTCCCCTGCAGCAGCAGGAGGGTAGAATCGTTTCTGTGGTCTGCAGCAGCACTAGCTCACTTTCAGGCCCCAAAAGGCTGTTACCAGGAGTACAGGTGGGTGCCCAAAGGAGCCCCCCCCCCAGTACTTGGGATCATACTTCCAACACTGGAATAGGTGTTGAGGTATAATTCAAACATGCTTGATACCAAACATGAACGGGTTTGGTGCAGCCAATATATAGTTAGACATCTCGCAATGACTAATACCCACTATGTGTCTAAAAATGTCTGACCACACTTACAAAGCCTGAAGAATAGACTCCAGGGTTTGTAGGGGTGTCCTGCTCATGCAGGGGCACCCTCACACTTGTAACCAAGCACCCTGCCCTCAGGACTGAAAGGCCTGTTATAGGGGTGACTTATAGGTTTTCAGTGCAGTGACTTCAGATATAAGGAAACTTATATCTGTCATGAGAGGTGCAAGCACCAACTCACACAGGCTGCAATGGCAGACCTGTAGTCACAGTTTAAGTGGACTCCCATGGGTGGCACAATACATGTTGCAGTCCATGGGAGACCCCTGGTGTACCTATGCCCTAGTTACCTTAGAACCATATATTAGGGACTTACAAGGGTACACAAGTAGCCGATTGACGATGTACCAAAGTACTTACCATGTCAATTTAGAGGAGAAAGCACAGTTGCTAGGGTCCTGATTAGCAGGATCCCAGCAGACTAGGTCACAAACACACTGACACCAAGCAAAAAGTGGGGGTAGCCATGAAAGCAGATCCTAATTTGATACACTTGGCGTACAGCTTTAAACTGCCATTTTGGTCTGGCAAGAAAAACCTCTTGCCAGGTCCAAACCTTCCTTTTTTAATACATATAAGGCACCCCTAAGGTAGGCCCTACACAGCCCAGAGGAGAGAATGCAGTGTATTTAAAAAGCGGGACATGCACTTTCATATTTTACATGTCCTGGTAGTAAAAACTTCTAAACTACTGCAAGGCGTCCCTCACCCATAGGATAAAATTGGGTTACCTTATTACATTTAACAAGTGACAACTTTCAATTGGGAGCAGGTGGACAAGTCGAGTTGGGTGTTTAAAGAATTGCAATTAAAAGCCCTCTTAAATGGAAAAGACGAAATTCTAGTCACAGTTCTGAAGACATCACTTTTAGAAAGTTGGGTTTTTTTTGTGCCACCCATTTGGAGTATGTTGCCTGTATCCTGGGTCACATGGCTGGGTGTAATTGGCAGTTGGTCTGTGTGTATTGCTCCCAGACAGTGAGACAAAGAGAAGCTAGGTGTTGGCAGGATGGGCCACTCTGACCTAATGAAGGGGAGGCAGCTGTCACCTGCCACATGTGCACATCACAAAGACCCTGCCTGGGCACTCTCACAAAGTGTCTGACAAAACAGTCGATTGTGACTCCAGCCAATCTGAGGCCAGGGCAGGGAGGCAGGACAATTTTAACATCTCTGGGGGGTGGAATCCTCTAGAAGCTTCTCCTACATCAAAGTGGGCACCGAGTATAAGAATTGGACCTTCAAACCGAACTCTTCAGTACACACCTGGACCTGTTGAAGACTCAGAAGGAGGACTGCTGTGCTGCTCTACTGCAAGAAGTACTGCTAGTCCGCTGCACTGCTGTATTGCCCTGCTGTCCTCCTGCCAGATGGAAAGACTGCACTTGCATCTTGAACCAAGGATCACCAGAGTGACTCCAAGGGCTAGCTGGTTGGCCTCCTCATCAGAAATATCAGGGACAGAACAGCCTTCATCCATCTTCTACCCAGCACCTGGAGTCTGCCACCTGTGAGTCCTACCCTCCCAAGTGGTGCCAACCTCCCTCCTGGACCCTTGGAAATGGGCCTGAAGGTGCTCTGCCAGCCCAAACTGTGGTCTCACCAGAAATTCTGCATCGGAGCCGCTGTGCGACGCATCGCCTCATTAAACTCCACATCGGGGCCGCTGTGTGGTTCAGGACACTGCATTGCTGCCCGCAGTTTTACAGGAACTGCAGCTGCACAATGCATCCTCGGTGCAGGCTTTGCCATTGCAAGCCTCACGTCGACGACGACACAGGACTCCGCATAGCAAGCTCTGCAGCCTCTTCTGGACCAGCCGATGGGCTATTCATCTCAACGCAAGACTTCGCATTGCAAGCCCCTCGTCGAGAGCATCCTCTGCAACGATGCAGGACCTCACATCGCAGCTCCTAGGAATTACTGCTACTCAACGCATCCTCGACTTGGGATTTGCAATGCTCCGCAACCAGGATTTAAGGTACTCTTGTTTATTGGGCCTGTGCTCCATCGTGGTCTTTGTCCCGGTCCGGCGTGACCACATAACCACAGTTGGCACTTTGTGCTTTATGGCACTAATTTCACTTAAAAATTGCATATCTCCGGTTCTACTCATTGGATTTTTGTCGATCTGGTCTTAAATTATCTATTAAATTTAACTCTATTTCTCAAAGTTTGTGTGGGATTTATTCTTGTATTGTGTTTTACATTTTTACAGTTTGAAGTGATGCATACAGACTTAACACATTGCCTCTAAATTAAGCCTGGCTGCTTTCATGCCAAGCTACCAAAGGGTTGGGGTTGCCTGTGAGTTCACACTGACAAGGATTGTAGTTGCCGCTTGAGAAGTGTTTTACCCTCCTTAACCAATAACCTGATTTCTTACACAGCTCCATAAAGTTCTTATGTAATAACCAAAACTGCTGTCAGACATCCTGTGCATTCGTTCAGGATACTAAATTTCCTTCCACCTCATTATCTAGAACAATTGTCAAGAGCAGTGTGTCCCAAACGTTGTAAAACCACAACCCACTTTTAAGAACGACAAACCTTTGCCACCCACCTATCTTTACCATTAAAGATAGGTGGGTCGCAAAAGTTTGTCGCTAAAGGGAGATTTTTTTAATGTAACTAAAGCATCGTGTGGTAGAGCATTGCCATTTACAGACAGCACATATTCCACTGAAAGGGCCACTAACTTTGGACAGACATACAGTTTTACTGATAACTATATAAAACACAAATGATAATGTGTGGAAATGGGGTTTCCATGAGTATTTCTCATGTGTGCTTTACACCAAGTAAAGTGTCTTGATTTTTTTGATCCTATTAAAATCTTTTTCCAGGACACTTCAGAATTACAAAAAAGTGTGCTTCATTTGTGGCTTTTCCAACTGCTGAATGCATACAGTTCATTTACAGGTCTTTACATTTTGTTGTATGTTGCAAAATTAAATGACACCCTACAGCCATGTCATGAGGGCAGATTGGCAGCTATGCACTGCAACAATATCTCTTACAATTTGAGCCTATTAATGCTGATCCTCTTGAAAACGAATTAAAATGTCAATTATGTAACCAACAGAACAAGAAAATTAGAGTGGATCTCGGAAAATGTTACCTTGGTGGAGTAACTGAATTCGATATAATGGAGGCAGAGATGTTAGAAGGCATGTATGCAGACGCATGGCCAGTAGATATCTTAATCCACATTCATCCAAAGTGTCTCCTCCTATAAGAAATCAAATGTGATCAGTCATTTTTAACTTTCTTATTTAGCATTTTCATGGAAAATACAATGGTTCAACATTTGAGCCACACAAGCCACTGGCTCCTCATCAGTACAATCAATCCAGAGTCTTATGCAGATCTAAACTATCCATTAAGTATCTTGATTTCACACTTCCTGTTTGAGGGTGCATACTCTCATGTGCTTCTTACTGGAAACGTATTGCTGAGCAGTAGGCTGTGCTGAGTAAGCTGTTCCCTGTGATACAAATTCATTCTCCCACACCATTTCCAAACGTATATGCCCCCCCCCCAAAAAAAATGCCGTCCTCTGCCACTTTATTGTCACAACTCGCTGCTTTCAGGTGTAATTCTTCAAGCCAATGCTCATATAAGAACATCCCTCTTTCAGTCACTTTCCTTGGGACCTCTGGGGGCAAAGCCAGCAAATAGCTGTACATTTCTTCACTAGTACTATACCCAGCATCACAAATCTCTGACTTTTCTCTTTCTGGGGTTTTCAATAATCTTCAGAAGGCACTGTTTTGGGCATGCCTCCAAACTGAGACCCGATGGTGTTTAGGTCCCTAAAAACCAAAGCTCTCAAGGGGTCGCTGCGGAGAGCAGCTAAGGGTTATACAGGAGGGTGTAAAGCAATTGCATGTACCACTTTAGTCAGTCAGTAAGCTTTTCACACAAGAAAGAACGACAGCAGCTGAGTAGAACTATACTGTATATTTATTACTACACACTAGACACTAACCACTAACCTGGTATACCTCCTACCCAGAGGCATCAACTACACACAAAGAATACTTAGAAAACAGATAAAGAGCATAGAAAAACACATAAGGCCCCACCAGGGGGCACATCCATATACTAAAATAGTGGAATGCGAATTAGGTACCAAAATGCGAGTAGGACCCAAGGTTGGAGAACCCCAGGGGAAGCAAGGAACCAACCAAGGTGAGTAGCCAGGGACTCGGGTGAAGAGTGGTTACACTGGATCAGCGTCCATAGAACAACACAGGTAGCGGTTTGGATTTTAGAGTTTTAGGACCCTTCCCAAAGGACCCCAAAGGACCACTTGGAGGAAGGAAGGTTGTAGAGTCACCCCACCCATGGATACCCAGAAGAGACAGATACCTGCACCAGGGAGCCTGGGTGCATGGGGTAGAGTGATGTGGGAAACCTCTGTAGATGCCAATAGTGGGTCGCTGAAGTTCTGCAGCTATAGCGTGTTGTGGACCGGGCCGGTAGAACCAGGATGAAGAATCCAGATGAGGAGAACCTGAAAGCAGAGGAGACAGAGTCCAAACCACCTGGAGGTGACCAGGAGGCACAGGAACACAATACAAGGTTGAAGGTTCTTAATGAGATGCAGTGAGAAGAAAACAGCAGCTGTGAAGACCAGGCGAAGTTGTAAAAGACCAGGCGCCTCTCACGAGCTGTCCCACGCTGGTCGATAATTGCAGGAAGGTCTGTGGCCAGCAGGACCACCAACAAGCCTTGGCAAACGCGAACAAGGTTCGCGGGTGAAGATGCATGGATGCAGACCAGCAAGGTCTGAGGGACTAACCCAGCAAGGGTAAGTCAGTACCGGCCTTGACCACGATGGAGAGCCAGAAAGAATCGGTGAAGACCCCTTGAGGACCCGCTGGAAGCTGACACATTAGGTCACAAGGAAGCCCCAGCAGCACACAGAAGGAGAAGACCCACGAGGCAAGGGATGCCGGCAGGATAACGTACTTTGGGCTGTGTAGTGCTGGAGGCAGGGGCTGCTTGGAGCTTGAAGATCTTCCATGAAGAAGGCCAACAAGCCTTAGCAATGACAAACAGATGCAATACACAGGGAGGCAGTCACCGTTGGCTGGAGAGGGATTACAGTCTCTCAACTTGCAGGGAAGAGTGGCCAGGCCTCTAAAGAACCAACAAACCACCACCTATTTTGCAGAGCCAGAAGATGTCAGTGGGACAAGAGGATCAGCAAGCCAGTCGTCAACGGTGAGGTGCCTTAGGATGCAGGGAAGTGACTCCTTTACTTCAAGGGAGATTCCTTCAGGCTGGGATGCAGGATGAGTCCTTGGTGACTCGAAGGATGCACGGCCACTTAGTTGCAGATCTTGAAGAAGCACAGGGGAGAAGAAGCAGCACAAATCTTCCTACCGGGAGCAGTCTTGTTGTGGATCCTGGCTTGAAGATCGGAGTTCCATTGTCCACCAGCAGAAGAGTCTTTGAACAAGTTTCAGAAGACAAGCAGTCGGTTCCAGAAATTGTTTTTGGGACAAATCTAAGGGCCTACCCTCAGGGGAGCCCTAAGGAAACCCCAAAAAGGGGAAGAACCTCTTCGGTGACAACCCACCTATCAGAGGGGGTCAGGGATGCTACTCAAATGTCCTAGCCAGTCAGATGCTCACAGGGCCCAGATTCAACATGGCAGAATCAAGTGACAGGGCTGATAGGTCTCCAGGATTCGTAAGGAGGGTGATAACTTCCTCTCCCCACCCGAACGTTACCGCCGAAGCAGCCCTACTCCACTCCGGGGAGGGTTTGAACTAGAGCACACGAATAAGACGTGTCTCAAACGATATTTGTTTACTTAACCTCATTGAAGGTATGGTCGGAATATAGGGCGTCTTTCCCTGATTCCCACTCCTTTCTACTAGACTCACGGTCCTGATGAAGCGCATAGGGATCCATTAGGGACCCACTGACAGCGCGAAACATGTCGACCACTCTTCACCTTTAAAACCACAATAACACTGTCACACTGGTTGAGAGCAGCGGGATATATCTGTTTTTCCCCTCTCCTTCTGCATAAAGTGCATCTCCATCCCCGTCAGATTTTAGCTTAACCCAGAGGACCCCCTAATAAACCTATCAGGGTACCAACGGGTTATTTTATCTTCACTCACACCCACCACTTGGCCCACACACCCACATGCACAAATGCGGCAACTCCTAAAAAATCTCCACCAGAGAGCCCTCCAGTAGGGCCCGTGAGGGACTGCAGCGCCACCCCCACGAGGAGCAGTGCCCAATGATGATGCTTTACACTCGCAAGGGTGTGTGAGGGCACAACACACACAGGAGTACCATTCCCCATTCTTGCATACTCATTCCTAATTTTGGAGACACCTGTCCTGACTCGCAACCGACCTGGGCTGCTGAGCGCTCTCTTTTCTTTCTTTTTCTCTCTAGGAACTGGTACCATTCATAGTGTTTTGCATTGTCTTTAGGAGCATTGGTACAGGACCTATTTCTAACAGCTCCTTGTCCCCCCTCTTGAATTGTGGTTATAGAATCAAGTGACCACCTGGAGGAACACTGGAGCACCTCCCTCGGGAGGAGCTGGACACTCCTGTGTCCTTTGTGTGGTTTCGCACCAGAGCGGGAGCCAAGGGCTCCTGGAATGGGTGAAACTGGTTTATGTAAGGAAGGCACCAAAGGTTCCCTCAAAGCAGTCTGGTGGCGCTCGTAAGAGCACCCACTCTACCTAATTCTAAAGGAGAGGTGGTCACACCTCTCCACAGCAGGAAATCCTTTGTTCAGCTTCCCCTTCCCAAGTTAGGATCATCAGCAGGGGGGCAGAACAGTGTCTGAAGCCGGCAGCAGCGCGGGCTGGCAGGCAGACCTTGAAAAGCTACAAAGGTAGGGGTCCTCTAAGGAGCCCCCAGTACAGGGTATCATGCAACTAGCAATGAAATCGGTGTAGTTGCACGATTCCAACATGTTTGATACCAAAAATGACTAGGTTTGGGGTACCCAATATGTAGCTGGATATCTCAACATGCCAGTGTCCACACATACTTTAAGATGGCTACCCGGCACTTACAAAGCCCAGAAAATGGAGTCTGGGGTTTGTAGGGGTACCTCTGCTTGTGCAGGGGTACCTACACACTTAGAACCATGCACCCTGCCCTTGGCCTGAAGGGCCTACTTTAGGGGTGACATGGGTTTCAAATTCAGTGACCGGAATATAAGGGAAACTTATATCTGAAGTGAAGGGTGCAAGCACCTGTCGCGCAGACTGCAATGGCAGCTCTGGAAACACAGTTTGCATGGACTCCTAAGGGTGGCAAAATACATGCTGCAGCCCATAGGAGACCCCTAGTGTAGCAATGCCCTGGTTACATCAGTACCATATACTAAGGGCTTACAGTGGTAACCCAGTATGCCAATTGTGGGGTATACAGAGTTCTTACCAGCAAATTTTGTGGAGAGAGCACAGTCACTGGAGTCCTGTTTAGAAGGATCCCAGTGAACTACTGCCCAAACACACTGACACCCGGCAAAAAGTGGGGTTATCTATGCCAGAAAGATCCTACTTTCCTACACTTAATACTTCATAATGCCATGTACGCTGTACATGTGTGGCTTTGGGGGTTTGGGAGGGTGGGAGGGGGTTTTACATCTGGGGCAATTTGAGGATCTTTCTGATTTATATTTTTGAGATTTACCAGGGTCATGTATGTATGGTTAAAGAGATGCAATTTAAACCTAAATGGCTAAAGACCCTCTTCACCTGGGCACACAAATCCCTCTAGTCTTTATTCATAGCTGCTTGAATGTCATCCTCCCACACCTGCCTAGCTTTCCACATCACTTTTTCCTATCTGCCTTAAGGTCTTTATATATTAAGGACACCAACCTCTGCCCCAAATTCAGCATAGATTCTAGTGTGTGTGTGTGTGTAGGTTCTGGAGCCCTTGGAAAATCTGTCCAAATTTCGCTAGCCATTCTTGCATAGTTTGGTATGTTGTAGGAACTGACTGGGGCCAACATAAAATTTCTCCTGTGCCTCCTGGAATGTAAAGCAAAGTTCTCCTGGATAGAGATCTTCAGGTGTGACACTCACCCTCACTGCAGTGTTTAACTGACATGTTCCAGCTTATATTTTTGAAGGGCTGCAAGTCCCAAATATCCAAATCTCATGAAAATGGTGATCTTCCAATAATTCGTTTTATTGCCATCTACCAGACTCTGCCAATGTGTTGCATGACATTGGGAAGACCACTGGGTTAATTCCCTCCATTCATGAGCAGTTCCCTAAACTGGACCTCCCCATGAGTTTCTTTCAGCAGTCTTCTCCCAATTGTCTTGTTCAGTGAACTACTTGACTGCATATTTTAAGTTTGCAGCAATATAATACAATTCAAGATACAGTATACCAAGTTCCCATCCTCCACCTCCCACTTACAGTTTTAATGCCCCCCCACGATACACTGGTTCTCTTCCAAACCCACACAAAAAATATCATTAGGGTATTTAGCACCTTGATTGTTGCCATCGGCAACATGGAATTCTTAAGTACATATAATCATCGCACGACTACCATTTTTGCTATGGCAACCCTGCCCATAGTAGAGTATGGAAGGGAATTCCAAAACTCCAGTGAGGCCTTTAATCCATGTAACACCCTATTCATATTCCAATCATATTGTTTCTCTGGGGTTTGTGATTACCTTTGTCACCTGGCAACAGAACTTCTCCTTCTCTCAGTGCCCATCTCAGAAAAACTCTCCAGGATGAGCATTATTGACTTAGTACAGGTAAATTTCAGGCCCAATACATATCCGAGCCTATCCAACTCGTTTATTAGCAATGGCATTGAATCTCGTATTAAGAGCCAGTTTGTTCTGTATCTCCCTTCTAAGTTATATCACTGAGGGTTTTGCTGGAAGGGCAAAAAGCAGTAGAAAAGTGGGCACCCTTGCTGCTGCCCCAGTCCACCCTCCATCTCTCAGAGAGCCTTGCACCAGTTATGACCCATGCGGCTGGACAGGTGTACAGCAAGTGGATCCAGTTCAATAAATGTGAGTCAAATTCCATAGGACTAAACACCATCATCAAATAACGTTTAAAAAGCTTTTTACAGGTCCATAGCTGCCAGTGCCACTTCCTCTGGACTTGCATTTGTGTGTTAAATTACATCTGCAAGTCTGTGAGCATTGATTGTGTTGTGCCCTTAAATAAATCTGCATTGATCCTAATGCACCAAGGCAATCGCTGCCCTCTGGAGCCCATCAGCTCGTACCTTACATAGAATCTTTGTGCCGGTATTAATCATCGCTAGAGATCTATAGGCACCCAGGTGACGTTGACGGATACCAGGTTTTAAGACCATACTAATGAGGTTATCTCTCATTATTTCAACACTCTTGCCTGTTTAGCTTCATCGACAGAGGCAAGCATTTTATCCGTTAATTGCAATAAAAACGTCTGGTAGAGTTTAACAGGAAAATACATTTCTGCCTGGCCCCGTTAGCCTGAGCATCAACTGTATTGCTTCCTTAAGTTCCTCTATTAGTAGTCCTGATTCCAGGCTTTTCATCATGTCTTTTGAGAGATTCGGTACCCCCCCACAGACTCAAATAAATCACTCTTCACATCTGTGCCTCTCTTTACTGGCACTTCACGGCCAATCTCACTCATCCTCCTTCTGTATCCACCCCTCAAACTCATAACATTCGTATGATCCACAGCTCTCTGAAACCTCATTCCTCCATTAGATGACCTTGTCAAGAATAATATTTCCCACAATACACTCGCCCTGACTTAAATATCTTGACCCCGCTAAATTGTGCCCTCTAACAGTAGACATGTGGCATCCATCTGCACCAATATATCTGCTACTTTCCTGGATGAGGGCCTTGATAGCATAATCCTAACTGGGACTTAGGTAAACTACTTTTCTCACCCCCTTGTACATATTCTTGCGCCCTCAACCACTTGATCACTAGGCAGGATTTTATGGGTTAAACAACAGCTGGGATGGTTATCATCCACAAAACGACACTACATCGCTCCCTCTTTCTCGCCATACCTTTCTCCTCTTTTGAACCACTCCAAGTAGAATTTCTCCTTTATACAAGGGATAGATTATGACTGGTCTCTCTTTATTGGACTGCAGGGACCAACTCCCCCTTTGAGGTCTTAGCTCTAGACAGCTCATGTGCTCTCTCAAAAGACACATGTTGTATATACTTTATGGGCTTCAGCCCGTCCACAGAATTCCCATTTGTTGGCTCTGAATCTTTCTCCCCATTTGTCCATGGCATGTACGTGTCATACCTCCTCCTGTGTTTAGCCCTCTCCAAGAGCAGGGACCAATTACTACCATCAAACCACTCCTCCCATTAAATGACCATTTTAGGAACTTCTTTTGTTCTTTGTTTAAAAGCCCCTGTCTGGAGCAGTCGTGTTTTCACTTGCTCCGAGCGCCGTGCCGTTTCTGTAAACAGGCCTATAAATCATGTTCTTATCTCGTATCTTGTCCCGTCTCCCAGTCACCTTCCTCCCGCTGTTTCTCTCTCCATCCCACGCCTGTGTCTGCTTGCCTTTTGCTTCTCCGCCCATCGTGAAATTGCTCTCCTCCACGCCACATTTTTTCTTAACCCATAGTCTAATCACCCTTCTCTCACTGAAGCTTGCTCCCTCCCGTACCACGTGGCTGCTTGCCCTGTGCTTCTTTGACCGTAATAGAACAAGCCTGTAAATAATGTTCTTAACATTTTTTTCAAACCACAGCATGTTTTTCAACTACCACGAGAGCATTAGCAGGGAGAGAGCGAGAAAGTCAGCAATCCCCTCCATGGTCTCCATTGCCTTGCAAGGTTACGTGACTACTTTGTTTCAGCTGCCCTTCACTAACTCATTTTCAGCCCCCTCCCCACCCCTGAGAAAGTTACAAAAAAACAGGAATGCATCATGACGAGCTCAGTGGTAAAACAGGCTGCGGAAAGGACTTGTTTTAATTCACTGGATGATCACTGTAAAGCACCACATGCCACCAACTGCACTCCTGGAGTTCATCTATATAGTAAGCATTTTGCAAATGATCAGTGAAGGGCTTATTGCCACTTAAAAGAAACAAAGGTATTTTCAAAAGACGGTATACCCCACCTTTGAGATGTAGGTTTCGTAAATGTTGATGCCAGCATCCAAGTAAATTCACATTACTCAAATTTTGAAAACTGCACCCTACCAGGGGCACAAAAGAGGCACTTTGCACGTGATCAGTCTCTAAGCCCTGTGTGAACCATAATAACAGTGGTAAAAATAATACTATTACATAACACTTTAAGGCTGACATATCTAAGTACCGCAATAATTAGTTACTGTTGCACATTAATATTATACACCTCAGAACATACATCAAAAGGCTCAGTTAGCTCTGCCAAAATCTGACCACATGACTCAGTGATAACAGTGCAGTGGCCTAATGTGTTGGCTTACTACTTTCTAGCAATGGGTTTGAAGTCTAGGTGGTCATTATAAATCCAATTCACTGACTGGAAGGGAGGTATGGTCTGACTATACCATATTTATGTCAAACCAGATCGACACACCAGTGACCCACAAAACACCATACAGTAGGAAGAGGGAATAGATTTAATAAAGGATTCCTGAATTTCACCATACGCATGCAATGAGCCCTGAATTTTGATGATTGTTGACAGTGATTCTTCTACCCAGTTAGATAGCTCAGTGGGTCGAGTGCCTGCAGCAGGCACGTGTGTGTAACATACAAGTCACAAGTATGAATTGCACCTTCTGTTCTTGATAGGCGAGTAAAATAAGTATCATGATTTTACTAGGTAATTTTGGCAGCGCTTGTTAAAGGAAATTAACACATTTCATATTGTGGTTTGCTCTCTATTAAATGGTAAATTTAATTTGGGATGCCTTGCTCACGTATGCCTGTGGTTACACAAAGGAGTAACTGCGCATCAGCTGCAAGCGCTTGGGTGCTGCATCTGTCGGGGGAACACTTACCATCTGGCCATGCAATGCTGAAACACACTGACAAAGCCAATAGCTTTCACATAGCCGAGACCAATTGACTTTGCCAGTGCTTATTTAAGAGAGCTCATTGAACTCATCACCTCTAACATCCTTCTCCCTTTTGACACCATACTTTTTGGAGACTTAAAGTCAGGTGGCACAGCCACTGGAATCAGTCATCTCTGATCTGGTGCCCAATTTTTTAAGCAGTTGACCTCCTTAAAACCTTGTTGCAAACCTACTCATGGGCACAGGTGCTATTTTCAACCTCACTGTTGCAAACAAAATCACTTCTAAACATGAGTCCTCATCAAGTTAGACTGTTTGGATCATTTCTGCCAGGCTCTATAGTGGTCCCCCTTGGGATGCATCCTACATGCCACATCACTTCTTATCAAGGGACTGACGAATTATAACCACATCATCCACGTACCGATGGAACCCCACTAGCTCCTCCTGCCAGCTTTCACCACATTGAAAACCAGGTGCATCATTTAAAAAGCCATCACAACCAGCCCTCCCACATATATGGCTGAGAAGCTGATCTCTGGTGGTTCTTGGTACACTCGGAGCCAGGACGCCATCAAACTGAAGACAAAGTGCAAAAACTGAAAAGCAAGGCAACAAGCCTACTTCATCTATGGATCCAGCATATGGAACAAAAGCCATGTACCCATCAGGACTGCTCCAAACCTGCTTCAAATTCGATCTTAAAATCCAACTAACCCAAAAATCAATTGTTAAAGGTATCTTTGCCTTTCACACAGTACATCTCAGTGCTGCCTTTCGGCATGTTTCGCTCTTTACAAATACAATACATATTAGAAGGCTTATTTCATGCAGAGAAATCTGCATGTCTAATAACAGTCCAAAGAAATTGTTTCATATTCTCAAATCTCAGGCTAATAACTCCTCCCTCTCTGGCCCTGTAGGCGTCCAAAGGCAATACATTTGCCTCCATGTTCTCCGTCAAAGTTAACAAGATTAAAATGGAACTTCAAGTCTCCAAAAACATCTCAATCATAGTAGAACTCTCAGACTTGCTCAGTCTCGTTGCTGCAGACCTGCAGCAGTGACAAGCTCAGTAACAGAGAAGAATGGTGTACAATGGTCTCTTTAGTTCTGGGCACATGGCACTCCTTTCTTGGATCTTGGAGAAGAAACATGTTGTCTGGTGTCGTGTAGTTCTCACTAATCCATAGGACCAGCGCGTTTGTTGGACAACAACCTTTGGATGAGGGGCCTAGACTTATTCCGGGCACCCCCAAGGATATGTTGGTCTAGCTACCAGCTAGCTCACAGTGCCACCGTAAGCCCCCATAACCTTACCAGGGAATGAATGTTTATGCAACCACTGAAAATGACAACCCTGACCCCTCAGGTATCGTGGTAACAGATCAGAACCTTTCGCTCATCCCTCATGCTTAATTGTGCTCAGAGAAATATACAGAGAATACACAGTGGGGCATTTTCAATATGTTTATTGAACCAATGTTATTCTTATATAGAAAACATGTAATGCGATCATCAATAGACAGAAGCAGATGAAGGGGATTACAAGCAGCAAAAGAGTAAATAGTAGATATAGTTCTACCATGGTGCTAAAACAGTGTATATATGCAGGCATATAAAACAAGGCAGTAATCATGCATACTCCTACTATGCAAAACCCTACTCTGCGTGTACCTAGAGAGTGTGTGTGTAGGCGTGAAGCCAAGAATCTACCCAAGGGACGATCCAACCAAATTACCTGGTGGGAGAGAATGTAAGAGCCCATCTTGGTCACAAACTGGACACCCCCTCACGGAGATGTCAGATAGTTGTGTGGTGAAGCCGCAGCATGCAGGGACCCTCGGTGTCAGCTGAAGTGCCTCCTCTGCTAATCTTTTGGGATGCTCATTTTTTATTATAGAAAGCATCCTTGTGATGCAAGTATAGATTAGCAATGTATTGGATATGTAGATTGCTTTGTCGCCCCGTGGATGAAAATAGAATGACATTTGTACATAGTGCGTAAAGACGCCTTGTACATGGTGTTTGAGGCATCGTGAGAATGTTATGCAAAGCTAGATGTGTTAACAAAGTAGTATCAGAGAAACTAATTCGACATGGTCGCACACAGATATGTGCAAAAGGTCACAGCAGAAATGTTATTGTGTAAAATTAGGACAATGTAAGAAAATGTGCAGCTTCGGTACTTGGGCATAACCCAGGCACATAACACCCACTACTCATACTAAGGGTCGATATATAAAACATATCCAAAAGCCAGCAGGCCATAATGAAATAACATTTTAAAAGGTCTAAAACCACCTTTAAAATCATCTAAAAGCAAGCTTCCCTTTAAAATATTCATAAAAGCCTTTAAAATTAATGATACTATTTGAAATCCCAAGCACTCAGAAAGCCATGATGCCTGGAAAAATAAAGCAAAAACTGTTTTAATTTGTTTTGTTGAAAAACAGGCCAAATCGTTCCCACCACACGGAGAAGCCAATTATTTATATGTTTCAAGTGTTAGTTGCAACCACAGACGACGTTCCCAGAGGTGCACCTGGAAGCAAGTTTATGGAGAAAAGGTGATTCCATCGAGATCCCACTGCAGCCTCTGAGGGAGGGACTGCATCCTGTGAGCGTATCTTAGAGCCAGTATCCAGTTCACTAGGAGCCAAAGCATCCCAGGGTGGCTCGAAGAGTGCATTCATCAGCAATATAATACGCTGGAGACAACAATAACCTTTAAGGGGTCAATCAGCACTTCAATACCCATTGGCGCAACCGATTGTGATCCGAAGCAAAGATCCAATACACATTCATGGCTGCAGAGCAGGCAATGGAATACAGGTTATACACAGTGAAGCCAGACAGGCCTGAAGGACAAGCACCTGTGCTCGTTCAGTTCTCGAAACGGAGGTGTGCCGAAGCAGTGTATCATGCACTCACGGCATCGTAGCACAGCCAGTGCTGTCTCCATTCTGGATTGAACTGGGACGTCCATTGTGGAGCAGAAATATTAAAATCAGTATTCCCGCCACAAGTAGGAGGACATGAGCGGGACACCTCCATAAATGCTTCCCAACACAGAGTGTATGAAAGATAGTATAACTCCGAAAACAGTCTGAAAGGTGCTAACCAGTCCAGAGCCAATACTTTAAAAAAAAAGTGCACTATTCCCTTTGTATCAGACATATTAAAGATACGGTGGACCATCTCCCCAAAATGCAGCGGGAAGTTAGTATGGAGTGGCGTCTGTATCTGGGATGGGAACCTTGCAACCTGGAGATCAAACTTCTCTCTGGCTGATGTTAAGGCCATATCTTTTTGAAAAAGCATGGCTTTCAATTTGCTCAGAGAATAAAAGCGTATGTTGGAAACATTTATCGAAGGCCATAGCACTGCCTCATTAACTGTGCAGCTGCAGGCTGCGTGTTTTGGTGCAGAGAAAAGTAAAGAGTCGACATGGCTCACATCCGTGTGCCATGCCTGCAATCCACTGCCGGAGGCCTAGGTAAGCCAACCCTGTAGCAGGGTGCACTAGCCCTAAGGTGAGGGTAGAGTGGCATAAGCCTTGTACCCCTACAGTGTCTAAGTCCATTCTTAGACTTTGCAAGTGTAGTAAATCCATAAAGAGTACATGGCCGGGGAGGTGGTCATTAGGGCTTTACTAAAAACTGGGATGTTTGGTAGCAAACTTCTCAGCACATTAAACCCACACTGATGCCAGTGTGGGATTTAATGTAAAATGCACTCAGAGGGCATCTTAGAGATGCCCCCCGAAAATGGAACAGCCCTGGTGTGGTTCCTGAATGGATACTCACCATTTACCACCACCAGACAGGTTTCTGGACCCCTGGGTAGAGAGCCTCCACTCTTTGGGTCCAGAAACAAGGCACATCCTGGGCAGAGGTGTCATGCCTCCTCCCCCACAATGGCAGGGTCCACGAAATGGGAAGCTTCAAAGTCCTGCCGCCTTTGGAAGCGGTTTCTGCCTCTAGCTGCCCCCAGTAACTTGCTCTCACCAGTTCTGGCCCCCACTTTGGGCAGGAGAATCGATGGGAAAACCAAGCAAGGAAGAGAAGTGTGCCCACCTTTGCCAACCCCACCCCTCAAGAGGGGAAGGCGAGGTGAAGCACACATCTCTGTCCCCTCCATCTTGGGATGAGGGGACAAGACCAATTAGGTAGAGGCTCATGCGCCCTCCCACTGAAGGGTGGCATAATAGGGGGTGTACCAACCCCAAGGAAGGGAGCCATTGGTGCCAACCTGCCCACCCCCTTAACGCCGCTAAAACTAGTATTTAGAGGCAATCCTGAACCATTGCCTCCTCAGATTCGAGGAAGAAAGAAGGTTGAAGAGCTGTGCTGACCCAAGAAGAAGAGGAGGAAACCAATTGCTTTTGCCCCAGCCCTACCGGCCTGTCTCGTCCACGACCTACCTATAGCAGGAACCTTGGAGAGTCCAGCAGCCAGCAACCCCCAGAGCCCGGAGGACCTGCCCTGCAAACCTCTTACAGACTCTGCCTCCCACGTACACTGGATTTGCTCAAGCAAAGACTCACCTCCGGAATCCGGATTCTGGAGACTCCGCAAGTCTGCACCCGACGCCCAAGGCCCGAGTGGCCCAACACCACAAGGAGGTCTCCCCAGCAATCCTGACCAGGGATCTGGTGATCCCCGACCTCCCTCAAGCCGACGTCTGCAGCCTCAACCTGAAGAGTTCCCTCGACCGAGACCGGAGATGGTAAGAAAACCTGACACCAGAAGATACCACTGCAACCGATGCCCCATTAAATTGGGTGGCCCAACCGACTGTGTCCATGCATCCCCCAAGAACCCAACTTCCCTCTCCAGCCAGGGGTCGCCTTCAGGAAGTCTCTTTGCCTGAGCCTGCAGCAACTTCACAAAACCAATGGTCTCCATTGAAACGCACAGGGTCCCAGATGTCCATTTTGCACCCTGCACCCGGCCACGCCAGTGCCGCTGGTGGTGCAGCTCTTGTGTTGGTCGTTGGCCCCTGCAGTGCTGCCCTTAACCCTAGTAGCTTGGCTTCCACACCCGAGTGGCCTGCTCGCCAGCAGTCCCTAACCGAAGGCCCTTTTAGGCCCATTGGCTAACATGGGCCCCTGCACTTTGTAACTGGCTGCCCCAGTGCCGCTGGTGGTCTAACTCGAGTGTTCATCTAGACCTTGGGGAACCTTGGTCCTAACCCCCATAGCTCCCACTCTTAAGTCGTGTACTTACCTGGAAAACCGCGAACACATTTCTTCCGTAGGAACCCATGTTAAGATATTTTGGGCCTAAAAGTGTTGAACTATTGTATGGAAAAAAAAGAGAACTGAACTCTAAAGTATAAAAAGTCGTACTTACCTTGTATTGTGAGATCCGAAGGTGTGGTACCTAGGCATACCACCCCCAGCACTCAAAGTAATCCAAAAGTAACTGGAAAGTAATCTGAAAGTAATTACTGTGTAATTTGAACAGTTTCTAAAGCATGTACAAACCAGTAACTATTGCAACTTCAACCACAATTACATTTCCGTGAAAAGTCTTACATTTGAAAATATATTTTATTTACCTGTGCCAAGTCCTGCTTGGTTCCAAAATAAAACATAAATATACCTTTTTTTATACTTATCTAATTGGTCTGGATTCGGTCTCTGAGTGTGTGTAATCAGTCCTTCATTGAGTGAATACAATAAATGCTTAACACACCCTCTGGATAAGCCTAACTGCTGGCCCACACTACAACAAAGAGAGCTGTTAGTACTTACCTAATTTAGCCTCTGCTATACCTCTGGGGACTCCTTGGACTCTGTGCACACTATATCTTACTTTGGTATAGTATATACAGAGCCAGCTTCCTACATTGGTGGATCAGCAGTGGGATGTAAAGCCTTGCATTTATTGGAATAACTTAGTCAACCTCTGATCACACAACAAGAATCCAAAAATTGTCTTTAGTACAAATCATTTTTTGAATTGACTATTTTTTCCAAATTTCCAACAGTCTTGTTAGGGCCTTGTGTTAAGTCTGTGTAGCATTTTTTAGAAAAAGGAAAAGTCACTGAAATTAGGAGGAAGTATCTAGAACTGTCAGTGTAGGTCTTCCAAAAAGAACCCCACTTTCGAAATATAATGAGCAATCTAGGGAATATGGCTGAGGAGCTCAACCTCACTCCTTACTCCAACCTACAGGTTAGAGAGTTAAGGCTTCTCTGTAGGCTAAGCAGATAAGAACTGGGTCCAACCCTACCAGGATACAACTCCAGGGGTTCCTGGCAGTACATACAAGAGACCAGCCCACAGAAGAAGGTGAAGACCTTCAGGAAAATGGGGAATCTCGTGAGGATGATGAAGTCTTAGACCAAACACCTCAACTACTGAGGGAGGACCGGAACTTTGTGTCCTACCCTTCACGCCCAAGAGGTACAGCGTCTGGCTCCTACAGAGGTAGGGCAAACTCCATACTAGACAGTGTGTACGACCTCACTGAGGATGATCTCCATTTAGTAAGGATGACCAAAAGAATAGACCTAGAGACTAGGCTCCTAGCTCTAGAAAAAGAGAAAGCAGAGATGGGTCTAGGATCCATCAATGGTGGCAGCAATTTAGAAAGCTTAGAAAAAGAAGGATCCTATGATCCTAAAATCCCCAAAGGATTGTCCCTAAATTTGAGGATGGTGATGACATCACCACGTGGTTCACAGCCTTTGAGAGGGCTTGTGAAGCCAGAAAAGTGAGGACATCTCACTAGGGGGCACTCCTGAGGGAACTGTAGTCTGGTAAGTGCAGAGGCAAACTTCTGACCCTTAGTGGGGCAGAAGTAGAGTCCTATGAACTTATAAACCGCACCCTGATTGAGGGATTTGGACTTACTACTGAGGAGTACAGAATTAAATTCAAGGGGGCTCAGAAATCTCAGAAACAGTCCTGGGTGGAATTGGCAGACTACTCAGTAAATACCATAGGTGGCTGGTTGACTAGAAGTAAAATGCAGGATTATGAAGGACTTTATCATTTGTTTATGAAGGAACACATTTTAAGTAACTGCATCAATGAAAAGTTGCATTAGCATCTAGTAGACCTAGGTCCAACTTCTCCCCAAGAATTGGGAAAGAATGCGGACCACTGAGTTAAAACAAGGGTAACCAAGACAACCACTGGGGGGTGACCAAAAGAAAGGGGTCAAAACGCCTCCTAAGGAGAAAGAGGGTGAGAAAACCAAAGATAAACACAAGAGTCTTCTAAAGGCCCCCAAAATCCTGGTCAGGTGGGTGGGCCCAAGAACACTTCCATGCCCAACAGTGGGTACAAGGGGAAAACCTATGATCCTGCAAAGGCCTGGTGTTTCCACTGTAACAAGAAGGGACACCGAACTGGAGATGCTGCCTGTCCCAATAAACTAGCTCCAAGTCTCCCACCAGTTACTACTGGTAAGGCAAATCTCCAGATCGGATCAATAGTGTGCCCAGAGCAAATCAGGCTCCACACTGAGGCTGTTTTAGTCTCTGGAGGGGAGGGAGGGTTAGCCACTTTGGCTGTCTGGCCCCCTAATTTAAAGAAGTACCTGCAGTACCCCTTATTGAATGGGACTAAAATAGAAGACCTGAGGGATAGAGGTGCCAGTATCACTACGGCAAGAGATTCACCCGGTTTCCCCAGAGCAATACCGAACTGGAAAAACCTATCCAGTTACCAATGCTGACAGTGTCACTACTAGCCATGCCATGGCGTTGGTGATATTAGACTGGGGGGGCGGGGGGGTGATTGTTGCAGGCCTGTAACAGATAGTGGTCTCGCCACAGCTCACAGCCACCTGTCTGCTTGGAAATGACCTCGAAACTTCAGCACGGGCTGAGGTAGAAAGAAAGACACATGCAGCCATTCTGCAAATCCCTGAGATAGTGTGTGTGAAAACAAGAGCACAATGCCTAGCACGGGGTGAAAAAGCCTGAAATGATGGCCCAACCTCTCAAGAGGAAAGGTATTAAGACTGGTGAAACAGCTTCCCCACAGCAAAAAGATCAGGACCCTCCCTCCTCAGGGAGAGGACTTGTCAGCCCCAGAGGGAACTGAGCCCATGGGGAGTGAACCTTACAAGGTAGAGCTCTTGGGACCAGCGGGACCCTCTAGGGAACAGCTGTGCCTTGGGCAGCAGGTCTGCCTCACTCTTCAAGGCCTGAGGCAGCAAGCTGCTGCACAGACGCTTGCCAGTGGCTTCCACAAGGTCTATTGTGAGGAAGGACTTCTGTACACTGAGGCCAGAGACCCCAAACCTGGCGCCACTAGGAGAGTGGTAGTGCCTCAGCTGAATAGGGAGTTCCTACTAACTTTAGCACATGACATTCCCCTATCTGGGCATCTGTGCTAGACCAAAACTTGGGAAAGATTGGTCACCCACTTTTATTTGCTCCAGATGTCCCACAAAGTGAAGGAGTCTGTACGTCCTGTGTCACCTGTCAAGCCAGAGGCAAGACAGGAGGACATCAAAAGGCCCCCTTAATTCCACTACCAGTGGTTAGGGTACCCTTTGAGAGAGTAGGAGTGGATAAAGTCGGTCTACCTACGGGAAGAGGTGTGGTGCAGCGGCCAGGGCAGCTGAATCCAGAACACAGGGGCTCACGGTTCGATCCCTGGCGCCGGCGGCAGGTTAGCCCAGCACCTTGTGACTCTGGGCAATAGCTCGCTTAATCTTGCCGACGGCCCCCAGCGCCGGGATACCTCTCCGGAAGTAGCTGTGCGCTTTACAAATGCTGGTATTTCTATTTTCTACTTGAACATCCCACAGACTCAGGAAACAAGTTTACACTAGTAGTAGTGGATCATGCTCCTAGGTATTCTGAAGCCATTCACCTTAGGACTACTACAGCCCTTGTGGTAGCCAAGGCCCTCACTGGTGTCTTCACCGGGGTATGGTTTCCTAAGGAGGTAGCATCAGACCGAGGAACCAACTTCATGTCTGCATACTTTAAACACATGTGGGATGACTGTGGAGTGATCTACAAGTTCACAACACCTTACCACCCACAAACCAATGGCCTTGTAGAAAGATTTACCAAGACATGATAATGGGACTCCCTGAAAAACCAAAAGGAGATGGGATGTTCTGTTGCCCTGCCTGCTTTTTGCCCAAAGAGAGGTGCCTCAGAAGGGAGTAGGGTTTTCACTCTTTGAACTTCTGTTTGGCCGCCCTGTAAGGGGACCACTCTCACTTGTTTGGAAAGGATGGGAGAGACCCCATCATGTACCAAAGCAAGATGTAGTGGACTATGTACTAGGCCTTCGTTCCAGGATGGCAGAGTACATGCAGAAAGCATCCAAACACCTTGAAGCCAGCCAGGAGCTCCAGAAGCTCTGGTATGACCAAAAAGCTCCACTGGTAGAATTCCAACAAGGGCAACAGGTGTGGGTTTTGAAGCCAGTGGCACCAAGGGCCCTCCAGGACAAATGGAGTTCCCATTACCCTATCCTGGAGAAAAAGAGCGAGGTCACCTACTTGGTAGACCTGGGCACTAGTAGGGCCCCCAAAAGGGTGATACATGTGAACCACCTCAAACTCTAGTGTGACAGGGCTGATGTAACCATGCTGATGGTAACTGATGAGGATCAGGAGACCGAGAGTGAACCTCTCCCTGACCTCCTCTCTTACAGCCCCCAAGATGGGTCAGTGGATGGAGCTGTCTCCTCAGACACCCTCTCTGCCCAACAGGAAGACGATTTCAGACAGGTTCTGCAACAGTATGCACAGCTCTTTTCCTTGACACCTGGTCAGACACCCTGGTGTACCCATGATGTGGGCACTGGAGACATCTTGCCTGTCAAAAATAAATCTATGGCTAGTCTGAGCAAGTCAAAGAAAGCATCAAAGCTGAAGTCAGCAAGATGCTGGATTTGGGAGTCATTGAGCCTTCTGAGAGTCCCTGGGCCAGCCCAGTGGTCCTAGTCCCAAACCTCATCCACAGGGTGGAAAGAGAAATGAGGTTTTGTGTGGACTACAAAAGTCTCAATGCTGTCACCAAGACAGATTCGCATCCCATCCCCAGGGCTGATGAACTGATAGATAAGTTGGGGGCTGCCAAGTTCTTAAGTACCTTTGACTTAACTGCAGGGTACTGGCAGATTGGCATGGCCCCTGGAGAAAAAGAAAAGACAGCATTCTCCACATCTGATGGGCACTTCCAGTTTACTGTGATGCCCTTAGGTCTAAAGAATGCCCCTGCCACCTTCCAAAGGTTGGTGAATCAAGTCCTTGCTGGGTTGGAAGGCTTTAGTGCAGCTTATCTTGATGATATTGCTATGTTCAGCTCTTCCTGGCAGGATCATTTAGTCCACCTAGGGAAGGTTTTATGGCCCTGCAAGCTGCAGGTCTAACTATCAAGGGATCCAAGTGCCATATAGGGCAGGGAACTGTTGTATACTTGGGCCACCTTGTAGGTGGAGGCCAAGTCCATCCCCTTCAACCCAAAAGTTTGACCATTTTGGAATGGGACGCTCCAACAACCCAAACCCAAGTCAGGGCGTTTGTTGGCTTGACTGAGTACTATAGGTAGTTTGTGAAGGGATATGGGTCCATTGTGACTCCCCTCACAGAACTGACCTCCAACAAGATCCCCAAGAAAGTGAACTGGACAGTTGGCTGCCAAAAGGCTTTTGTAACCCTAAAAGAGGCAATGTGCTCAGCACCTACTCTTAAGGCTCCCGATTAGTCCAAGCAGTTCATAGTGCAGACTGGTGCATCTGACCGGGGGATAGGAGCGGTCCTATCCCAAATAAATAATGATGAACAAACCCAACCTCTTGTTTTCATAAGCAGAAGGCTACTCCTCAGGGAGCAGTGTTGAAGTGCCATTGAGAGGGAGGACTTTGCTGTGGTTTGGTCCCTGAAGAAGCTGAGACCATACCTGTTTGGTACTCACTTCCTAGTTCAAGCTGACCACAGATCTCTCAGATGGCTAACGCAGATGAAAGGAGAAAACCCAAAACATTTGAGGTGGTCCATATCCCTAAAGGAAATGGACTTTAGAGTAGAACATAGACCTGGGACTGCCCATGACAATGCAGATGGCCTTTCCAGATTTTTCCACTTAGACAATGAAGACTCTCTTGGGAAAGGTTAGTCTCATACTCTTACGTTTGGGGGAGGTAGTGTAGGAAAGTGCCCCTTTTTGAATGGTTACCCCACCACTTTCTGCCTGACATCTGATCAATCAATCAATCAATCACAGAATTTGTAGAGCGCACTACTTACCCGCGAGGGTCTCAAGGCGCTGGGGAAAAAGAAAGAGGGGGGGAGGGGTGCCGCTACTGGTCGAACGGCCAGGTCTTGAGTAGCCTCCTGAAGGACAGCAGGTCTTGGGTCTGTCATAGGCTGAGTGGAAAGGTGTTCCAGGTCTTGGCGGCGAGGTGGGAGAAGGATCTGCCGCCGGTGGTTGTTCTTCGAATGCGAGGGACGGTGGCGAGGGAGAGGTCGGCGGAGCGGAGCTGGCGGTTGGGGACGTAGAAGAAGAGTCGTCTGTTGAGGTAGGCTGGGCCGGTCTTGTGGAGTGCCTTGTGTGCGTGGATGAGGAGTTTGAAGGAGATTCTCCTGTCGACGGGGAGCCAGTGCAGGTTTCTCAGGTGGGGGGTGATGTGGCTGTGGCGTGGTAAGTCGAGGATCAGGCGTGCAGAGGCGTTTTGAAAGCGTTGCAGTTGCTTGATGAGCTTGGCCGGGGCTCCCGCGTAGAGGGCGTTTCCATAGTCGAGTCTGCTACTGACGAGGGCCTGGGTGCTTGTTCTTCTTGTATCTGTCGGGATCCACCTGTAGATCTTGCGGAGCATGCGGAGGGTGTTGAAGCAGGAGACTGAGTTGACTTGCTTGGCCATGGAGAGCGTTGAGTTGAGGATGACTCCCAGGTTGCGTGCGTGGTCGGTGGGTGTAGGGGCTGCCCCCAGTGACGTTGGCCACCAGGAGTCGTCCCAGGCTGAAGGGTTGGAGCCGAGGATGAGGACCTCCGTCTTGTCCGTGTTCAGCTTTAGTCGGCTGCTCTTCATCCAATCGGCGACGGCCTTCATTCCTTCGTGGAGGTTGGATTTGGCGGCAGGGGGGTCCTTGGTGAGGGAGAGGATCAGTTGAGTGTCGTCGGCGTAGGAGATTATGTTGAGGTCGTGCTGTCTGGCGATGCGTGCGAGCGGGGCCATGTAGATGTTGAACAGTGTCGGGCTGAGGGATGATCCCTGGGGTACGCCGCAGGTGATCTCGGAGGCTTTGGATCGGAATGGGGGGAGGCGGACTCTCTGGGTTCTGCCGGAGAAAAAGGAGGTGGTCCATCCAGGGCCTTGTCTCGGATCCCTGCGTCGTGGAGGCGTGTGCGTAGAGTGCGGTGACAGACAGTGTCGAAGGCGGCGGAGACGTCCAGCAGGATGAGGGCTGCGGTCTCACCGTTGTCCAGCAGGGTCCTGATGTCATCGGTGGCGGCGATGAGGGCAGTCTCGGTGCTGTGGTTGCTGCGGAACCCTGACTGGGATGGGTCCAGGATGCTGTTTTCTTCGAGGTAACGGGTTAGCTATCTGTTGACTATCTTCTCGATGACCTTGGCTGGGAACGGAAGCAGTGAGATGGGCCGGAAATTCTTGAGGTCTCTCGGGTCCGCCTTGGGTTTTTTTGAGTAGGGCGTTGATCTCGGCGTGTTTCCAGCTCTCTGGGAAGGTCGCGGTTTTGAAGGAGAGATTGATGACGTTGTGCAGGTGGGGTGCGATGGAGCTGCTGGCCTTGTTGAAGATGTGGTGCGGGAAAGGGTCTGACGGGGAGCCGGAGTGGATTGTGCTCATGGTTTTGATGGTGTCATCGATGTTACGTTGGCCCAGGCTGGCAAGGGGTCGTGGTCGATGGTGTGCGGCGGGTCTGGTGTGTCGGTGTCTGTTGGGGCTGTCTGGGTGTTGAAGCTGTCGTGGATGTCGCCGATCTTGCGGTGGAAGAAGGTGGCGAGGGAGTCGCACAGGGCTTGCGACGGCGGGATGTCGTTGGTGTTGGAGCTGGGGTTGGAGAGTTCCTTCACGATGTTGAAGAGCTCCTTGCTGTTGTGTTCGTTGTTTTCGAGGCGGTCTTTGAAGGAGATCCTCTTGGCGGACCTGATGAGGTGATGGTGGTTGCGGATGGCATCTTTGTGGGCTGCGTGGCTGATGCAACCTGACTTGATGTGCACTGGTTCCCTGCCAATCAGGTTCCCAGGGCCTGTGTTCTTTCCCAAGACTGTACTTTTGTATCCACAATTGGCATATCCCTGGGTACAAGTAAGCCCATTGTAAAAGGTGGGTACCAAGGGCACTGTGGCCAGAGGAGGCCTCTAAGGGCTGCAGCACCAATTGTGCCACCTTTAGAGGCCCTGCACCTTCACACACATGGATCCTGCCACTGCAGGCTGCGTGTTTTGGTGCACAGCAAAGTGAAGAGTCAACATTGCACACATCCCTGTGTGCCATGCCTGCAATCCACTGCCTGAGGCCTAGGTAAGTCACCCCTCTAGCAGGGTGCACTAGCCCTAAGGTGAGGGTACAGTGGCAAGAGCCCTGTACCCCTACAGCGTCTAAGTCCATTCTTAGACATTGTAAGTGTAGTAAAGCCATAAAGAGTACATGGTCTGGGAGTTGGTCATTACGAACTCCACAGCTCCATAATGGCTTTACTAAAAACTGGGAAGTTTGGTAGCAAACTTCTCAGCACATTAAACCCACACTGATGCCAGTGTGGGATTTAATGTAAAATGCACTCAGAGGGCATCTTAGAGATGCCTCCTGACAAACGACCAGCCCTTGTGTGGTTCCCGAATGGCTGCCCGCCATTTGCCACCACCAGACAGGTTTCTGGACCCCTGGGTAGAGAGTGTCCACTCTCTGGGTCCAGAAACAAAGCCTATCCTGGGCAGAGGTGTCATGCCTCCTCCCCCAGGATGGGCTGGGTCCAAGAAAGGGAAAGCTTGAAAGGCCTGCCACCTTTGGAAGCTGTCCTTGCCTCTTGCTGCCCCCAGCAACTGGCTTCCATCGGTTCTGGCCCCACTTTGGGCGAGAGAATCGACGGGAAAACCAAGCTAGGAAGAGAGGTGTGCCCACCTTTGCCAACCTCACCCCTTAGGTGGGGGAGGAGAGGTGAAGCACACACCTCAGTCCCCTCCATCTTGAGATGAGGGGACTCGGCCAATTAGGGAAGAGGCTCATGCCTCCTCCCACTGGAGGGTGGCATAATAGGGGGTGTACCCATCCCAAGGAAGGGACCCATTGGTCCCGACCTGCACACCCCCTTAAAGCCCCTAAATCTAGTATTAAGGGGCCACCCTGAACATTGCCTCTTCAGATTCGAGGAAGAAAGAAGGACCGAAGAGCCGTGCTGACCCAGGAAGAAGAAGATGACACTAACTGCTTTGGTCCCAGCCCTACCAGCCTGTCCAGTCTACGACCTGCCTACAGCAAGAGCCCTGGCGAGTCCAGCAACCCCCAGAGCTCAGAGCACCTGCCCTGCAAACCTCTTACAGACTGTCTCCTGTGAACACCGGATTTGCTCAAGCAAAGACTCACCTCCAGAATCCGAATTCTGGCGACTCTGCAATTCTGCACCACTCTGCACCCGACGCCCACGGCCCGAGTGGCCTAACACCACAAGGAGGTCTCCCTCGAGATCCTAACCTGGAATCTGGTAATCCCTGACCCCTCTCAAGCCTCAAGACAACGCCTGCAGCCTCAACCTTAAGCGCCCCCCAACCAGAGCTGGTAAGAAAAGCCGACGTCAGAAGACACCCCTGCACACGACGCCCCACGGCCTTGGGTGGCCCAACCGACAGTGTCCAGGCATCCCCCCCAAGAACCCAACTTACCTCTCCAGCAGGTGGTCGCCTTCAGGAAGTCTCCCTGCCCGAGCCTGCAGCAACTTCGCAACACCTAAGGTCTCCATTGAAATGCATAGGGTCCCCGAAGTCCTTTTTGCACCCAGCACCTGGGAGTCCCAGTGCCGCTGGTGGTGTAGCTCTTGTATTGGTCGTTGGCCCCTGCAGTGCTGACCTGAACCCCAGGAGCTTGGCTCCCACACCCGAGTTGCCTGCTCGCCAGCAGTCCCTAAACGAAGGCCCCCTTAGCCCCATTGGCTAATATTGGGGCCTGCACTCTGCACCCGGCCGCCCCAATGCCACTGGTGGTGCAACATGAGTGCTCAACTAGACCTTGGGGAAACTTGGTCCTAACCCCCAAAACTCCCACACATAAGTCCTGTACTTACCTGGAAAATCGCTGACACTTTTCTCCGATAGGAACCCATGTTAAGAGATTTTGGGCCTAAAAATGTCTAAGTGTTGAACTGTTGTTGTATGGAGAAAAGAGAACTCAATTGCAAAGTATAAAAAGTCATACTTACCTTATATTGTGAGATCCCAAGGTGCGGTATCTAGGCATACCACCCCAGTACTCAAAGTAATCCAAAGTAACTGAAAAGTAACCTGAAAGTAATTACTGTGTAATTAAAACTGTTTCTAAAGAATATACAAACCTGTAACTATTGCAACTTTAATCACAATTGCATTTTCTTGAACAGTCTTGCACTTGAGAGTATATTTTACTTACTTGGGCCAAGTCCTGCTTGGCTCTAAAATAAAACATTAGTATACCTTTTCTTATACTTGCCAATTTCGTCTGGATTCTGTCTGAGTGTGTGTGATCAGTCCTTGATTGAGTGAATACAATAAATGCTTAATACACCATCTGGAAAAGCCTAACTGCTCGCCAACACTACCACAAAGAGAGCGGTTAGTACTTACCTAATTTAGCCTTTACTATACCGCTAGGTACTCCCTGGACTCTGTGCACACTATACCCTACTTTGGTATAGTATATACAAAGCCGGCTTCCTACAGTTGCCCAGTGAATAAATTCTGGATGTTAATGTGGTCATACCATTGTCAACCACAGCCAAAGCCTTTTCTAAATTAACGCTATCAATTTCGCACAATCTCTCAGCAGCTTCCTGTTGAGAAACTTTCCACAGCTCGTTGTATACTGCATACAAGGCTTTTGACTTGGGTTCCTGGGACCCAACAAGAAATCCCGGAGATCCATATTATCGGAAAGAAGGGACAAGTGTTGCTTCACCTGAGAAAGTGAGGTTTTTAGCCAATCAAGGCACAACTTCCCAACACTATATGATGGCACCACCCCATGTGTTCTGATTATACATATCACTGGTCAGGCCAATTGATTCTAAACCCTTCTGTATTGCCCAGAAATCCTAACTGACACCCATTTGTGTTCACAGGCCAAACCAAATATCCCTTCAAATTGGGGTCTGATGAATTATAAGAACCATTTCGTATCATGGCATCTAGTGCATCCTCACTGTATTATGTGAAATGCTGCCAGTTCTCAAAGCGTGAAAATACAGGAATACAAGGTGAGTTTAAATCCTTCAAGTTGACTATTGCAAGACAGGAAGTTGTTGCACTGTTTTATTCAGGAAAATGATCTGATGTGGTATGAGGCATGCTCTGAATAAGGCCTCAGTTCCCTGAACCTGCCAATTGTTTATCCGCCAGAGAAAGTTTGCGTCTATGGTGTCTTTCCGAAAGTTGAAACCCTGTACAGTTGGAAAATAAGGGAAGCAGATATCAGTGTGGTGTTTGTTAGCATATTTTTCTTTGCAGGTGCAACTAAAATTATAAGACGCTGGGGCCTGAAATGTCAAAAACAGAAATATAAGCAAAGGTTTGTGCAAATGTTTTTGAACTACCTTTCGGTGGTGTTGGACAGTGTTACGATTGAGTGTAATTATAAACAGCACGTGGGATACTAGCTTTGTGTAAAAAATGGTGACCATAATTTTGATAGCAAAACAGATTCCCAAAATTAGATGTACCATCATAAAATTCATCAGAAGAAAATGCAACCGATTGCTCTAAGTCTGCAAGCAAATTGTGCAGTTTCAATATCCCAATCATCAGAGAAAGTACTAGAGGTGATGATATCATTTAAGGAAATTTTAAACAAATATGGTATTTGTAAAAGTTCAGTAGAAGCATACACATCATACGATACCCTGTCCCACACTATACTGAACTGCTGTAATGTTCACAATGGACAGATCCTTTAGTTCACGGTGCGATGATGCATGTGGTTTCAGAACCAAGTTCACATGTTGTACTGCAGAGGGTTCTTGAAGATAGTGTCCATTCAGAAGCAGGAAAAAGACAGCTACCAAACTAAACCAAAGGATCAGGAAAAGTAATCCAATTGTAATCCATGGATGTAACCAAGGAGTTAACAAAGTATGAATTTTTCAGCCAAAGATAGAGAGCATACACTCGTAGCTTGTAAGGGAGGTGTGGTAGTATCTCAGGTTCACTTTAATCCGATGAGAAGTCATCGTAATGCACGAAGTAACCAGACGCCATCCGGTCTATTTTTGGCAGCTCAGAGGGTATTGTAGAACTGGGGGATAACTCTATTGGTGGCATATTCACATAGACTTCGTCAATTTTCCAAATTGAGATTTGTGTTTATGTACTTGTTGACTGTACAGTAGTAGTTTCAACAGGAAGAATTAATACTTCATTGTTGTTTACAGCTTCTCTTTGGAGAGGGGAATCTTCTGTAGTTATTAAAGCTTCCATCAGAACTTCTTGAACGATAGCGAGAGGAGTGCGGCGGCTACGCGGCCCGCGCGGCCCACTGTTGAGAATTGGCCACACAGTGTGGTTTAATCAGATCATTTGAGACAAACCTTTTGTCTCAGTGGCCGGCAAGAGGCGGAAGAATTAGAGTTCTAGTACCTTCAACAGCCAGGACAGGTTAAGGCGTTCTGCAAGATAGCCCAAATTCTTTCTTGTCCACAATTCTTTTCCTGACCAGGTCCCCAATCTTCGGGACCCAGCCAGTTCTTGCACATACAACCTTCACGTCTCCAGTGGCGGTGCGTTTTACTTGGACGCTGCTTTGTGCGCCCCGGAATTCAATGAGTTCCTGTAAAACAGCCAAACGTTCATTGATGTCAAACGGTGTTTCTGCCGCCACTGCGCTGTCATTATTGAGGTCTGGTACCCACATTCTCACACCAAACAGGATTTCATATGGAGTACGACCCCCCCAAGGGATTTACTTGGCATGTTATTGAGTGCCCTCTCGACCCCATGTAGGTGACTGACTGACAGCCTAATACCCTTGTTAAGGACTGCTTTAAGTCACGGTTTTTCTTCTCAACCATCGAATTTCCCTTGGGATGATAGGGGGAGGAGTACCGCAAGGCCACATCCAAACTTCCCATGACTTCTTTGCAATCCCGAGAGCTAAACGCTGGGCCCTAGTCGGAATGTAGTGTGCCAATTACGTATGTCACAATAAAAACTCGCAAATCCTTAATACGAGTTTGAGCGTCAGCCGAGCGCTGTTGTAAACCCACAGGAATCTGGAGCATGAATCCACTGCCCCCAAGATGTACTTGTAGGCCCCATCTGAGTGTAAGGGGCGGGCCCCAGTGATCCAAAATCTACGCAGGCCAAAGGGTTGTCAGAAACAGGAAATTGAGATGAGCAATTTTTGATTTTTTTAAATTACATTTGTAGCCTAGGTGAGCAAACCCCAGAATTATGCAGTCCACTCTGTCCAAGTATTCCATTAATTCATCGTCCGTCATATAGATATCATGTACATAGGACAACACCTCATCATCAAAATTTTGAAGTAACTCTGTCAATCTGGCTGAAAACAGCGCAAGGCTATTCTTATACCCCTGAGGTAAACTGCAAAATTGCCGTTGTGAAACTAGCACTGACAATGCTGTCAAATACCTGCTTTCAGGTGCTATATTTTTGCAGAAAAATCCATTTGAGCTATCTAATGTTGTTTTGTATTTCTTCCGCACAATGTTATTCATTAGTACTGCACTATGCGCCTTTTGTACTGCAAATGTGCACGTGGATGTGTTCAAATGTCTATAGTCTAAAACTAGGCGGTATATATTGTTTGGTTTCATTACAGGAAACAAAGGATTATTCATGGACGAGGTGCAATTTTCTATCACACCTTGATATTCAAGTTGTTAAAGGATTTCCCCAACTTGTTTTTTAGTTTCATGATTTATTGGGTACTGTCTCTGCGGTTGAGGGACTGATTTTAATGGGATTTCGTCATGAGGAGACTCATCCTCCCACCCAACATGATTTCGGTATATTGCAGGAGCTAGCGCTAACGCCTACTCCTTGGCATATGAATGTTTAATTGATTCTGGAACGAGGTCAAAGAAAGTAGGTAAAATTACCATTTCGCCATTGGGCATTCCATTATGAACTCAGGTGGCAATACTTTTCAGCCAAAAGAATATTGTAACCATATGTTAGGTTTTCCCAAAAGAGAGCCTTGATGTTTCTGGGTATGTCCCCTCCCCCTCTCCCCCCAACTGGTGTGTTATTTCGTATAAATGATGGGGGACACTCACCCTTGTATCAGGTATTTCCACAGTGATATGCTCATTCAGCGCTACTACCACCAGATAATCCACCAGGTTCCGGCCAGCGATTGTGACTTCTGCCGCACTGTCCAGCATCGTCACTGCCCATTCTCCGTTCAGAAGCAGAGTCCTCAGTAACCTGGGCATGTCTTTTTAATCCCAGCTACCTTCTTTGTGAATTGTGGTTTAGGAGTCTTTTGTTTGTCTTCTTTTTTAAGGATGTAGTCTGAAGTGCGATGTGTTTCCCTTTTCAGCTTCACACGCTCTTCTAATCTGCGCTCTGACCGTTCACCTCTCTCCGAACATGCATCGGATGAATCCTGAAAGGAAAGAGAGGAACGTGTATCAACGAACAAGTTACTTACCTTTGGTGACGCTTTTTCTAGTGAAAACAGTATCTGCCTGTGAATTCCTCACCTTTTGAATTACCCCAATGCGCAGCATTCCACGGAAACATTTCTCCTCAGCTCTCCCACGTCGACGAGAGATCGACTGATCCCTTACAGGCCCATTTTATCTGATATTCTGAGTTTCTGTCTTGCCCTAGCTCAACTGAGTTGTGCAGTAGCAACTGTCAAGGGCTTCTTAGCTGCCTTGTCGGATTTTCTCTGTTTACCAGATCAACCCTCATTGTTTAAATCTCCCATAGTTATGAGATTCATTAAGGGTCTCACTAGTAGGTTTCCTCCCACTCCTTTTATCATGACTCAGTGGGATTTGAATTTGGTTTTCACTTTTTTGATGGGTTCACCCTTTGAACCTTTGCATAGTTGTCCCTTAAGGTTTCTGGCGTTTAAAACTATATTTTTGGTGGCAACCACTTCCGCTAGCAGGGTGAGTGAATTGCAGGCTCTTAGTTCCAAGCCTCCTTTTACCTCTTTCCATGCAATAAGATGGTTCTTAGGACCAGAGCTGCTTTCCTGCCTGAGGTGGTCACTCCATTTCACTTGGGGCAGTCCATCACCTTACCCACTTTCTACCCTCACCCTTCTAAGGAGGAGGAGAGACTTCATCGCCTGGACCCCAAAAGGGCGTTCAGCTTCTACTTGGACAGAACCTGGACGATCAACACTTCATTGGTTATGTGGGCAAAATGAAGGGCAAGGCTGTCCACAAAAAACACTGTCCAAGAGGATCATCCTGTGTATCAAGATCTGCTACACCTTAGCCAAGAAGGAACCTCATCAAGGTTTTCTTGCTCATTCCACCAGAGCCAAGTCGTCTTCTTCGGCTTTGGCCAGAGGTGTCCCTGTGGTAGACATCTGCAAGGCGGCAACTTGGGCCTCCCTCCACACTTTTGCAAAGCACTATTGCTTGGATTCGGAAGAAAGGAGGGACGGCTATTTTGCTCGTTCTGTGCTGCAGGAGTTTTTGGTATAGGCAGGCAGGCAGGCACCCTCCTCCGGGAGCGGGACAGCTTGGGGATTCAATTCAAAAGGTGAGAAATCCACAGGCAGATGTATCCATCAGAAGAACAAGTTACTTACCTTCGGCAACGCTTTTTCTGGTGGATACAGTATCTGCCTGTGGATTCCTCACTGACCCAACCGCCTCCCCATTGCCTGTCTGCTCATACCGAAAAATAATCAATGTTTATTTTATGTGATTAATTGCTGGAATCATGAGATAGATGGCACTGGGAAATGTCTATGATGAAGAATTTCCAGGTTTAGTTGTGTGTGTATACTTGTGAAATGTTGTCGGTTCACCAGTTCGTCTTGAAGGCACGGACAAAATGGGTGGAACTGACATCAGCACGCCAACGAGGTCTTCTTATGGCTCTGATGATGTCACGCAGAGTCGCGTGCAAAGCAATTCCATTGTGAAGTCCTCGTTGATGTGGGAGAGCTGTTGAGAAAAGTTTCTGTGGAATGCTGCGCATTGGGGTAATTCAAAAGGAGAGGAATCCACAGGCAGATTTATCTATCAGAAACACTGATACCTGTCAGGCTTTCTAATGTTATCACGGTTTCTTAAAATATATTTTTAGTCAGTGGTTTCCCTAATGAGGAGACCCACCCCGTGATTGTGTCTTATTTTGTTTATTTTTTGTTTATAGTCCCATTTCTTCTTGGAAGAATAAGGTGCTTGCTTTGAGTTATCCTTTTCAGTATTACCCTTAACCTCTGGTTTTCCAGGTCTTGCTCCCAGATTATCTCTGCTTAGCATAGCACAGGTTTCTTCAATAATCTTAGGCAATTCCGGCTCTTGCTGTTCAGGAGTGAACTCCCTCAGGCATTGGTGTATAGCAGACGCCGCTGCTTCCCCCTTTATGTCACTTAACATAATGGCTGATACCGCGGCAAAATTGCCCATCAGTTCTAAGTCCAGGGCAGGTGCTGCCCTGTACTCATTCTGTACTTGTTTCAGTACTTCAGGTAAAACTGCTATGGAAGGGGTACCATGAGTTCTGGTGTAAACAGCAGTAAAGCCTGTACCCCAAGTGACACAATCTATCACCGGGGAGCCATCCCCATTAGCAAGCAAATTGTTAATGCACAAGTTACTAACTTGTGTAACAATATATCTGTAAGAGACAGTAGTTAGTGACAGATTCCTTACCTTAGAATGTCCCCAGGCGTCAGGCTGGATCCGGAAAGTTTTTGCGTAGCAGTACCCTTGCGCGTCGGTAGGCGGCGCCGTGCGGCTCCGCGTCCGTCGTCGGCGTCGTGATCGCCGGGATGACGTCGCGGGCAGTACTTAGACGCCGCCCCTGCGCGCTGACGTCAGTTCTGTACACTACTTTCCGCGCCAGGAACGCAGAGCCATGCAAGAAGCTGACATAGGTGTCTGAAAAATACTAGGGCCCTGAAAGGGATGTCCTTAACCCTAGAAATCAGTTCGCAGAACGGGGAGGATGGGTGGGCGGTAGGAATCTGTCACTAACTACTGTCTCTTACAGATATATCGTTACACAAGTTAGTAACTTGTGCATCTGAAAGAGACACGTTAGTGACAGATTCCTTACCTTAGAATAGATACCCCAGCAATACCAACCCCGGTGGTGGGTCTGCGAACAAAGATCAGACAAGGAAGTCCTGGAAGACAGAACGGCCAAAGAAGCCGTCCCTCCGGACCGGACTGTCAAGGCAGTAATGCTTTGTAAACGTGTGCAGCGAGGCCCACGTAGCTGCCTGACAGATAACCGGCAGCGGAACACCGCGGCCCAAGGCCGTGGTAGCAGCCGTTGCCTTGGTGGAATGGGCATGCAGCCCAACAGGAGGCTCCTTCTTAGCCAAAGAATAGCAGGCCTTGATGCACAAGGTAACCCAGCGGGAGATGGTTCTCTTGTGCACCGCCCGACCTTTTTTGGCGCCCACGTAGCCAACAAAGAGCTGGTCATCCACCCGGAAGTGTTTTGTGCGGTCGATATAGAAGGAGAGCTCACGTTTTGGGTCCAGACGGTGGAGCCTCTCTTCCTCTCTGGAAGGATGCGGAGGCGGAAAGAAGGTAGGCAAAGTGATGGTCTGCCCAATGTGGAAGGCAGTAACCACCTTTGGCAAGAAGGACGGACGCGTCCTAAGAACAACCTTGTCTGGATGAACTGACAGAAAGGGAGGTTTGCAAGAAAGAGCCTGGAGCTCACTCACTCGCCGAGCGGAGGTGATGGCCACCAGAAAGGCTGTCTTCAGAGTCAGAAGACGAAGAGGACAGTTATGTAGAGGCTCAAAGGAGCGCACATTAAAAGGTAAGAACCAAGTTCAAGTCCCACTGAGGCATCACAAACGGAACAGGAGGGAAGAGGTGTGTAATGCCTTTTAAGAACCTGTTAACAACAGGGGACTTGAAAAAGGGAGGGCTGATCAGGGAGCCGGAGGAAGGCCGAGATAGCACAAAGATAACCCTTGATGGTACCCAGGGCAGAACCCTGTTGGGCCAGAGAAAGAAGGAACAGAAGGACCTCAGAAAGAGGGGCAGAAAGGGGATTCACAGCCTTTGATGTGCACCATGCCACAAACTTGTTCCACCTGCAGGCGTATACCACCTTAGTGGAGGGACGCCTGGCTGCCAGAATCACATCACAAACTTCGGGAGGCAAGTCGAAAGGAATCAACTGCCGCCGCTCAATCTCCACGCAAGCAGGTGTAGACTGGACAGGTTCTGGTGGAGGACCGTCCCCTGCTGCTGCGACAGAAGATCCTCCCGAAGAGGCAGACGGATCGGGGGATCTATGCTCATACTGAGTAGCTCGGGATACCAAACTCTTCGAGCCCAGTCCGGAGCCACAAGGATGACTTGGGCCCGGTCGTGCCGAATCTTCTTCAACACTCTGGGTAGAAGTGGTATAGGCGGAAAGGCGTACAACAGACCGCAACTCCACTCGCGACGAAAAGCGTCGCCGAGCGAGTGCCGCCTTGGAAATTCCAACGCGCAGAACTGATGACATTGCGCGTTCTCTTCGGTGGCGAATAGATCTAACCAAGGCTCTCCCCATTGTAGAAAGAGTCCTTGCGCCACTTCCGAGTGAAGACGCCATTCGTGATCCATCATGAACCTGCGGCTGAGTTCGTCCGCCCTGGCGTTCAGGGAACCTGCCAAGTGTTGAACCATCAGGAACATGCCCTGATGTTCCAGCCATGTCCAGAGGCGCAGAGCCTCCTGACAGAGGGTCCACGACCCCACCCCGCCCTGTTTGTTGCAGTACCACATGGCGGTGGTGTCTGTGAACACCTGCACTACCTTCCCTTTGACAGAGGGAAGGAATGCCTTGAGTGCAAGTCGGATCGCCCGGAGCTCCAGAAGGTTGATATGGAGCCGGGACTCCGCCGGGGACCAGAGGCCTCTGATCTCCGCCTCTCCCATGTGACCGCCCCATCCCAGAAGGGACGCGTCCGTCACAACTGTGTGCTCTGGCTGGGGAAGGGAGAGGGATCTGCCCATGACCCATTGCCGGTTCGAGAGCCACCACTGCAACTGTTTTGCAGTCCCCACCGAGATCTGGACGTGATCGGACAGGTTGCCCTGGTGCTGCGCCCACTGGAACTTCAGGTCCCACTGCAGAGCCCGCATATGCCATCTGGCATGATCGACCAGCAGGATGCAGGAGGCCATGAGGCCCAGCAGCCTCAGGGTCATCCGTACCGAAACCCAGGATAAAGGCTGAAAGATCGGAATCATAGCCTGAATATCCCGGACTCGCCGTTCGGGAGGATAGGCCCGAAACTGCGTCGTGTCCAGAACTGCTCCGATGAAAAGGAGCTGTGGAGAAGGAACCAGATGCGACTTCGGCACATTGATGGAGAACCCCAGCGAGTGCAGGAGTTCGGCTGTAGTCTGGAGGTGGGAGACGACTGCCTGGGACGAGCCCGCCTTCAGCAGCCAGTCGTCGAGGTAGGGGAAGACTGAAACCCCTGCCCGGCGCAGATGAGCTGCGACCACCGCCATCACTTTCGTGAACACCCGAGGGGCACTGGTAAGGCCAAAGGGGAGCACCGTGAACTGAAAGTGCTCGAGGCCTACCGTGAACCGTAGGTAACGCCGGTGGGCCGGCAGGACGAGGATGTGGAAATAAGCGTCCTGCAAGTCCAACGCTACCAGCCAGTCTCCAGGGTCGAGGGCAGTCAAGACCTGAGCTAGGGTGAGCATCTTGAACTTCTCCTTCCGGAGGAAGCGATTGACGTTCCGGAGGTCCAAGATAGGACGCATGTCCTCCTTGTCCCTTTTGGGCACCAGAAAGTAGTGGGAGTAGCAACCACGCCCTACTTCTGGGGTCGGAACATGCTCGATGGCCCTCTTGGCCAAGAGGGCCGTGACTTCCTTCTGTAGAAGCACCAAGTGATCCCCTGACATGCGGTGGAATTGAGGTGGCATGGCTGGGGGGTGGTCTCGAAGGGGAGGGAGTAGCCCCTTCGGACAATGTCCAAGACCCACCTGTCCGAGGTGATGGGACGCCAGTGGTGAAGGTGATGGCGGACCCTGCCCCCGACTGGCGTGCTGTGCACCTGAAAGGAGGGACTAGGAGGGCTTGGAGGCCGCGGACGGGTTGGAGGTGGTGGCCTGACCCGCACGCTGGTTGCCCGAACCGCCACGGCGGTATCCACGTCCTCGGCCACGCAAAGGCGCTTGCTGCGCGGGCCGTTGGCCGGGCTGTTGACGTGACTGGGCGCCCCTGCCGTGGCCACGAAAGGGGCGAAAAGCAGACGTGAGCGGAGGGCGCACAACAGCAAGGCCCAGGGACTTAGCAGTAGCCCGCGAGTCCTTGAAACGCTCCAGCGCATGGTCTGCCTTCGAACCAAAAAGACCGACTCCATCAAAGGGCATGTCCATCAGTGTATTCTGGACATCCCCTGAAAAACCAGTGGTTCTCAGCCAGGCGTGGCGACGCAGCGCCACCGTCGTTGCAAGCGATCTGCCCAGCGAGTCGGCGGTATCAAGGCCACAGCGGATGGTGTATTTAGCCGCATCACGCCCTTCCGCAATGGCGCGGGTAAGCAGTGTCTGGACCTCCTCAGAGCACTGCGGCAAAACAGTCGCCACCGAATCCCACAGGGAGTGGGTGTATCCGCCCAAGAGGCAAGCGGTGTTAACGGACCGCAAGCCAGCACTGGAGGAAGAGAAAGCCTTCTTCCCAAAGTGATCCAGGCGCTTGGATTCCCTATCCGGAGGGGCGGTAGGGAAGGCGGTTTTGGGAGGCAGAGGCTTGGACAACCAAGCTCTCAGGGGTGGGGTGTTGGGAGAGAAACAGGGGTCGCCCGGAGCAGGGCGATGGCGTCGGGCCACGTTCCTATCCACAGGAGCCCCTGTGGTGGGTTTGGACCAGGCACCCAAAAGAACGTCAGTGAGTGCATCGTTGAACGGCAGCACAGTCTCCGAAGAGGAGGCCGCCGGCTGAAGCACTTCAGTCAGGAGGTTAGTCCTGACGGCCACTGTAGGCAACTGGAGATTCAAGGCTCCAGCAGCTCCACGCAACACCGTTGCAAAATTAGCCCCTCCTCCGTAGCCATGGGAGGAGACAGCATGCCAGAGTCAGGGGAGGTGTCCAGACCACTGGCATCCCCAAGTTCCTCAACCCAGTCCGGGTCAAACTCGCACTGTTGTGTGAGAGGGTCCTCAGACCCCTCCCAGCTCTCCTGGTCCTCCTCAGGTTCAAAATATGGAGGAGGAGGGACATTAGGGACCCAAGGTCTCATAAATGCCGTGATTGATTGATCGGCGCCGGAACCGGCGTCGGGCGACGCCGGTCCGGCTCCATGTCCGGAGCCGGAGAGAACCGGGGAACGACGCCGTCCGGAGCCCCGGACGGCGTCAGGAACGGCACCGGGGACATCGGCGTCGGCGGAGTTAGGTCAACCGGCGTCGATGGAGGTTGCGGCACCACCGGAGACGGGATCGAGGCCGGGGCCGGAGCCGAGGCCGGGATGAAGGCCAGTGGGACAGGCGACGCCGGGACCGGAGTCGACGGCGACGCCGGAGCAACCCCATCGGGGCCCGAAGGCGCACCGGAGGGACCTTGAGGCCCGAAGAGGCGGGCCATGGCCGACAGGAATTCCTGTATTTGGGCCTGAGTCGCCCCCGAACCCGGGAAGCACGGGTAATGCGGGGGTAACTCGACAGGCACGTCCGGGGCCGCGGTGGCGGGGACGGTGCCGACAGGGACCTCAGCCGAGTCGCGAGACCGGCGAGGCGAAGTCTTAGAGCGATGATGCCGCTTAGACTTCTTGTGCTTCGACTTACCGGAGGAGCGCGAAGACTTGGATTCCGACGAACGGCGGGGACTCCGCGTCCGGCCCCTCGACCTCTCCCGGGACCGGGGCTTGGTGCGGCGCAGAGCCGACTGCCGGACTTCGAGGAGCTTTCGAGACCGCTCTCGCAAAGCCTTCGGATTAAGTTTCCGGCAGTCAGGGCACGACTTCGTGTCGTGGTCTCGGCCGAGACAGAAGAGACACTCGAGATGCGGGTCCGTGATCGACATCATGCGACCACATTCCTCGCAGGGCTTAAAGCCGGCATCCCTACGACACCTTAGGAGTCGTGAAGACTCGTTGAAGAAACAGTGAAAAAATTCACAAACAAGATAGTCAAAAAGTGACTAGGGCACTGCTCTTCCCGGATCTGCGCTTACTGGCGCGGAAAAAGAAGAACTGACGTCAGCGCGCAGGGGCGGCGTTTAAGTACTGCCCGCGACGTCATCCCGGCGATCACGACGCCAACGACTGACGCGGAGCCGCACGACGCCGCCTACCGACGCGCAAGGGTACTGCTACGCAAAAACTTTCCGGATCCAGCCTGACGCCTGGGGATATTCTAAGGTAAGGAATCTGTCACTAACGTGTCTCTTTCAGATATTCTGTGTCTGTCCCGCCGGCCAGAATGGTGAAAAAACGCTTCAAGCTGACTTGTTTTTTGTGCTATCGAGAATGGAATTTGCTCCAGACTGGTGGGAATGTTTCCCATTACGGCATTCAGTGTTCGCGGGCTGATACACGTAGTAGCCAATTGTACTTGTGCAGCCCGAGCAGTCCACGCAGGGTTAATTGTGAGTGTTCACATTATGAACCGAGTAAGATTTCTGTAAATCTTTACTAGATCTTCATTTAGTGTTGCTAATTCTGCTGCATCTAAATTATCAAGATTAGGATGCGGAGTATAAGCAGATAAGACTAGCCAAGTCGCTCCTTCTTTACTGAGCGGACCGGGTCTCACATTTTCTACAGTATGGGGGAGGGCGCCTTTAAACCAACTTATGTGTTCTTGGTAAGTTAATGGAATTTCTATGTCCACATATGGAAAGTATTCCTCTGGTGTTTCATCTTCAACCTAAGTGTGAAACAATTGTGCACATGCATCCGCAGCTGGGAATTTAACCCAGGAATAAAATACTTCTGTTCTGAAGGCTTTGTGTGCCTCGACCACGAAGGTAACGTCTCCACCCGTTGCCGAGAGACCAAATTGTAGTCATTTCACAGTAACTGCATGTATGCAATTTTTTGTAATATTTAGAGCAAGTACCTGTTCTCCATCGTTATCTCTGAATTCGGACATTGTGTGAAGAGAGAAGGTATTGAGTAAATTAATTTATGGAGATAAGGTTTACACAATGTGGGAAAAATTGTAACCTACAAGCTTGAATAACCTACAGCCAATACATAAGGTATACCTACTAAGCTGAGACAGATTTCCCTACCACCACGTACGTCTCCAGTTTGGTGGTAAGTAGGGGTCTGTGAGAAAAGCACAACTGAACTACTCAGATAGATGGTTAAATAAGAACCCAACCAACATTGGCAGCACCATGTCTTGTAGTTCCCATTAATCCGTAGGACTTGCCTATTTGTTGGACAACATACACTTTGGATGAGGTGCCTAAACTGATTACGGGCACCCCTGCAGGATATGTTGGCCTAGAGACCAGCTCTCTCACAGTGCTACCGTAAGCCCCCTAAACTTACCAGGGAGCGAATGGTTTCTGGCAACCACTGAACATGACAACCCTGACCCCCTCAGGGATTGTGGTAATAGATCAGAACCGTTCGGTCAGTCACTCGTGCTTACTTGTGCTCAGAGAAATATACAGAGAATACACAGTGGGACATTTTCAATATATTTATTGAACCAACATTATTCTTGTATAGAATACATGTGCTGCAATAATCAGGAGACAGAAGCAGATGAAGGCGATTACAAGCACCAAAAGAGTAAATAGTAGACATAGTTCTGCCATGGTGCTAAAACAGTGTATATATGCAGGCATATAAAACAAGGCAGTAATCAGGCGTACTCCTACTATGCAAACCCTACTCTGCGTGCACCTAGAGTGTGCGTAGGTGTGAAGTCAACAATCCCCCTAAGGGACAATCCAACCCCATTACATGGCAGGAAAGAATGTAGGAGCCCATCTTGGTCACAAGCTGGACACCCCCTCACGGAGATGTGAGGTGAAGTCTCAACATGCAGGGACCCTCGGTGTCAGCTAGGGAAGAGGTGTGCCGTAGCGGCCAGGGCGACTGACTCCGGAACCCGGGGGCTCACGGTTCGATCCCCGGTGCCGGCGGCAGATCAGCCCAGCACCATGTGACTCTGGGCAATAGCTTGCTTAATCTTCCCGACGGCCCCCAGCGCCTTGACACCTTCGGGTAATTGTTCGCGCTTTACAAATACTGGACATTTAAAATGCCTCCTCTGCTAATCTTTTAGGATGCTCATTACTTTTTTTTTTTTTTTATTAATTATTTATTATTATGCAAGTTCTTTTTGACATACATAGCAGTACACCTACAACCCTAGTGCCGGCTGTGCTAGTACATAACGTTACTGTTCAACTCAACGCTTCCCACATCCCGGGGGCCGGTCAGCGCTTTGCTTACCCTTAACAGTGTCGCTCTGGTAACAATGCATTTGCGCCATGCGTCAAAAATGTTGTATACAGTTCCAAAACACTTTTAATATACAAAAAATGCAAATTTAAACAAAAAGAAAAACAAACAAACAGTGAGGTGTCACTTTAGCCATTTGCGCCTAAACTTCGGAGCTTGTGTTCTAGCCCGACTGTGAGGTGCTAACACTGTAACCAATTCCTTCAAGTGCCCTCCTGTTTTCCTCTTTGATCTCCACCTACGTGCGCTTTCCGTTCCGGTCACCCAGCGTAATCTGGACACAGCGGGTTCCTCCGCCCGTGAGGCCCACCCCGCCCCTCTGGGCCTGCATTCACCTCTTGTCGCACTAAGGTGCTAGCGTCCACCTCTGCGCCGGTCTCTGCTTCTACTGTCGCGCCCCCGCTCCCGCCCTTCAGATACGTGGTATATAGACCCCAAAAATTCTTAGGTCTGCTCCGCGGCGGTAGCAGGTCGCTATAAGTTTCTGATTGTGAGCAGCAGTAAACGACGTCTCGCGACCATTGCGGGATCGTGGGTAAAGGTCCCCGCAGCCAGCACATCGCTACTCTACGCCTCGCCATCAACAGTCCCATATCTACCAGTCTGCGAGCAGCTTTCGGCAACTTCCTAGAATAGCCCAGAAGCGCCACCAACGGGTCTGGGGGGATCTCCAGCTCCATAATGGTACTTATCTCTCGGAATATGTTCTCCCAGAATTTAAAAACACCAGGGCAATCCCACGCTAGATGTATAAAGTCCGCCGTAGGGTAGCGACATCTTTCGCATGCTGCATCCTCTCGTAGGCCATACCTATGTAATCTCTCCGGTGTGTAATACACTCTAATATATTTAAAATGTATCAGTCTATGTTTGCCATGCAGAGAGATGCGCTTCGTGTTGGCGCAGCAATATGACCACATGTCGTCATCAATAGCCATGTCCAAGTCTCTCTGCCAGTCTAATCTTGCTTTGGTGTAGTGGTTGACTCTCTGGGACATAGTATCCAATTTATATAAGATGGCTAACTTGCGTGGGGATTTCGTTTTGATTAGATACGATAGTTCCCGGATCTCAGGTGGTTCGTCCATGTCATCCCCTAGTTGCTGTCTCAGTGCGCTGTACACTCTGTGATATTGAAAACGCTGAAGTGGGGTAGTAGTTACCGCAGTGTCTGCGACTGCATTCCACGGTTTAGCAACTCCTTCCGAGGAGAGATCTCCTATTTTGTGGATGCCCAGCACACGCAGCGCCTGTACCACCCCCTCTGTCCCTGCAGGGTGCCAACCAAGCCGCCCACTCTGTGGGTGTTTCCGGGGAGTACAGTAGTGCCCCAGTCGTTTGCTGCAATATGCAGTGCCATGCATGCCTTGTCGAGTTAAGGGAATCTAAAATGCCGGTCCTACGGTCAACGCCGGTAGAGGGAGAGGATCAGCGAACAGCTTCTCCAACTTAAGATGTGGTATATTATCCGCACCATGTATCCAGCTGTGTGCCTGCGCCCCCTGTGCCACCCTATAATATAGTTCTAGATCGGGTGCTCCCAGCCCCCCCAGATGGTAAGGTAGCGTGAGTGTCCGCCATTGTACACGGGCCTGCTTGCCCGCCCACGACAGCTTCACCAGCGCTTTTTTAATTCGGACGAAAAAGGAGCGCGGGAGCACTATTGGTATGTTTGCGAACAGAAACAGGAATCTAGGTAACACTACCATCTTCATTATAGATACCCTGCCTATTAGTGATAGTGGGAGCCCGATCCACGTTTCAACATCGTCTTCCAGTTTGTCTACTGCAGTCCCGTAATTTTCTCTGAAAATTATTTCCGGATCTGTGTGCAACCTGATGCCAAGATATCTGACCGAGTCTTCTGACCATTGCAGCGGAAACTCCATCGTAAATGGGGAAGTGGACTGAGTAAGGGGGAAAGCAATGGACTTAGCCCAATTAACCTTTAACCCTGAAAGTGCCCCAAAATGTACCACCTCTCGCAAGACCGGGGCTAGATTGTTCTCGGGGTCTCTCACGTATATCAGGGTGTCGTCTGCGTACGTGGAGACAATAATTTCGCAGGTGGGAAATCTGACTCCTCTGTGGTTGTGATATTCCCTGAGTGCGCATGCCAGTGGTTCCGCGATCAATGCGTAGAGCATCGGCGATAAAGGGCAGCCCTGGCGTGTCCCCCTTGTGATGGGGATTACATCTGTAACCAGATTCCCGAGCCGAATTAGCGCGTTAGGAGCATTATATAACACCCCGATCATTTGCAGAAAGTCAGGGCCCAGTCCCATTCTGGTCAACACCTGTCGCATAAAGGTCCACTCCACCGAGTCAAAAGCTTTCTCCATGTCCAGGAAGATTGCAATAGCTTTTGTGTCCTGCCTGACATGTTGCATTTGCCAAAGATCGTGCGCAAGTTATACGTGAGGTTTCTATCTGGGACAAACCCGGCTTGTTCCGGGGCTACTAATTCAGGGGTCAGAAGGGCCAGCCGCGTAACTAATATTTTCGCAAACAGTTTATTGTCTACGTTCAACAAGGAAAGCGGGCGGTACGATCCACATTCCTCCGGGTCCTTACCTGGCTTGGGGATAGCCACCAATATGGCTTCTCTCATTGTTTGTGGCATTTGTCCGGTGACACATATCTTCAAACAGTTCCTTTATATACGGGAGCAAGAGGTCTATAAAAGTCTTATAAAAATTCACTGTAAGTCCATCGGTCCCTGGGGCACTGTTTACCTTCATTCCTGCCAGGGCCTCTAGTATCTCGTCTTTTTCTATGGGTAGTGAAAGAAACTCCCTGTGTGTGTCCGATAAAAAGGGTAACTTAATGTGCTCCAGGTACGTTAGTATTTCCTCCTCCATACCTGTCGAGTGCGAAGCGTAGAGGCCCGAGTAATATTGTTTAAACCTATTGGCTATGTCTGCCTCCTCAGTAAGCAAGTCACCCTCTTCGGAGCGAATCGCGGTCACAGCCGTCATACCTCGTCTGGCTTTCAGTATGTTAGCTAGCACTGCTCCCGGTCTGTATCCCTCCCCATACGCGCGCGCTGTGGCATATTTTCCCAAGTGCTGCACCTCGTTATCCGCTACCTCATGATATTCCTCTAGCAAAGTCCTCATTGCCTCTGCGGGTTCCCCATCTGCACCTACTTGCTGTCTGTTCTCCAGGTCACCCAGTTTTTGCTCCAGAGTCGATAGTCTCTGTCTGATGTCCCGGAGTACCCCGGAGTGCTTGGACATGGCCACCCCCCTAATGTACACCTTAAACGCCTCCCATACAATCTGAAAATCGTCCACTGACCCTATATTTGTATCAAAAAATGTTTCTATCGCCTCTGCGATCGCTCCTTTAAACAATGGGTCCAACAAAGAGTAGGGGGGAAGCGCCATGTGAACGGGGGAATAGTCTTCCTCGGGGTGGGCAAGATCAACAAGATCGGGGAGTGATCCGACAGAGTACGCGGTAGGACCTGACAAGTGGATATCTGTGACATGAGGGGGGATGAGACCAACCAATAATCGATACGTGTATGTAGGTTGTAGTAAGCGGAGTAGTGTGTAAAACCACCCTCCACAGGGTGAAGTTCTCTCCATACGTCTAAAAGGTCCCCGCTGATCATTGCCCTTTCTACTGCTCTTGCTGCCGCTGCCGGCTTCCTTGGCGGCCCTCCCGACCTATCTAAACTCGGGTTCCTGACCAGGTTGAGGTCACCACCCCATATCATACGTGCCGCCCCGTGTCTGTGCACTGTGTTGGCTAGTGTGCTGAAGAACTCAGGGCAGTCATAGTTGGGGCCGTACACATTGACCAGTAACAGCTCTAGTCCCCTACCCAGACAGCGGGAAATCACAAACCTACCGCCTGTGTCTGCCGTTAGTAGTTGAAGCTTATAGTCGGATCTGGGGTTAGCCCATGTCATAACTCGCCGTGCATGAGTCGTGAAACCTGCTGCATTGACGTTCCCCACAAGGCCTCTGGAGCGCAACATTGGGCTCTGTATTGGGAGGTGCGTCTCCTGGAGGAAGGCAATGTCTACTTTGTGTCTGGTGAGGTAGTTCAACACCTTGCGCAGCTTGCGGTGGTCATTTAGGCCCCTCACATTCCACGTTAATGCCCTGAGGGATTCCAGTGGTCCCTGTACAGCCTCCTCCCTAGTCGTTAACATACTGTCTGTCGCGTGCAACATAGTATTGAATATCGTGCGTGTGAATTGTGTGCAGTGCAATGTCTGACTTTAATGTTGACCTCACTAACTCCCAATAACAAAAAAAAAAGGGAAAACCTGTCCCGTCCCATCCCCTCCCCCCCCACTGCGAACCACCCCCAACTCGGTCGCGTTGCATCCCGTGTAGGGACTTCCCACACCTCCCGCCACCCACCCCCAACTTAGTTATCTGAAGCGGTGGTTAGCACTTGCGGGCGGAGGTCGCTCTGTGCACTACTTCCAATTCAATGCAAGTTTCTCCCCTTCCTCGACCTCCCAGCACAGCCCCCCAGCATCTCCCCCACCACCGATCCACCGTCCCCTGCAGCACGTGTCAGCGTACAATTCCGCAGCACAGTGATGCCTATCTGCCAATCTCAAGCCTCCCGGCAGGCGTTCCCCATGCCCTTTGCTTTCGCTATGCGCTAAACTTCCGCATACATTCTAACCACAATTTACCCCTTAACAGAATGCTGTTTACAATAAGACCTGCATAATGATTAACTGTGATTGTCCACCTCCGCAAAGCCTTATTTTCACAGTTCCAGCAGGCTACCCGTCTCCTTCCCGCCCCCCCCCCCGGCACCCAGAGTACTTATCGAGTGTACCCCACTGCGTCGGTCTCAGTCCTGTTGCTCCAGCGATCCCCCAGTTGCCTCATCCTGAAGCTGCCGCTCCGGGCTTTGTCTCTGCTCCCTATTCCAGTCCTTGAGCGCCTTCTGTAGAGCCTTTGGGTCTATGAAGATGTGTGATCTTCCTTGCCTGTTCACCCGTAGCTTGGCCGGGTATAGCATTGCATAGTCTAACCCCAACTCTCGCAACTGCCTCTTCATTGGGACAAATTGTCTACGTGCCTCCTGTACTCTAGCAGTGAAGTCCGGGTAGATTGAAATGGACGATCCCTCGTACGGCAGCGATTGTTTTTCCCTCGCCACTCGGAGTGCTGCGTCTCTATCCCGGTAGTTCAATAATTTTGCGATGATTGGGCGTGGCGGTGCGCCCGGCTGAGGTCGGGGACCCAAGGAGCGGTGGGCCCTTTCCACCACAAACATGTTCGAAAACACCTCCGCCCCTAGCAGGTCGGTCAGCAGCTTCTCCACAAACCGTTCCATGTTTCCGGTTTGGGTCGTCTCCGGCAGGCCCGTGATGCGTAAGTTGCAGCGTCGCGAACGGGCTTCGAGGTCCTCCGTTTTATCCTGCAGCACTTGCATGATCCTGCCAAGTTTTTTGTGGTCTGTGTCCAACGTCATCTGCGCTTCTTCTACTTCCGTAAGCCGTCGGTCGGACATGTCGAGCCTCTCCGCATGCTTGTCCAGCCGCTCCCCCATTCTATCCATCCTGTACGATAGGGCATCAATTTTCGCACCCAGTGATGAAATACCGCTCTGCAACTCCTTCTCCATTGATAGTAGCAAACTTCGGATATCTTGACCGTCTTCCGTCGGGGGTGTGATTCTAGTTTCCTCCTCCAAAGTAGGGTCATGGGACTTGGAGCGTTTCTGCTCAAAGGTCAGCTTGGTCTGCGACCTATCCGTTTTGCCCATCTTCTTTTCTGATGTAGCGCAGTTATGCAGGGGTCGTTTCTCTGGTTCCCCTCCGTGGCTTGCCGGCTAGTGTCGCACCCCAGGGACCCACTTGTGCAGTCGGGTCTTGGATTCCCCTGCCCAGAGGCCTTGTGCTAGTGGGGTACTACCCATCTACTCAGCGGTCCGGTCGCGGGGCACATCGCTTGTAGTTGCCTGTTGCTCTAATACTGTTTGTCTCCTCCTGCCCAGTGGCTGCCCAGCTGGGCCACTCCCCTTGCAACTGCTGCTGTGGGCAAACCGTGAAGTCCCACAATTACCTCTATGTCGCTCCGATCACTGCCTACGAAGCCCCGTGGTGGCCAGGCATACCGATGCTACACCTGCTTGACGCAGCGCTGTGTGTACGGGGGTGCAGTCTCTCACCAAAAGCCCCCGCTGTACTTCTCGCCGCTTCCTCACTCCGCTTCAATCCATAGGGCCTGCCGCCGGGGTATTGCAATGCTTAGGTGCCCTCACCACGGAGTCCAAGCCATCAGTCCCCCGCCTTAGACACCAGTCAGCGGCTCCCCACCGGGTCTTAAGCCATTCGCCTTGCTCAGGTCAGGGCTCCGGTATCAGTTGAGCGCTCCTCGACCGTGGCGCTACTCAGGGCGCAGATCCTGCTTTCCCCTACAGAATGTCAGCCTCCGCTAGGATCGTGTCCCTATAGCCTGGGGCCCCCTCTCCTCCGCTCACCACTGTCAGGCTTGCCAGCACTCTCGTATTTCCTGCCCCTCTAGCACGCTCCTCCTCTCTTCTCCGACAGTGCGTATTCGTCCTGGGCTCTAATCAGACTCTGTACTCACGCTGTGACTATGTCCCTCAGAGTGGCCGTCTCTTCGCTCCCTTCCGGCTGCTTGCAAAATGGCGGGTCCAATCCTTAGTCCTTCCACGCCGCCGCCTTCAGCTCGGCAATTGGCAGCAAATGCAGCTCAGGTTCCCCGCCTCGGGGCCCCCGCTTTGCTCCGCTCCGCCACTACTGCCCGACCTCTGGGGCCGCGGCCACTCCCGCCGCCGTGCTCTCGCGGTGGGGGAGGAGTGCACACACCTATGCTGGCAATGATTTGTGCTCCGCGCACCCTCTGTGTCCTCCGGCGCTCTTTCTCGCCCCGTCGCTGCCTCTCCTGAACTGTCTAGGGTCCCGGTTATCTGCCACTCCAGATCGGCTCACAGGTGACGGGCGGTTCCGTCTTTCCGCGGCACTCCGTGCCGCACGCACGATGACGTCGTTTCGTCCCCCGTCTTACTTTAGCGCGGGGATCTGCGGCCTTACGTCCCAGCTTGGACGGCACCCCCTGTGCGGCGCCGGGGAGGGCTACGGGAACCGGAGTTGTTGGCCCGGGATGCACCAGTCTTCCTTTCCCAGCTGGGCTGTACGTGACGGTGATTACGGTGTTGTGGGGAAGGATAATTGTAGGATTGTCGCGCTGGGCTGTGGAGCTCCGAGCTCAACCGGCCATTTTCGTCGCGAGCCAAGCTCCGCCCCCATGCTCATTACTTATAATAGACAGCATCCTTGTGATGTACATATATAGATTAGCAATGTTATGGATATGTAGATAGCCCAGTCGCCCCGTAGACGAAGATAGAACAACATTTGTAAATAGTGCATAAAGAGGCCTTGTGCATGGTGTTCGAGGCATCGTGATAATGTTATGCAAAGCTAGACGTGTAAACAAAGTAGTTTCAGAGAAACTAATCAACATTGTTGCACGCGCAAATATGTGCAAAAGGTCACAGCAGAAATGTTATTGTGTAAAATTAGGACAATGTAAGAAAATGTGCAGCTTTATTAGTTGGGCCTAACCCAGGCACATAACACTGGGAGTGGGGGATATATGGGCATATAACTTAACGCTTTTGCCATGGTGAGTAAGACTACATGTATATGTCTAGCAAGAGTAATCTCAAAATGTTCGACGGATGGTCCCTTGCTAGGGCGCCTCTCATTTTAACATGGAATAGTATACTACCCTTTCTTCACCTCTTGATTCTTCTTCAAATAAATAAAATCAAATGTTTCACTTAGGACATGTGCATGGTTTACTCTGCATACTGGCCAAGAGCTTCTAGATATGACAGCACACCAGCACATACACAAAGAAGCAGCTCCCGATTCACCCCATTCAAGAGAAAAATGGGAAACTGCAGGAGCATACATGGAAGGGAGGCACACTGCATACCTCATGTGCATAAGTGAGTGGCATTGTTGAGCAAATCTATTAATCTTTAGCTCTGAGGCAGTTTCAAGTACCAACACAAGGCAGACGGGTACCCAAAGGTCCGGTATATAAAGAGTCAGTATGCAGGAGTAAACAGACAGATGCGAAAGTTTACATCACCCTTAGCCACTCGTAATTATATGCTTTTTCTCTTCTGTGTCATTACAGAGGGGGATCAACTATAAATAAAACAGTATTGGCAAAGAACAAATAGCCCAGCCTGAACTAAGATGCACTTTATTCTTTTGGGTCTCATCAGTGAGGGGCAGATTGATTTCCTACACACAGAAAACGTCTGGTCTCACGTCTGGGCATACACATTCCTCATAGGATGATTCAAGAAGATTATATATATACACATGTGACCAAGGCCGCAGGTCGGCGGCCGAAACGCCTCATTTGGACCATATTTTGGTGAAATAAAGCCACACATCAACTGGAGTCTGTGCCCGTGGTGTTTTTCCTCAGCGGGGGAACCTGGGATTTCTTTGTTTTATAAATATATATATGTGTGTGTTTCAAGCATATACAATGGTATTTATTCTGGATACCATTCTAAGTCCACTGTTTTATATAACTATATACAAATCAGTCTTGGCCTCAAAAAGAGCAGTACAGCTTAAACAACTATGACATGTCCCCTCTAAAAGGGGATAGAAGTACCCACTGACTCATTTTGTACTAATTCGTATTTTTTACTTGTTGAATTTTTTCGTGTTATGTGCGAGTAGTATGCTCAGCTATGACATCTTAGCTTGCTGTATTACTTAATTGCATCTCACCAATGAGGCCCAAAAAGGTTCTGACCTCGGCCTTTCAGCTGGTTTACATCTACCAACTTTTGTAACATCAAGACAGGGGTGCCGCCGCCCCCCCACCACCCCACCGAAAGAGACATGACTCAAATGGGGGGGGGGTGGGGGATTTCGACATCTAATGGTATACCAAACTACTGCACAGCCCCTGCCAAGTAACATCAACCACACTGGAGAGACACTGCAATACTGTGCATCGACTCATTGAATGTTATGGCAAATCCTTAAAAATGAAATGCTCATTCGAGAACACATTCACTTCACATTCAGTTAAAAACGAAAGTAATGATCAATATCTTTTGAAGTGGTGCACATAAATATTTCTAGTCTGCCTAAAAATTGAAATAGAGCTGCTTCATTATTAAAGCCATTTTTAGCACAATTTAACAACAACCTTGGACGCTATTTCCCTGAGAACCACCAAAGGTTATAGCAAATTTAGCAGTGAAACAAATGTCAACTGTTCCAAATCAATCACAAGCATGAAACTATTTTAAGTTTATCACAATGGAGTACTTCCTTTTATTTCCTATTCTTGAGAGCTGAAAGATGCCTGCCACTCTAAGGTGTAGCATTCTAAACCTGAAAACAAGGCAATGCCAACCATGTGAAAATAACAGCATAAAATAAGTGTGATATTGCAACAGATGGCATTAGACACTTTAACATTTAACTTTTTTTAGATGCCAATTCGTTGCTTTTGCTCATATGCAGACCTAAGTTACATTTATGAAATGTCCCATTAAAACGAAGGAACACAGGTTTTGGCAGCAACCATGCCTTCGGTTCTTTCAGTCTATTTTGAAAACTTGTATCGTTCTGATCCATCGAATTTGCAAGTCATCTCTAAGCAACCAGAGACTGATATCCTTCCACAGCATTTAAGTCAATGTCCATGTACTTAATGCCTATCCTCCTATTGTTACTTGGATGTTAGTTGCAAGACATAATGAGCCTGAAGAAAATGTTACCTACCTACAGTAATGATATTTCTGGGATGTATATAATTTTCCTGCAGATTCTTCACCTTACGAATATCCTCCTTACGTTGCAACCCAATTCGCTGGATACGATTACATCAGAGAAAATTAGGAGCCAACCAGCTGTGGTCATGTCCTGGTAATATTTTTCATGCCTATCAGGTCAGGCAGGAAGGAACCGAGAGAATATCACCAACAGTGACAATTTTACCAAGTGAATATCTTGGGATCTTAGTATTCACTGCATGGTGGGGAGCTGGGAAATCTAAAAGAATCCACAAAATTCCTACCAATGAGCATTACCCCACTTGTACTGATAAAAAGGCTGCCCCACTTGTGCGGCTGGGCCTAGTGCCCACGACAGGAATCTATCAAACCAAGGTCAATGGGAGCCCTTGCCTTGTGAATCCAATTGACCTTGATCTGATCAGTTCCTGTCGCGGGCACTAGGCCCAACCACACAAGTGGCACAGCGCTTTTATTGGTACAAGTGCGGTAATGCTGGATGGTAGAAATTTTGTGGAGTCCTGCAGATTTTGAAAGTTTCCATCACCGAAATGTAAGGAAAATGTGTGTTTTCAGGCAAAGTTTGAGGTCTGCAGGGCACTGTGGGTAAGAAAACATTGTGGGATTCACGCAAGGCACACCACCCAGAAATCCCCTGGGTGATCCCATTGGCGGCGGGCCAAGCACGGCCTCAAACCCAGCAGCTAACCCTATTGCTGATCACTCCACATAGCACTTTAGGGCCTATTGTTTCAAGAACTCTGCGCCCACACAAGTAAGGTACCATGTTAAATAGGAGACTTGAAATTCTGTGTGGTAGGAAATTTGTGTCTCTTCACAGATTCCAGAAGTTTTCCTCAGAGAAATGTGAGGAAAATGTGCTTTTTTAGTCAACATTTGAGGTTTGCAGGACGTTGTGGGTAAGAAAATGGTGAGGGATGCATGCGAAGCACACCACCATTGACTCCCCCGGATGTCGAGTTTTCAGAACTGTCTGGGTCTGGTAGGCTAAATATCCTATCAATCCCCCAGGAGGGGCAGCACGTCCATTGGGCCTGGAGGGGGGGGTGGGGGGGGAGGAGGAGGAGGATGGGCCCTTGCCAAGGAAGAGCCCCCTCACTCCAAAACTATAACATGAATCTAGTCCCTAGTGCTTAGTGGGCTTTCTGCCCCCCATGGGGGCACTCTGGGCTAATCGCCCCATCTGCCCCCAGGGGGGCAGAAGGGCTGCCTGCTATGTTTTTGGGATGGGGGCATGGCCATGCCAATGGTGGCCAGCCCCACCCCTATATTTCTTTCAAAATAAAATCCTTGGTGTCTAGTGGGCTTTCTGCCCCCAGGGCGAAGTAGAATGGGGGTAATTCTCCCATTTGCAGAAAGCAGAAAGACTGATGCCCTATTTAGTTGGAGTGGAGGCATGTCCATGCCTACGGCCGGCAGCCCCCACCTCTATATTTAAAAAACGTTTTTCCTGGCATCCAGTGGGCTTTTGCCCCCCGTGGATGCAGGCTGGGGTAATTACAATCATCCGCCCCCCAGTGGGCAGAAAGACAGCTGTCCCATTTAAAAGGGGTGGGGGCATGGTCAAGTCTATAGTGGGCAGCCCAAACCCTGATATTAAAACAAAATTACTTTCCATGGTGGCTTGTGGGCTTTCTTCGGGGAGGTGGGGGTGCAGATCAGGGGTAAGTACGCCCATCAGCCTCCCCCAGGGGGAACATAAAGACTGATTTCCATTTAAATGGGGTAGGGGCATGATCATGGCGGCAGCTTCCACCCCTATATTTAAAAAAAAAAAAAACACAAAATGCTTCCCTGGGATCTAGTGGGCTTTCTTGTCCCATTTAAAAGCGGTGGGCGCATGGCCATACCCATAGTGGGCAGCCCCCTCTCTTATATTGAAAAAAAGAAAATGCTTCCCTGGCGTCTTTTGGGCTTTCTGCCCCCCCCCCTCCTTGGGGGGGGGGGGATCCGGGATAATTACTGCCATCAGCCTCCCCCAGGGGGGAACAGAAAGACTGCTGCCCCATTTAAAAGAGGTGGGGGCATGCCTATGGTTGGCAGCCCAACCTCTAAATTAAAAAAAAAAAATGCTTTCCCTGGCATCTAGTGGTCTTTCTGCCCCGAGGTGGCAGACTGGGGTAATTATCCTCATCTGCCCGCACCCTGTGGAGGAGAAAAGACTGCTGACCCATTTAAAACGGGCGAGGGCATGGCCATGCCCACAGTGGTCAGACCCCATCCTATATTTAAAAAAGACTTTCCTTGGTGGCTAGTGGGCTTTCTGACCCCCCCCCCCCCACCAATCGGGGTAAGTACCCTCATCTACCCACCATGGGGGGGGGGAGAAAGGGGGCGGCAGAAAGACTGCTCTAGGTAAATATATTGGGGGGAGTACAAGCCCTTGCCTAAGGGGCCGCTCCCACCATCCCTGGTGCCTAGTGGGTGGATCATTGTTTGGCAATCACTCTCCTGTGGAGATCCAAAGCAGAGATCCAATGGGAAGAGGCATATTGGAAAGGGGAGATTCTCCCCTTTCCAACGATACCTCATCTACCCTAATCAGTGCTTGGGGGGTGCTGAGATATGCTCCCCCAACCACTGATTCAGTGAAAGTAAAACAAGCCCTTTGGACTTTCACTTTACCATAACGACATCGCCAGCTCCAAAGCACCCTGCACACTGATCATCATTACAGTAAACAAAAAAAACAGACTGAGCTTAAAAAGAAAAAAAGGACTCCCTCTGGTGCAGGGCGCAAGAGGGGCCTTTATTTATCTCCCCAGTGTCAGGCAGTGGCCGATGCACACACAGGGGAGGTAGTGCAGGTGTCGGCCAGTGGGTTAAATATCCACTGCAACCCTCAAGTGTTAATGTCCAGTCGAGTGACCAGTCGACATTATGATATTCAGTGCCTCATTTTCTCTTTTTTCCCCAGTATCTTTTTTTCATGCCTACATTTAACAAACATTCTACAACTTAGTTTGGCTGAGTGTGGATGCAGAGATGCGCAGTAGCATACATCGCTCCTGTTGGATCCGGACTACTAGGTTAGAGCTTTCTGGCAAGGCCGACCAAAGAGCCTGTACCCTTATGTCGCCCAGATAGGCGACCCTGTCCACCGAGGTGGCATCTGTGACCACAGTAGCCAACACTTGAAAGGGATGAAGGATTAACCTACCAGTAGACCTGGAGGGACACATCCACCAATGCCGATCTAGATGGACTGATTCAGAGATCTGCAGTTGTGCTGAGAGACTCCACTGGTGTGGACCACTGCTTTTTCAGGTACCACTGAAGAGATCTGTCATCAGAAGGCGCCAACAGGATTCATAAGATCATTCAACTTAGTCGGCTTAGGATAAGTAGAATAGGGATTTGTGTCAGAAACATTAATCATTCCCCTGGTATCCACAAGCCTCTGCGCCTTCATGCAGGTCGTATATAGCATCCCTCTATCAAGCTTAGCCTCTACTTGAGGGCAAGATGAGATTTCTGAGCATTGATCATAAAGCCAGAGTTGGGGAGAAGGGTTTTAGTATGTTTTAGTTGTTCCTTGACCAGTGTCGGAGATCGCACTTTCACCAGCCAATCGTCCAAGTCCAGAAATATAATGCATCTTGACCTCTGTAGTGAAGTCACAACCACTGCCAGCTCTTTTGTGAAAACAAATGGCGTAGTCATCAAGCCAAATGGTTGCAGTGTGAACTAACAATACTGGGGCTCATAATTAACCTCATGTAACGCCTGTGATGGGAGAACACAGGAAGATGAAAATAGGAGTCCTGGAGATCCCGGATGTCAGCCAACCCTTTGTATTGAGAGCCAGCAGGACTCGTCAGAAGGCTACCCTTTAAACTTGTTCTGTTGAATGAGCAGGTTGAAGAGGCAGAGGTCGAGGAAAGGTCTCAAACCCCCATTGTTCCTGCCAGCCAAGAAGTAAAGAGAGCAGAATCCCATGCCCCTTTCCTTTAGTGGCACCACCTCTACAGTACCTTTAATCAGTCAGGCAAGAACATTCGCCTCTAAAATCGAGGCATTTGCAAGAGTACTTCCTGGTGAAAGGAGAGTGTTCCAGATGGAGGGACAGGAAAGGTAGGGCATTGTCATTGCAGATTAGCTAGACGATCTAGTGGTAACGGTCTCTCAAGTGATGAAAATATGGGAGCCTCCCACGCCCTACATAAAGATGGTGGCTTAAAGAGGTTATTCATAGAGCTTGGGAGGCATCGGAGCTAGTGGATGACTTCAGTCACTGCTGCTGTTGCTGGTGATGGCAGCCCTTACATTCACCCCTTCACTGAAAGGAGAAGTAAATCTCAAGAGGTGCTTGAATCAGCTGCAAAGGTTAGCGCTGACGCGATGGCAGAGACCTGGAACACAGTACAGATCTTCTAAACTCCTGACAGAATTGCTCCTCTGTGAAGGCCAGATCCAGTGAAAAGTAGCTTTGCTATTTTTTAAGTGCACCAGGGAAGAATCTCTCCGGACAGCTGCGTGCCATCGAAGGGCATGCCCATGAGAGTTGCTTAGACATTGTTGGAAAACGACCCTTTCTGTAGGGTCACTCCCAAAGGTATTACCTTCCTCCTCCACTTTTTCTGACATCGTTTTTGATGGCATTAGGAATCTGTGCACTTTGTCACTGCTAACCAGTGCTAAAGTGCTTGTGCTCTCACCTTAAAACATGGCAACATTGGCTCATACCTAATTGGCATATTTAATTTACTTATAAGTCCCTAGTAAAGGGCAATACATGTGCCCAGGGCCTGTAAATTAAATGTTACAAGTGGGCCTGCAGCACTGATTGTGCCACCCACTTAAGTGGCCTCTAACCATGTCTCAGGCCTACCACTGCAGAGCCTGTGTGTGCAGTTTTCACTGACCTGTCGACCTGCCAAAATAAACCTTTTATCAGGCCCAAACCTTCCCTTTTTATACATATAGGTCACCCCTAATGTAGGACCTAGACACCCCAGAGTGCAGGGTGCTCTGCATATAAAAGGCAGGACATGTTCTTTTAAGTTTTACATGTCCTGGTAGTGAAAAACTCTCAGAGTCGTTTTTCACTAATGCGAGGCCTATAGCTTCCATAGGATAACACTGAGATTACCTTATTATATGTTGTAAGTGTAATTTCCAATTGGAAAGAGTTAAAACCCCCAAGTCTGGTGTCTCTGGAATCCTAATTTAACATCCTGATTTCAATCAATAGTCATATGTAGAGCGCACAGCTACCTCAAAGAGGTGTCCCGGCGCTAATAGCGAGACTAAAGAAAAAGACCACCTGATTAAAGAGCCAGGTTTTTAAGGCCTTCCTAAACTCCTGTTCTGTCTTGATCAGGCGCAGGTGGGCAGGCAGTGCATTCCAGAGTTTAGCTGTCCTTACCAAGAAGGACCGGCCACCTTGACGGGTTTCGAAAATACTGTGGGACGCGAAGGAGTCGCCGGTGGTTTGATCTCAGGGTCCGCTCCTGTTGTTAAAGACAAAGCTTCTGCTTAAGATAGCATGGGCCAAAGCCCCTTGTGGCTCTAAAGGCAAAAGTCCAAGCCTTAAACTCTATCCTCCTGGCCATTGGGAGCCAATGTAACTGCCTCAAATGAGGGGAGATATGGTGCCAGAAGGGTACCCGTCGAATTAACCTCGCAGCTGCATTCTGAATTATCTGTAATCTGTGAATAATGTAAGCAGGAAGCCCCAGATAAAGACTGTTGGCATAATCCAACTGAGAGGTCACCAGAGCGATGGACTGTAATCTCACGGCTCTCCACCAGCAGAAAGCGTATGAATTTCATAATAGATCTCAACTTCCAAAAACAGGTTGAAGAGATCGGATGGATTTGTGCTGTAAATGAGAGATCTGTATCCAACCCGATTCCCAGATTTCTTGCAGAATCAGCCGGGATTGGGGGAGGATTCAGCTCCACAGGCCACCAAAGATTTGAGGGAGGGGTGGGGGAATGGTGACCTCGGTCATATCAGCATTTAATTTTAAGCAATTACCATTCATCTAATTAGAGATATTTTTCAGGCATTCCTTGAATTTATGGAAGGCTGCAGCGGAGTGTTCTTTAAAAGAAAACACCAGCTGCGTGTCATCTGCATATGAAACTACCTTCACACCCCAAGATACAATCAGGGTGGCCAGTGGGGCAAGGTAAAGATTGAAGAGCAGTAGGCTCAGGGCCGAGCCCTGTGGCACTCGGCACACCAATGGTTTTGGTGAGGATGAAAAAGGTCGAGGAAAGACCTGTTGGGAACGTTCTTCAAGATAGGACCGAATCCAGGCAAGTATCGTCCCTTGAACACCTAGATGTCTTAATGGACAAGTTACTTACCTTCGGTAACAATATATCTGTAAGAAACATTAGTAGTGATAGATTCCTTACCTTAGAATATCCCCAGGCGTCAGACTGGATCCGGAAAGTTTTCGTCAGCAGTACGCCTGCGCGCCGGTAGGTGGCGTCATGCGGCTCCGCGTCCGTCGTTGGCGTCGTGGTCGCCGAGATGACGTCGCGGGCGCTACTTAGACGCCGCCCACGCGCGCGGACGTCAGTTCTGTACACGACTTTCCGCGCCAGGAACGCAGAGCCATGCAAGATACTGACAAACTGGTGCATTGAAACTAGGGCCCTGAAAGGGATGACCTTAACCCTAGAAATCAGTTCGGAGAACGGGGAGGATGGGTGGGGCGGTATGGAATCTATCACTACTAATGTTTCTTACAGATATATCATTACCGAAGGTAAGTAACTTGTCCATCTGAAAGAAACACATAGTGATAGATTCCTTACCTTAGAATAGATACCCCAGCAATACCAACCCCGGTGGTGGGTCTGCGAACTAAGATCACACCAGAAAGTCACGGAGAACAGAACGGCCAAAGAAGCCGTCTCTCCGGACTTGGCTGTCTAGGCAATAATGCTTGGTAAACGTGTGCAGCGAGGCCCACGTGGCTGCCTGACATATGTCTTGCAGGGGGACACCACGTCCCAATGCAGTAGTGGTTGCAGTAGCTCTGGTGGAATGAGCACGCAGCCCCACCGGAGGTTCTTTTTTAGCCAAAGAGTAACAGGCTTTGATACATAAGACAACCCAGCGGGAGATGGTTCTCTTATGGACCGCCCGACCTTTCTTGGTGCCAACATAGCCAACAAAAAGCTGGTCTTCCACCCGGAACTGCTGTGTGCGGTTGAGATAAAAAGAGCGCACGTTTTGGGTCCAGACGGTGGAGCCGCTCTTCCTCTCTGGAAGAATGCGGAGGCGGAAAAAAGGTGGGCAAGGTAATAGTCTGCCCAATGTGAAAGACCGTAACCACTTTTGGCAAAAAGGAAGGACGGGCCTGAGCACAACCTTGTCCGGATGGACTGAAAGGAAAGGAGGCTTACAAGAAAGAGCCTGGAGCTCACTCACCCGCCTGGCGGAAGTGATGGCCACCAGGAAGGCAGTCTTTAATGTCAAAAGACGAAGAGGACAGTTGTGAAGGGGCTCAAAGGGAGCGCACATCAAGTATGTCAGAACCAGATTCAAGTCCCACTGAGGCATCACAAAAGGAATAGGAGGAAAAAGGTGTGTAATGCCTTTGAGAAATCTATTTACAACAGGGGACTCGGAAAGAGAGGGCTGATCAGGGATCCTGAGAAAGGCCGAAATAGCAGAAAGGTAGACCTTGATAGTGCCCAGAGCAGAGCCCTGCTGGGCCAAAGAAAGAAGGAACAGTAGTACTTCAGAAAGAGGGGCAGAAAGGGGATCCACAGCCTTTGCTGTGCACCATGCCACAAATTTGTTCCACCTGCAGGCGTATACCACTTTAGTAGAAGGACGCCTGGCTGCCAGAATAACATCAGAAACTTCAGGAGGCAAGTCGAAGGGAATCAACTGCCACCGCTCAATGTCCACACAAAGAGGTGGAGGCTGGACAGGTTCGGGTGGAGGACCGTCCCCTGCTGCTGCGACAGAAGATCCTCCCGAAGAGGCAGTCTGATCGGAGGATCGATGCTCATACTGAGTAGCTCGGGATACCATACTCTTCGAGCCCAGTCCGGAGCCACAAGAATGACTTGGGCCCGGTCGCGCCTGATCTTCTTCAGCACTCTGGGCAGAAGTGGTATAGGCGGAAAGGCGTACAACAGACCACAACTCCACTCGCGACGAAAACCGTCGCCGAGCGAGTGCCGCCTTGGAAATTCCAACGCGCAGAACTGATGACATTGCCCGTTCTCTTCGGTGGCGAATAGATCTAACCAAGGCTCTCCCCACTGCTGAAAGAGACCTTGCACCACCTCCGAGTGAAGCCGCCATTCGTGATCCAGCATACACCTGCGGCTGAGTTTGTCCGCCCTGGCGTTCAGAGAACCTGCCAGGTGTTGAACCACCAGGAATATGCCCTGATGTTCCAGCCATGTCCAGAGACGCAGAGCCTCCTGACAGAGGGACCACAACCCCACTCTGCCTTGTTTGTTGCAGTACCACATGGCGGTGGTGTTGTCTGTGAACACCTGCACTACTCTCCCTTTGACAGATGGAAGGAATGTCTTTAGTGCAAGCCTGATCGCCTGCAGCTCCAAAAGGTTGATATGGAGCGGGGACTCCGCCGGAGACCAGAGGCCTCTGATCTCCGCCGCTCCCATGTGGCCGCCCCATCCCAGGAGGGACGCATCCGTCACCACTGTAAACTCCGGTTGGGGAAGGGAGACGGATCTGCCGTCGACCCAATGCCGGTTCGTGAGCCACCACTGCAACTGTCGTGCAGTGCCCTCCGAGATCTGGACGTGATCGGACAGGTTCCCCTGATGAGGCGCCTAAACTTCAGGTCCCACTGCAGAGCCCGCATATGCCATCTGGCATGATTGACCAGCAGGATGCAGGAGGCCATGAGGCCCAGCAGCCTCAGAGTCACTCTGACCGAAACTCGGGACAAGGGCTGAAAGATGGGAATCAGAGCCCGAATATCCCGGACTCGCTGTTCGGGAGGATAGACCCGAAACTGCGCCGTGTCCAGAACCGCTCCGATAAAGAGGAGCTTCTGGGAGGGAATCAGGTGCGACTTCGGCACGTTGATGGAGAACCCCAGCAAGTGCAGGAGGCCGGCCGTAGTCTGAAGGTGGGAGATGACAGTCTGGGGCGAGCCCGCCTTCAACAACCAATCGTCGAGATAGGGGAAGACTGAGACCCCTGATCTGCGCAGATGAGCTGCGACCACTGCCATCACCTTGGTGAACACTCGAGGGGCGCTGGTAAGGCCAAAGGGGAGCACGGTGAACTGAAAGTGCTCGTGGCCTACCGTGAACCGTAGGTAACACCGGTGGGCTCGCAGGACGGGGATGTGGAAATAGGCGTCCTGCAAATCCAGCGCCACCATCCAGTCTTGTGGGTCGAGAGCAGACCAGACCTGAGCTAGAGTGAGCATCTTGAACTTCTCTTTGCGGAGGAAGCGATTGACGTTCCGGAGGTCTAAGATAGGATGCAGGCCTTTGTCCTTCTTGGGCACCACAAAGTAGTGGGAATAACAACCACGACCTACTTAGTGCGTCGGAACGCACTCGATGGCCCCCTTGGCCAAGAGGGCCGCAACTTCCTGCTGAAGAAGCACCAAGTGATCCCCCGACATGCGGTGATATTGAGGTGGCATGGCTGGGGGGGTAGTCTCGAAGGGGAGGGAGTAGCCCCTCCGGACTATCTCTAAAACCCACCTGTCCGAAGTGATGGTGCGCCAGTGGGGGAGGTGATGGCGGAGCCTGCCGCCCACTGGCGTTTGATGGGCCTGAAAGTTCGGACTAGGAAGGTTTGGATGCAGTGGTGGCCGGGGTGGTGGTGGACTGACCTGCCCGCTGGCCCCTTTGTCCGCCACGACGGAACCTGCGTCCGCGCTGGGATGATTGCTGCGCCGGCCTGTGGCTCTGTTGCAAACGCTGCGGGGCGCCCCTTCCTGTGCCACGAAAGGAGCGAAAAGCGGAAGGTGGAGGAGGGCGGACTGCCGTAGCCCTTGAGTCCTTAAACCTCTCCAACGCTCTGTCCGCTTTGTCGCCGAAGAGGCGACGGCCATCAAAGGGCATGTCCATAAGGGTGTTTTGGACAGCCCCCGAAAATCCAGTGGTCCTCAACCAGGCGTGACGGCGAACCGCCACCGTCGTTGCAATCGATCTGCCCAGTGAGTCGGTGGTGTCTAGGCCACAACGAATCATGAACTTTGCTGCGTCTCTCCCCTCTGCAACAGCCTGGGAGAGAGCAGGCCGGGCCTCCTCCGGACACTGGGGCAGCACGTTCGCCACCGTATCCCACAGAGAGTGGGAATAACGGCCCAAGAGGCATGCGGTGTTCACGGACCGCAGCGCAGAGCTGGTGGAAGAAAAAATCTTCTTCCCAAACTGATCCAGCTTCTTGGATTCCCATTCCGGTGGTGAGGAAGGGAAGGCGGTTGGGGAAGCAGAGGCTTGGACAACCAAGCTCTCGGGAGTGGGGTGTTGGGAGAGGAAAATGGGGTCACCCGGAGCCGGGCGATGGCGTCGGGCCACGTTCCTATCCACAGAAGCCCCTGTGGTGGGCCTGGACCAAGTGCCCAAAAGAACATCAGAGAGGGCTTCATTGAAAGGAAGCAGCGGCTCCGCAGAAGTAGCTGCTGGCTGAAGCACCTCTGTCAGGAGGTTAGCCCTGACGGCCACAGTAGGGAGCTCGAGGTGTAGGGCCTCGGCCGCCCTACGCAACACCACTGCATAACTGGCGCCCTCCTCCGTAGCCACGGTAGGAGGAGACATCATGCCAAGGTCTGGTGAGGTATCCAGACCACTGGCGTCCCCCAATTCCTCAGCCCAGTCCTGTTCAGACTCGCAGGCTGCAGCGAGAGGGTCCTCAGACCCCTCCCAGTCCTCCCCTTGCTCCTCAGGCTGTTCAACAGGTCGAAAATAAGGAGCAGGGACATTGGTAGAAATCCCCAAGCAGGGTCGAGAACGGCATCGATCGACGCCGGCTCAGCGTCGTGTCCACTTCGGGGCTGAAACAGATGTCGACATCGTCCCGAGGTGCGGGCGGCGTCAGGATCGGTGCCGGTGGAGTCGACATCGGTGGAGGCGTAACAAGGTCAACCGGCGTCGACCGGGATCCAGGCCTGGATCCAAGGGTGTCCTGCGGCGCCGTGGCCGGAGCCGACAGCGACGCCGGAGCCTACAGCGACGCCGGCGAGGAAATGTGAGGACACCCATGCGGGACCGCGGGGCCCGAAGGCGCACCAGCGGGACCCGACGGCCCAAAGAGGCGAGCCATGGCCGACAGGAACTCCTGTATCTGGGCCGGAGTCGCCGATGACCCCGGGAAGGGCGGGTAGTCGGGCGGCGACTCCATGGACTCCGCCGGAGCCGCCCTCAGCCGCGTCGCGCGACCGGCGAGGGGAAGTCGGAGAACGATGGCGTTTCTTCGACTTCTTGTGCTTTGTCTTACCTGACCCCGAGTGCGAAGACTTGGATCCCAAAGATCGATGATGATGATGATGATGACTCCGCGCACGGTCCCTCGACCTCCCTCTGGACCGGGACTTCGAACGGCGCGGAGCCGACTGCCGGGCTTCCAGCAACTTTCGGGACCGCTCCCGCAAAGTCTTCGGCGCCATGGCCCGGCAGTCGGAGCACGACTTGGGGTCGTGGTCGCGCCCCAGGCAGAAAAGACACACACGGTGCGGGTCCGTCACCGACATCATGCAGTGACAATCCCCGCAGGACTTGAAACCGGGCATCCTACTGCACCAGGAGTCGAAGACTCAAAGAAAAACAGAGACAAAAAGTCAGTCAAAAATTGACTGGGGGTTCCTGCTCTTCCCGGATCTGCGCTTGCTGGCGCGGAAAAAGAAAGAACTGACGTCAGCGCGCGTGGGCGGCGTCTAAGTAGTGCCCGCGACGTCATCTTGGCGACCACGACGCCAACGACGGATGCTGAGCCGCACGACGCCACCTACCGACGCGCAGGGGTACTGCTGACGAAAACTTTTCGGATCCAGTCTGACGCCTGGGGATATTCTAAGGTAAGGAATCTATCACTATGTGTTTCTTTCAGATCTCTACCGCAAGATTGAATATGCGACCATATAGAATGCTGCCGACCGGTCTAAAAGTACTATTATGGCAGATGCACTACCGTCCACTGTCGTTCTCACTGATTCGGAGACTTCTAGTAGAGCGGTCTCCGTGCTGTACCCAGCTAGAAAGCCTGATTGAGCATCATGTAGGAGGGCGTTAGCTTCTACAAAGTCAGCTAACTGTTTCTGAGCCAACTTCTCTAGGATTTTGGCAGGAGCTGGTAGCAGGGAAAATGGTCTAAAATTGATGAGCACTCCTGGATCAGCATTAGTTTTTTTTTAGCAATGGCAGCAAGAATGCCTGTTTCCATGCTGGAGAAAGATGCCAGATTTCAAGGAACAGTTCCAAATTTGGTTCAATATTGTATTTAACCAGGGGGCTATCATTTTAAAAAAACTGAGAAGGGCAAGGAGAGCCAGACTTGCACTTCAGGAGTTCCACCAATGAGTCCTCAACCGATATAGGGAGAAATTCCGAGAAGGCGATGAGGGAGTTGGTAGGCGATAGTGGCTGGTTGGCAACTAGTACCACATCCAGTGGGAATGAGGAATAACGTTTTTGGATTTTTTCCTCAAAGATGTCCGACAGACTTGTGCACAGAGTAGGAGAGGGATGAAAGGTGCTGCCCGAGTGGTAAAAGATTTTGCGATATTAAAAATTTCTTTAACGGGGTTATCTGAACTCTAAATAAGACTTACAAAGTATTCCCTCATCTTTCTCCGCATCAATTTGCGGAATTTTTTCAGAGCCTCTTTATAAGCACCTTGTGCTGCGGGATTGTAAGACTTTCTTCAACGCTCCAACTTCTTGCAGAGGCACTTCTCCACTCTAAGTTCAGCCGAGAACCAAGGGGCCGATGGTTTAGATCTGTTAGATGCAACTGATCTTTACGGGGCAACTGTGTCTAAGGCATTCATGACCCACAAGATGAAACAGGATGAGTCACTATCAGGGTTGCCTGTCAGCCGTGGCACAGTTTCTTGAATCACCAGCCCTAAGATTTCTTTAGTGACTTTCCTCCAATTCCTTCTTGTTTCCATGTTTATAGATAACTTAGCCTCAAAACTAAAAGTCAGTGGGACCAGGAAGTGGTCCATCCATAACAGGCAAAGAGGGTCCCAAACTCTAAGATTTTGAAGATTTGAAAAAAGTAAGTCCAACATATGGCCCGCTATGTGGGTAGGTGAAGTTACAAGCTGAGTGAGATTGAGGCCATCTAATGTCGACATTAGCTGGGAAGCCTGGGGGCAACTTGGATCATCAACATGTAGAGTGAAATCTCCCAGGATTGTAAAATTGGCATAGTGTAATATCAACTTAGCAATAGTGTTGCAAAGTTCTGGTGTACAACTGTTAGGGCAATCAGGTGGCCTATATAGCAGCAGACCCGCAAAGGAAAAAGATGGTGAAAGCTTGACAAATGAGCACGCCCTCAATGTTAGCAATTTGGCCCAGCCTGGAGGTGGACACCTCCCAGCTGTCTTTAAGAATCATGGCAACTTATGGTGAAGTCGGATTTTGAATTACAATTCCAAAAACGCCACTTTTAGAAAGTTAGCATTTTCTTACTTTAGCCATGTGGTGCCTGCTGCCCGTCTCTGGTCACATGTCTGGGGTGAGTGACAGTTGGGCTTTGTGCATTCTCCTAGACAGCCACACACAACTGGAGGATAGGTGTGACCTGATGGGCCATCCTGGCAGGATGGTAGGGAGGAGCTGTACCCAGCCCTTACTTACACCTAAATAGGCTGTGTCCTGTCCCTGCACAAAGGGCTGCTTAACCCCCTGTAGTGAGTCTGGAGCCAGGGCAGGAAGGGGAAACATCTGTGCAATTCAAAGGCATCTCTTTGAAGTCTCCCCCACTTCAAAGGCACATCTGGGTATAAGTAAGGGACCTCTGACACCACCACTTCAGTACACCTCTAGAACTGTGGATAATCTGCCAGGTAGAAGGACTGTTGTGCTGCTGAAGGGTCTGCCACTCTGCTGTACTGCCACTCTGAAGGAGCTGCTGGCTTGCTGTGCTGCCTGCTGCCATCATGCCTGACGATGAAGAACTAGTCCTGGAATCTTGAACCCAGGCCCCCCCGAGGGACTCAAAGGGCTAGACTGCTGACCTCCTGATCTGAGCCTCAGAGGCATAACAGGCTCCCCAAAGCTCCTGGACCTGTCTTCAATGAGGTCCTGACTCCCAAGAGGCAGCTCTCAGGTCCTGGGCCCTTGGACCACGCTGCTCACACAGAGAATCAGCGTGAGCCGCCGCAAGTTCCTCTCTTCACAAAGCAAGCATCGGCCAACTGTGTATCTCTCTCCTCACAATCATTAATACTCACCAGACTCACAAAACTTGCACAACAAATATAACTTAATTTCCCTGATATGCTGAATGAGTCAATTATGTAAGAGGAACTCTTGAGGCTGGTCAGTGGGGGTACACTTCAGCTATAGCACTAGATGCTGACAAGCCCTAAGAAGAATATAGGGGACGGTCAAGACGGAACACAGATTGTGAAGACCCATGCATGGAGGCAGGAAAGGACAGAGGAAAAACTCATTTGAAATAGGTCTCCGGGGATGCCAGCTTTAAATGGGTTCAAATTTCTGGCCATGATATTTTTTTCCAAGATCCTCAAAATATATATTCATATCACTCTGCAAAGTGTCCAGGGTATAAAGGGCCATGGCAGTCTTTTTCCATTTCTTGATCTGTTCAGAGATAGTGGGCTACTGAACTGAAACTGTAAATAGGTGGGATACTGTTGTAGGTGGTATACTTGAGCTAGAAATAAATGAATATTTGCAAGGTCTCACTAACAGCATTAACACTGTTGGTTATGATACAGATATTCCACTGGCTGCAACACCATAGGCTGAAACTGGAAAGCTGGCTGAGGGATTTGCTGAAGAGGACAATAGCAGAGGAAAGCCATAAGACAAACACAAGAAAAGATGACAAACTGACAGAGAATCTGCAAGCTAGGAGAGAATCATACACCCTACTGTACTCCTCAGACCATATACCATCCTGAAGCTCTGCAGATAGCCCAGAATGAGATCACTGTTAAACACCAAGTGAATTATAATGTCACGATCTCTAACAAGTCTACCAAATCCACCCCTATTCAAACCAGTAAATATCAAAATAATGCGACATTCCTAGGGCTTGACTTTCACCAAGCACTGCTATGTGAAAACATTGATATTATGCTCACTTTGAAAATGTATGTCCAGTCTGACCGGTCATACACAGATTTCCCAGTACTGCAACACCCTGAGAGTTAATATAAAGCACATGATTCCTGACCTTTACACTACACAGGTCTCTGAGGAAGAATAATCTCACAGATTTTCATAATACACAATTTATGCACTCGCAACTCGGTACTGAAAGATCCAAAAAGTTTGCATGATACTCCTGTGATTTAGACAAACAAGTTACTTACTTTCGGTAACGCTTTTTCTGGTGGATACAGTATCTGCCTGTGGATTCCTCACCTTTTAAATTACCCCTTGCGCAGCATTCCACAGAAACTTTTCTCGATAGCTCTCCGACGTCGACGAGGACGTCACAATGGAATGGCTCCGCTAGCGACCCTGCACGACGTCATCAGAGCCATAAGAAGACGTCGGTGTACTGACGTCAGTTCCACCCATTTTTTCCGTACCTTCAAGGCGTACGGGTGAACCAACAACATTTTCACAAGTATACACAGTATACAATTTAAAGAAAGAAACTGGAAATTCTAAAATATAGACATGTCCTACTGACATGCTTCACATTATTTTCAATAACAATAAAATACATGAATTTCTTGCTGTTAGACCTGGCAGCCTTGACGTGGGTTTCCCCTGCGTTTTTGGCCTTTGCCTCCTGTACTTTTACAGTGTGATTGATTTAGTTTTGCTGGTCTAGATGCTTTGGCACGTTGCCACTGCTGTTCAGTGCCAAAGTGCAAGTACTCCCTTTGTAAATTGTTATTATGGATCGGTGTGATCATGATTGGTTTATTTGGTTTACTGTTAAGTCCCTAGTACAGTGCACTGTGTGTGCCCAGGGCCTGTAAACCAAATGCTGCTAGTGGGCTAACAGCACTGATTGTGCCACCCACACAAGACGCTTTGCAACAGAGTCTCAGGCTTGCCATTGCAGTGCATGTGTGCAGTCTAGTACTGCCATGTCAACCCGGCAAGTGCACCCACTTGCCAGGCCCTAACCTTCCCTTTTCTTACATGTGAGTCACCCCTAAGGTTGGCCTAAGGTACCCCTGTGGGCAGGGTGCGGTGTATGTGAAATGTAGGACGTGCCCTGATGTGTGTGGCATGTCCTGATAGTGAAATACTGCCAATTTCGTTTTTCCCTATTGTGAGGCTATCTGTCCCATAGGATAGAATGTGGAGTTTGCTCATAACATCTTATGAGTATTACTGCCCATGGGAACAAGATGGGAAAATAAAGTTTGATATGCCTGAACTCAGAATGCTAAGATGCATCTTTTAGTGAGGGTGATTTTTACATTCTGGGTTTGAAAGTACCACTTTTAGAAAGTAGGTATTTTTTTTGCCTAACCATCCAGTGTGCCTCTGTTAGGTTGTGTATTGACTGACTGGCTTTGGAGTGACAGGGGCTGGGGATGTGCATTCTGTTCAGACAGCCACTTGGTGGGTTTAAGTGTGTCCTGCCTTTCCAGGGTGAGTCAGGGCTGGGCTGAATAGACCTGGGCTGCATTCAGAGTAGGGGGGAGGAGATTTCTTTCACACCTGAATGGGCCTGGTCCCGCCCGGCGTACTGAACGGAGCTTCAGTACACCGGCGGGACTCGGTACCGGTGACGTGAATGTGTGCAGTCACCCAGTGGACACGTGATCAGCTGACGCGTGTACCGTAAGGAGATGGTTGCAGGTATAAGGAACGTTCGCAACCACCCGGTTTGATGTGAATCTTGTATGAAGTGAGAACTGGTAACCCCTGCAGCCCTGATGAAGTTGCGCAAATTGTTGGCAATGAAACATGTTGGCTCTTTATAATTGAAAATGGTCTGATTTAAACCATTTTTTTAATTGGGAAAGCTTACAGCACTGAATAAAAGTTACGTTGAGCCAGTAAGCTTTACCTCATTTTAAACGTTGGGAATTGCATCTCTATTCTCACGAGGTCCAGTGGGCACTTTAGTGATATTTTGCACTGACATTGCATTTACATTTGTTTTTTCACTGTCTTCTTTTCCCTTCATTGTCAGAGAATTTCACGATGAAACACACACTTTTTCTTTATGAGGAGAAAGCAACCGATGATGATAAGTGGGTGTGCTAGTGAGTACCAACCAGCAAGCCCCCCTTGGTGTTACGACCGTGAGGTGCATTCTCGCCTCCCCCACACTTTTTTATTGTATGGGAGGGAGTCTTCCTATGTTGTATTGACATTTTTGGTTATAAATATAACACATTGACACTTGGATTGGCGATAGTGAGTCGCTCCTGTGAGGGAGTATTTGAAAGATGTTAGAAACCCCTACAGTGTCTTGAATTTATTGGAAGGTGTTCATGTCAAGTCAGGCCCCTTGTTGTTTATGGTCTGTTGAGTGGGGGGCGGCCTGACTGTTTCTCCCCCTGTTGCTCCTTTTGTGTTGATGACCGGTCTGCCTTGGACAATGCTGTCTCCACCTCCAGCCAGGAAGCTGCACCGAAGAGGACGGAACTGGTTTTGGCTAGTCACAGAGAATAAATTATTTTATTTTTTTTATAAAAAGAGGGGCCCAGACTCCAGACTTTTAGATTACTTCTGGGAATCAAGAGAAACCTTTGCCAAGGAGAAGAGCTGGAGAAACTGAGGAGGAATACTGCCGCCGTGCTATTGGCCTGCAGTGGCTACTTTGTGCCAAGGAAAGGAGAAGGACTGTGCTGTGTCCCCTGCTTGAGGAAGATCTCCAAGAGCTTGAAATAGAGCTTGCCTCCTTTTCTGAAGTCTCAGGGACAAAAAGACTTCACCCCCAGGCCCCCCTGAACTCCTTTGCTGGGAGTTCTGACCTGCTGAGAGGTGCCTGCCAGTGTTCTGGACCTCTGGAGGTTGTTTTGGGACTGTAAACTGCATTAACTGTAAAATTCGACACATCACCTGCTTCCGACGCATCGCAGCGGTGTGAGAAGAATTTTCTGATGCATCGGCGCCGATCAAAGAATCGACGCAGCGCCTGCTCGCGGCTGAAGTGTCTGCCGTGCGAGGAATCCTATGCACCAATCTCTGACATAACCGCATCGATTCTGACGCAGGCCCTGTTGGGGAAGACCCAACGCAACGAGGGGACGCGGCTAAAATCATCGCAGCGCATCCCGGGTCTTCATGCATCGTACCGGATTGTCACCCATCGCATTGAATCGTCAAGTCTGTTGCATCGTTGGGGGACGCAGTAAGAAACCAATGCATCACCTCCCCACACAGTAAGGAACCGACACATCACCTCCCCTCCGCAGCAGTAAGGAACCGACGCATCACCTCCCCCGGAGCAAGGAACAGACGCCTCACCTTCCCTGCGACCCTTTTTGCTTGCATTTTTCGACGCATCCAAGGTACTTTGTGTAAAAGTATTGCATCCAACATTTTCTTGGAACAGAACTGTTTCTACCTTTTAGGAATCATATTTTTAGTACTGTATTGTGGATTTTTGTTGTTTTGGTCTTGTTTTGGTTTAAATAAAGATCACTTATTTTTCTAAACTGGTGTGGTGTCCATTTGTAGTCTTTTCACTGTATTACTGTATGTGTGCACAAGTGCTTTATACACTGCCTCTGAGAGAGGCCTGTCTGCTCACACCAACCTACCAAGGGGATGAGCAGGGGTTATTTTAGAAGTGCAGCCCGCTTACCCTGACAAGGAAGAAGGGTCCCTACTTGGACAAAGATGCAAACCATTGCCAACCAGAGACCCCCATTTCTAACACTTGCCAATTATTTTTCGGTATAAACAGGCAGGCAATGGGGAGGTGGGTGGGTCAGTGAGGAATCCACAGGCAAATACTATATCCACCAGAAAAAGCATTACCGAAGGTAAGTAACTTCTTCTTCTGATGGATACATCTGCCTGTGGATTCCTCACCTTTTGAATTGAATCCCCACTCCTACTCTCGGATGAGGATGCCTGCCTACACCAAAAAATCTTGCATCACAGAACGTGCAAAGTGGCTGGCCACCCTCACCTCCGAGTCTAAGCAATAATGCTTCGCAAAAGTGTGGAGGGTGACCCAAGTTGCCATCTAGCAATGTCTACAACAGGGAAACCTCTAGATAAAGCCAAACAAGAAGACTTAGCTCTGGTGGAATGAGCTCGAAAACCGTCAGGAGCCATCTTCTTGGCCAAGGAATAGCAGATCTTGATGCAGCGGATGATCCACATGGACAGTGTTCTCTTGTGGACAGCCTTGGCCTTAATCTTGCCCACATATCCAATGAAGAGCTGGTCGTCCAACCTGAAGTCCTTAGTACTGTCCAAGTAGAAGCTGACCGCTCTCTTAGGGTCCAGGCGGTGAAGTCCCTCCTCCTCCTTGATTGGGGGGGTGGGGGGGATGATAGAAAGTGGGTAAACAGATTGTCCTAGGTGGAAGGGATTGACCACCATAGGCAGGAAAGCAGCTCTGGTCCTAAGAACCATCTTATCCGCATGAAATGAGGTAAATGGAGGCCTGGAGCAAAGAGCTTGCAGCTCACTCACCCTCCGAGCGGAAGTGATTGCAATCAGAAAAACTATCTTAAATGCTAGAAATCTACATGGACAGCTATGCAGGGGTTCAAAGGGAGACCACATCAAGAAAGTAAAGACTAAATTCAGATCCCACTGAGGCATGATAAATGGAGAGGAGGAAACCTATTAGTGAGATCCTTAATGAATCTCATGACTATGGGAGATTTAAACAAAGAGGGTTGGTCTGGTTAGCAAAGAAAGGCCGACAAGGCAGATAAGTAGCCTTTGACTGTTGATACTGCACAACCCTGCTGAGCCAGGAAAAGCGAGAAACTGAGAATATCAGCAAATGAGCTCGTAAAGGCTCAATCGATCTCCAAACCATTTTACAAACCTGGCCCACCTACTGGAGTAAACAGATTTGGTGAAGTGTCTTCTGGCCGATAAAATAATATCCACCACATCCGGCAGGAGAGAGAAAGAGCTCAGGTTGCCCCATTCAATCTCCAGACATGAAGGTGCAGGCTCTGGAGGTGAAGGTGTAGAACCTGCCCCTGCGACTGTGAGAGGAGATCTGCCCTGAGAGAGAGACGGAGGGTGCGATGAGAGGTAAAGGAGGTCTGTGTACCACACCCTTCTTGGCCAGTCTAGAGCGATCAATATGACTTGGCCCCGATCTTGGCGAATCTTCCGCAGAACTTAAGGAATCAATTGTATGGGTGGAAACGCGTAAAGAACCCTTGAGTCCCAGTCTAGCTGAAACGCGTCCCCCAATACTCTCTGGATCGGATACTGGAGACTGCAGAACGACTGGCAGTGCGCATTCTCCTGACTGGCAAACATGTCCAAACAAGGAAACCCCCACATCCTGAAAATGTGATGGACAACCTACGGATGAAGACGCCACTTGTGATCAGCTGAGAACTGCCGACTGAGACTGTCTGCAGGCACATTCAGCTCTCCAGCCAAATGATTAGCAATAACTCAAATCTGATGGCCATAAGCCCAGGACCAGAGTCGCAAAGCCTCTTTGCAGAGATAATACGACCCTACTCCTCCCCGTTTCTTTATGTACCACATCGCTGTAGTGTTGTCCATCAGGACCTGAACTGACTGACCATGAAGGGAGGGAAGAAAGGCCTTGAAAGCCAAACGTATCGCCTGCAATTCTAGAAGATTGATGTGAAGCAATCTTTCGTCTGGAGACCAAAGGCACTTGATCTCCAGATCACCCAGATAAGCTCTCCACCCTAGAGTGGAGGCATCCGTTATCACTGTGGCCACCAGAGAAGGAGGCTAAACGGCTTCCCTTGAGAGAGGTTGACCGAAACACTCAACCATAACCGATCCGCCGCAGTGTCTCTGGAGATTCTGACCACCTCCCTGAGATCTCCGTTGTGTTGAAACCACTGCCTGCGGAGGCACCACTGGAGTACCCTCATGTACCAGCGTGCATGGTTGACCAACAGTATGCAGGAAGCGAACAGACCGAGCAGGCGTAAGATCTTCAGGACCAGAACAGCTGCTCCATCTTGAAAAATTGGAATCAAAGCCTGGATGTCTAGGATTCTCTGTGGAGGCACAAAGGCACAACACACAGTAATATCCAGTACTGCCCCTATGAACAGGTTGCGCTGAAAGGGCACTAGGTGAGATTTGGGTACGTTTATTGAAAAGCCCAAGTCGAACAACAGTTGTGACGTTACCTGCAGGTGATGCAGCACCATCTCTGGCAACTTTGCCTTGAGCAGCCAGTTGTCTCAATAGGGGAAAACAGGAATCCACGATCTTCTGAGATGTGCCGCTACCACCGTCATCACCTTCGTGAAGACCCGTGGAGCGGATGTAAGACCGAATGAAAGGACCGCAAACTGGTAGTGTTGAGATCCCTGTAACAATAGGAGGGAGATACCCTAATACTAATAAAAGGGACAGGGTAGTCAAGCGTAAAAACCCAAAAAATCCCTTTTTAAAGAGATCAGCGATGGATCAAATGAATATATCAATGAGTACGATAAAAATCATAAAAATGGAATAAGGTTATGTGGTAATTGTACGGAATTAAAAAATAAGATGTAGGACTACTTTTATCATTAAAGCCAACAGAGGACAAAACAATTTACACATTGCTATAAAGATTTGCAAAGGATACTCAAAACATCGGTGGTATACTCAAATTTATATTATTTTATTAAAAACAATTAATTTAAAAACAATTTGTTCTTAAACTCTTTGAAGTGCAAATTCACAAAATACAAATAGGTATTATCAGGAGTGTCCTGAAAATAGAGGACGTTGCAGTTAGGCCGATAGAGTCTCAATACGAGTTTAATGACCGTCCGATTTGGCCATAAGCAACTCAGCCACACAGCCAATACGTAAAAGCACAGTGGGCTTTTTGGCAATACCGATCAGATTGGATGTCCTGTCAAATTATTTAATGACACTAAAGTTTGGATTGTATAAATTCTACAGACGATCCCTTAGAATCCTTCCAACACGAGAGAAGAATACTGTTCTCTTCTAATGGGTGTTTTGCTACCTTAAGCAGGAGACAATCTTTCTGGGGTCTCGTTATTATTTGATTTGATAAACTGAATAAAACCTCTTGTCCTGAAGAAAACGAAGAACTTTCAAACTTTTCATCGAAACGCTGCGTCGACAGTTTCTTTGTGGTTTTAATGTGATAAATATTTATTATGATATGTAGTTTTTGAATTTTTGAGGTGCATAAAGACAATGATATCAACGTATTAGGGCACTATTGTATTGTTTAAAGAAATACCCATTTGTATTTTGTGAATTTGCACTTCAAAGAGTTTAAGAACAAATTGTTTTTAAATTAATTGTGTTTTTAATAAAATAATATAAATTTGAGTATACCACCGATGTTTTGAGTATCCTTTGCAAATCTTTATAGCAACGTGTAAATTGTTTTGTCCTCTGTCTATCATGATAAAAGTAGTCCTACATCTTATTTTTTTAACTCAGTACATATACCACATGACCCTATTCCATTTTTATGATTTTTATCGTACTCATTGATATATTCATTTGATCCATCGCTGATCTCTTTAAAAAGGGATTTTTTTGGTTTTTAGTGTTGAGATCCCACCATAAAACGGAGATACTTCTGATGCGACTGCAGGATGGGAATGTGAAAATAGGCATCCTGTAAATCGATTGACACCATCCAGTCTTCCTGCTGCTGCGCAAAAAGAACCTGAACTAGGGTCAACATCTTGAATTTCTACTGTCTGAGGTAAAGATTCAAGATCCTGAGGTCTAGGATTGGTCTCAATCGCCTCTCCTTTTTGGGGATCAGGAAATACCGGGAGTAGCATCCCTGACCCCTTTCCTGCTCCGAAAAAATCTCTATCGCACCTTTTTGTAGTAAATACTGAGCCTCTTGCTGCAGGAGCAACAGATGGTCCTCCGAGCACCAGCCCTGGCGAGGGGGGAAAGGAGGGGTAATCTCCCGGAAAGGAAGGGTGTATCCATTTTCTATGAGATCCAAATCCCAGAGATCTGATGTAACAGATCTCCAATTTCGTAGAAAATGGGACACCCAACCTCCCACGGGACCAACATGCTCTAAGAAGGGGGATCTAGAGCTGCTTCCCTGCGGTACCAGTTGGGGGAACGGGAGAGGAGGAGGAGGAGGAGCCTTGCTGACGAGCTAAGCATCGTATGCGACCTCTACCTTTCCCTCTGTATAATCTATACAGAGGATGCATATCTTGCTGCTGCTTCCGGGCCCGAAAGGAAGTAGTCTTGCCAAACCCGCGAAATCTTTGGTAACCAAATCCTCTGGGCTGGGACTGTAGACCCAACGATCTAGCTGTGGCCCTACTATCCTTAAAGCGCTGTAGCGCTGAGTCCGCTTTAGTGCCAAAGAGGGGAGAGCCATCAAAAGGAAAGTCCAAAAGGGTGGCCTGCACATCTGAAGAAAAACCAGACCCCCTTAGCCACGCGTGCCTCCTGGTTGCCACTGAGAAACCCATCACTCTAGCAACAGAGACCGCTGTGTCAAGCCCAGATTGCATGACTTGACGGGCCACAGCTTGAGTGCCTGACAGAACCTCCGCAAAATGGCCCTGAACGTCCTCGGCAGCTTAGGGATCACTTCCTTAGCTAAATTCATTAGTGCGTGAATGTAGCGATCCAGTAGGCACGTTGCATTTGTGGATTTTAAGGTCATACTGACTAAGGAAAACACCTTCTTAGCAGATTGCGCCATCCTCTTGGATTCCCTATCTCCAGGCATGGATGGGAAAGAGCCTGTAGACTACTTTGAAGAGCATGATACCTGAACTACTAGGCTCTCAGGGGATGAATGTGCAGATAAGAAATCTGGATCCCCAGGCGCTACTTTGTACCTTCTTGCCACCGATCTGGACACAGCAGGGGTAGTCATAGGATTCTGCCATACCTCTAAAATGGGCTCCGTCAAAGCCTTATTAAAGGGGAGCAGAGGCTCAGTCACAGAAGGAGAGTGAAGAACTTCCCTCAGGATGTTTGACTTAATTCCCACAGTAGGCAACTGCAAGTCCAGTAGATCAGCTGCCTTCCTTATAATGGAGTGGTAAGAAGAGACCTCATGTGAAGGAAGGCCTTTCGGAGAAGAGAGTTCCCACTCCAGAGACTTATCCAAACCACTAGCCTCCAACAGTCCCTCAAATTCTTGCATAGGATCAATAATGTACCCTTCTTCAGCCTCTTCCTGCTTCTCCTGGAATTCTTCCTCCTCCAGCAGCCTCTGTGCCTCCCTTCTAGATCTCACCTTGGGTGTCGGTGGTGCCAGACGCGGCGCCGGTGACTTTGGGCCGGCGTCGATGGAGGCTCCACAGGGATAGCTGAAGGCGCCAGGCGAGACCGAGATGGCACCGGACCGGAGCCAGACGGCACCGGAGAATACTTCATTCTACCCTCCCAGGATTGCACCGGCGTAGAGTACCTCGGCGTCAGGAGAGGCCAACTTCCCGGGGTCATCGGCATGAACGGCATAAATGGCGCCTGTGCAAAATGAAGTGGCAAGCCTCCCAGGTTTTAAGACAGTGGTCCCATGGGGCCAACAGGCTCACCATTAGGGTTAGTCGCTCTGGCAAACATGCCGAACATCGCATTCAAGAAATGCGAGGATCCATACCTGGAGCCGGAAAGGGTGGGTACGGATCCAGTACCGCCTGTCCAGGGACAGCTCAAGGAGGCTGTAAGACTGGCACTGGTTGCAGCGCCGGAGACGGAGTGGCTGGAGGCAAAGGCGTTGTTCCCTGGGCGTCGGAGAACCTCTCGAAGCTGGAGAGTGCGCCGGAGTCACCGGAGGAGAAGGGGAAGGTGATACCTCATCCTGTGACACCGAAGTACCGGGGACCCTGACTTCGGTGACTTATCTTTGGACGAACGACGCCTGGAACCATAACACTGCTTCTTCTTGTGTTTCCTCAATGACTTCGAGGTGGCAGAGTCGGTGACTTAGACTTCGATCTCGCCCTTTTCGCCCCCCCTTTTGCTTCTTCGCCCTGGCCATGAACAACTTGGCCTCCCTCTCTTTGAGGGCCTTCGGATTCATGTGTCAGCACGACAAACACCCTTCGACGTCATGGTCCGACGAAAGGCACCAAAGACAATCTTCATGGGGGTCAGTAAGAGACATAGGACACCCCACATTCCCTACAAGGTTTGAAACCAGACTTCTTCTGAGCAGCCATCGCACTGCTACAATTTCAGGAGGAAACGAACAATGAAACTCTTAGAAATGGAGAGCTCTGGAAAAAACCGTTCGACGTCAACTGCGCGGAAAAAAATGGGAACGGACGTCAGCACACCGACGAGGTCTTCTTATGGCTCCGATGACATTGTGCAGGGTCACGAGCGGAGCCGTTCCATTGCGACGTCTTCGTCGACGTGGGAGAGCTATGGAGAAAAGTTTCCGAGGAATGCTGCGCAAGCGGTAATTCAAAAGGTGAAGAATCCACAAGCAGATGTATCCATCAGAAAGCCACAAGTCTTTCACAATTCTCCTCAGTAATGACCTGTACAATCTACTTGTATGCAAGTATTAATAAATAAAAAAAATCCCAATGAAATTCAATATTGCACCATGCACCACTAAACCTCTACTGATACATTCACAGAGCTTTCACAATTAACTTTGTTTTACTTCTACTAGGCACCGATTTGCCAGTATTGAGACATTTGCAGAGCTACCACACATGTATTCTGATCTGCAACATTTTCAGGTATTCCATTTCAAAGAAATCAACAGTAGAGGTGAGTGAAGTGAAACTATACACCCCTGAAGTTGGGAAACTTCTCTGTTAGAGAAAAAGGGCAAATTTTACTGACTTGGTGTCGAGTGAAGTTTCACTTTGCATGACTTGTTTTCTACAGTAAAACACCTCTACCAAGATCGGTGAGGGAATTCAGGTTGCAAGGAAATATGTTTCCCCATTGTGACTGATTGATTTCTTATCCTGGAGTAGCAGTAGAGAAATAGCCACTGCTTGGATGCTCCTATTTTTCATTCTCCGCTGCCAAAAATCCCGACCCTGGAAATTCCAGTAGCAGGGAATGAAATGTATGCAAAACTACGAGCAGACAGATGGTAAATGGCAGTCCTGCATGGAAGCAAAATGTTCCTGCTGCTGCACACAGTCACTTATTTCACCACAATTGTATTCAACAGCTTTGTAAAACTGGGAAAGTGTTATAACAATGTATGACATTTTGAGGTCTACGACTTGAAAAACTATACTCGTGCTAAACAAAAACTGCATTGCACCTCTATTCTGGCATGTATCCTGCACTGATAATCCCAGTTCTGAGAGTAAGGAAATCTGATAACAAGCAATGCCAAAGCATTAGGTTTCGCCTATGTGATTAATAATCTTTTTTGTTGTTGTAAGTTATAGTTTGGTGAACAGTTGTGTAATATGTTACTGAAAGTTTGTTTAAGTGGTATGAATTTTTTTTATAAGAAAGGTAATATATTGTGGTGTTACTGATGTTATTTTAAAGTGGCGGGAAGAATTCTTCTAATGCATCTACAAAAGCACGCAACCATCAGTTAAAAGCAGTTCAATCCCAACACATGAACAAATGCGTGCAGGCCGGGAAAGTTAAAGGCCCAATGAAATAATAAAAATCTCCAATAAACAAAGAAATGTAGATGTGCGTGCCGCCACAATTTTTTTTAATTAAAAATGCAGCAGCAAAAGTACGCAAACATTAGTTAAAAGGAGTTGGATGCCAGCTTTAACATAATAAAAGAAGCAAGCGCTGTGCAGGCGAAACCTAAAATCTCGTGAGACGAGCAGATATTGAAACCATCAGAATTATATTTAAAGTAAAAATATATGGCTCATGGTGTTGTGGCTTAGCCACAGAGGATCCAAAATGAGTACAACAGCTTCAAGGGGATAATGAACCTGCTGGAAATCCACATGTTGTTTCTGTTCTCTCGGTGTATGTTAGGGAAATTTGCGGTCCTCTGCATTTTCTTTATGGTAGTTAAGGTTGTAGTGCTGCTGCCCATGAAGTACCTGTGCTGGTTGTTAACGAAGCCTGATAAACACTTTGACTATAAAAACCCAAAACATACTGGCATTATCAGCAACGGTTTCTTGATGCTCCTTATTTCATTATAATTAATAATGAAACGCTGCAGTTCAACAAGTTTAGCAGATTACATAATGACCATTAAGAAATACGTGTGCCTGCGGGTCACAGGATAGACAGGGGCATGGGTAGTACACCTTTTATCTAAGTTCAATGAAATGAGTAGTGGGTGAGCTTTGGCTATAAAAACTTCAAGCAAAAATGTTCTATTTAAAGCACTTCGATAAAACGCTGTTTAGAAAAAAGCATTTTGTTATAAAATGATTTAACCTGTTTGAAGCCGAAAAGTATGATCCTCAACCTTTTGAAGAACCATTTTCACCTGTTTCAATGAGTAATCAGCCCTGTTTCACCCATTCTCGGTCTTCCCCATGCCGACAATGAAGCAGCCATCAAGCACTGTTAACTGTATGAGATAGCCTTCAGCGAGACGGATATGCACAAGGTGAGCTCGTCTCTAAGTAAAGACGGGCACTTTTCTCTTATTCTCCCAATGTACTTTCTAATTAAGAAAGCCAGCAGCATGCTGCATCATGATAAAGTAAAGGACGATTTAGGCATGCATCAATATGCAGCAGGTATTTTCTCTGTGTGGTATCCTGTTCTTCTTGATATTTATTCCTTTCTCTGTATTCTGTGCCCTGCTGCTCAGCCAGTGTGAGTGATGTCATAGAATGTTCTTGTGGGGTCTGGTTGAGTGAAATGGCAGTTAGTGTGTTTGGGCTGGCATGCTAATTTTAAATTCATACCTGCGTTTATTTGCATTAAATCGTCTTGTGTGTACCAGCGGTAAGTTTGCAACAGCGCTTTTATTACTGGAATTGACTTTCAACTTCCGCGGTGTGAGTGTACATTTAAAGAGGGCTGAGGACCATTTGATCTGCTCCCAGCCTACTGTCCTAAAGGAAACTCGGCTCAAAGGTTCACATGTATATCGAACTACCTGTTTGAGCCGTGAGTACTGCTGGCATGTTGAGGAGCGATATTGAGAGTAGTGGAGCAAACTTTTTTGAAACAGTTGCATAACTGAAGGCAGAGTGTGTTTTTCAAGGCGAGCCTTTTGACAATTCTTTCTTACCTGTGTAAGAGCGTGACATTTAAAATTACCTTTAATTCCGTATCTCGAGCTCTACTCACACTACCAGGCACGAGGATCTTCCATTATTCCATCTATTTTGCTGATGTCATGGAAGAGAGATTACATCTACTTCCACCTACTGTAGAAATGTACGTATTACAGCGTGCTGGCGGCCATTTTAATTGATTGGGAGTCATTGTGTAAGATTCTACGGTGAGCACGTCGTTGAGCTCACGTTTTCATTCGGCTGCCCTTCTAGACCAGTTTGATGATGGTATACCAGCTTCAGTGCTGGCACGCGCAAGTTCACGTGCATATCATTTCTTAGTGCTTTGGTTGAGGGGCCTTGAGAAACTCCTGAATTTGGCTAATTGGTGAGTTGGAAGTGCGCAGCGACTTGTGAAGTGCGCAGCGGCTACTTTGCCGGTGGACAAATGCTGGGACCATTTTATGGATGCTACGGTATCTAGCTTTGGACCATTGGCCTCCTACCCTTGAACTCGGCGGTGATAACCGGTCGCGTGTGCAAAGAAAATTGGTGTGGGCAGAAGCGCATGGAGCTCTTACACGCTAATGCGCATAGCTGAGGTTTCATCATGCTAGTGTTTTGAGTGTCAGTGTCTTGCAGCTTACTCCATGCTTGCAGTGCCGGTCCTAGGACTTTTGGGGCAGAAAGGTAATGTGTGAGGCCCCCCTAATTTGCATACAACGTGAAATCACAGAAATTGACATCATAGGAAGTGCCATCAATTGTCTATGTTTGAGCTACTTTGCAAGAAGCAACTTTCTTGATGCGAATATCAATAAAACAAAAACATAAATATTAACACAAATAAAATAGGCACATATATTTTAGATTTCAGCTAACTGGAAATACATTGTATTAGTCACACTGGACTGAAAGGTTTGGCCTAAGTCTCTCCAAAACTTATAAGTTCAATCAGATGTTAACAATTTGTTTCCTGATTAGTGCATTAGGTATGCATATGTGCATGTGGTATTTATATACGCTAGGGAATGGCCCCCTCGAATCATGCAGTGCTTGACCATGTCTGTGAGGCCCACAGAAAGGACAACCTTTCCCTGAGCCTTTCCCACCATGGTCCAGCACTGAAAAACATAGGGGAGGGCCCTTCCTTTTCTGGGCCTTACAGCATCAGGCCATGGCTCGGATCCCTTGGTGAAAAGAATCAATCCCTAACTTCTAAAAGTGACGAACATGCTCCACCCACCCTATCCCTAGACATCCACCCAGGACTGAAGTCAACTTTCCATTATTACTTTGCAGGACACTTAGCGTACTTGTGGTTTCACCAAGAAGATGGTTACCAAAAATCACTCAGTTCATTTTGGGGTTTTCATTATATTACACCCTGTTCTAAATCAGGCCCTTATTTTCTTTAACATATAAAGCATACTGGGAAAAGTATGTGTCTTAAAACAAGCAATCTTGGTTCTCCAACTTGACCAAATTGTTTGATCTTGGGCAAATCATGTTCTTCCAGTACCTTTAACTCCTTATCTGCCATTATCTCATGGACTGACTGGTCATTATATTAAGGATTTTAGGGTGAGTGTTGCATTTTCTGTGGTGATTCATTCTCTGTTTACATTCCTCCATTTTAGAAACTCTAAAGGTAAACATTTGAATAAAGTAGCCTGTGTAGTTCGCTTCCTTTGGTACAAGTCCTCCATCCCAGTTACCATGTTAGTAAATGCTGCCCCTCTGTACAGAAGAGCCAGTGCTAAGACATGTCACTGGGATGGGCTCCTCCAGGCTTCACAGCTAAACTTTTTGTTTTATAACTCATATTGCTTAGACTGCTTGTCAGAATCAGTTCCTTGGCAAGCAAGAAAGGTTAGATGTTTAACATCCTGCAGGAGCTCACTACAGTATGCTGTGCAAACATCTAAAGGGAAGATCAGAGCATTCCAGAATACTGCCTTCTTACTTTGGAGGGCCGCACTAGACTGGACCATGGCTGTCATGTCCAGGGGAGTGAAGGCCCCCTCCTGACTCGCTTGCTGGATCAAGGTTGTGAGGCCTAGGTGAGCGGGCTAGCGGTGTAGCAATGGTGCCATGGGTCATGGTTAGGCAAGAGAAATGGACCACTCCCCCTCACCCAGCCCGATCCACAAGATAGATGAACAATACATCCATAATTTTGGTAAATATGGTACAGAACACCCGGGCTCCAGTGCCATTGTACCTGCTGTACTACCGATAGCTAAGACCCTTGGAAGGGGCTACATCCCATGGGCCTCACAGCCATAGTTCTGTTAAAGACAGCTATAATTTAAATATATCTGGGACCTAGCTCCCCAGAGTTTCACTTTTACTGAACCTGCTGCAGTATTATTAGCTAATCCCATGCAACGGGTCTCACTGTCATGGTCCTGTGATGCGAGGCCTTGCAGCGGAGGAACCTGGTTGAGAAGGGAACCTGCGCCGTATCAGTGGTGCATTGAGCCCTGGTGTGCACAAGGTAAATTGCTCCTCCCCATTCCCTGAGGACACTGAATAGACAGTAAAATGCAGCCATAATTTGGGTGCACTGGCCCCAAACTCCCCAAGTGAACAGTGACGTTGCACTTGCTATGCTATCCATAGCTACGACTCTCAGAGCCATGATCCAGCGCTGGGAGGCCTAGGGCAGAAGGCTCCTTTTCTGGGGTCTCTGAGAACTGGACCACAGCTATAAAGCCTAGGAGAGGGTAGGCTTTTCCTGGTCCTCGCAGCTCCGTGTCATGGCTCTGAGGTGCATGGGAGAAGGGACCAGTGGCACAGTATGGGCTCTGATGCAAGTAAATGACGCTGGGCAGTAAAATCCAGCAACAGTTTTGGTACACCTGCTCCTTGCCATCCATAAACCCTGGTGCCACAGCACCTGCTGCACTATTGATAGCTGCACCCATGAGCGAGCCCCCCTACTGTCTCATAGCCATAGAGCAGTGCCTCAAAGCTCATGTGCGGCCATCCCCAGATTTTAACCCCCAAAAATGTTTTTAGCTTAGACGGTTCAAAAGTTCCTAAAAATGCAGCAACACGTGTTGCCATGCAGTGAAAAGCCCATTTCATAGGTTGACTGGTCACCTATTGGTTTCTTATTACTATGTTTGGGTGTTAAACTGATACTAATGAGGAGCAACCTATTCACCAACATTGTTAACAAGTGTAATATGAGAAAATAATCACGTATTACTATCACAAAAATGTACTGCATTATACCGCATCATTTGGGGGGGGGGGGTTTACTGCATAATTTAGTGGACGCTGCCGCATAATTTGTCCGTCCTCTGCTGCATAATTACAGTGGCCCTGTGTATAGCCTATGCACCAAGCAGAAGTGTGTTGCAGTCTTGGCTCTACTAATTTAATCACCGGTTTGTTCCTGGACAAATAATAATGTCTCTGTGCCTCGTTCAGTGATTTAACATTGTGACAGCACTTGGAAATAAACTTATAGGGCATTCCCTCAGTACAGGTCCTGAGTATAGGTTTCATTCATTCAATTAAGACTGTTCGCATCCCAGTAGCTGAATGCTCTACTGAAGCTGCTTGTGCAGGACCCCTTTGTACTGCAGAGCCTCCTGTCTGCATCTCTTTCACACCTCATCAAGGGCTGAAAGAGAGTTGCTTGTCGTTTGAATGAGTTAAATGTGCGGGACAGTGGGTGTCCTTTGTGTGGGCAGTGCGAGACCATGATTAGCCTGGGAGAGGCCCTTTGTTCCCCGAGCCTCGCACTTAATGGTGTAGCCCTGCGAGGCCCAGGGGATGAGGCACACCTTCCCTGTTCTTCGTAGTCATGGCAGTGTGGGGAAGCCCAGGGAAGTGGCCCATTTTGCTTATTACTGCCAGAGTTACTTACACATGATTGAGAGGCCTTGGGCCTCGCAGCGCTACACCACAGTTGTGAGGCCAAAGGAAGGGGGCCTTAGAGGTGTGGGGCCTCATGTTGGTCGGCTGGGTACGGGGCCCTGGGCAGCTGCCCACGCTGCCCATGCCTAGCGCCGGCCCTGCATGCTTGTATTTGTTCAGTTCTGGACTTGCTGAAGTTTTATTATATTTTTCCTGCAAGCATTTGAATGTTTTTGAATGCTTACTGCGTTTTTTGGACCCTACTCACTTACCTGATGAACTGCTGTGCTGTGGGTACCTCAGGTGCCTGAGTTGTGCAATTGTTTCTTGAAGTTCGCTTCAAACTATCCTTACTGTTGCATGTGTTTGAGTTGTGTGCCTGTTACTTATCTTTTGTTTACTTTATATTTGAATGGTGTTGGGATGTAAGGTTGCTCTAACCATTTCGATGGGGCACATTGTGATCTTATTCTTTGATTGATTTTTCTGGTGATGGGTGGTTAATGTACTCAAAACATTTCATATTTATGTGTGATGCGATTTTGGACTTATCCTCAAGTTCTACATACATTTACTAGTGCTAGGATTATTTATTGTTTGCATCCTAAACTATTCTCCCTTGAATTTTGAACTTCTTTTGAATTTTAGGGTGGTGAGCAGGTTGTTGAGCTCAAACCTTTTATGATAGGATGAATCTTGACCCCAATCTTTACTTGGATTTTCTATTGGTGAGCGTTATGTTGGGCTCAAACCATTTTTGATGGGGCATATTGCGACCCCAAGCTTTACTTGAGCTGTCTGATAGTGACCATATTTTTTACTTTTATTGGATTTTGCTGGTAGTGGGTATTCTTTGAGCTCAAACCATTTATGATGGGGCACTTTGCGCCTCCAACTTTGCATGCATTTTTTCTGGTGGTGGGCATTTTTTGTTTGCTCAAACTTTACTTGAATTTTATGGTGGTGGGTCAAACCATATTGAGGGGGCATTTTGAGACCCCAAACTTTTAATTGCGTTTTTGTTGATGGGCAGGTTGTTGCTCTCAACTCTTTCTTGTATTTCCTGGTGGTGGGTCACGTGGTATGGCTCATTCCATTTTGTGGGGTGATTGTCTTACCTCTGCATTTACTGGTGATGGGCATTTGCACCCAAACTATTATTCAGTTACCTTTTACTGGATGCATTTTCGGCACCCTGATTCTGCACCATCTTTTACTTGGGAATTTTTGTTGCATCCTTTGGAGCACAATTATTTCTATTTATGAAAGGAAAGGTGTGTGAGTTGGTGTGCGTTTCTATATTGCATCATTCTTTCCTAGGACATATGTGCTGCATCCTTTGGAGCACATTTATTTCATTTTGCTGAAGGGGAGCGAGTGCGTTGTGCGTGTGTTTTTCTCTCTTTATATCCTCTCTTTACATGTCTGTTTTTATGATAAGTGTTTTCATCTCATTTGTACTGTTGTTTGTTATCGTCTTCCTAAGGGAGGAAGGTATGTGGTATCCTTTTCTTGATATTTATTCCCTTCTTTGTATTCTGTGCCCTGCTGCTGAGACAGTGTAAGTGATGTCATAGAATGTTTTTGTGGTGTCTGGTTGAGTGAAATGTCAGTTGGTGTGTGTGGGCTGAGAGGCTGGGATGCTGCTCCCGGTGGGGCTGCTACTTCTACTACCTTGTAACCTACTATTCCTGTAACCTAAGACGCCGACTTTAATCTGAAGAATAAACTACTTTTTGGATTCACCATAATTTCTGCCTCCCCTCCTTCATAGGTTATTTCACTCTGTTTATTGAGATATCAGTTTAAACTAAATTCAGAACAGAACGTGAAAAGGCTAGCAGCAACACTCTTCATGGATCTTCCCTTCTACCACACCCCTCCCGGTGAGCCTGTAACCCGCATTGAATTGTACACTTGTTATATTATCTCTAGAGAGGTGCTAGGCATCCTCTTAATAATCATGCAAAGGCAGGATGGGGCTTCTGACATTAACGCACAAGTTACTACTTGTGTAACGATAGATCTGTAAGAGACATTAGTTAATGATAGATTCCTTACCTTAGAATATCCCCAGGCGTCAGACTGGATCCGGAAAGTTTTTTGTCAGCAGTACCCCTGCGCGTCGGTAGGTGGCGTCGTGTGGCTCCGCGTTCGTCGCTGGCGTCGTAGGCGCCGAGATGACGTCACAGAGACTACTTAGGCGCCACCCATGCGCGCTGACGTCAGTTCTGTACACGACTTTCCGCGCCAGGAACGCAGAGCCATGCAAGAAACTGACCACTGGTGCCATGAAACTAGGGCCCTGAAAGGGATGACCTTAACCCTAGAATCAGTTTGCAGAACGGGGAGGATGGGTGGGGTGGTAAGGAATCCATCACTAACTAATGTCTCTTACAGATATATCGTTACACAAGTAGTAACTTGTGCATCTGAAAGAGACACGTTAGTGATAGATTCCTTACCTTAGAATAGATACCCCAGCAATACCAACCCCGGTGGTGGGTCTGCGAATAGATTACACCAGAAAGTCACGGAGAACAGAACGGCCAAAGAAGCCGTCTCTCCGGACTTGGCTGTCAAGCCAGAAATGCTTGGTAAACGTGTGCAGCGAGGCCCACGTGGCTGCCTGACAAATATCCTGCAAGGGAACGCCGCGTCCCAAGGCAGTAGTGGCTGCTGTTGCCCTGGTAGAATGGGCACGCAACCCCACAGGAGGCTCCTTTTTAGCCAAGGAGTAACACGCTTTGATGCACAAAACAACCCACCGAGAGATGGTGCGTTTGTGCACCTTTTTTGGCGACCACGTAGCCAACAAAGAGCTGGTCAACCACCCGGAACTGTTGTGTGCGCTTTAGATAGAACGAGAGTGCACGTTTTGGGTCCAGATGATGGAGCCTCTCCCTCTTTTGAAGGATGCGGAGGCGGAAAGAAAGTGGGCAAAGTGATGGTCTGCCCGATGTGGAAGGGCGTGACAACCTTTGGCAAGAAAGAAGGACGGGTCCTTAAAACCACCTTGTCCGGATGAACGGAAAGGAAAGGAGGTTTAGAAGAAAGAGCCTGGAGCTCACTCACTCTTCTGGCAGAGGTGATAGCTACCAGGAAAGCCGTCTTTAGAGTAAAAAGACGTAAAGGACAGTTATGAAGGGGCTCGAAGGGAGCGCACATCAGATAGGTCAAGACAAGATATAAGTCCCATTGAGGCATTATGAAAGGCACGGGAGGAAACGTGTGTGTAATGCCTTTTAGGAAACGGTTAACAACCGGGGATTTAAAGAGAGAAGGCTGATCTGGAAGCCGGAGAAAGGCGGAGATGGCCGAAAGATAACCTTTGACAGTGCCCAGAGCAGAGCCCTGCCGGGCCAAGGATAGTAGGAACAGAAGGACCTCAGAAAGAGAGGCAGAAAGGGGATCCACAGACTCCACTGTGCACCATGCCACAAACTTGTTCCACCTGCAGGCGTATACCGTCTTAGTGGAGGGACTCCTGGCTGCCAAAATGACATCACAGACTTCGGGAGGAAGATCGAAAGCTGTCAACTGTCACCGCTCAATCTCCACGCATGAAGGTGGAGGCTGGACAGGTTCGGGTGGAGGACCGTCCCCTGCTGCTGCGACAGAAGATCCTCCCGAAGAGGCTGTAGGATCGGGGGATCGATATGTTGAGTAGCTCGGGATACCAGTATCTTCGTGCCCAATCTGGAGCCACAAGGATGACTTGGGCCCGGTCGCGCCGAATCTTCTTCAGCACTCTGGGCAGAAGTGGTATAGGCGGAAAGGCGTACAACAGACCGCAGCTCCAATCGCGACAAAAAGCGTCGCCGAGCGAGTGCCGCCTTGGAAATTCCAAAGCGCAGAACTGATGACATTGCGCGTTCTCTTCGGTGGCGAATAGATCTAACCAAGGCTCTCCTCACTGCAGAAAGAGACCTTGTGCCACGTCCAAGTTCAGACGCCATTCGTGATCCATCAAGCACAGGCGGCTGAGTTCGTCGGCCCTGTCGTTCAGAGAACCTGCCAGGTGTTGAACCACCAAGGTAATGCCTTGATGTTCCAGCCATGTCCAGAGGCGCAGAGCCTCCTGACATAGGGTCCACGACCCCACCCCGCCATGTTTGTTGCAATACCACATGGCAGTGGTGTTGTCCGTGAACACCTGCACTATACTTCCCCGGACAGAGGGAAGGAATGCTTTCAGTGCAAGTCGGATCGCCCGCAGCTCCAAAAGATTGATATGGAGCCGGGACTCCGCCGGAGATCAGAGGCCTCTGATCTCCGCCTCTCCCAAATGGCCGCCCCATCCCAGGAGGGACGCATCCGTCACCACTGTGTGCTTCGGTTGGGGAAGGGAGAGGGCTCTGCCATTGACCCAATCGCGATTCGTGAGCCACCACTGCAATTGTCGTGCAGTGCCTTCCGAGATCTGGACAAGATCGGACAGGTTGCCCTGATGCTGCTCCCACTGGAACTTCAGGTCCCATTGCAGAGCCCGCATATGCCACCTGGCATGATGCACTAGCAGAATGCAGGAGGCCATCAGGCCCAGGAGCCGGAGGGTCATCCTGACAAACCCGGGATAGAGGCTGAAAGATGGGAATCATAGCCTGAATATCCCGGACTCGCTGCTCGGGAGGATAAACCCGAAACTGCGTTGAATCCAGAACTGCTCCGATGAAGGGGAGCTTCTGAGAAGGACTCAGGTTCGACTTCGGCACGTTGATGGAGAACCCCAGCAACTGCAGGAGGTCGGCCGTAGTCTGAAGGTGGGTGAAGACTGCCTGGGGCGAGCCCGCCTTCAACAACCAGTCGTCGAGGTAGGGGAAGACTGACACCCCTGACCTGCGCAGATGAGCTGCGACCACCGCCATCACTTTCGTGAACACCCGAGGGGCGCTTGTAAGGCCGAAGGGGAGCACGGTAAACTGAAAATGCTCCTGGCCTACTGTGAACCGCAGGTAACGCCGGCAGGACGGGAATGTGAAAATATGCGTCCTGCAAGTCCAACGCTCCATCCAGTCTCCAGGGTCGAGGGCAGCCAAGACCTGAGCCAGAGTCAACATCTTGAACTTCTCCTTCCGGAGGAAGCGATTGACGTTCCGGAGGTCCAAGATGGGGCGCAAGCCCCCCTTGTCCTTCTTGGGGACCAGAAAGTAGTGGGAATAACATCCATGTCCTACTCCTGGCCCAGGAACGCGCTCGATGGCCCCCTTGGCCAAGAGGGCCGTGACTTCCTGTTGGAGAAGCGCTAAGTGATCCCCCGAAATGCGGTGGAACTGAGGTGGCATGGACGGGGGGCAGACTCGAAGGGGAGGGAATAGCCCCTTCGGATTATTTGTAGCACCCAGCTGTCTGAAGTGACAGTGGGGGAGGTGATGTTGAATCCTGCCGCCCACCAGCGTGGGGTGCACCCCAAAGCGCGGACTAGGAAGGCTTTGAGGCGGATGTTGCGGGAGCGGAGGTGGGCTGACCCGCACGCTGGCCTCCTGTGCCGCCACGGCGGCCACTGCGCCCGCGCTGAGGCTGGTTCTGCGCAGGCTTTTGGAACGGACGTGTAGAGGCGCCCCTGCCGCGGCCACGAAAGGAACGAAAAGTAGACGTGGCTGGGCGGGAGGTGGAGAGACCCAAGGACTTGGCTGTAGCCAGAGAGTCCTTAAAACGCTCCAGAGCACTGTCTGCCTTATCGCCAAAAAGGCGAGTACCATCAAAAGGCATGTCCATGAGGAAACTCTGGACATCCCCCGAAAATCCCGTGAACCGCAGCCAGGCATGTCGCCGCAAGGCCACTGTGGTGGAAATTGCTCTTCCCAAAGAGCCTGCGGGTGTCCAACCCACACCGAATGGCGAACTTCGCGGCATCCTGCCCCTCTGCAACAGCTTGGGAAAGCACAGCCCGAACCTCTTCGGGGCACTGGGGCAGAGTTTGCGCCACCGTTTCCCACACAACAAGACTATACCCAGAAGACGTAGAAGTGCTGGGGACCCAAGGAACCACCCAAGGTAAGTAACCAGGAACCCCACGGAGGCCGTGTGCAGAGTGAGAACACAACTGCGTTCTCAATTCGAGTCAATGGGTATGTCGCGGTTGCAATTTTAAAGAAGGACCTTGCCAGTGGACCCTGAAGAAACCCTGTGGAAGACAGAAGGTTGGAAAGCCACCCCACCTGTGGATACCCTAGGAACCAGGAAACCTACACCAGGGAAGCCGGGTGCATAGGTGTGAAGTGGCGTCGGAAATCGCTGTCGAACTCAATGGAGAAATTCAAGAAGATGCCGCTTCTGGAGAAGGTGAAAGTGTCCGGTGGAACACAAAAGGTGGATTCAAGTTGAGAAGTACCTGCAAGCAGAGGGGACATAGTCTATGCCACTCAGGAGTGACCAGGAGGCACAGATGACGACTAACCACCAATGATGGTGTTGCAGGAGAGCTGACAGTGACATTGGAGCTGCAGCTGATGAAGACCAGGAGCCGTTCACGAGCTGTCCCATGTCGGATGTCGAGAGTTGAGGGGTCGGTGTCCATCAGAAGCACCAACAAGCCTTGGCAACTGCAACCAAAGTGGAAAGCAAAAAAAGGTGCATTATCGGGAACAGCAAGGTTCAAGTGACACCACAAGCAGGGGAGTCAGAGCAGGCCCAGAGTAATCAGGGGAGCCCATTGGAATCAAAGAAGACCCTCAAGAGAACCCACAGGCCAGAGGCACTGGAGTCGCAAGAGGACCTTGAGCAGCTCACCAAAGATACAGGTCCGCGGTGCAAGAGATGGGGTGAGGACGAAGATCTTGGTCGAAGGAGATGCTTGAAGTGGAGGCTATTTGGAGCCCGAAGATCTTTGAGGAAGATCCAACAAGCCTTTGCAACGACAAGTCGGCGCGGTGCACAGGGGTTTGGTTCCTGCGGTGCCGATGAGGGATACTGGCCCCAAACTTGGTGTGAAGACAGTGCAGGCCTCGAGGGAGTTGTAGAACCACCACCTGTACTGCTGAGCCTTTCAGAGTCCATGCGAGTGAAGGAGCAGCAGACTGGTTAGCTTGGTTGCGGTTACTTCAAGGGAGATTCCTTTAGGTATCTTGGATGTCCACAGGCCTTGGAAGGTTCCTGTATGGAGCACAGGTACGGACGTTGCAGCAGACGAGTAGGGCGACGAGCCCAGCAGCAGCAGGAGTCTTCCCAGCTGCAGCCTCTGCAAAAGACGACGGCCATCAAAGGGCATATCCAGCAAAGTTGACTGGACATCCCCCAAAAAGCCAGATGTCCTCAACCAGGCGTAGCGCCCAAGGGCTACCGACGTGGCAATCGTACTGCCTAGTGAGTCGGTGGTATCCCGTCCACAGGTATGGATGTTGCAGCAGACGAGTAGGTCGACGAGAGCAGCAGGAGTCTTTTCCCAGTTGCAGTCTCTGTGCCCAGAGCGAAGTCCGAGTGCTCAGACAGTCGAAGATGAAGTGGTATCTTGATCTGAATCTTATCCTATGATGAATCTAGGGACGCACCCACTGGTAGGCTCTTAAGTACCCAAAGGAGAATGTTGGGACGATTCAGGGGTCCCTCCCAGAGGAGGGGCCGGACAGTGAGGAGGATACCCCCATGTCCTTTGTCCTGTTTTGCGCCAGAGCAGGCGCCAACGGCTCCCTGAACTGGCTTGAACTGGACTAAGCAAGGAGGGCACCAAATGTGCCCTGCAAGCAGTTTCAGAGGTGCTGGCAAGCTCCCCCACCCTGCCCCAATACACTAAATCCTGTCTGGGTATTGGTCACACCTCCCTGTGACAGGATATCTTTTGCTCTGCCTTCCCCTGCTCGAGCTTGACTCAGCAGCGGGAGGGCAGAAACATGTCTCTGGTCGGTAGCAGCCCTAGCTTGCTGTCCGGTTCTGGAAGACTGGTACCAGGAGCACTGAGGGCCTCCTGGAGGAGCTTTACAGGGCATGGAATCATACCTCCCACACCATTTATGGTGTAGGGGTATGATTCCAACATGTTTGATACTAAACATGACAGGGTTCGTTACAGCCAGTTTAGAGATGCTCATCTCGTAATGATACATGGCCCCTCTATATGTTATAATGGCACTTACAACCTAGGAGAATGGACACCGAAAGGTTGTAGGGATATCACGCTCATGCAGGGGCACCCTCACACTTAGGACCGAGCACCCTGCCTTCAGGATAGAAAGGCCTGCCTTAGGGGTGACTTCTAGGTTTTAAGTGCAGTGACCTCAGATATAGGTAAACCTATATCTGTCATAAGTGGTACTAGCACCAGCTTACCCAGGCAGCAGTGGCAGGCCTGTAGTCATAGTTTGAGTGGTCTCCCATGGGTGGTGTCATACATGCTTCAGCCCATGGGGGGACCCCTGGTGTACCTAAGCCCTAGGTACCTCAGTACCATATACTAGGGACTCAAAGGTACACGAGTAGCCAATCTGGGATGTACACAAGTGCTCACTATAACCAATTTAGGGGAGAAAGCTCAGAGACTGGGGGCCTGATTAGCAGGATCCCTGTCAGACTAGTCAGAAACAGCATAACACCAGGCAAAAAGTGGGGGTAACCATGAAAGCAGATCCTACTTTACTACACCCCTGATCTGCGCAGATGAGCTGTGACCACGCCATCACTTTCATGAACACCCGAGGGGCACTGATAAGGCCAAAGGGGAGCACGGTGAACTGAAAATGTTTGTGGCCTACCGTGAACCACAGATAGCATCTGTGGGCTGGCAGGACGGGTATATGATAAGTCCTGCAAGTCCAACGCCACCATCCAGTCTCCAGGGTCGAGGGCAGACATGACCTGAGCCAAAGTGAGCATTTTGAACTTCTCCTTCCGGAGGAAGCGGTTGAGGGCCCTGAGGTCTACAATAGGAAGCAGGCCTTTGTCCTTCTTGGGCACCAGAAAGTAGCTGGAATAGCAACCACGACCTACTTCTGGGGCAGAGACCCTCTCGATAGCTCCCTTGGCCAAGAGAGCTGAAACTTCCTGGCGTAGAAGCGCCGAATGATCCTCCGACATGCGATCGGAAAACGGTGGCATGGAGGGAGGGTTAGTCTCGAAGGGGAGGGAGTAGCCCTTCAGACTATTTGCAAAACCCACATGTCCAATGTTATGGATCGCCAGTGGGGGAGGTGATGGCGAATCCTGCCGCCCACTGGCCGTTGATGGGCCTGAAACGTCAGACTCAGAAGGCTTGGAGGCTACGGCAGGGGGAGAAAGGGTGGAATCCCAGGTCGCTGGGTCCCACGTCTGCGGCCACGCAGATGCTGGGCAGCTTGCATGAACCGGTGGCTAGACTGGGCCGGACGTGGCTGGGCGCCCCCTGCGTAGCCACGAAAGGAGTGAATAGCAGACTGGAGCGGATGGGAAGGTGCAGCGAGGCCCAAAGATCTGGCCGTAGCCCAAGAATCTTCAAAGCACTCCAGCACCGAGTCTCCGTTGTCGCCAAACAGATGACGGCCATCAAAGGGCATATCCAGCAAAGTTGACTGGACATCCCCCGAAAAGCCAGATGTCCTCAACCAGGCGTAGCGCCCAAGGGCTACCGACGTAGCAATCGTACTGCCTTGTGAGTCGGTGGTATCCAGTCCACATCTAATCGTGAATTTGGCTGCGTCTCTCCAATCTGCCACTGCCTGGGAGAGAACGGCCCGGGCCTCATTCCTGGCACTGAGGCAGCACCTGCGCAACCGTATCCCAGATAGTGTGGGAGTATCGGCTCAAGAGGCACGTGGTATTCATGGACCGCATTGCCAAGCTGGAGGAAGAGAACATGCGCTTCCCAAGGGGATCCGGCTTCTTGGATCCCCTATCGGGAGGAGCAGAAGGGAATGCGCCCTTTGAAGAAGAGGCTTGGACGACCAAGCTTTCGGGGGAAGGGTGTTGGGTGAGGAAAACTGGGTCGCCCGGGATCTGGCGATGGCGGCAAGCAATCGTCCTTTCCCCAGGAGCCCCTGCCCTGGGTTTGGACCAGGTGCCCAAGAGAACGTCAGTAAGGACTTTGTTAAAGGGCAGAAGGGGTACAGAGGAGTTGCCGCAGGCTGAAGCACCTCTGTCAGGAGGTTAGTCCTGACTGCCACCGAAGGGAGCTCCAGGCCCAAGGCCTCAGCCGCCCTAATTCACCACCAGAGCATAGGACGCTCCCTCCCCCGTAGCCACGGTAGGTGGAGAAAGCATGCCTTTTTAAGAACGGCTGCATTAAAAAAAAAAAAATGATTGCTTTATTTAAAAGCAATCACAAACATGAAAGGATCTACTGATCTCTGCAGGCGATGTCTGCGATTCATAGTGGGTTGCAATTTGTGACCTACCTTAATGTTCATGAGGCAGGTCAAATTGCAACACTACGAATCATGTTTTTGCGAATTGACCTATTAATACATTGGTCAGTTCGCAAAACCAGAATGGATTCAGTAATAGTTGGTGCACAATTTGAGACCACTTTTACAGGCTTTATTGTTAGTACATCTCTCTCTCAGCTTTCTTAACCTCATGTTTGAAATCCACTTTGTACTCTTCATCTCTCCTTCTCTCTACCTTACGTTTCTCTATTTACTTTACATCAATCTCTATCTCACATATATGTCTAGATCATCTCTATCTCTACCCTCATCTCCCTCTACTTCATGTCTTTTGCAATACAGCTCTAATTAAGTCTCTGTTGCTCTTCTCCTGTCATGTCCCATTTCCTATACTCAGTCGAGGCCACATGTAACTGTGTAGCCAGAGAAAGTAGACACATATAAAGAGCAGAAAAAGAACAATGCAGTGGATTAGAAATTTGGATACATCAGATTTTAACAAATTGAATGCTGAAAATCCTCATGGCGGTGCTTTGCTTTTGACTGTAGCAGCAAAGACGCCAATAGCGAAAGGGTGATATATGTGTGATACAAATTTGCAGCAACCAAAGCAACAGTTTTATGTGCTATGTGCAAAAATTTTAATATTATGCACTTGTCCACTAAACAGCTACCAAATCAGGCTCAGCATGTTTTCATGCAATGGGACTTGCAAGGAGGTTAGACGTTTAGATCTACATAAAATGTTGTAAAAAAGAACACGATCCAAAGTCAAAAAGAAATGGCTTTATCAATGATTGCCCAAGCTTTTTTTTGTACTATTTGGCTAGCAGACACCAGGCAGCTTAAACTTCTGGTTGTTTTTTTATGCCCCCATTTTTAAAGGTTTAGACACTATGGGCCACATTTATCATTATTTCAAGCAGCGATTAACTAATTGCGATTATCTGAGAATCACAATTAGATAATCGCTATTTGAATGTATGAAACTTCATGAATTTAATTTAGCGTTCCCTAATGGGTCTCAAATCGACCTACCTCATTAATATTGAGGCAGGTCGCAAATTGCACCCACTAAGAATCGCTAAAATCACAGGGAGGTGGCCTGCTGGGCTCAGCAGACCACCATATCTGTGATTGCTTTTTAACAGAGCAATCTTTTTTTTTTTTTATTTAAATGCACCCCATTTGCCTTAAGGGAAAATGGGTTGCATTTAAAAAAGAAAAATGAAAAGTTTTCTTTTCATTTTTTCAGGGCAGGCAGAGGTCCGTGGGACTACTGCCTGCTCTTAAAAACATTTTTAAGAACATTCACAAAGGGGAAGGGGTCCACTGGGGACCCCTTCCTGTTTGTGAATGTGTTACCACCTACTTGAAGTAGGTGGTAAAACGCAAAATGTTTTGCGACTGCATTTGGGTCACAAAACATTTGTACATACCGCTGCGATTCGGTGTGAGGAAGGGACGCCCTAAACACGGCCCTTCCTAATACCAAATCAGTATGTATTCTCAAATCTAAACTGCGATTCGGTAACATGTTACCGAATCGCAAACTAGAATTCATACATACCAAAAAGCTTTTTACCGGTCACAAACGGCCCGATTTGCGACTGGTAAAATGCATGATACCTATGGCCCCTTTATTTTGCTATATCAAAAAAGAGAGGGGGGACCAGGAGCTAGTTAAAGGTCCAGTGCCCGTGCTCCAAACTCACCATGAAGTCAACAACAAAGGGGGGGGCACTGTTCCACAGTGAGTGGTGCAAAGAACGTACACACTCCTGAGAGATTAGAGAAAGGAAAGTACTAGGTCAAGGACTCAGTGGAGGGTACCCTTTCTATTACATTTTTTTGTTGGTTGGTAACCCTTAGACAGTTTTAATCACATTGCACGCACATTATCACCCTTCACTTAGGACTCTGGTCACACACCCACATGCACCATACGGCAGTTCTCAAAAGATCTCCGCCAAAGTGACCCTTCGGGGGACCCGTAGGGCATTGCACCGCCGGCCCGAAGAGGAGCAACTGCCCAATGATGAAGCATGACATCCCTAGGGATGTGTGAGGGCTAGAAGAGACAATGTGTCTCTCCTACCCCCTTTTCCACTGAGTCCTTGACCTAGTACTTTCCTTTCTCTAATCTCTCAGGAGTGTGTACGTTCTTTGCACCACTCACTGTGGAACACCCCCCCCTTTATTTTGCTCACATTCCTTGAAAGATGGCTCCTCACCAAGGACAGTGACAAAAAGACTGTGTCAAATCCACACCGACTGTCATTAACCTTTTTCACTGCCAAGCCTTTTCCCCACCTGTGCCATGCCCTTTTTTGGCTATTTGGGGTAGTTCGCGTTAGGCCCCATAGCATTTTGTCCACATGAGGTATCCATGCAAAAATCGCGTCCTTTTCTTTCAACACTCTGAGGATTCTAAAGGTACCTAGGGTTTGTGGATTCTCCTGGAGGGGACCGAGAAATTAGCCAAAATACAGCTAAACGTAGGTTTTTAGGGGGAAACATGGGAAAAAGTTCTGCAGAAGAAAGCGTCTGTTTTGTTTCCCCTGCAAATTGTCAAGAGTCAAGAAATACTTTATTCGCCAACTAAAAGCCATAAAAGCAAACATTTGATAAAAAAATACAGTAATTAAAAGATCCCACATATGTCGTTAAAAAAACAAATCACACAAGTCAATAGGCTTAAAAGCAACAATACACACGAATACAGTTAAAGCACAAGTTACTAACTTGTGTAACGATATATCTGTAAGAGACAGTAGTTAGTGACAGATTCCTTACCTTAGAATATCCCCAGGCGTCAGGCTGGATCCGGAAAGTTTTTTGCGTAGCAGTACCCTTGCGCGTCGGTAGGCGGCGTCGTGCGGCTCCGCGTCCGTCGTCGGCGTCGTGATCGCCGGGATGACGTCGCGGGCAGTACTTAGGCGCCGCCCCTGCGCGCTGACGTCAGTTCTGTACACGACTTTCCGCGCCAGGAACGCAGAGCCATGCAAGAAGCTGACATAGGTGTCTGAAAAATACTAGGGCCCTGAAAGGGATGTCCTTAACCCTAGAAATCAGTTCGCAGAACGGGGAGGATGGGTGGGCGGTAAGGAATCTGTCACTAACTACTGTCTCTTACAGATATATCGTTACACAAGTTAGTAACTTGTGCATCTGAAAGAGACACGTTAGTGACAGATTCCTTACCTTAGAATAGATACCCCAGCAATACCAACCCCGGTGGTGGGTCTGCGAACAAAGATCAGACAAGGAAGTCCTGGAGGACAGAACGGCCAAAGAAGCCGTCCCTCCGGACCTGACTGTCAAGGCAGTAATGCTTTGTAAACGTGTGCAGCGAGGCCCACGTAGCTGCCTGACAGATAACCGGCAGCGGAACACCGCGGCCCAAGGCCGTGGTAGCAGCCGTTGCCCTGGTGGAATGGGCACGCAGCCCAACAGGAGGCTCCTTTTTAGCCAAAGAATAGCAGGTCTTGATGCACAAGGTAACCCAGCGGGAGATGGTCCTCTTGTGCACCGCCCGACCTTTTTGGCGCCCACGTAGCCAATAAAGAGCTGGTCATCCACCCGGAAGTGTTTTGTGCGGTCAATATAGAAGGAGAGCGCACGTTTTGGGTCCAGACGGTGGAGCCTCTCTTCCTCTCTGGAAGGATGCGGAGGCGGAAAGAAGGTGGGCAAAGTGATGGTCTGCCCAATGTGGAAAGCAGTAACCACCTTTGGCAAGAAGGACGGACGCGTCCGAAGAACAACCTTGTCTGGATGAACAGACAGAAAGGGAGGTTTGCAAGATAGAGCCTGGAGCTCACTCACCCGCCGAGCGGAGGTGATGGCCACCAGAAAGGCTGTCTTCAGAGTCAGAAGACGAAGAGGACAGTTATGTAGAGGCTCAAAGGGAGCGCACATTAAAAGGTAACCCTTGATGGTACCCAGGGCAGAACCCTGTTGGGCCAGAGAGAGAAGGAACAGAAGGACCTCAGAAAGAGGGGCAGAAAGGGGATCCACAGCCTTTGCTGTGCACCATGCCACAAATTTGTTCCACCTGCAGGCGTATACCACCTTAGTGGAGGGACGCCTGGCTGCCAGAATCACATCACAAACTTCGGGAGGCAAGTCGAAAGGAATCAACTGCCGCCGCTCAATCTCCACGCAAGCAGGTGTAGACTGGACAGGTTCGGGTGGAGGACCGTCCCCTGCTGCTGCGACAGAAGATCCTCCCGAAGAGGCAGACGGATCGGGGGATCTACGCTCATATTGAGTAGCTCGGGATACCAAACTCTTCGAGCCCAGTCCGGAGCCACAAGAATGACTTGGGCCCGGTCGTGCCGAATCTTCTTCAACACTCTGGGTAGAAGTGGTATAGGCGGAAAGGCGTACAATAGACCGCAACTCCACTCGTGACGAAAAGCGTCGCCGAGCGAGTGCCGCCTTGGAAATTCCAACGCGCAGAACTGATGACATTGCGCGTTCTCTTCGGTGGCGAATAGATCTAACCAAGGCTCTCCCCACTGTAGAAAGAGTCCTTGCGCCACTTCCGAGTGAAGACGCCATTCGTGATCCATCATGCACCTGCGGCTGAGTTCGTCCGCCCTGGCGTTCAGGGAACCTGCCAGGTGTTGAACCACCAGGAACATGCCCTGGTGTTCCAGCCATGTCCAGAGGCGCAGAGCCTCCTGACAAAGGGTCCACGACCCCACCCCGCCTTGTTTGTTGCAGTACCACATGGCAGTGGTGTTGTCTGTGAACACCTGCACTACCTTCCCTTTGACAGAGGGAAGGAATGCCTTGAGTGCAAGTCGGATCGCCCGGAGCTCCAGAAGGTTGATATGGAGCCGGGACTCCGCCGGAGACCAGAGGCCTCTGATCTCCGCCTCTCCCATGTGACCGCCCCATCCCAGAAGGGACGCGTCCGTCACAACTGTGTGCTCTGGCTGGGGAAGGGAGAGGGATCTGCCCATGACCCATTGCCGGTTCGAGAGCCACCACTGCAACTGTTTTGCAGTCCCCTCCGAGATCTGGACGTGATCGGACAGGTCGCCCTGGTGCTGCGCCCACTGGAACTTCAGGTCCCACTGCAGAGCCCGCATATGCCATCTGGCATGAGTGACCAGCAGGATGCAGGAGGCCATGAGGCCCAGCAGCCTCAGGGTCATCCGTGCCGAAACCCAGGATAAGGGCTGAAAGATCGGAATCATAGCCTGAATATCCCGGACTCGCCGTTCGGGAGGATAGGCCCGAAACTGCGTCGTGTCCAGAACTGCTCCGATGAAAAGGAGCTGTGGAGAAGGAATCAGATGCGACTTTGGCACATTGATGGAGAACCCCAGCGAGTGCAGGAGTTCGGCCGTAGTCTGGAGGTGGGAGACAACTGCCTGGGACGAGCCCGCCTTCAGCAGCCAGTCGTCGAGGTAGGGGAAGACTGAAACCCCTGCCCGGCGCAGATGAGCTGCGACCACCGCCATCACTTTCGTGAACACCCGAGGGCACTGGTAAGGCCAAAGGGGAGCACGGTGAACTGAAAATGCTCGAGGCCTACCGTGAACCGAAGGTAACGCCGGTGGGCCGGCAGGACGAGGATGTGGAAATAGGCGTCCTGCAAGTCCAACGCTACCAACCAGTCTCCGGGGTCGAGGGCAGTCAAGACCTGAGCTAGGGTGAGCATCTTGAACTTTTCCTTCCGGAGGAAGCGATTGACGTTCCGGAGGTCCAAGATAGGACGCATGTCCTCCTTGTCCTTTTTGGGCACCAGAAAGTAGTGGGAGTAGCAACCACGCCCTACTTCTGGGGTCGGAACATGCTCGATGGCCCTCTTGGCCAAGAGGGCCGTGACTTCCTTCTGTAGAAGCACCAAGTGATCCCCTGACATGCGGTGGAATTGAGGTGGCATGGCTGGGGGGTGGTCTCGAAGGGAGGGAGTAGCCCCTTCGGACAATGTCCAAGACCCACTTGTCCGAGGTGATGGGACGCCAGTGGTGAAGGTGATGGCGGACCCTGCCCCCGACTGGCGTGCTGTGCACCTGAAAGGAGGGACTAGGAGGGCTTGGAGGCCGCGGACGGGTTGGAGGTGGTGGCCTGACCCGCACGCTGGTTGCCCGAACCGCCACGGCGGTATCCACGTCCTCGGCCACGCGAAGGCGCTTGCTGCGCGGGCCGTTGGCCGGGCTGTGGACGTGACTGGGCGCCCCTTCCGTGGCCACGAAAGGGGCGAAAAGCAGACGTTTGCGGAGGGCGCACAACAGCAAGGCCCAGGGACTTAGCAGTAGCCCGTGAATCCTTGAAACGCTCCAGCGCATGGTCCGCCTTTGAACCAAAGAGACCGACTCCATCAAAGGGCATGTCCATGAGAGTATTCTGGACATCCCCTGAAAAACCAGTGGTTCTCAGCCAGGCGTGGCGACGCAGCGCCACCGTCGTTGCAAGCGATCTGCCCAGCGAGTCGGCGGTATCAAGGCCACAGCGGATGGTATACTTAGCCGCATCACGCCCTTCCGCAATAGCGCGGGTAAGCAGTGTCTGGACCTCCTCAGAACACTGCGGCAAAACATCAGCCACCGAATCCCACAGGGAGTGGGTGTATCGGCCCAAGAGGCAAGCGGTATTAACAGACCGCAAGCCAGCACTGGAGGAAGAGAAAGCCTTCTTCCCAAAGTGATCCAGGCGCTTGGATTCCCTATCCGGAGGGGCGGTAGGGAAGGCTGTTTGGGAGGCAGAGGCTTGGACAACCAAGCTCTCAGGGGTGGGGTGTTGGGAGAGAAACAGGGGGTCGCCCGGAGCCGGGCGATGGCGTCGGGCCACGTTCCTATCCACAGGAGCCCCTGTGGTGGGTTTGGACCAGGCACCCAAAGAACGTCAGTGAGTGCATCGTTGAACGGCAGCACAGGCTCCGAAGAGGAGGCCGCCGGCTGAAGCACTTCAGTCAGGAGGTTAGTCCTGACGGCCACTGTAGGCAACTGGAGATTTAAGGCTCCAGCAGCTCTACGCAACACCGTTGCAAAATTAGCCCCTCCTCCGTTGCCACGGGAGGAGACAGCATGCCAGAGTCGGGGGAGGTATCCAGCCCACTGGCATCCCCAAGTTCCTCAACCCAGTCCGGGTCAAACTCGCACTGTTGTGTGAGAGGGTCGTCAGACCCCTCCCAGCTCTCCTGGTCCTCCTCAGGTTGAAAAGATGGAGGAGGAGGGACATAAGGGACCCAAGGCCTCATCGGCGCCGGAACCGGCGTCGGGCGACGCCGGTCCGGCTCCATGTCCGGACCCGGGGAGAACCGGGGAACGACGCCGCCCGGAGCCCCGGACGGCGTCGGAAACGGCACCGGGGACATCGGCGTCGGCGGAGGCGTGGTTAGGTCAACCGGCGTCGATGGAGGTTGCGGCACCACCGGAACCGGGGTCGAGGCCGGGGCCGGAGCCGAGGCCGGGACGAAGGCTGGTGGGACAGGCGACGCCGGGACCGGAGTCGACGGCGACGCCGGAGCAACCCCATCTGGGCCCGCGGGGCCCGAAGGCGCACCGGAGGGACCTTGAGGCCCGAAGAGGCGGGCCATGGCCGACAGGAATTTCTGTAGCTCGGCCGGAGTCGCCCCCGAACCCGGGAAGGACGGGTAATGCGGGGGCAACTCGACAGGCACGTCCGGGGCCGCGGGGGCGGGGACGGTGCCGACAGGGACCTCAGCCGAGTCGCGCGACCGGCGAGGCGAAGTCTTAGAGCGATGACGCCGCTTAGACTTCTTGTGCTTCGACTTACCGGAGGAGCGCGAAGACTTGGATTCCGACGAACGGCGGGGACTCCGCGTCCGGCCCCTCGACCTCTCCCGGGACCGGGGCTTGCTGCGGCGCGGAGCCGACTGCCGGACTTCAAGGAGCTTTCGAGACCGCTCTCGCAAAGCCTTCGGATGAAGTTTCCGGCAGTCAGGGCACGACTTCGTGTCGTGGCCTCGGCCGAGGCAGAAGAGACACTCGAGGTGGGGGTCCGTGATGGACATCATACGACCACATACCTCGCAGGGCTTAAAGCCGGGCATCCCTACGACACCTTAGGAGTCGTGAAGACTCGTTGAAGAGAACAGTGAAAAATTTCACAAAAAGATAGTCAAAAAGTGACTAGGGCACTGCTCTTCCCGGATCTGCGCTTACTGGCGCGGAAAAAGAAGAACTGACGTCAGCGCGCAGGGGCGGCGCCTAAGTACTGCCCGCGACGTCATCCCGGCGATCACGACGCCGACGACGGACGCGGAGCCGCACGACGCCGCCTACCGACGCGCAAGGGTACTGCTACGCAAAAACTTTCCGGATCCAGCCTGACGCCTGGGGATATTCTAAGGTAAGGAATCTGTCACTAACGTGTCTCTTTCAGATAATACGTTTTAAAAGCCGTCACTGAGCATTATAATAAACATAAAATATGGCAAATAAAGTGCATGAGTAATAAAGTATTAACTCAGTAGATAGGCTAAGGAGTTAGCATAACGGACACAGGGTGACACCTGTGATTCCCAGAACATAGTTTACAGATACAGCCTGACTACTGCAAAAACAACCTCTTCCTACGTCTTGTGTCCCCCGTTAAAAAGCTTGGGACCCCAAAGCAAACCATAGGAGAAGAAAGCATTTGAAGATAGAGTAGTGCAGGCCTTACTTGAACAAATTGACAATTTCTGAGCAGCTGGAGTATGAACTTTTTGCGTAAGGAATCATAGAAATCACACCAAAAATTTTAGTGTAAAGTATCCTGCTCAGAAATATTGTCACAAGAACAGGGCTTTAGTGCTCCAGGTTTTGTGTAGCCTTTGGGGACGACTAATAACCAGGGTACCAGATTCAATCGTTATCTGGTTATCACAAAGCGATGGTTAGCTTTAGTGACAAATAACAAATATGGCTGTACCTGTAGGCTCAGGTTTAGTGTAACAAACCTTCTCACAGTGGGCTTAGTTAACTCGTAACCTTCCCTGAGCCCCTGCCTTTTGGCCACAAAATGTTGTTTAATATCTCTAATGGCTGCCGGGCCTAGGATTAGCAAACAAATCAGGGGAACCTAACCATTTCATTTGCTCCCTGATATAATTTAGCCAGGGGATACGTGGGGCCCCCTCATGTGCAATGCAATCCATGATGACAAGTCGATTTAATGTAGGGGTGGGACAAGCACAGATTCTCAACCAGCACAGCAACGGGGCAACGGCAGTCAGGTCTGAGATATACCCCTGCAAATGGTATCAACAAAGGGTTTGCAGTGCTAAAATCACCATCTTCCCAGCTTTCAGGAACAGGTAGAATTTTGTCACAAAACCAACATTTTCTACACAGTTTTGGCATTTAAATGAGACGTAGCCTATTTATCCTATTTTTTTGTGCTTTAACATCCTTTCAGTTAGTGGTAGAAATGGATGTGAAACCAATAATGGATCCTGGAAAGCTATACATTTCTGAAAAGTAGCCAAAATTCTGAATTTAGCAAGGGATCATTCGTGTAGATCCTTCAAAGTTTTCCTACAGCAACAGTTGAATTTATAACATACTGAAATTGAATTGAAAAAAAACAGCCATTTGGGCCTACATTTTCATCTGTAACTTTTGAAAGCAATATACTGTTACATCCGCTGGACCCTTATAGTTGCGGGGATATGTAGGAAAGTGACCCTTTTTGATGGCTACCCCATAACGTTTTGCCAGATACCTGATGCCAACGTGACTGAGTGTGCCTTGGGTCCCTGCCAATCAGGGTCCCCGGGCCAGTGCTCTTTACTAAACTTGTACCTCCACAGTTGACACACCTCTTGGCCACATGTAAGTCCCTTGTAAAAGGTACCCGACTGGCTACCAGCCATCTGCCACCACCAGACAGATTTCTGGACCCCTGGGTAGAGAGCCTCCGCTCAGGATGGGACGGGCCCGCGAAGGGGAAGCTTCAAAGGCCTGCCGCGTTTGTGAGCTACCGTCAGCCTTTTGCTGCTATCAGCAACTGGCCCCCAACTGGTTCTGACTACCCCTTTGGGCGAGAGAATCTGTGGGAAAACCTAGCCAGGGAAGGAGGTGAGCCCACCTTTGCCAACCCCACACCTCAGTTGGGGGCGGCGAAGTGAAGCACACACCTCAGTCCTATCCATCTTGAAGATGAAGGGACTCACCCAATCAGGAAAAGGCCTGTGCCCCCTCCCATTTGGGGGGTGGGGGGAATGATAGGGGGTGTAGGCACCCCAGGGAAGGGACCTAAATGTAGTATTTAGGAGCACCCCTGAAACTTGCCTCTTCAGATACCACGACCTAAGAAGAAGAAGGTCCGTAGAGCCATGCAGCAGTGGAGAAGAAGACGACAACTGAATTGGCCCCAGCCTTACCGGCCTGTCTCCTCCTCCAGTGACCCTGCTTCCAGAAACCAGCGTGGCCCGCAGCCAGCAACCTCAAGAACCCCGGAGGACCTGTGCTGTCTTACACTGGTTCCTAATCGAAAACAGGATTAGATTTAAATCCAAATGCTTAGCATTCAAGGCATTGCACAGGGTTGGTCATCAATACCTGAAGCAGCATCTGATCCGGTATGTACCCTCTAGAAATTTAAGATCATCACAAAGCAAACGTCTACAGATCCCTAGATTCAAAAAAGCCCACTGGGGTGGAAGAAGTCTCATCTTGGGGACAGTTAAAACATGGAACCTGCTCCCGGTTGATATAAAAAACAGCCATCGCTGCTATCTTTCAGGAGTTCTCTAAAAACCTGGCTCTTTGCCAACTAGAGTCGTGTTTACTACTTTAGCATTTGCAACCTTTCTAGGTCCCGCTGGCACTAGTGCCTAGACGCCCTCGGGAATTCGTGCACTATACAAATTCTCAAATCAAATCTGTCTTCGACAAAGACTCCTGTCTCCCGTGGACATCGGATTTGTCAAGCAAAGAAACCAACACCCATCTCCGGATCCCGGCAGATCCGTGACGCTGCACCACTCTCCACCAGACGCCCACAGCCCGAGTTTGAGTGGCTCACTTACCCGGCGATCCTGACCTCGTCTGCATCGGTTGCTGACCTCTCCAGGAGGCAGACACCTTCTTTGCACCCTGCCGCTAGAGTGCCGCTGGAGGTGCGCTTTTGCTGCCTACTTGTGGCCCATTTGTTTCCTTTGATCCCTGGGACTAGACCCAGAAACCGCAGGTACCTACCTGTGACTGGTGCTCTTCAGAGTACCCCCTGTCTCCATAGCACTACATGGGCCCAACCTCTCCTTTGACCTCTGCACCCGGCCATCCCTGTGCCGCTGAGGGTGCACTCTCTTTACCTACCTGACCCCTGCCCTGTGCAAGTGCTACCAGCCCGAGACTGAACTACAAAACTGAGTACTTACCTATAAGTCACTAACCATGTTTTTCTCCATAGGAATCCATTGAACTGTAGCGTTGCATTGCATAGCTTTGAAAACTGTGATTGATCGACATTTACAGAAATCTTTCTCAAAACTATAAGTATTTATTGCATTTACAAAACCATACTGCATTCTTGAAAACTATTGCCAGTCTTACAAACTGTATAATCTACCTGCACTAAGATGTTCTAGTAATAAAAATAACGTAACTACTTTTTCTACAAACAATTGGTCTGGATTCAGTCTTTGAGCGTGTTAAATTATTTCTTGCCTGAGTGTGTACAACAAATACTTAACACTACCCTCTGATAAGCCTAACTGCTCAGCCCAGTATCAATAGCTTGAGAGGAAGTTATTTGTTTATCCTCTGCTATACCTCTGGGGATCCACTGGACTTTGTGCACATTATACCTTGCTTTGATATAGTATATACAGAGCCAGCTTCCTACAGGATATATAGGGCTTCTAGGTTCACCAAGAACCCGAGGAATCCAGAGCCAATAACTGAGCTACACCTTGCAATGTTTTTTCATTGTGTACTGTGTATATAGCAATTCCTTTGGTAAAACAAAGATGGAAAAATAGGTATCAAGAAAGCCTATGTATTTCCGAAATGGGAACAAGATATGGAGTTTAGAATCAGTGGTTATTTGCACATCTCTGATTTTATGGGTACCCATACTAGCATGTGAATTAGAGCGCATTTTTCAAAATGCCTTCTTTTCAACACTCTGTCTTACATTTGGAAGGCATAAATGCACAGAAAGACAACTGGTAGTAACACTTGTTCTACTATTCTGTGTTCCCCTAAGTCTCCTAATAAAAATGGTACCTCACTTGTGTGGCTAGGCCTAGTGCCCGCAACAGGAATCAGTCCAAAACGCAACGTGTGCACATCACATTTTTGCACAGAAAACGGGCCCTTTTTTTACAATGTGCCCAGCTGTGGATTTTGGGTCCTAGCTCAGCCGGCACATAGGGAAAACCAAGCAAACCTCAAACTTTGTAAAAAAAAAAAAAAAAAAACATTTTCCTCACATTTCTGTGATGGAAAGTTTTGGAATCTGTGGTGAGTCACAAACTTCCACCCACCCAGCATTCCCCCAAGTCTCCCAATAAAAATAGTACATCACTTGTGTGGGTAGGCCTACTGCCTACAACAGGAAAAGGCCCAAAACGCAACGTGGACACATTTTTTCCAGTGAAAACCGACCCTTTTTGAGCAATGAGCCTAGCTCAGCCAGCACGTAGAGAAACCTAGCAAACCTGTACATTTTTTAAAACTAAACATCCAGGGGAATTCAGGATGGGGTGACTTGTGTGGCTCTCACCAAGTTCTGTTACTCAGAATACCTTGCAAACCTCAAACTTTGTAAAAAAAACTTTAAAAAAAGAAGAAAAAAAAAAACTCTTCCTGACATTTGTGTGATGGAAAGTTATGGAATCTGTGGGGAGCCACAAACTTCCACCCACCCAGCATTCCCTCAAATCTCCTGATAAAAATGGTACCTCACTTGTGCGGGCAGATCTACTGCCCGTGACAGGAATTGGCCCAAAACGTATTTTGGAGACTTGAAAATTATCGATCACAAAAAGACTTGGTTTTGCTAGGCAGTCACCTGTATTTTTGGTCCCAGGCTCAGCAAGCATCTAGGAAAACCTACCAAACCCAGACATTTCTGAAAACTATACATCCCGCGAAGTCCAGGGATGCGTGGCTTGCATGGATCCCCCAATGTTTTCCTACCCAGAATCCCCTGAAAATCTCAAATTAAGCTACAACAAATCACATTTTTCTCACATTTCTGTGCAGGAAAGTTGTGGGATGACCGAGCCGACACAAGTTTCCAACCACCCAGTGTTCACCCAGGTCTCCCCAAAAAAATGGTACCTCACTTGTGTGGGTGGGCCAAGTTCCCGCAGCAGGGCGGCTATCTAGGGAAACTTACCAAACCCAGACAATTCTGAAAACAAGACACCCGGGGGAGTCCAGGGAGGGGTGGCTTGTGTGGATTCCCCAATGTTTTGCTACCCAGAATCCCCTGCAAACCTCAAATTTAGCCCAAAATAAATCACATGTTTCTCACAAATAGACTGGCTATTTTTTTGGAGGGGGTGGGGGCAATGGCATGCCCATTCTGGGCAGCCCCACCCATGCGCAATAAAAAAATAATAATAATAAAAGAGTCCCTGGCTGCCTAGTGGGTTTTCTGCCTCCCCGGGGGGGGGGGGGAAGGAGGGGAGATCAGGGGCTATTGCCCCCTACTGCCCCCCCAGGGAGGGCACAAAGACTTATTTTTGCCAAAAGCATTGGGGGTGGGGGGGGGGAGGAAGGGAGGGAGGAAAGGCCCTTGCCCAAGGAGCCGGTCCCCCCCTCCCTGGGGTCTAGTGGTGGATCCCTGCTAGGAGATGGCCCTCCTGCAGCGATCCCCAAGCAGGGATACACTAGGGAAGGGTACTGTTGGAAAGGGGAGATTATCTCCTTTCCAATTATACCTCTCCCATGTGTTTCGGTGCTCGAGGAGCTTAGATAGCCCCATGAGCACCGAAGAAGTTAAACTGAAATGAGCCAATCGGCTCATTTCAGTTTCACTTTCAATGTAATGACGTCAGCGCACCATGCGCGTCAATCGTCATTACACTGAAAACAAAATGCCTCAGGAGGTTGGGGAAGCGCTTCCCCAGCTCAAGAGGCTAAACAATTAAAAAAGAAATCTCTCTGCTGTTTACAGCAGAGGGATTTCTCGGTGGTGTGCAGAGGACGTAACGGTCAACTCCTATGGTGGTCCACACCAGCGCCACAGCAGAGGAGGTAACCATTAAGAAGTCATCAGGCGAAAGTGGCAATTACAAAACTATCACTTTACTGCTATAATAACCCTCCTATATATGGTGCCTGAGATGTTGTGATGCATGTTGGTGACAGTGTGGAGGAAGATGGCACATTACCACACTTAATGTGGGACTGCCCTAAACTGCAGAAGTTCTGGTCATGGATGGTAATGATAGCATAATTTAAACCAGTATTGCCAGATTCCCAGACATACACGCTGCTTGGGCTAACCTATATACAAACGTACCCACTGCATGCTCAGCAGATGGCACAGGTACATTGTGTGGCTGATCACCCAAGACTGGGGGACAAGGGCATATCAATTATTGGGGAGTGGCACCTGAGACCTTGGGACCTCCTCAGTATGTAGAAACTAACCATAGCTCAAGTTCCCTGACTTCAGTCTTCAGATATTTTACTTGCCACAGATTCTTCAGGGTACACAAGAGTATCCCATCAGGCATTTCACAATTGGACTCAATGTAGCATATATAAGAGCAGATAGAGTGAGGTTGGAAAGTTGTAAATGGTGAAAAGCTGTGACATGAAAAGTTAAACGCAGCAAACAGATTTTCCTGTTTGTAAGGGTGGGAAGTGGATTACTTGAGATTTTATATGTTTAGAGAGCCTGGTGAAACGATTTTTATCAGAGTAATAACTTATTACTCACTTGCCAGCTGTTGTAGTTGAGCACTTTGTATCATTAAACCTGTAATAAAATATCTGACCTTAAAAGAAACGCCCATTTCTGATTGCATGATGCTCAGCATACTAACAATTATACTACATAATTTGAAGTATTTCTCTGCATTTTGGAGGGTGAGTACTCATTTTGCGGGGTGTGGGGGATTATTAACTTTTAGACTGTAAAATGTAATGCGCTACTATTGAATGCAGACGTTACCTACAAAACACTAACAAATCTATTTATGTCAATAATTGCTCCATTTGAGATCTTATTGCCAGAGTTAAGAGAAACCTTGCAGACTGTTTGCAATACTTTGTATTCAATAAAAGACTGCACTGGACATAGAGAAGTATTCTAGGAAAATACTTGTGTTTAGGGATTTAGACTGCATTTCCAAGTACTGTTTCACGAGTCATCGCTTAAAGATGATGAACTCTTATTTTTGCTTAGCTTCTTAGTCAGTTGAGGAACGCAAATGTTTCATGGCCCTTTGCCGACTTTGATAGCACATAACGTTTGACACTTATAAGGTATGACGTTTATGCCACTATTAACATAATTCAAATCCCACACTGTCTCTATTTGGACTTGAACATCACTATATTTAAACAATATATGGGGGCTGTAACATAATATTTACACACTATTACTCTGGGGATTTGATCACGATTACCTTCACACACTATCTTTGCGGGAATTGAATATCCCTATAGCCACACACTGTGATGAGGGTTGAACATGCCAATAAAAAAACATTACCTTTGGACTTGAACATCATTATATTCCCACATTAACACTGTGGGGAACTGAACTTCCAATAGTCACACACTATCTCTGTGAGGACTTGAAGCACAAGTTACTAACTTGTGTAACGATATATCTGTAAGAGGCAGTAGTTAGTGACAGATTCCTTACCTTAGAATATCCCCAGGCGTCAGGCTGGATCCGGAAAGTTTTTTGCGTAGCAGTACCCTTGCGCGTCGGTAGGCGGCGTCGTGCGGCTCCACGTCCGTCGTCGGCGTCGTGATCGCCGGGATGACGTCGCGGGCAGTACTTAGGCGCCGCCCCTGCGCGCTGACGTCAGTTCTGTACACGACTTTCCGCGCCAGGAACACAGAGCCATGCAAGAAGCTGACATAGGTGTCTGAAAAATACTAGGGCCCTGAAAGGGATGTCCTTAACCCTAGAAATCAGTTCGCAGAACGGGGAGGATGGGTGGGCGGTAAGGAATCTGTCACTAACTACTGTCTCTTACAGATATATCGTTACACAAGTTAGTAACTTGTGCATCTGAAAGAGACACGTTAGTGACAGATTCCTTACCTTAGAATAGATACCCCAGCAATACCAACCCCGGTGGTGGGTCTGCGAACAAAGATCAGACAAGGAAGTCCTGGAGGACAGAACGGCCAAAGAAGCCGTCCCTCCGGACCGGACTGTCAAGGCAGTAATGCTTTGTAAACGTGTGCAGCGAGGCCCACGTAGCTGCCTGACAAATAACTGGCAGCGGAACACCGGGGCCCAAGGCCGTGGTAGCAGCCGTTGCCCTGGTGGAATGGGCACGCAGCCCAACAGGAGGCTCCTTCTTAGCCAAAGAATAGCAGGTCTTGATGCACAAGGTAACCCAGCGGGAGATGGTTCTTTTGTGCACCGCCCAACCTTTTTTGGCGCCCACGTAGCCAACAAAGAGCTGGTCATCCACCCGGAAGTGTTTTGTGCGGTCGATATAGAAGGAGAGCGCACGTTTTGGGTCCAGACGGTGGAGCCTCTCTTCCTCTCTGGAAGGATGCGGAGGCGGAAAGAAGGTAGGCAAAGTGATGGTCTGCCCAATGTGGAAGGCAGTAACCACCTTTGGCAAGAAGGACGGACGCGTCCGAAGAACAACCTTGTCTGGATGAACAGACAGAAAGGGAGGTTTGCAAGATAGAGCCTGGAGCTCACTCACCCGCCGAGCGGAGGTGGTGGCCACCAGAAAGGCTGTCTTCAGAGTCAGAAGACGAAGAGGACAGTTATGTAGAGGCTCAAAGGGAGCGCACATTAAAAGGTAAGAACCAAGTTCAAGTCCCACTGAGGCATTACAAACGGAACAGGAGGGAAGAGGTGTGTAATGCCTTTTAAGAACCTGTTAACAACAGGGGACTTGAAAAGGGAGGGCTGATCAGGGAGCCTGAGGAAGGCCGAGATAGCACAAAGATAGCCCTTGATGGTACCCAGGGCAGAACCCTGTTGGGCCAGAGAAAGAAGGAACAGAAGGACCTCAGAAAGAGGGGCAGAAAGGGGATTCACAGCCTTTGCTGTGCACCATGCCACAAATTTGTTCCACCTGCAGGCGTATACCACCTTAGTGGAGGGACGCCTGGCTGCCAGAATCACATCACAAACTTCGGGAGGCAAGTCGAAAGGAATCAACTGCCGCCGCTCAATCTCCATGCAAGCAGGTGTAGACTGGACAGGTTCGGGTGGAGGACCGTCCCCTGCTGCTGCGACAGAAGATCCTCCCGAAGAGGCAGACGGATCGGGGATCTACGCTCATATTGAGTAGCTCGGGATACCAAACTCTTCGAGCCCAGTCCGGAGCCACAAGAATGACTTGGGCCCGGTCGTGCCGAATCTTCTTCAACACTCTGGGTAGAAGTGGTATAGACGGAAAGGCGTACAACAGACCGCAACTCCACTCGTGACGAAAAGCGTCGCCGGCGAGTGCCGCCTTGGAAATTCCAACGCGCAGAACTGATGACATTGCGCGTTCTCTTCGGTGGCGAATAGATCTAACCAAGGCTCTCCCCATTGTAGAAAGAGTCCTTGCGCCACTTCCGAGTGAAGACGCCATTCGTGATCCATCATGCACCTGCGGCTGAGGTTCGTCCGCCCTGGCGTTCAGGGAACCTGCCAGGTGTTGAACCATCAGGAACATGCCCTGATGTTCCAGCCATGTCCAGAGGCGCAGAGCCTCCTGACAAAGGGTCCAAGACCCCACCCCGCCTTGTTTGTTGCAGTACCACATGGCGGTGGTGTTGTCTGTGAACACCTGCACTACCTTCCCTTTGACAGAGGGAAGGAATGCCTTGAGTGCAAGTCGGATCGCCCGGAGCTCCAGAATGTTGATATGGAGCCGGGACTCCGCCGGAGACCAGAGGCCTCTGATCTCTGCCTCTCCCATGTGACCGCCCCATCCCAGAAGGGACGCGTCCGTCACAACTGTGTGCTCTGGCTGGGGAAGGGAGAGGGACCTGCCCATGACCCATTGCCGGTTCGAGAGCCACCACTGCAACTGTTTTGCAGTCCCCTCCGAGATCTGGACGTGATCGGACAGGTTGCCCTGGTGCTGCGCCCACTGGAACTTCAGGTCCCACTGCAGAGCCCGCATATGCCATCTGGCATGATTGACCAGCAGGATGCAGGAGGCCATGAGGCCCAGCAGCCTCAGGGTCATCCGTACCGAAACCCAGGATAAAGGCTGAAAGATCGGAATCATAGCCTGAATATCCCGGACTCGCCGTTCGGGAGGATAGGCCCGAAACTGCGTCGTGTCCAGAACTGCTCCGATGAAAAGGAGCTGTGGAGAAGGAATCAGATGCGACTTCGGCACATTGATGGAGAACCCCAGCGAGTGCAGGAGTTCGGCCGTAGTCTGGAGGTGGGAGACGACTGCCTGGGGACGAGCCCGCCTTCAGCAACCAGTCGTCGAGGTAGGGGAAGACTGAAACCCCTGCCCGGCGCAGATGAGCTGCGACCACCGCCAACACTTTCGTGAACACCCGAGGGGCACTGGTAAGGCCAAAGGGAGCACGGTGAACTGAAAATGCTCAGGGCCTACCGTGAACCGAAGGTAACGCCGGTGGGCCGGCAGGACGGGGATGTGGAAATATGCGTCCTGCAAGTCCAACGCTACCAACCAGTCTCCAGGGTCGAGGGCAGTCAAGACCTGAGCTAGGGTGAGCATCTTGAACTTCTTCCGGAGGAAGCGATTGACGTTCCGGAGGTCCAAGATAGGACGCATGTCCTCCTTGTCCTTTTTGGGCACCAGAAAGTAGTGGGAGTAGCAACTACGCCCTACTTCTGGGGTCGGAACACGCTCGATGGCCCTCTTGGTCAAGAGGGCCGTGACTTCCTTCTGTAGAAGAACCAAGTGATCCCCTGACATGCGGTGGAATTGAGGTGGCATGGCTGGGGGGGTGGTCTCGAAGGGGAGGGAGTAGCCCCTTCGGACAATGTCCAAGACCCACCTGTCCGAGGTGATGGTACGCCAGTGGGGAAGGTGATGGCGGACCCTGCCCCCTACTGGCGTGCTGTGCACCTGAAAGGAGGGACTAGGAGGGCTTGGAGGCCGCGGACGGGTTGGAGGTGGTGGCCTGACCCGCACGCTGGTTGCCCGATCCACCACGGCGGAATCCACGTCCTCGGCCACGCGAAGGCGCCTGCTGCGCGGGCCGGTGGCTGGGCTGCTGACGTGAAGGGCGCCCCTACCGTGGCCACGATAGGGGCGAAAAGCAGAAGTCAGCGGAGGGCGTGTAGCAGAAAGGCCCAGGGACTTGGCAGTAGCCCGTGAGTCCTTAAAGCGCTCCAACGCATGGTCTGCTTTGGACCCAAAAAGACCGACTCCATCAAAGGGCATGTCCATGAGAGTATTCTGGACATCCCCTGAAAACCAGTGGTTCTCAGCCAGGCGTGGCGTCTGAGCGCCACCGTCGTTGCAATAGACCTGCCCAGCGAGTCGGCGGTGTCAAGGCCACAACGTATTGTGTATTTAGCCGCATCCCGTCCTTCCGCAATGGCGCGGGAAAGCAGTGTCTGGACCTCCTCAGGACACTGGGGCAAAACATCCGCCACCGAATCCCACAGGGAGTGGGTATATCGGCCCAAAAGACAAGCGGTGTTAACGGACCGCAAGCCAGCACTGGAGGAAGAAAAACCCTTCTTCCCAAATTGATCCAGGCGTTTGGATTCCCTATCCGGAGGAGCGGTAGGGAAGGCGGTTTGGGAAGCGGAGGCTTGGACAACCAAGCTCTCAGGAGTGGGGTGAACAGAGAGAAACAGGGGGTCGCCCGGAGCTGGGCGATGGCGTCGTGACACGTTCCTATCCACAGGAGCCACTGTGTTGGGCTTGGACCAGGCGCCCAAAAGAACGTCAGTGAGGGCGTCGTTAAACGGCAGCACAGTCTCCGCAGAGGAGGCCGCCGGCTGAAGCACCTCTGTCAAGATGTTATGCTTGACCGTCAAAGTAGGGAGTTGGAGATGTAAGGCCCCAGCTGCCCTACGCAACACCGTAGCAAAATTGGCTCCCTCCTCCGTAGCCACGGGAGGAGACAGCATGCCAGTGTCAGGGGAAGTATCCAGACCACTGGCCTCCCTAGACCCTCTGTCCAGTCCTCATCGTACTGACACTGTCGTGCCAGAGGGTCATCAGACCCCTCCCAGTCCTCCTGGTCCTCCTCTGGTTCAAAATAAGGAGGAGGAGGGACATTTGGGACCCAAGGTCCCATCGGCGCCGGAACCGGCGTCTAGCGACGTCGTTCCGGGTCCATGTCCGGAGCCGGAAGGAACTGGGGGACGACGCCGCCCGGAGCCCAGGGCGGCGTCGAGAACGGCACCGGAGACATCGGCGCCGGCGGAGGTGTGGTTAGGTCGACCGGCGTCGATGGGGGTTGTGGAGCCGGGATCGAGGCCGGGGCCGAAGCCGGAGCCGGGATCGAGGCTGGAGGCACGGGCGACGCCGGGGCCGGAGCCGTCGGCGACGCCGGAGCAACCCCATCCGGGCCTGCGGGGCCCGAAGGCGCACCGGAGGGGCCTGGAGGCCCGAAGAGGCGGGCCATGGCCGACAGGAATTCCTGCACTTTGGCCGGATCCGCCCCCGAACCCGGGAAGGGCGGGTATGGCGGGGGCGACTCCACAGGCATGTCCGGGGACGGTGCCGGGAGGGGCCTCAGCCGAGTCGCGAGACCGGCGAGGCGAAGTCCTAGAGCGATGATGCTTTTTGGACTTCTTGTGTTTCGACTTACCGGACGAAGAAGACTTCGACACCGACGACCGGTGTGGTCTCCGCGATCGACCCCTGGACCTCTCACGCGACCGGGGCTTCCGCGGAGCCGAATGCCGTGCCTCGAGGAGCTTTCGAGACCGCTCTCGCAAAGCTTTCGGGTTGAGGGCCTGGCAGTCGGTACAAGACTCCGTGTCGTGGCCTCGGCCGAGGCAGAAGAGACACTCCCAATGCGGGTCGGTGACGGACATCATCCGAGCACAGGCGCCGCAACGTTTGAAACCGGGCATCCCTACGACACCTTGAGAGAGAAAAACAGTGAAAAAATTCACCAAAAAGTATGGTCAAAAAATGACCAGGGCACTGCTCTTCCCGGATCTGCGCTTGCTGGCGCGGAAAAGAAGAACTGACGTCAGCGCGCAGGGCGGCGTCTAAGTACTGCCCGCGACGTCATCCCAGCGATCACGACGCCGACGACGGACGCGGAGCCGCACGACGCCGCCTACCGACGCGCAAGGGTACTGCTACGCAAAAAACTTTCCGGATCCAGCCTGACGCCTGGGGATATTCTAAAGTAAGGAATCTGTCACTAACGTGTCTCTTTCAGATAAACACTTTAATCACACACCATCTTTGCAGAGACTTGAACATCACTATAATTGCACACTATCTTTGTAGGGAGGTGAGCATCACTATAATCCCACACTATCTTTGTAGGGAGTTGAACACCATTAAAATCACACACTATCTTTGTGGAAACATGAGCATCACTATAATCACACACTATATTTGTGGAAACATGAGCATCACTTTAATCACACACGATATTTGTGGAAACATGAACATCACTATAATCATACACTATCCCTACAGGGACATGAACATCACTATATTTGCACACTATGTTTGTTAGGACTTGAACATCACTATAATTGTACACTATCTTTGTGGGGACTCGAACACCATTTTAATCACACACTAACTTTGTGCGAACTTGAACACTGAATTCACACAATATCCATCTGGGGACATAAACATCGCAATAACCACACACTGTCTGTGGTGATTTAAATATCTCAAACACACTCTATCTTTGTGGTAACCTAAACATATTTACCTTCATACACCATCTCAGTGGGGACTTGAACATTCCTATATTCATGCGCTATCTCTTTGGGGAGTTAAAGAGCATTATCTTCACACGCTCTGCCTGTAGGAATTGAACATCTCTGTAATCAAAAACTTGCACACCACAGTAATCACTCACTATGTGGTGTCTCTATTTGGACTTGAAAAGACACAAAATTGATGGACGGAATGCAGAACAAATCAAAACATTCACCCCCAGTCAAGAGATCTGGGTTAAATCCATCATTCTTTTGCTCCCCATGCCACCCCAGTTTAGACCTGGCCATATGCAAATCAGTCTTGACCCTATGCCTCATGGGAACAGTCCAGCCCGAACTGCCAAGCCAGGTCCTCCCTGGACTGGAAACAAGCATCCTAGGACCGGTTTCGGGGTTTCACCCCTCATCAGCCAGGATAGCTTGAATCCAGTGGCACAGTGAGCCCGGGACCCACGTCTGGGCATACCCGGCGCACTTAGGGCGAGAAATCAAAAGACACAAAATTGATGGACGGAATGCAGAACAAATCTAAACATTCACCCCGGTTTGGGCTGGACTGTTCCCATTGGGCACAGGGTCAAGACTGATTTGCATATGGCTGGGTTCAAACTGGAATGGCATGGTGAGCAAAAAACGACGGATTTAGGCCCAGATCTCTGTACTGGGGTGAATGTATGACATTGTTCTGCATTCTGTCCATCAATTGTTGTTTTTTATATTTGGACTTGAACATCACTATCTTTAAGCACTGTATGGGGGCTATACCATTATGTTTACAGACTATCACACTGGTGATTTGAACAGGATTACCTTCAAACACTATCTTTGTGGGACTTGAATATCCTCATAATCACACACTATCCATGTGGAGGCTTGAACATGCCAATATAAACATAATTATATTCACACACTAGCACTGTGGGGAACTGAACATATCAATAGTCTAACACTGACTTTGGGGACTTGAATAACACTTTTATCACACACTATTGTTGTGTGTTTCTTGCATGGCCCATTGTATTTTTCTCTGTGTTAGCCTACTTGTACATGTTGTAGGCATCATTGCTTGTGCACACGTTACTACATAATCATGCTTGCTTTTGTGCCACGTTGTATTTTCACACAGAACTTGCATATGTTTTTGTGTTCAGTTCCTGGGTTTTAGTCTGAACACCATAGACAAGGTCAAACAACAATGTTCATTGTTATTCTCTCTGGTCGGGCACTAGCACCTAGATATAACCTGAGAAAGCAGCTGCTGTTTGTGAGCACAAGTCTTATTACATAACTAAGGACGAGAGTTCTAAAAACACACACTGAGCGCCTGTGGCAAGATTACCACATCAGCTGAGACGTAGAACGTCCATCTATGTATGCTAACGTACGGGGTCCACCACTCGTCCCAGACATCTTTGATATATTCTCATTAGCTTTAGTAGAAGGGGGGGAGGGGGTTAGGCTAGTCTATCTTATAACATGACAGGGCTTTTATGATATATGGTTTGTCAGTCATGCTAGCAATATTTGTGCTAACCATTTGGTCTCTAATTGTGGCGCAAATACTGCATCTTACAGCACAATAGTTTAAATAAATATTCTAAAGTTCCTTTGTGTCTCTTGTTTGTTTTATTGTGAACAAGTAAGAGCGAGAGAGCGAAAGGATGTGTCCTGTTACCGCGACCACTGAGAGGATCGAGAGTGTTACATTCTGGGGTGCTAACTCGCTTGTTTCTCTGGAAAGGTTAGGAGGACAAGTGAGGCACTAGAGCTAGTCGGACTCAGGCTCATAGATACTGAGGTAGTATGGTACCTCAGTGCCTACATGCTGATGTTCTATGGTCCCAAGCGAAGTTCTGTTACTGAACAGAATCCCTGCAAAACTATCTTTTTGGGTACTTGAACATCACTATAATTGCACACTATCTTTATGGGGACTTAAACATCACTATAATCACACGCTATCTTTGTATCAACTTGAACACCACTAACATCACGCACTATCTTTGTGGAAACCTCAACATCACAATCATCACACACTAATCTTGTGGGGGCTTGAGCATCACTATAATTACACACTTTCTTTGTGGGGACTTGATCATCACTATAATCACACACTATATTTGTGGAAACATGAATCACACTTTAATTATATTTCACTATATTTGTGGAAACATAATGTGATCACTGCAATCACACTTTTATATTTAATCTAACACTATCCCGGTGGGGACATGGACATCAATATAATTGCACACTATCTTTGTTAGGACTTGAATATCAATAAAATAGCACACTATCTTGGAAGGGACTTGAACACCATTTTAATCACACTATCTTTGTGTGAACCAGAACATCACTATAATCACGCAATATCCTTGTAGGGACCTGAACATTGCAATAACCAAAAGAAAAAAAATTTAAATCCGTATTTTTAAAGCGCGAACTACTCACCCTTACGGGTCTCAAGGCGCTGGGGGCCGTCGTGGAAATTAAGTGAGCTATTGCCCAGAGTCACATGGTGCTGAGCTGAGCTGCCGCCGGGGATCGAACCGTGAGCCCTGTGCTCCGAAGTCAGCTGCCCTGGCCGCTGCACCACACCTCTCCACACACTATCTTTGTGGGGACTTGAACATCTCAATAAACACACTCTACCTTTGTGGTGACCTAAACAAATTTACCTTCACACACCATCTCTGTGGGGGACTTGAACATTCCTATATTCATACACTATCTCATTGGAGATTTTGAGAGCATTATCTTCATACGCTCTCCCTGTAGGCACTGAACATCTCTATAGTCACAAACTAGATCTGCTGGGACTTGTACGCCACAGTAATCAATCACTATATGGAGTCTCAAAAATGGCAACAATAACACTCTATAGTCCTATAATCACACACTATATCCTGATACCAATAGAAAACCACTTAACAGAAAAAAAGAAAAGAAGCACTTAGGAGAAATACATAGATAAAAGATACAACAACAAATTAGAAAGCTGCAACGTGCCTAGCTCAAAACAAACGCCAATGAAGACAAACCTCACCTAACGAAAATGAACAGATTATACAAGTCAGCTATCCAAAAAGCAAAGAAAAGATACTATTCAGACACATTCTAAATGCAAAATGTGAAAATAAAGAATTCTATAAACTTCTCAATGAATTTCATAAACCAAATTGCCTAGAAGGAGCTAATCCCGTTACTCAAGATTTCACAGACAAACTGGCAAATCATTTCACAGCCAAAGCAAAAACGTTGGACATATACTTAAAACAAAGACAAAGCACCAGCACTGATCCTTTTACAAAACAACAATCCAAGACTTTTCTAACCCAGCCTCTCCGTTCCTTCCAACACATTTCACACAATGAATTTATGGACCTGGTCAAAGCAAGCAGGCCTGCCGACAGCCCTTCTGAACCCGGTCCACCACAAACCTTCAAGACAATTCTTCTAACGACCTCTGCTGCCACTCCAGTAAGAAAAATCATCAACAACTCCTTAACTACCAGAATATTTCCAGAAGAACTCAAAAAGTCATACATATGCCCATTACTGAAGAAAACAAACCTGGACCCGCTGAACCCTGACAACTACAGACCGATTACAAATGGACCTTTCCTGGGCAACCTGATAGAAAGAGCAGCATTCATCCAGATGTCACAATTCATTGAAGATAATGCCATACTTTCAGTCTTCCAAATGGGATTCCGTCCAGGAAGATGCACAAAATCTGCCCTCCTTGCCATTTGGGATGACCTGAAGAACACAGTTGACGGCAACGGGGTTGCTGTGCTACTTCTCTTGGACCTCTTGGCTGCCTTTGACACGGTTGACCATGACACTCTGATACAAAGACTCTACGGAGCTGGCATAGAGGGGACTGCTCTAGACTGGATCACATCCTACCTTCGCAACAGAATCAATGTCATCCATAACCCACCTTTCTCGTCCAAACTGTACTTCACAAAAGCAGGGGTCCCTCAAGGCTCTATCATCTCGCCCATGCTTTTCAACATCAAGTCATTACCGGCACTGATGAATCAATTTCACCTCACGTGATGACACAGATGACACACAAATACTCCCTCAACTAGAATGCCCCAAAGACATTGGAAACTAGCTAATTTTCAGTTGTCTCAGAGTCGTGGATCAATGGATGACGTGGAGCCATCTCAAATTGAATGCTTCCAAAACCGAAATACTCACATGTGGCGACTGGAAACATTATAACCCGCTCGCCGCCTGGCCTGATGATCTGGGAACACCGCCTAAGTAGCGAAGGAAGTAAGAAACCTATGAAAGACCATGGACTCCAAGCTATTGATGAATGCCCAAGTGGACAAACTAGCAAGATCAAGCTTTGTTACTATAAAAACTCTGACGAATCTCCCCCATTTGGGATTTCCACACAAGGTCCAGGCTACCATCTACCTTGTACTGTCCAAACTCGATTACGCCAATAGCCTCTACCACAGATCACCTTTAATGACCATGAAAAGACTACAACGGATTCTGAACTCGACTGCAAGACTACTCTTACATATAAAATCGCAAGACCACATCTCCCCTGCCTTGAAAGCCCTGTATTGCTTGCCGGCTGCCACAAGATCCACGCTCAAGCTGCTTTGTATCACCCACAAAGCGATATATGGAACAGGACCGCTCTTCATCAGGAATACAATCACCAAACACATTCACAAAGGAACCTCCGCTCTAGAGTGGCACATCGCCTCAAAATCAAATCCCAAGGTACAAGAAAGAAACCATGGGTGGCACATCCTTCTCTGTTCAAGCAGCCAAACTATGGAACTCTTTAACCCCCCCCCCCCACATATGATCCACAGATTACCATCTTATCTTCAGATAACTACTCAAGAATTGGCTCTTCCCCACATAACTACCATACGCAAACAGAAATATACAGAATATCCCTCTGTATATAAGCATTTATTTGTACTATATATATGTACCTATATATGTGTATTGCTTTTTATAAACATGTAGAATAATTATGTTTTTAAAAAATATAGATATTCGTTACTTCTGCTTACCAAATGTACATATTACTGATAGTTACATTATTCTATGTTTTTAACCTGTATATAAGTGACAGCATAAAAAAGTTAATCTTTTAACATAGCTATTTATCTACAATTGCTTCACTATTGAATTACAAAAAATATATATATAAATAAATAAGGTATAGTTTCTTACCTGTAACTCCAGTTCTCCCAGATGGGTATTTCCATGATAGTCATAAGCGTTGAATAGTCCACCCCATCTGCGGGGACCCCGGAGCACTTTATCCAATATAACTTCTTAAGTGCTGGAGTTCGCCTTTCTTTGGGAAGGCCTTGAAAAGACACTTAAGAAAGTCATAATGCAGCCTAAGGACCAGGCTACATTGGCCAGAATTCTTCCTCTTGGAGTGGCAAAAAGAGAGACTAACAAAATATGCGCCTAGTACATAAAACAATTCTTTGTAAGGGCACAGAAAAAGAACCTTCACAAACCCTTTTCCTTTGAGAGAAACAGATGAAGAAGTGCAGGGCAATGTAGCCTATAGGCTGCCATTATAAGTAAAGAAAAAAGAGACTGTGCCTTTAAGAGCAGAGAGACCTCCAATATCCCACCATGCTCAGCCAGAGGCAGTTACCTCAGTTCTTTTTTAAGGCGGTACTAGCTTATTGACAGTGGAGCATGAAAGTGTCGGTCTACTCCACCGGGGAGGAGAGAGGGTTGCTTATGACTATCATGGAAATAACCCTACAAGAGAACTGAAGTTACAGGTAAGAAACTATACCTTCTCTCGTATGGGATTTCCATGTATAGTCATAAGCATTGAATAGCAAGCTCATCCCCCCTGAAGCAGTGGAGTCGACAGAAACCAAAAGGTATGGACACCTCTAGGCAAAGAGATTTCTGAGGGATGCCTGTCCTACTTGAGTATCTGCTCTAACATCTGTGTCATGGCAGTAGTGTCTATTGAATGTGTGGACTGATTTCCAAGTAGCGGCCTTGCAAATATCTGCCAAGAGAATATTCCTCTACAAGGCTGTAGTGGCTGCCTTGCCTCTAGTAGAGTGAGCTTTGGGCTTACCAGTAAGAGATGTATTAGCTGGCTGATAACAGCAGAGGATGCAAGAGACGATCCACTTGGAGAGGTAGCTAAACTTGTGCGAACTGGGCCATAATTGATAAATAGCTGTTGCGATTTGCGAATGGACTTGGTCTTGTCCAAATAGAATTTTAACACCCTCTTTACATCCAGCGAGTGGAGGGCTCTCTCCGCTGGAGGAAAGATTTTGAAATAACGTGGCTAAAGCGATCGTCTGATTTACATGGAAATCTGAGCCCACTTTAGGTAAGAACTTGGGATGGGTACGCAACACTACTTTGGAAGAGTGGAAGACTGTGTATGGCTCATGAGCGCAAAGGGCCTGGATCTCACTAACTCTCCTAGCTGAAGTTATAGCCACAAGGAAAGCAGTTTTCCATGCGAGATGCTGAAGTGAAGCCTTGTGAATAGGTTCAAAGGGTGGAAGCATGAGGCGAGAAAGCACTACATTCAGCTCCCATGGAGGAGAGGGACATCTAATGGGAGGAAAAACCTTCAACCCCTCTAGGAAATCTTTAATAACTGGAATCCTAAAGAAAGATTTGTGAAGGACTTTTCCTGTATGCCGTGAGTGCAGACGGGTGGACTCTGACTGAATAGTATTGGAGGCCAGATTTAGCAAGGTGTAACAAATACGGGAGAATGACCTACTCCTGGCAAGAGGTGGGATCCCAAATGCAAAATCTTCTCCATTTAAAGGCGTAAGCAGATCGTGTAGATGGTCGCTTTGCTTCTTTTAGACTGTCCAGACAGTCCTGAGTTAGATTTAGATGACCATACTGCACTATCTCAGGAGCCATGCTGCCAAGATCAAAGAGGAGAGGTTGGTGTAGTAGTTGACCTCTGAACTTCGAGACAAGATCCGGCCTGCATGGCAGCCTGAGCTCTGGATGGATAGACCGGCGAAGAAGGTCCGGGAACCACAGTTGTCTCGGCCATTCTGGGGTGATGAGGATCATCTTGGCTGTCGTGGTTGACAGTTTGTGCAGGCCTGCCGGTATCAGCGGTATTGGAGAAAAACCGTAAAGAAATTTGTTGGACCAGTTGATCCATAGGGCATTCCCTAGTGACCTAGGATGATAAAATCTGGCGGCGAACTCGCGGCATTTTTTGTTTTCCGCTGTGGCAAAAAGGTCTGTAGAGGGTATGCCCCACAAGCTGACGATATTTTGTACTACCTCTTTGTTCAGCACCCACTCGTGGTTTTCATCGAGAACCCTGCTGAGCGCGTCTGCCTGGATGTTCTGCACACCTGGAAGGTGAGTAGCTATCAGCCTTAAGTTCCTGGGGAGGAGCAAGCGCCAGATCAATTGAGCTTCTTGTGACAGGGCTCTGGACCATGTTCTCCCCTGCTTGTTCAGGAAGTACATGGTGGTTGTATTGTCCGTCTGAACAAGCAGGGTGTTCGTCATGAACGAAGGATGAAAGGCCTTGAGTGCCAGGTGAACTGCACGGAGTTCCAGAAGGTTGATATGGCAGGTCTGTTCTCTCAAGGACCATATTCCTTGTATCTGCATGTGATCCATGTGGGCTCCCCACCCCAGCAGCAAGGCACCCGTCACAATGGTCTGTGTTGGTTCCTGCTGAGGAAAAGACATTCCCCTCAGGAAAATTTTCAGGGAACACCACCACTGGAGTGATCCTACAACCTGAGTGGATAGGATGATATGGTCTTCCCAGTTCCCTGAGAACTGGTTCCATTGGTCCTCCAAGCACTCCTGAAGAGGGCGCTTGTAGAGGCAAGGATTGGGAGTCAGAAATATGCAGGAGGCTATCGAGCCGAGGAGCGAGGAAACTATGCGGACTGATGGACAGGCCATCCGCTGGAGGTTGAGTCATTTCTGGAGAATGGATTACCGTCGTTCCTCTGAAGGAAACAACTTTTCTTGTAAAGTGTCAATGGTAGCTCCTAAGAAATGTAATATCTGGACTGGTGTTTGAAAATTGATGTGAAGACCCAAGCGATGAAGCAGATCGCAAGTCCATTGGAAAAGTTCTTGGGCTTCTGAGAAGGTGGAGGCCTTGATCAGCCAGTCGTCCAGATAGGGATAGACAAGAGATTGTGTTTTCGTAGGTGCGCTGCCACCACCGCCATGCATTTGGAAAAAGTCCTGGGAACTGACTTGATGCCAAATGGTAGAACCGTGTATTTGTAGTGGTTCTGCCCCACAACGAATCTGAGGAATTTCCGAAGTGACTTTGCAATGGGAATATGGAAAGAAGCGTTGTGTAGATCTATTGAACAGAGCCAGTCTCCCTGTTGAAGTTGAGGGTATATTTGATGTAAAGCCAGCATCCTGAATTTTTCCTTTTGGATCCACTTGTTTGCGATTCGGAGGTCGAGAATAGGCCTGAACTCGTCTGCCCTTCTTTGGCACGAGAAAGTATCTGGAGTGAATACCGTGACCTCGTTGTTTTGGAGGGACTGATTCCACAGCTTTATTGTGGCATAGATTGTTGACTTCCTCCTGTAGAAGCTCGAGGTGAGATGTGGATGACCTCGGTGGAATGGATGGTGGTCGAGCAGTGAATCTGAGACGATAGCCATGTTTGACAGTATTCAAGACCCAGGCGTCTGTTGTTATGCATTGCCACTCTGTCAGGTAAATTGCAATACTTCCACCAACCTGAGTGTGTAACGGAAGAGGGGAGAAGAGAGGATTCAGGGTTTTGATGCCTCGTGATGTCTGCCTCCCTGGTTAGCTTGTTGAGAGGTACGTCCCCTTTGTTGCTTGCGTTGGGACTGGTAGGGCCGTTGATAATGATGTGACCTGCCGGACTGCCATTGAGGGATTTGAACCCTCTGTGAATGGAAACAACAGTGGTAGGGGTGAAATGAACTTTGCTGTTCTTTAGATTTCTCTAATCCCACCGCTTTTAAAGTATCCATTTCCATCTTCATTCTCGCCATTTTGTCATCGGAGTGCAAGCCGAAGAGACTGGAGCCCAAAAAAGGCAAATTCTGAAAACGTAGCTGAGCATCCGGCTTCAGAGATGTCAATGGAAGCTATGCATGTCTACGTAAGGAGACCCTGTGACAGTAACTGTGGGTGGCTAAAATCGATGAATCTGCTGCCGCACTGATGACCTGGTTGGAGACCATAGCTCCCTCCTGGACGATTTCCAGAAATCCTTTCAGTGTTCTTTTGGGAGGTGATCCGCGAAGTAGAGAATGGAATCCTACAAGGCACTGTCATACCTTCCTAGAAGGGCTGTGGCACTGGCTGCTTTCATGGACGTAGCCGCCCTGTTGCAACCTTTGCGCCCTGACGAGTCAAACTTTTTGCTCTCCTTATCAGGAGGAGAAGTAGCAGATGGAGATGTAGCGTGGGATTTTCGTACAGCAAATATAACCACCGAGTCAGGTGGAGGGTCGGCAGGTAAGAACAGCGGATCTTGTTCCGGTGGTCGATATTTCTTCTGGAGCCTGGATGGAGCTGATTTTGCGGAATCTGGAGTGAGGAACAATTCCATAGATGGCTCAAGAAGACCCGGCACTAGTGGGAGCAAACATCTTGAGGCTGTACGTTGGTGAAGAGTTTCAAAGATCACGGAATTCGATGGAGTGTGGATCGCAATAGGTCTATTCAATTTAGATGCGCCTCGAACCAGGACCTCTTGAAAGGTGTTGATATCAATTGGTGAGGACTGAGGTTGAGGTGAGTCCGACAAGGTAGGAGAGTATCCCCTGGTAGAAGAAGACGTATCCCCATGGCGATGGCAGTGAGACCGTGAACTTGACCTGGGATGAGATAGTCGATGTGACCATGAGTGGCGTGGTGCAGTAGAGGAACGCGAGTGTCCATGGCGAGAGCAATGGCGTGTCCTTGAGCATGTCTCCCAGGTGCTGGCGTGATAGGAACCTGAGGCACCACAGCAGGTGGAAGGTCAGGTGCTGGTAGAGATGGTGGCAGTAGTATTGGAAGTTGAGGCGCCGGCGGGGAGGCAGAGCTGGTTGCGCCGGAGGTGGGGCCGCTGTTGGAGCAGATGAGTCTGGTTGAGGAGATACCGGGATGGGAGAAGAAGGTACCTCTACAAGAGATGGAGATCTGCTTCTCGACGTAGACCCCTGTAGACGTACGATCCTCGATGTCAACCAGCTTCTCGCCGTCGACCACTCTCGCTGTTGTTTGGCTCTTGACGTCGACCGCCTACCTCTCGGTGACGGCGAGTCGGAATCCCTCGACGTATGTCTAGACGTCGGCTGTTGGTGCGAAGTAGTTCTCAACGTTGCTCGAGTGATTCTTGACGTCGAGAGTCGACGTTTGTACGGCGTCGATCCAGTCAATGACGGCGAGCATGTCGGCGCCATACCTCCTCGACCGGGACCGATAGCGTTTTCTGCCTAAAAACGCCTCTCAGACCTCCCACGTCCACTGAAGGTTGAGGGAAGAGCTCTGGTGGAAGAGTTACCTCCCACTCGCTTAGAGGTCCTACTGGCTTCTTGCGGTGTTCTTCTTTCTTCCCTTCCCTGCAGGCGAATCTTCTCCCTGTCACGCAGGGTTCGTCTGGAGAAGGTCTTGCAGATTTCACAGGAAGGAGGGAAGATGGTAGACAAATAATACAGACCTCCTGGGGGTCTGTTTTGGCCCTTTTCCTGCCAAGCGAGGACATTTGTCAAAAACAGATGGCATTTTAAATAGGAAAAAAGCATCTTTGCTGCCTGGAAAACACTTCACCCAACAGAGAAAGACAAAAGACGTCGAGTGAAGCAAAAAACACTGAACTTTTAAGTTCTATGTTGAACAAAAAAAACTAAAAATGTTCAAGTTCAATGTTCTATGGATCCTGTCAGCAGGAGCTGGAAAAAAGAACCGAGGTAACTGCCTCTGGCTGAGCATGGTGGGATATTCGAGGCCTCTCTGCTCTTAAAGGCACAGTCTCTTTTTTTCTTCACTAATAATGGCAGCCTAAAGGCAAGATTGCCCTGAACTTCTTCATCTCGGTTTCTCTCATAGGAAAAGGGTTTGTGAAGGTTATTTCTCTGTGCCTTTACCAAGAATTTAATGTACTAGGCGCATATTTCGTTACAGTCTCTACTTTTGCCACTCCAAGAGGAAGAATTCTGGCCATTGTAGCCTGGTCCTTAGGCTGCATTATGACTTTCTTAAGTGACTTTTCAAGGCCTTCCTTAAGAAATGCGAACTCCAGCACTTAAGAAGTTATATTGGATAAAGTGCTCCGGGGTCCCCGCAGATGGGGTGGACTATTCAATGCTTATGACTATACATGGAAATCCCCTATGAGAGAAATAAAGTACAACAACTCTTGAAAGCTTGAGCTAATTTAATGCATCTTTAATCTACATATACTACCTTCCTTTATGCATCTATATACCTTTCATGTACTTATTGATCTATATATTTATTACTTTCCTTCTAATTCAGCATATCCAATGGACTACCCTATTTTTCACCTTATACCGCTCTCAATATATACTCTACCTCCACTCTCTCATTCATCCCATACTGCTACTGTTGTATTCCGCATTAGGTGTCCGTATATAGGTTTTCCTGAATCATGTCCTTGTATAGGCACAATTCGCATTGCCCTTATATAGGCATAGAATCCCTGTCCTTATTTAGGCATTAACCGCGCACTCCAAATACAGGCATGGTCAACGACATCCGTCCACCCTAACGTCACAACAAGTTCTTAGAAAACCAGACCCTTAAGCTTCGGGAGTTCCCCTAGCACAGGACTATTGATTTCTCCAAGAACTCATCTATTATGTATGAACCGTTATACCTTAAGGGTTCATTCCCGACGTCTTCCTCTGTCCGACTTCACGTCAATGCTAACATTCCAAGACACCTACCAGGTATAAATATACCTTCCCTTGCAAGTTAGACGAGACCTCGACTTCAGAGGAGCCAGTATCCCGGCCTGACGCACTGAGAAGACGTTGTCATTCCTGCACGCAGACGAATCGAGCTTCCAGTGTTCTGACTCCCTTCGCGGGGTGTTAGAGTTCCAGATCCGGCAGGAGATTCCCACCTCTCTCATTCTCAAGGTATGGAGCGGACTAGATCCTAGAGGGACTCTTGGCATACCATACTTGGCATACTATACTTAACATACTCTTAGTATACCAGACTAGAGAATACTCCACCTACTTCTACCTTTCCCTACACCTAGACTAGGTTAGGTACATTGGGGTAGAACTAGCTTAGAGACGCATCTTATGAGTACTCGAATTTTTAGCTCATGTTATTTATGTACGTGAATATATGCTAAAAGATAATGCTAGCGCAGTATTATTTATTTCTACTGCTTACGCTGTTCATTATTTATCTTGCATACTGTCTTGTGATCATAACAGCACATATCTCTTACACGAGAAACAAGACTGTTCAATAAAACCCTTTTTATTGAAACGCCCGTCTTTCCTTTCTGTGTAACTCTGTAGAAACTAAGCATGCACGATTGACTGAGTGAAACTGTTATCTATTGTTTCCACGATTCTGAGACATGTTCCGCTTCTAAAGGGAAACAAAGTTGTCATGTTTTTCGGTTGCCAGAAACTACTCCCTTCTTGTTCTCAAGGAGTTTCTAGTGGCCTCTGAGCTAGCTGACACAAGTAATTAAGTTTAATATACTCGATAGGGACATACCGACCTTAGTCCTATGTCAAGCCTATAGGTTATATTATTTCAATGCGCAGAGCCTATTAGGGAAATAGGAACTACGCTACATGGCGCCCAAACGTTTGGTAAGGCAGTAATTTAACGCTAGATAATGAGTAACTCAGTCGTGCTTTTCTCAGAGAACCCTACTCACATACTCCATAAGACGTCTGGAGTGGGTAGGGTTAAAATATCTGCCAAAGCTAAATAGGGAAGCACCCTATATATTAGTTGTTTTGTTTGCTCAACGTTGAAGGATAGTGTTCCAAAATATTGTGCACCTTATCTTTCTTTCCTTAAAACTTGTTCTACATTTTTCTAAAAACAAATGTCCACACGGGACAATGCCACCGACACCGGTGGAGCTACGGCTGACCGTCATAGCAGTTTTTAACTTTACAGGTTTAAATAAACCTGAGGAGGGTGTAATAGACATCGCTCCAAACTTAAGAAGAGCCATCACTCTAAAACTTATAAAACATGGCCTACCACCAAGAGGCGGTAGAGCAGTTTTCATGATAGAGGCACACGAATCCTTTCAGACAGAGGTATTCTATTCATGGGTAATATTTCCTGATTCAAATTCAGTAACAAGACTGTTTCACTTCTACAAAGAAGATGAACCACCAGAGGAATAGATTCCTTTCGAGGATATTGAAATTCCACTAACATACCAGGAGCATCAGCTCTGGTTTAAAGGCGCCCTAAAACATCACAAAAACATTACCAGGCTAGGTCCACTAGGTAGACCAGGAGCAACATGGCCGATTCTAGCCGGCTACACTCCTCATCCTGACTTCGAAATAATGTCAGACGAGGAGTTACTTACTCAACTACAAGAGTTAATAAAAATTTACAGACAATTAGTCCAATATGTCATGCGGACTTTCACAGTCCAACCACCATGAACACTTCCAAATCAAACCCCTCAACAGGGATACACTAAAAATTACACCACAGACTCTATGCGCAGTCATGGGTAAAATGCCCACAAAACGTGAGCAAATTCCATTCTGGATAGCTCAAAAAATTACTCAAATAGAAGCAGTATTTCCTAATACTAGCCCTTATGAGAAACACAAAATCCTAACAATCTGTTTACCAATGGGGATCACACCACAACTGGAAGACTGCACCACTTGGGGCTCAGTCTTTGCTGCCATCTATACTAAAACACATGGTGTTCCGTCAATTGCAGTAATACCAGATGTCCTGAAACAAATTCAAAACGAATATGGGGCAGAGCCTGCTCTGAATTTAGGTATGAAATTACTGAAAAATTTCGACCAGGTCTCAACAATAATATTATCTAATATTAAAGGGGAGGCAGCAGCAGTGGCGATCCGCCAATGATTAAGGAATTCGATGTTACAGAACATCAAACAGAACTACCCAGAATAATAGAACAATCTTATGCAGAATTAGGCAGAGATAGTTTGGGTGGAAAACCATTGAAGCCAAAACTATCCGAAAGTCCTGAGAAGGACTCTATTAAACAAACTCCTACATCTTCTAAAAAGAAGTGGGAAACTAATAAACAAAATTCAAGCGAGAAACGTTCTCAATCCCGAGGTAGGTCTCCTCAAAAGAAGCCCTCTGAAAGGAGGTATAACCTCAGGAATAGGGATAATTTAAAAAAGCCTGACAGGTATCAAGATACTGATACACGTTCCTCTCGTACCTTTCAGATCTCGTCACAGACATCGGAAAGAAGAGGACGGTCAGAACATAGAGAAGAACGCGTGAAATCGAAAGACGACAAACACGTTTAGAAAAGTAAATCTAAACCTCAATTCTCAAAAAAGAAGCTAACAGGTCTGAAGATCAGACATGCCGAGGATACTGAGAACACAACTCCAGAACGGAGAATGGGCTCAGACAATGCTGGACAGTGCGGCAGAAGTCACAATAGCTCGCCAGAACCTAAAGGAACTTCTGGAGATAGTGGACTTGAATGAGTACATTACAGTCGAGACTGTAGACACCAGGGTTAGTACTCCACAAAAGTTATATGAAATAACATTCCGAATGGAGGGAGACATACCAAGAAAGGTGAAAACACTCTTTTGGGAAAAACTTTCAAGGGGTTATGATATACTTCTAGCAGAAAAAGACTGGCCACCACAATTTGTCAGGGAGCGCCCACATGGCGAGGACATTATTATGCCTGCCTTCTCCAACCATATTCCAATTCACCTAAAATATACTTATGCCAGGAAATGGGCAGTTGCCCAGGCCCCAGCATTATACAAAAATCATGTGGGGCAGGATGAGGACTCACCTCACCATAAAATACATTTAAAAAATGAACCTACTGCACAGAGGCAGTACCCAATAAAGCAAGAAGCTAAAAAACAGGTCAGGGAGATCTTAGATCAACTTGAATACAAGGGGTGATTGAAACATGCACCTCCTCAATGAACAATCCTTTGTTTCCTGTCTCCAAACCAGACAATACATATCGTCTAGTTTTGGATTACAGACACTTAAACACTTGTTCTAAAACTTTTGCAGTACAAAATGCACATAGTACAGCATTAATGAATAACATTGTGCGTAAAAATATAAAACCACATTGGATATCTCAAATGGTTTCTTTTGTCAAAACATAGCACCTGGAAGCAGGTACTTAACAGCTTTCTCAATAATGGGGACCCAGCGTCAATTTTGTCGACTCTACAAGGGTTCAAGAACAGCCCGGGGTTATTCTCAGCGAGAGTAACGGAGTTACTACAAATTTATGACAATGAGGCATTGTCATACGTCAATGACATCTATCTGACAGACGATGACCTGGACAAACACTTGAACAGGGTGAGCACCATTATATTGGGCTTCGCCTCTGAGGGCTATAAATTTAACTTTAAAAAATCCAGAATTGCCCATCTTAATGTCCCTTTTCTGGGATATGAGCTTTCAAGTGAAGGCAAGAGCTTGGTAGCCAACTTTTTAGAAAGGTGTGCGCTGCTCCAACCTCCAAAGACGCTGAAAAATTTACAATCCATCCTGGGTTTCCTAAATTTTGGAAGAACTTGCATTCTAAATTACGCAGAAAGGGTTAAACCTCTCTACGCGTTAATCAAACCTGATTTTTCAATCAAAAATTGGACACAGGAACACACAGAAATCTTGCGTTCACTCCAAGCTAACATGTTAGCAACAAATCACTTACAACCACGCGTAAGTCAACGCAATTTAGTGATCAGAATAATTTCGGGTCAATGCGGATTCACCTACTTAACATTTAATGAGGGTGAAAAAGTACCAATAGCATACAAATCACATTTGTATACACAAGCAGAAATGCGCTTCACTTCAACTGAAAAAATTCTGACAGCAGTTCAAACCTCTGTAGCAAAAGAAAGAGCTCTAGCCCAAGGGAAACGCATTATTGTCGTAACCCCAGTACCGGCTCTAGAGGCGGTAACTAAAGCGAGCATTCCAAATGCTAAAGCATTACATCCGAGATGGATACAATGGGTTAATTCTCTTGCTGCAACAGATGTTGAATATGTTTTTGATCCTGATCTAAAAACACAAGCGTTCCTTGTAGGAAAGTGGCTCTGTATATACTGTACCCAAGTAAGGTTCAGGGTGTACAGAGTCCACAGTCCCCAGAGGGTTGACAGAGGCTAAAGTTAGATATAACCTTACTCTCCAAAGTGGTAGCTTGGTCGAGCAGTAAGGCAGTATCAGAGGACAGTGTAAAGCATTTGTTGTACACACTCAGTCAGCAAATGAAACCACACACTCAAGAACTGAACTCTAGGCCAATGGTTTGTATATAAAAAATATATGCTTGTTTTATTTTAGAACCAACAATAGGATCAAAATATACTTTCTCAGTATGAGATGCTTTGGTTATTCACCTTACAGATAGGCAGTAGACTTTTTTGATAGTGGTTATCACAGTTGGTGCAAGAGGCAACACAGGGTCAAATTCAATGCAACATTGAGCTCAATGGAAAATTATGCTTAATTACAATTGATTACTTTGCAGAGCACTTTTTCTAACCACAGGACTGGATCCTGGATTCAGTCCTGGGACACTTCCTGTAAACAGGTAAGAAAAAGCGTTTTGGTTATTGTAGTGATTTTGAAGAATATTACTATATTTCAAAAGCTGACACTTAGAAACTTTTCTGGGTAAAATTACCAATGTTATCCTATGAAAGGAAATACAGTGTGCAAGCAAAGTATGTTTACGTTACTTTTGTAATCCAGTGCTGGACTCCTAGGTTCAGCACTGGGACATTTACTTAAAACAGGTAAGTAATTACGTTTTTGTAGTTTGTTCGATTTTTAAAGAATATTTGTAAAATACAGAAATCGACACTTAGAAGAAATTTCACAGAAAACCAGTCAATGGATCCCTATGAAAGAAAAGTGAGTTAACGGTAAGTAACGTTGCGATTACTTTTAGGGCCAGTGTTGGGCACTCGGGTCCAGCACTGAGGCCCCTCCTAATACTAGGTGAGTATTTTCGTTTTCGTGACTCGGTTGATTTTTGGTGAATATTCTAAAGTTTCAGAACTCCACACTTAGAAGAAATTTCGTAGAAAACCAGTCAATGGAACCCTATGGAAGAAAAGTGAGTTATCGGATTTCGGGTAAGTACTTGACTGGCAGGGTTAAGGTTCTGGGTAAGACTCAGGGGTCCCCCAGGATCAGGTAAGTACAGTTTTTACACCCTCAGCGGCCCAGGGGCGGCCGGGTGCAGAGTGAGAAGGCCCAATGTTATCCTATGGCAGGCGGGGGCCCCGGGTTGGTGGCTGCTGGCAAGCAGGCCACGCGACTGTGGGAGCTGGGCTCCTGGTCACTTGCTCAGGGCAAGTAGGGAAGTAGGTTAGGATAGAGGTTGCACTTCCAGGGGCACTCGGGCGGCTGGGTGCAGGGTGCTTTGAGCCGTCGGGCGCTCAATGTTAAACAATAGAGGTCGTGAAAGGTGAAGAAAGGCTGCAGGCTCGGGGACGGTGATTCTTCAGGGACGACCAACACTTCAGGAGGTAAGTTGGGGTCTTGGAGGATAGGTAGACACCCAGGAGTTGGGCACAGGGGGCCGTGGGGCGCCGGGTGCAGGGGTGTCTTTTGAGGTCGGGAAATCTTACCCCTGCTGGTCGCGGTTGGAGGGGTCCCTTGTCCTGAGGCTGCAGGCGTCGTCTGGGTCGTCGAGGAGGGTCCTTGGCCACTGGATTCCAGGTCAGAATCGCCGGGGGACGTCCTCGAGGTCTTTGGTCACTCAGGCACAGGCTGGACTCGGCGGGTGCAGAGTGTGCAGGTTTCGCGGCTCCGTGCCAGGGCCGGGTCTTTGGTAGGTTTTCTTTTGAGCAGTACCACTGCTCGTGGGAGTCCCTGGGTCGAAGGCTGTAGCACAGAAGTCAGGTCCTCCGGGGTTTGTGAGGTTGCTGAGGCCGGGATTCCGCAGGAGCAGGTTCGGAGGTCGACAGGCCGGTAGGGCTGGGGCCAAGTCAGTTGTTGTCGCCTCCTTTTTAGCAGCTGCACGGCTGGTCTTCTTGCTTCGTCTTCTCTTCTTGTTTTCGGATTTGGGAACTCCGGAAGGAAGGTTCAGGGAGCCCCTAAATACTAAATTTAGGGGTGGTTACAGGTAGGTAAGGGCAGGGACCAATGGGTCCCTTCCCTGGGGTGGGTACACCCCTATTCTGTTCCTCTCCAGTGGGAGGGGGCAGGAGCCTGTCCCTGGTTGGCCAGGTCCCCCCATCCTCAAGATGGCGGGGACTCGAGTTTGTGCTTCACCTCGCCTCCCCACCTTAGGGGTGGAGTTGGCAGAGGTGGGCACAACCCATTTCCTGCTTCTGGTTTTCCCGCCGGTTCTCCCGCCAGGAGTGGGGTAGAACCAGTGGGGACCAGTTTGCTGGAAGCAGCAAATGGTCTGGGGAAACTCCAAAGGCGGCAGGCCTTTGAAGCTCCCCTGCCCATCCTGGGGGAGGAGGCTTTGGCACCTCGTCCCGGGATGTGCATTGTTTCAGGCCCCTGAGAGCAGAGGCTCTCGACCCAGGGGTCCAGAAACATGTCTGGTGGTGGCAGCCTGGGCAGCCACTCAGTCCGGACACTGGAGGTCGGGTTGGTTTCAGGGGGCATCTCTAAGATGCCCTCTGGAGTGCGTTTACATTAAATCCCACACTGGCATCAGTGGGGGTTTAATGTGCTGAGAAGTTTGATACCAAACTTCTTAGTCTTCAGTGGGGCCATTATGGTGCTGTGGAGTTCGTAATGACAGACTCCCAGCACCATATACTCTTAATGGCAGCACTGCACTTACAATGCCCAAGAATGGACTTGGGCACTGTAGGGGCACAGGGCTCATGCCTCTATGCCCTCACCACTGGCATAGTGCACCCAGCTAGAGGGGTGGCTGACCTAGGCCAGGGCAGTGGCTTGTAGGCATGGCACACAGGGATGTGAGCCATGTCGACTCTTCACTTTTGTTCTGCACCAAGACACGCAGCCTGCAAAGGCAGTGTGTGTGTGTAAAGGTGCAGGGTCCCTAAGGGTGGCACAACAAGTGCTGCAGCCCTTAGGGGCCTTCCCTGGTCACAGTGCCCTGGGTACCCATGGTACCATTTACCAGGGGCTGACCTGTGGCCAGGGATGTCAATTGAGTGTAGGTATCAATGCAATTTTAGGGAAGGAACACAGGCCCTGGGTACCTGGTTGGCAGGAGCCCAGGGCACACTCAGTCAAAGTACATCAGCCATTCAGCAAAAAGTGGGGGCATACCATGTAAGAAAGATGGCACTTTCTCACATTCCTGCAATATGAACATGAATGTCCTCGGCCCACTGAGATTCTGCCTCTCGATCAGTACGAATTTATAATTTACACTGACGGATCCGCACAACCCGCTACAGGGAGTAAGCAAGCTTACAGTGCAGCGTGCGCAATCGTTAAAGGTCGCATGCGCGATGGCAACTTCAGACCTATGGTCACAAAAACCCAATCTCTAGGAGATTGCACAGCTCAGCGAGCTGAACTACAAGCTTTCAAACTGGCACTTGAAAGTACAGATCGCGAATTCCCCACACTAATAGTGTGCGATTCTTTCTACTGTGTGCAGTCGTATAATGAATATATACAAACTTGGCTTGAAAATGGGTTCAAAGATGCAAAGGGTGGCACAATAAAGCATAAAACGCTTTGGGAACAAGTAGTTCAGTTAAAAGGCGAACTACCAAAAGCTCACGTGATACACACACTGAGTCATCAACGTGATGGCGTTCACGTTGCAGGGAATTCATTGGCTGACGAAGCCGCAAAGGGGGCTGTTCAGACGGCTTCCGTAGCTGCGATCACTCGTTCAAAAACGAGAATAGACAGTGAGATAATGTTGGCTGTCAATGCTACGAGCAAAGGCAGTGGTGCAGCGTTACCAAAAAAGTTTCCACTCAAGTACTCTTATGTAATTGATGCGAACAACGTTCCTTTTGCTCGAATCCCTGGAGTGGGGGATAGGGTAATTCCAAACAAGGAACGCAGATTAGGACTAATCCTAGCAGCACATGAAGGGATAGCCTCTGCCCATGCAGGTATTTCTGCAACAGTATCTTTCCTGAAACCAAGATATTGGTGGCCTAGCACTAGGAAACAGACCAAGAACTATGTTCTGGAATGTGAAATATGCCGACAGATGAAAGTCTCCACAGTGAAACGTCCTGCGCAGACACCCCTGTTAATTTCAGACAAACCATTAGCTTGTGTTTACCTGGACCACTGTGGTCCCTTGCAAAGGGACGGTAACTATAAATATATCATGGTCGCAGTGGATTCTTGCTCTAGGTTCCTATGGATATGGCCTCAGCGCTCGGTTGATGCTCGAACTGTTATAAAAGATTTGTGAGTCTTTATCGGCACATACGCAATAGGCACGCTACATTCTGACCAGGGCCCTGCGTTTAGCTCTCAGGCTTACAAAGAAGCCATGGCCAGTCTGGGCGTTGCATTGCTTGTACTCCTCTCCGTTTCATCGTGAGGGAAATTCTGTTGTGGAAAGGAAAAACCGGGACATAAAGCAGTCTATAACAGCTAGGGTATTAGGTTCGGGTGATGGGTGGGTCAAACATCTTTATGGGGTCCAACGCTCATTAAATAATTTGCCAAGAAGTTCTCTAGGGGGGGGGTCACTCCATATGAGGTCCTATTTGGGACAAGAATGTGGGTGCCTGATCTAGAATGTAAAGGCACAGTGGTGGAAAATAAACCCTTTGATATCAAAGATCGTTTGGCTGTTTTACAGGATCTAAATGTACTAAGATCGAAACAAAGCAACGTATTCCTGCAGCCAACCACCACTGGGGAAAAACCGGCGGTCCCAGCAAGGCCTGTCTGGATTCCAAAAGTTGGGGATCTAGTCAGAGAGAAAATTGCGGACAAGAAGGAATTTGGACCTTCTTACAGACAACCAGTACCTGTCCTAGCCATACACGGAACAAGAACAGTACTTCTGCCGTCTCTTGCTGGAAAAAAGGAGAAAAGATTTGTGTCCATCAACCTCATCAAACCACAGTATGTGGCCAATACTAAATAGTAGGCCTCGCGGACTCCGACCTAGTAGCAGACAGTCCTCTCGCTACTATCCAAGAGGTTCAGACTGAAAGACTGATAACCATCGAGAATTCAGCAGTAACTGATTAAGGTCTGAGCAACAATGCTATGGAACTCATCCCTCTTGAAACTCAAGTAACAGTTCGTCCAAATACACCTGTCTACACCAATGTAACAAGTGATCAACTGGTTCCAGCGATTTCTACAAATCCTGATGCAATTCCAACAATTGACAGAACTGCTTCTGGCTATTTCATTAAATTTGATACGTTTTCTGAGGATCTGAGTGAGCCTGAGACGTCGCCAGCATCAAAAACTTTTAAACAGCAAGTACAAGACTTTTTACATTTTTTGAAAAAGACTTATCTGGTTTCACCATAAATTGAACTTTGGGTTATTTCTGGAATATTTTTCTTCCTGCTTTGGCTACCTTTGGTTATGACTATGAGCGTGCTTATAAATATACATCCATTTGGACAATGAAAGAAAAGAAGTGAACTTACTTTTGAAACCTCACAAATCATCCCATCGTGAAACAAGAGACTTGTCTGCAGTGAACATCACAGCCGTTCCTATACAGGATGGTATAGTGTGGGACAAAACAGATTTTGATATCTTCGGCCCTACGGAACTTTTGAACATCCCACATTTATTTAAAATTTCACTAAGTGATTTTATTTCATCCAGTACCTATTCTGATGATTGGGACTTTGATACTGTAAATGAAATGATGTTTGACCTAGAAAGGTCTGCTGCATTTTCTAATAATGAATATTTAGAGGGTTCATCAGACTATGAACAGCTGTATTGCTATAACCACTATGGTCATCATTTTTTGCATAAATCTGCAACACCTAGAAATGTGTTTATGTTTAACCAATGGGAGCATTGTCCTACACCACCGAAAGGTAGTTCAAAAACATTTGCTAAAAAGTTTCCATATTTTTCAGGATACAATACATATGATCCAGAAACATTTTACTATAAAAATGTAAACAAAACAGGACTGAAAATTATGTTAACAAATACAAAACAGATTTACTCTGCAGCATTTATTGCCCAACTGTCTAGACATGGTTTCGACTTGTGGAAAGAGACAATAGACACAAAATCTGTCTGGGGTACTAAAGATTGGCAAGTGCAGGGGATAGAAGCTTTGTTTAGAGCCTGTATCGTCCCTCAGCAAATAATGTTTTTGAATGACACGGTCCAACAAACGTCTTGCCTTGGGTTAGCCAAGATCAAAGACATGAAAACTCCTTCTGTACCAACACCTGCCAGTAATAATACACAGGCAGCGGTTACAGTTGACACCATACTACAACTCAACAGAACAAATCCTGATTGGAGAAAATGGTTGATCTGGCCCACAGACACAAACAACTGTCAAGAGAGACTCCTGAATAAAACACAGGGGTTTACTGTTCATAGGCCAGACCCACGATACGTCCAAAGACAACATCCGGGGGTAGTAACAACATACAGTGTAGGAAAATTATGCCTCAATTGGCTGCAAAAATCCACACTTAAGGATGTGAAACAACACTTATCTTTACTTAAAGAAGACGCAGACCGTAGGGAATTCTTGCTTGGACCAAGAAAACCGCGTCAAAAACGTTTCATATATGCCGGCATCTATGCTGCTTATAATGATGCATGGAAGGTGTCACAGATGGAGGCCGCAGAACGAATACGTGAACTTGATCGTATTAATTTAGAGAAAATCTCTCTGTGGTCGACAATGGGTTAACAACTTTGTCCTCCAGAATTTATTCATTGGACAGTATTGTATCCTCTGCTATCGACATACTGGAACAAGATTTAGCCATGTTACAGCAAGGCCAATCTCAGTTGCGTTCTATTATGTTATTAAGCTGGACGCTGCAATCTTTGCGTGCGGGCTATGTGCCTTGGCGTTTTATCAACACAGCGGCTCTGTTTGCAGAATACAATCTAACAGATAAACAGATCGAACTGGCACAAAGGGGAGCAAAGTATACAGTACTGAGCATTGAAAAACTTGAAAAATTACCATTCACAGTGGCAGAAAAACCAGCTACAGAATGACTTATTCATGGCAAAATTAGTCTACCTGTGACTACTTTTCAGTTTCAGTATTGCCTTAAACAGATGCAAGCAGGCAAATATGAAAGGTTGGGTAAAGAATACTTTAAGACATCCTGGAATTTACCTTAAACATATAGATGTTGGAGTGGGGATCGTGAAGTGTTTCTGAGTGGTACACACTGTGAAAGTGCACTGAGCGGTTCACTGATTTGTCAGGACATTTCTTTACACGGGGCTTGTAATGGTTCTGTGGCAAATTTGTCCTGCCACCAGCAGGGTACACCAGCTGCTGTGATTAATCCAACGTTTGGCCAACTTTCTAATGGGAGTTACCTCATGTTGAATGATCAGAGTTGCTGTGGCATGTTGCCAGGCATCCCATATCTAGTAACGGTCAACTCCAGGGTCACTTGCTGTATGCAAGTATTGTTTGCCCCAGTAGACACAGTCAGGGAGTCGCCTTTATGGCCTTTTGTTGAATGTCTCTTTTCTACGATTTGATACTTTAAGCAGAATGAAAGCCATGCTTATACAACAATCAGTGCCTTTGACCTCGGCCAAAGAAACCTATGATCTACAAGTTGCAAGGACTTCGGCTGAAATACAGGCTTTAATTCGTACAAACTGCCCTATACATTTCGTAGAAATGATAGGACGCATCTTTAACATGTCTGATACAAGCGGAATTGTACATGTATTTAAGACCAACTGTTCTGGACTATTAGCACCTTTCCAGGCTGTCCTCGGAATCATCCCAAACTTCGCACATTCGGTGTTTGGTGGTGTGCCGTTAATTCTAGCACTTGTTGTGGGAATTCTGTTTCTATTCCTCCTACTACGCTATGGCAAGCCTATTCGCCAACATCACTCCGAGCGATGTGGAGAAAGCTCTCCTTGAACGGAAATGCCGTGAGCGAATAGTACAGCTTTTGGGCATGCCTCGTCTACGGGAACTTAATACAACGTGGTTCCTGTCATTCAGACCAATCTGGCAAGATTGCATCTTACCTGTTCTACGCTGCCTGTTTTGCGGTGAAGAATGCGTGCTAGACACCTGTCTAACACTCCCATCAGTCATGCCAACGGATATCGATACTCTGCTGGACCCGATAACGGCCCATGCTGTGTGTTGTCCCCCAGAGGCTACCAATCCTGATGACGGCATTCATTGAGATCTCACAGACGCTTCTGGCTACTGCTGAGGTACGAGATGGATCAACAGGCACACAGGTAACAACGGACGCGAACATTGCTTCTTCTGCTGAAGGCGATGTTTCTCATCTCTGTGCAATTAACCTTCTGAACGAGGTGTTCCAAATGTCACCAACTTCGGTGGACGATATTTTGGCTACGGAAATAGATGATCTAATGTTTAAGCCAGACCCATACACTGACTTTGATTCGGCTCACAGTGTACCAGGGCAACAATGAAATTTGGCCTTCATATTTTCAAAACTTGGAACTTTTCCCAGAAAATGAACTTTCTTTTAAAAAAAAAAATGTTTTCCTCTCGAAAGAAAAGACATGGCAAATGAACAATCTGGTTACAGTAGAACTAGTCTTATAAAACGGACTTCTTTGAATACTTCCAGGGACACATTGTCACCTTACTTGTCTAACGCACAAGTTACTAATTTGTGTAACGATATATCTGTAAGAGACAGTAGTTAGTGACAGATTCCTTACCTTAGAATATCCCCAGGCGTCAGGCTGGATCCGGAAAGTTTTTGCGTAGCAGTACCCTTGCGCGTCGGTAGGCGGCGTCGTGCGGCTCCGCGTCCGTCGTCGGGATCGCCGGGATGACGTCGCGGGCAGTACTTAGGCGCCGCCCCTGCGCGCTGACGTCAGTTCTGTACACGACTTTCCGCGCCAGGAACGCAGAGCCATGAAAGAAGCTGACATAGGTGTCTGAAAAATACTAGGGCCCTGAAAGGGATGTCCTTAACCCTAGAAATCAGTTCGCAGAACGGGGAGGATGGGTGGGGCGGTAAGGAATCTGTCACTAACTACTGTCTCTTACAGATATATCGTTACACAAGTTAGTAACTTGTGCATCTGAAAGAGACACATTAGTGACAGATTCCTTACCTTAGAATAGATACCCCAGCAATACCAACCCCTGTGGTGGGTCTGCGAACAGATTCAGACAAGGAAGTCCCGGAGGACAGAACGGCCAAAGAAGCTGTATCTCCGGACCTGGCTGTCAAGGCAGTAATGTTTGGTAAACGTGTGCAGCGAGGCCCACGTAGCTGCCCGACATATATCCTGTAACGGAACACCGCGGCCTAAAGCCGTGGTAGCAGCCGTAGCCCTGGTGGAATGGGCACGCAGCCCAATAGGAGGCTCCTTCTTAGCCAAAGAATAACAGGCCTTGATACACAAGATGACCCAGCGGGAGATGATCCTCTTGTGAACCGCCCGACTTTTTTTGGCGCCAACATAGCCAACAAAGAGCTGGTCATCCACCCGGAACTGTTGTGTGCGGTTGAGTTAAAAGGAAAGCGCACGTTTTGGGTCCAGACAGTGGAGCCTCTCTTCCTCTCTGGAGGTATGCGGAGGCGGAAAGAAGGTGGGCAAAGTGATGGTCTGCCCAATGTGGAAGGCAGTAACCACCTTTGGCAAGAAGGACGGACGCGTCCTAAGAACAACCTTGTCTGGATGAACAGACAGAAAGGGAGGTTTGCATGAAAGAGCCTGGAGCTCACTCACCCGCCGAGCGGAGGTGATGGCCACCAGAAAGGCTGTCTTCAGAGTAAGAAGACGAAGAGGACAGTTATGCAGAGGCTCAAAGGGAGCGCACATTAAGAAGGTAAGAACCAAATTTAAGTCCCACTGAGGCATTATAAACGGAACAGGAGGAAAGAGGTGTATAATGCCTTTAAGAAACCTGTTAACAACAGGGGACTTAAAAAGAGAGGGCTGATCAGGAAGCCTGAGGAAGGCCGAGATTGCACTAAGATAGCCCTTGATGGTACCCAGGGCAGAACCCTGTTGGGCCAGAGAAAGAAGGAACAGAAGAACCTCAGAAAGAGGGGCAGAAAGGTGATCCACAGCCTTTGCTGTGCACCATGCCACAAACTTGTTCCACCTGCAGGCGTATACCACCTTAGTGGAGGGACGCCTGGCTGCCAGAATCACATCACAAACTTCGGGAGGCAAGTCGAAAGGAATCAACTGCCGCCGCTCAATCTCCACGCAAGCAGGTGTAGCCTGGACAGGTTCGGGTGGAGGACCGTCCCCTGCTGCTGCGACAGAAGATCCTCCCGAAGAGGCAGACGGATCGGGGGATCGACGCTCATACTGAGTAGCTCGGGATACCAAACTCTTCGAGCCCAGTCCGGAGCCACAAGAATGAATTGGGCCCGGTCGCGCCGAATCTTCTTCAACACTCTGGGTAGAAGTGGTATAGGCGGAAAGGCGTACAATAGACCGCAACTCCACTCGCGACGAAAAGCGTCGCCGAGCGAGTGCCGCCTTGGAAATTCCAACGCGCAAAACTGCTGACATTGCGCGTTCTCTTCGGTGGCGAACAGATCTAACCAAGGCTCTCCCCACTGCTGAAAGAGAGCTTGCGCCACCTCCGAGTGAAGACGCCATTCGTGATCCATCATGCACCTGCGGCTGAGTTCGTCCGCCCTGGCGTTCAGGGAACCTGCCAGGTGTTGAACCATCAGGAATATGCCCTGATGTTCCAGCCATGTCCAGAGGCGTAGAGCCTCCTGACATAGGGTCCACGACCCCACCCCGCCCTGTTTGTTGCAGTACCACATGGCGGTGGTGTTGTCTGAACACCTGCACTACCTTCCCTTTGACAGAGGGAAGGAATGCCTTGAGTGCAAGTCGGATCGCCCGGAGCTCCAGAATGTTGATATGGAGCCGGGACTCCGCCGGAGACCAGAGGCCTCTGATCTCCGCCTCTCCCATGTGACCGCCCCATCCCAGAAGGGACTCGTCCGTCACAACTGTATGCTCTGGCTGGGGAAGGGAGAGGGATCTGCCCATGACCCATTGCCGGTTCGAGAGCCACCACTGCAACTGTTTTGCAGTCCCCTCCGAGATCTGGACGTGATCGGACAGGTTGCCCTGGTGCTGCGCCCACTGGAACTTCAGGTCCCACTGCAGAGCCCACATATGCCATCTGGCATGATCGACCAGCAGGATGCAGGAGGCCATGAGGCCCAGCAGCCTCAGGGTCATCCGTACCGAAACCCAGGATAGAGGCCGAAAGATCGGAATCATAGCCTGAATATCCCGGACGCGCCGTTTGGGAGGATAAACCCGAAACTGCGTCGTGTCCAGAACTGCTCCGATGAAAAGGAGCTGTGGAGAAGGAATCAGGTGCGACTTCGGCACGTTGATAGAGAACCCCAGCGAGTGCAGGAGTTCGGCCGTAGTCTGGAGGTGGGAGACGACTGCCTGGGACGAGCCCGCCTTCAGCAGCCAGTCGTCGAGGTAGGGGAAGACTGGAACCCATGCCCGGCGCAGATGAGCTGCGACCACCGCCATCACTTTCGTGAACACCCGAGGGGCGCTGGTTAGGCCAAAAGGGAGCACGGTGAACTGAAAATGCTCGAGGCCTACCGTGAACCGCAGGTAACGCCGGTGGGCCGGCAGGACGGGGATGTGGAAATATGCGTCCTGCAAGTCCAACGCTACCATCCAGTTTCCAGGGTCGAGAGCAGTCAAGACCTGAGCTAGGGTGAGCATCTTGAACTTCTCCTTCCGGAGGAAGCGATTGACGTTCCGGAGGTCCAAGATAGGACGCATGTCCTCCTTGTCCCTTTTGGGCACCAGAAAGTAGTGGGAGTAGCAACCACGTCCTACTTCTGGGGTCGGAACGCGCTCGATGGCCCTCTTGGCCAAGAGGGCCGCAACTTCCTTCTGAAGAAGCACCAAGTGATCCCCTGACATGCGGTGGAATTGAGGTGGCATGGCTGGGGGATGGTCACGAAGGGGAGGGAGTAGCCCCTTCGGACAATGTCCAAGACCCACCTGTCCGAGGTGATGGCACGCCAGTGGTGAAGGTGATGGCGGACCCTGCCCCCTACTGGCGTGCTGTGCACCTGAAAAGAAGGACTAGGAGGGCTTGGAGGCCACGGACGGGGCGGGGTTGGTGGCCTGACCCGCACGCTGGTTGCCTGGCCCACCACGGCGGGAGCCAAGTCCTCGGCCACGCGAAGACGTTTGCTGCGCGGGCCGGTGGCTGGGCAGCGGACGTGACTGCGGAGGGCGTACAGCAGAAAGGCCCAGGGACTTGGCCGTAGCCCGCGAGTCCTTAAAGCGCTCCAGCGCATGGTCTGCCTTGTTCCCAAAAAGACCGATCCCATCAAAGGGCATGTCCATAAGGGTGTTTTGGACATCACCCGAGAAACCAGTGGTTCTCAGCCAGGCGTGACGGCGCAGCGCCACTGTCGTCGCAAGCGATCTGCCTAGCGAGTCGGCGGTATCAAGGCCACATCTGATGGTGTACTTTGCCGCATCTCTTCCCTCCGCAATGGTGAGGTTAAGCAGTGTCTGGACCTCCTCAGGACACTGGGGCAGAACTTGCGCCACCGAGTCCCACAAGGAGTGGGAATATCGGCCCAAGAGGCAAGTGGTATTGACGGACCACAAGCCAGCACTGGAGGAAGAAAAGACTTTCTTCCCAAATTGATCCAGGCGTTTGGATTCCCTATCCGGGGGAGCGGTAGGGAAGGCGCTTTGGGAAGCAGAGGCTTGGACCACCAAGCTCGCAGGGGTGGGGTGTTGGGAGAGGAACAGGGGGTCGCCCGGAGCAGGGCGATGGCGTCGGGTCACGTTCCTATCCACAGGAGCCCCTGTGGTGGGTGTGGACCAGGTGCCCAAAAGAACTTCTGAAAGCGCCTCGTTAAACAGCAGCAGTGGCTCCAAGGAGGTAGCCGCCGGCTGAAGCACTTCCGTCAGGATGTTAGTCCTGACACCCACGGTAGGCAACTGGAGGTGTAAGGCCCCAGCTGCTCTACGCAACACCGTTGCAAAGTTTGCTCCCTCCTCCGTTGCCACGGAAGGAGGAGACAGCATGCCAGAGTCAGGGGAGGTGTCCAGACCACTGGCATCCCCAAGCTCCTCAGCCCAGTCCTGATCAAACTCACACTGCTGTGTGAGAGGGTCATCAGACCCCTCCCAGTTCTCCTCGCCCTCCAATTCTGGTTCAAAATAAGGAGGAGGGACACGCGGGACCCAAGGTCTCATCGGCGTCGGAGCCGGCGTCGAGTGACGCCGGTCCGGCGCCGAGTCCGGATCCGGAGAGAACCGGGGAACAACGACGCCCGGAGCCCCGGGCGGCGTCGGGAACGGCACCGGAGAGACGGCGCCGGTGGAGGTGTCGTCAGGTCAACCGGCGTCGATCGGGGTTGTGGCAGCACCGGAGCCGGGGTCGAGGCCGGGACCGAGGCTGGTGTGACAGGCGGCACCGGGACCGGAGTCGCCGGCGGTGCCGGAGAAACCCCATCAGGGCCCGCGGGGCCCGAAGGCGCACCGGGGGGACCTTGAGGCTCGAAGAGGCGGGCCATGGCCGACAGGAACTCCTGTATCTCGGCCGGAGTCGCCCCCGAACCCGGGAAGGACGGGTAATGCGGGGGCGGCTCCGCAGGCACTCCTGGAGCCGCGCGGACGGTGCCGACAGGACCCTCAGCCGAGTCGCGAGACCGGCGAGGGGGAAGTCGTCGAGCGATGACGCTTCTTCGACTTCTCATGCTTCGACTTACCGGAGGAGTGCGAAGACTTGGACCCCGACGACCGATGAGGACTCCGCGACCGGCCCCTCGACCTCTCGCGTGACCGGGGCATGGCGCGGAGCCGACTGCCGGACCTCGAGGAGCTTTCGATACCGCTCTCGCAAAGCCTTCGGATGCAAGGCCCGGCAGTCGGGGCACGACTTCGTGTCGTGGTCGCGGCAGAGGCAGTAGAGACATTCCTGATGCGGGTCTGTGATCGACATCATTCGACCACAGGCGTCGCATGGCTTGAAGCCGGGCATCCCTACCGACACCTTCGGAGTCGAGAGACTCGAGAAACAGTGAAAAATCACCCAAAAACTTAGTCAAAAAATGACTAGGGCACTGCTCTTCCCGGATCTGCGCTTACTGGCGCGGAAAAAGAAGAACTGACGTCAGCGCGCAGGGGCGGCGTCTAAGTACTGCCCGCGACGTCATCCCGGCGATCCCGACGCCGACGACGGAGCCGCACGACGCCGCCTACCGACGCGCAAGGGTACTGCTACGCAAAAACTTTCCGGATCCAGCCTGACTCCTGGGGATATTCTAAGGTAAGGAATCTGTCACTAACGTGTCTCTTTCAGATATTTCATTTAAATCCATGATATGCAATGGCTTTGATTTTTGATAACTTATCGACCATTTCATCATATGTATATATTTCTGTTTCATTCACGTTGCATTTTACTTCCATTATATGCTTAGAATGAAACCGATGCTTTAAATGTACAGTACCTATTGCATTTCAACAGTTTTGAGCTTCTTTTAAAATGCTTTTAGAAATGTTTATAGCAGCATGACGAACCCAATTTTATGTTTAGCATTTACATGTTTAGCATTTAGTATTATCGTTCAATCGAAAGTGGAGTGGGTGTTGATTTCCGCATTAGTTGTCCGTATATAGGTTTTCCTGAATCATGTCGTTATATAGGCACAATTCGCATTGCCCTTATATAGGCATAGAATCCCTGTCCTTATTTAGGCATTAACCGTGCACTCCAAATACAGGCATGGTCACCGACATCCGTCCACCCTAACGTCACAACGAGTTCTTAGAAAACCAGACCCTTAAGCTTCGGGAGTTCCCCTAGCACAGGACTATTGATTTCTCCAAGAACTCATCTATTATGTATGAACCGTTATACCTTAAGGGTTCATTCCTGACGTCTTCCTCTGTCCAACTTCACGTCAATGCTAACATTCCAAGACACCTACCAGGTATAAATATACCTTCCCTTGCCCAAGCAAGTTAGAGGAGACCTCGACTTCAGAGGAGCCCGTATCCCGGCTTGACGCACTGAGAAGACGCTGTCATTCCTGCACGCAGACGAATCCAGCTTCCAGTGTTCTGACTCCCTTCGCGGGGTGTTAGAGTTCCAGATCCGGCAAGAGATTCCCACCTCTCTCATTCTCAAGGTATGGAGCTGACTAGATCCTAGAGGGACTCTTGGCATACCATACTTGGCATACTATACTTAACATACTCTTAGTATACCAGACTAGAGAATACTCCACCTACTTCTACCTTTCCCTACACCTAGACTAGGTTAGGTACATTGGGGTAGAACTAGCTTAGAGACGCATCTTATGAGTACTCGAATTTTTAGCTCATGTCATTTATGTACGTGAATATATGCTAAAAGATAATGCTAGCGCAGTATTTATTTCTACTGCTTACGCTGTACATTATTTATCTTGCATACTGTCTTGTGATCAAAACAGCACATATCTCTTACACGAGAAACAAGACTGTTCAATAAAACCCTTTTTATTTAAACGCCCTTCTTTCCTTTCTGTGTAACTCTGTAGAAACTAAGCATGCACGATTGACTGAGTGAAACTTATCTATTGTTTCCACGATTCTGAGACATGTTCCGCTTCTAAAGGGAAACAAAGTTGTCATGTTTTTCGGTTGCCAGAAACTACTCCCTTCTTGTTCTCAGGGAGTTTCTAGTGGCCTCTGAGCTAGCTGGCACAAGTACTTAAGTTTAATATACTCGATAGGGACATACCGACCTTAGTCCTATGTCAAGCCTATAGGTTATATTATTCCAATGCGCAGAGCCTATTAGGGAAATAGGAACTACACTACTATGATCCCATAAATAACCCTTTCTAGACTCTTCTCTACTCTGCCCCTCCTTGCATCATCTCGTACATCTTTTACTCTTCCGATCCCCCAAAACAAGCCTCTCTAAACCGTTCCCTGACTCTTCCCCCTCCACCTCCCTTTTACTCATCCCAAGCCTCCTCCTACTGCTATAACCTTCAAAACAAACAAAAAAAGGATTTCTAAATCCTTCCCTCTTCTATGCCTCTCCTATCCTTTTCAATCCAAATAACAGACTAACGTCCACCACTCAAATTAATTTCAGATTTCACTATACTAATTCGCCACTAATCCTTTATGGGTTCTGGAGTAGTGTGGGAATCACCGAAAAAGCGCTTTAACACCCCACCAGGGGTAGCAAGCGCTATATTAATGCAAATCTTTTTCCCTCTTCTATCTCTCCACTATCCTTCTCAATCCAAATAACTGACTAACATATCCACTACTCAAATTACTTTCATATTTCACTATACTAATTCACCACTAATCCTTTATGGGTTCCCGAGTAGTGTGCTACTCGCCGAAAAAGCACTTCAATGCCTCGTCAGGGGTAGTAAGCACTATATAAATGCAATTACAATACAATACCATACTATCTATGTGGAGGCTAGAACAGGCCAATATAAAGACATTACCTCTGGACTTGACATCATTATATTCACATAATATTGGTATTGAATATACCAATAATCAAACATTATCTCTGTGGCGACTTAAAAATCCCTATAATCACACACGATCTTTACAGGGACTTGAACATCGCTATAATTGACCCACTATCTTTGTGAGGACTTGAACATCACTACAATCTCACACCATCTTCCCAGGGACTTGAACACCATTATAATCACACACTATCTTTGTGGGAACTTGAACATCACTATAATCACACACTATCATCTAGGGAACAGAATATCAATATACCCACATACCATCTCTGTGGTGACTTGAACATCACAATCAACACACGCTACATTTGTGTGGAGTTGAACACAATAGACTTGACACTATCTTTATGGGAATTAAAAAAAATAACCACACTATGTGAAGGCTTGAAAATCATTATATTCACGCTGTGTGGTGACTTAAACATTATCTTTATACAGTATCTCAGTGGATCTTAAACACAATTATCTTCACAAACCATCTCTATGGGTGTTGTATGGTTTCCAGTCTCTCAGTAGGAACTGTTCATTTGTTGGACAACATAAATGTTAGGATGCTGCCAGACTAATTCCATGCACCCCCTCAGAATATGTTGGTCTATAGACCTGCTTGCTCACAGTGCCACCATAAGTACCCCCTAAACCTGGCAAGGTAACGAATGGTTTGGACAACCTAGGAACATGACAATCCGGACTCACTAAGGAATCATGGTAACCGATCTAGAACCTGTTCGCTCAGTCACTCATGCTTACTCAGAAAGATACACAAGAAATACACAAACGGGCGTTTTCAATATTTATTCAACCATTACGATTCTTGTATAAAATATATACGCTGCAATGATTAATAGACACAAGCAGATAAAAGGGATTAGCAGTGTATGGACAGTGAAAAGGATGAACAATTCCGCCATCGTGCTAAAACAGTGTATATATGCTGGCACGTAAGTACAGAGTATATTGTACTCCCTAACCTAATTGCCTAAGGCGGGTGCTCTGCCAAGAATCCCCTACTGGTTGATCTAAGTCCCCATTACCTGAAGGCAAGGTATGTAGGTCCCCGTCTTGGTCACAAGTTGAACATCCCTTCTTGCAGAGGGTAAACAGGAATCTGCTTGGCTGAGACTCCGACACAGCAATGACCTCGCAATGACAGAAGAATGCTCCTCTAATTTGAGCACAGAAATAAGTGTGTATTTATAATAACATCATCCATACTTCCATGTCAAAGCTTTAGCCAGGCTGAGAATATTTAATGTCCTTGTGATAGCCACGTCGCCTCATGGGTGAATAAAAAACAACAACATTTGCGCAATGTGTGCCTAGGCCTTGTACTAAATATTCAAGGTGTCATGATAGTGTACTTACGAAGTAGAATTGTAAGCAATGTGGTTTCAGAGAAACTAATCCTGCACTGTCACGCAAGCAAATGTGCCTCGAAATTCATCGTGTAGAAAAGAAAGCAACTTAAGAAACGTGTACATGTAAAATGGCAAAGATTCTTCCCGGGCCAAACATAGATACATGACACCCACTCCTCGGACAAGAGTCGGCTGAACCTATCTAATAATAAGAAAGCTATCCAGAGCAATGCTACAGCATATGTTCATATAAAAGATGCAAAAATTATTAAAAAGGCAATCATACAGTTTTAAAACCAAAGCATCCCGAAAGCCAAACAATAAAAAATATAAAAGTGAATAAAACCAAATTTAAAAACTAATTTAGGATGTTAAAAAAACAGGCCGAACAAAAAAAGTTTCCACAAAAAGGAATAGCCAATTGTTTATGTGTTCGGAGATGTGGACAAAACATTTCTGTTCCCAGTAACCGTTGACGATGAGCCCAAAGAAACACCTCTGCGCAGGTTTATGGAAAAGACGTGTTCCCATCCTACTTCCACAGCAGCTGCTAAAGGAGTGGCCACAGTCAGTGTTAAGTCCGCAGAACCAGAGCCAAGATCAAACTCACCAGGAGCTAAAGCGTCCCAGGAAGACTCATAGAACGCATTCAGAAGCAATGGTAAACACAAAGGACAGCTATACAAATGGGCCTTTAAGGGGTCCACTAGTATGTCCACGTCCAGAGGCTGAACCAATTGCGTTTCTAGGCACAAGTCCAAGTGCACAGCAGACAGGGGAATACAGGCTGCACGCAGTGAAGCCACACAGACCGAAATGCTCATTTAATTCCTGAAGCAACTTTGTGCCGAAACATTGTACTATGCGCTCAAGGCACAGGAGCACATGGTAGTGCCAGTTCCCTTCAATCTCGAAATGGTACATCCATTGCAGAGAAGAAAAAATAAAATCACAGTCCCAACAATTAGGAACAGGACAAGCGGAAGACTTCCAAAAACACTTCCAAGCAAGAAGTAAGTGAAAGATGCAATGACTCCGAAGACTGTCTGGCAGGTACTAACCAAACCAGAGCCCAAATTCTTAAAGTATGCTACCCCCGCAGTATGAGACATGTTAAAAATGCAGTACACCAATTCTTCGAAAAATACAGTGGGAAATTAGTGCAGAGTAGCGACTGTGTGCTCAGGGCATCTAAGTGCAAGTTCGAAAGCTTTCTTGATGGCCAAAGCGTCACCTCCCTAACTGTACGGGTAGGTGGAAACAATACTTGTGTATAGCAACCTTGATCGTTCAACAACAAATAATTCCCATTTAAGAGTAATCTGAAAGCCAACTGAAACATGACTGCTGGGGAACCTTTCAAGTAGCAAGATAAGTTTGTTACGGACGCGTTAAAACCCTATTGAGCAAACATTTCTTTCACACTAAGGAACCAATTAAAGCACTCTCGCAGCCTGAACCACTGAAAAAAACTTCAATTTCCTTATTCCGACACTGGAATTTGAAAGGTAATTCCCAATACTAATGTACATACCCTTCCCCTAACGTTTCATATCTGCCCACTTGGTGTTCTAAGCAGTATTGGAAATAAAATGTTGAAATCGGCAGAGTAATAAATTCATTGATTATCAAATCCGCTGAAGGTGTTTCAACAACAGTGATTGGCAGCCTCTCTAATTTCTCAATGTGTAACCAAATTGAGGGGGCCAAAAACTCCAAGAGAACTTTTCAAGACCATCACGGCGCTATCCAAACCAAACCAAAAAATCAATTTGTACCGGACTAAATTCTTTGCGATATGATGGCAAGCTTCTTCCAGACTAAAGTACAATTGATTTATGACGAACTTGGAGGTAAGCTCCCTAACTCCATTAATACCAGATCACCTGGGCCAGCTGACCTAAACATGCAGACCACGGCTAGTCAATTGAGTAGCTTCACCCAATCAGCGGACAAAGTAAATGATCTGCTATTAGCAGCAAAATCCGGGTCTCTGACAGACCCTTGCCCTCCGGCTATAATACATTTGGTTTCAGATAAGATCAGTAAGCAACTTGCTCCACTTCTGAATAACATCATCAGAGCAGGAATCTTCCCCACCTGCTGGAAGAAAGCATGTATTAGGTTGATTTTAAAGAAACCATCCTTGGACCCCTATGTGGTCGAAAATTATCGGCCCATATCCTGCATACCGTTAGCAGCTAAAATCTTATAAAAATCAATGAATCAAGACCTAACGGGATATCTTGAGCTTAATAACCTCCTAGACCATTCCCAACATGGCTTTAGACAACAGCACTCCACTGAATCAGCCCTAATCATGGCCACTGAGGAAATGCGTAGACGACTCGATGGCGGAGGAAAAGCCATGCTAATCCTCCTTGACCTATCAGCCGCATTCGATACCGTGAACCATCAGGTATTAATTCAAAGGCTGAAGGCAATAGGAATCAAGGAGAAGGCTTTAAGCCTTCTCTCCTCGTTCCTCTTGGCAAGGGAGCAGAGGGTGTGCTGGGCCAATTATAAATCAGAGAGATTTTTCCTCCCCTATGGAGTCCCCCAGGAGTCAGCACTGTCCTCAATGTTATTCAACATTTATGTTACACCCCTTGCTAAGCTGACTAGGGGGCATGGTTTCTCATTGGTATCATACGCCGATGAGACTCAACTTATCTCCATCTCTTCAAGTGCTGAAACCATAGCAGGGAGATTTCATGGCTGTCTGAAACATATTATAGAATGGATGCACCAGAACTACCTTAAATTAAACACGGGTAAAACAGAGGTTATGGAGTTTGGGACTGGGTCACCACTGTGGAACCAAGAGTGGTGGCCGGCGGAGGCAGATCAATGCCCAGTACCCGCAGTAAAGGTCAGGAATTTGAGAATCTTGCTCGACGACCAACTAAGCTTGGGAGGCCAGATTAATCAGTTAATATCGTCATGTTTCTTCCAACTAAAAATCCTATGCAAAATTTTTCCTTTTATTCCCTCAGACCTCAGAAAATCGGTTGTAGTTGCTTTGATCCTTTCCCGGATTGACTATTGTAACGCCCTTTTCCTGAGCATAAACAAGTGCCAATTGTCTAAACTACAATCTCTGCAAAACAATGCAGCTAGAATGCTAGTTAACATTCCATAGTACCACCACATTTCTAGCAGCATTAGAACACTTCATTGGCTACCAGTGCATCAGCGAACTGAATTTAAAGCACTATGCCGGGTACATAAAGCACTGTTTGGTGGTGGAGCAGCGGATCTACAGAAATTATTCCAGGAGTTCATTCCACAGCGTAATCCCACATCTGCTAACAAAGGTCTAGTCCAGATACCTAGAATACAAAAAGCTAGATGGGGAGGTAGAAGCCTGACATATCGAACATCTAAGCTATGGAATGAATTACCAGACGACATCAGACTACAACCTTCCAGACCTCTGTTCAGAAAAAGCTGAAGACCTGGCTATTCTCCTTGCAGAAATAAGGCATGCATTCTTCTCTAACTTGTTTCCTGCTACAGCGCCAAGATGCCACGGCATTCGTGTGCTCTATAAGATTTTACTTACTTACTTATGTTGCATCTTTGCGTGCCATGAGTTGGTAAGGTGAAAACAGCCTTGTGGAATTACTATGTCGCCATGGTACGTAAGCAGAACAAAGTGTCTGAATTGTCCAACTTAACAGCAGAATGAATCTAAGTTGTGAATGCCCATGTTGTAATGCCGACATGTCAAGTTGTATAATGTCTATTGCTTAAGACACTATGTTACCCAGGGAGTACATTCTAGAGAACAAGGTTGTCATGCCACTGTCAACCACTGCTAACATCTTTTCTACATTAGCCCTGTCAATCTCGTGCAGTCTTTCGCAGCTTCCTGCTGAGAAACTTTCCATATTTCATTTTATATTGCATACAAGAAATGTTTTTGACGTGGTTTTTGAGGACCTAGCAAAACGTCCCGTAGTTCCAGGTCTTCCGAAAGAAGGGACAAGAGTTGTTTTAACTGGGACAATGTTGAGGTTTTTAGCCAATCAAGGAACAAATTCCCAACACCAAGTTGTCACCACCCCCGAGTATTCTGTCTGCACCTAACACAGGTCAAGCTTGCTGAACTTAAAGCCCATGGTGTTACCTAGGAACCATGCTTGACATCCGTTAGTATCTAATGGCCAAACGAACTATCCCCTCCAATTGGTGTCTGATTAATTGTACATGCCATTGCGTAGCACGATGTCTAGTGTTTCTTCCTTGCATTTGGTAAACTGCTGCCAGTTTTCAAAATATGCGTATGTGGGAATGCGTGGTGTGTTCAAATCTTTTATTTTGGCTAAACCAAGACATGACGTTTTTTGCACCGTTGCATTCAGGAAAATCATTTGTTGTGGTATAAGGCATGCTATAAACAAAGCCTTGTTCCCCTGAACTTGCCAATCTTTTGTCCCTCAAATTGGTCTGACATCAATAGTGTCCCTCAAAAGTTGAATTATTGTGTGGACAGCTGGGAAAGAAAGGAAGCAGAATAAATCAGCTTGGTGTTAGCATGTTTTTCTTTGCAGGTGATGGTGCAAGTTTATAATAATAAGACACTGGGACTAATGTTTCATAACCAGAAAAATAAGCAAACTTCTGCGCAAATTATTTTTAATTACACGGTGGGGATGTAGTGCAATGTTCCCATTGTATGTAATTAAAAACAGCACATGGAGTACTTGCTTTATGCAAAATATGATGACCATAATGTTGAAAGTAGAACATTTCATCATAATTGGATGTGCCTTCGTGCAGATCATCAGATGAAAAAACTGTAGAATGCCCTAGATCTTCTAGCAGTTCATGCACTCTGTCTATATCCCAATCAGAGATACGACTAGTGCAGACAATGTCATTCAAAGATAATTTAAACAAATATGGGATTTGTAAAGGTTCAGTGGGGCTATACACATCATACGATACCCTACCCCAAACAATCCCATCAGAAACTGGAACAGCTGAACTGTTCACCAGGGAAAGGTCTCTTTGTTCTTTATGTGATGACAAGTGTGATTTGAGAATCAAGTTCACCAGTTATACTGCAGAGCATTCTGGGAGATAGTATCCATTTAGAAACAGGAAAAAGACTGTCACAAAACCAAGCCAAAGGATCAGGAAAAGTAACGCTATTGTAATCCAAAGGTGTAACCATAGAGGAACAAAGTATGCCTTCTTCAGCCAAAGATAGAAAAGAGGCAGTTTCATTTGAAACGGTAGAGGTGTTGGTGCTGGTGGATCAGAAGATGCAGAGGAAAAGTAATCAAAGTCGATGAAGTAGCCAGAGGCAGTCCAATCTATTTTTGGCAGCTCTGCAGGTTTCGTAGAACTGGGAGATAACTCGATCTGTGGTATATTTATGTAAACAGGATTTGTGTCAGGATTCCAAATTGAAATCTGTGTTTCTGTACTAGTTGATTGTACAGTTGTTGTAGCAGTAACAGGTAGAAGGGATACTTCATTGTTGGTTACTGCTATCCCGCGTTGGGGAGAGGATGCTTCATCAGTAACTAAAGCTTCCATCCGAACTTTCTGTATGGTAGTAAGAGGAGGCAGGTAACTACCCAGGAGCCCACGCAACCTATTGTTGAGAATCGCTCACATAATGTGGTTTAATCAGATCAATGGAGATGAATCTCTTGTTTCTGCAGTTGGCAAGAGGCGGAAGAAGTACAGTTCCGGTACCTTCAATGGCCAAGACAGGTACAGTAGCTCTGTAGGATGGTCCAAATTCTTTCTTATCCACAATTTTCTCCCTAACCAGAACCCCAATCCTCGGGATCCAACCAAGAACTGCGGCACTTCCTTCACTTCACCAGTGGCAGTGCGTTTTACTTGGACATTGCTTTATTCATCCCGGAAATTGTTCAGTTCCTGTAAACCAGCAGACGTTCATGTAGATCAAATGGTGTTTCAGATGCCAGTGTGCTGGGACTGTCTAGGTCTGCAACCCACATACATACCCTAAACGAAATTTCACAGGGAGTCCGACCACCCAGGGATTTTCTAGCCAGATTTTAAGTGTCCTCTGGACCCCATATAGTTGATGGACCCAACTGCGACCTGAGCCTAGTACTCTAGCTTTTAAAGACTGCTATAAGTCCCGTTTTTTTCTCTCTACAACCAAATTTCCCTCTGGATGGTATGGGGAAGAATACTGCAGTCTCACACCCAAACTTCCCATGGCATCTTTGTAAGCCCTGGAGGCGAACACCGGACCCTGGTCAAAATGTAGTGTGGTAACTGCGTATGCCCTGATAAAGACTCGCAGACCCCTTATAACAGTTCGGCGTCAGCCGACCGCAGTGGCCATACCCACAGGAATAGAGAGCAGAAATCCACTGCATCCAAGATATACTTGTAGGCCCCATCTGATGACAACAGACCGCAATGGTCCAGTTTAACACAAGCCAGAGGCTTGTTTGCAGTTGAGGTGTCTGTGGTGTACGTGCCACGGTGGAACCCTTCACCTGCTGGAAGATATCACATTTAAGAACAAAGTCTTTGGTCTATTTGTAAAGACCTGGCCACCAGTAGCGTTGCAGCAATAGTGAAATTGTAGTAGAGACCCCTGCTTGTGAAGATGCAAGGCCCTCAAGTGCAGCAAGTATTAAACCTAGCCTGGGGTCTGAGTTTGGTATTAATCTATCCCGCCACTCCAGATATATAAGCAAATGGTATGTTTTGCACATCTAACTTGTAGGAGCACTTGAGTGGAAAGCCTTTTGGCAGGTGAGTGTCATTGCGTGTAGCGTTGACAGTCACCATGAGGTCTGTGTCTATTCTCGTACTTGAAAGAGTAATTGCAGCGACTGCAGCAGTTTGCCCTGTTGATTTTGCAGCTTCATTAGCCATGGAATTCCCTGCAACGTGTACACCTACACACTGATGACTCAATATGTGGATTACATGAGTCCGGGGCAATCATTCTTTCAGCTTTGCCACATGTTCCAAAAGCATCTTGTGATAGATTGTGTCTATGTATCCAGTCTGGCTCAAGTAGTGTAGATATTCATTATAGGACTGGACACAATAACACGAATCACACACTATGGAGTGTGGGGAATCCTGGATCCGTATTCTCCAGTGCCAGTATTAGAGCCATACGTTCAGAAAAACTGTGCAGTTTTCAGAGTTACACTTTAGTTGTGGTTTACCAGGTTTGGCTCCCAAATTATCTCTATCTAGTGTTGCATAGGTCTCCTTGACAATTTTAGGTAATTTGCGCTCTTGTAGTCCTGGAGCCAAATCCCTTAGGCGCTGGCGTATAGCCAACACTGCTGCTTCCCCTTTAATGTTACTTAACATAATGGTGAATACTGCGGTAAAACCGCCCATGAGTTTCATCCCCAAATCCAGGGCAGGTACTGCCTTGTATTCATTCTGGATTTGTTAAAGCACTTTTGGCAAAACCGCTAATGAAGCGGTACCCTGTGTTCTGCAACATGCTGCAGCAAAACAATATAGCCCAGCTGGCACAGTCTTCACCAGGGGGAGCCATCCCCATTGGCAAAAGTTTTGGGGAAATTCTGTGTTTTGTCCTGGGGTCCCATATGGGAAACACTGCTTCAAGCTGACTTGTTGTGCAAACCAGTACGGGATCTTCTCCCGCTTGATGGGAACCTTACCCATGACTGCATTTAGTGTTTGTGGGCTGATGCCCGGTATAGCCAATTATGGTTGTGCAGCTCCATTGCTTAGTGTTTAAAATCCGAGTAGAACCCAGAGTTTGATTACTTACTAACATTTTTCATCGAAGTAGCATATCTCCCTAGACATGGCATATAATGTTAATATCTGCATACAAATGGTGCGTGATAATGCCCATAGAGGTAGTATGTGGTTCCTGTATACGGAAGGTGTTTGATGATGCCCACAGAGGTGGTATGTGATTACAGTAGCACCATAGTCTCTACATAGTATGTGGTTATTGTGATGTTCAGGTCCCTAGAAGGACATTGTGTGATTATAGTGATGTTCAAGTTCCCACAAAGATAGTGTGTGATTAAAATGGTGTTCAAGTCCCTACAAAGATAGGGTGCAATTATCGTGATGTTAATGTCCCCATAAGGTTAGTGAATGATTATAGTGATGTTCAAGTTCCCACAAATATAGTGTGTGATTATAGTGGTGCTCAAGTCCCCACAAGGATAGTGTGTGATTATGGTGATGTTCAAGTACCCACAAAGAAATGTGTGTGATTTAATCGAGATAGTGTCTAGAGCGGTCACGGAAGTACCCACAAAGGTAGAATGTAAAGATAATAATATTCAAGTACTCACAAAGATTCTGTGATTATAGCATTGTTGATGCCCCACAGAGATCGTGTGTGATCAAGTCTCCACATAGGTAGAGTGTGAAGATAAGGTTGTTCAACTCCAAACAGAGACTGTGTGCAAATATAGGAATGTTCATGTCACCACAGAGATGGAGTGTGAAGGTAATCATTTTCAAGTCCCCACAAAGTTAGTGTGTGATTATAGTGATGTTCAAGTTCCCACAGAGAGAGTGTGTGGTCATAGCAATGTTCAAGTCCCCAGGTCACGTAGCTAAGCTAAGCCCGGGAAGAAACACTGCCATTTTACATGTAGGTCAAATCAGAAGCAACAGGAGAGCATCATAGTGCAAACTTCATTTCAGTGTCATGCTATCTTGTAAAGAAAATAAAAACAGAATGAATGACAATGCAGCATGATTGGAAGGCCAGTCATGTGGAACACTTGAGGACAACAGATTATGGGCTTCATGTACAATCACTGAGTTTGCAACTGCAAAACATATTTTTTAAAAGTATAAAAGACCTTTCACAAGTTGGAAGAGTCTTTCTGAATCATAAGAGTGCTCTTGGGCTCCATTACCTATCACAACAAGCATTGGCATAGCCAATAGGTCTCGCCTTTGGGACCTTATAGGTGTTTAGCCATGCAGCACATTATCACCCACTGGGCAGATTTCTGTAATGGAACTAGTACTTATGTAAAGTGCTTTGATACCTTCATTCGCGCTACATAATGCAAAAAAATAACAAGCATTGTCGTGTTTCAAAAAAGTTATTTCTTTCATGTGTACATTGGCATATTCCCCAAATGCCAGCACCATAAGTAGGTAAAAACATGATAAATCCCATGAAAAATATTTCACATACGAGTCAACTGTAAAACGCGAGCCTTACTTCCAGAGGATAAGCTTAGAGTTGCCATCTCACAGCAACAAATACGTTTTCAAGTGCTACAAATTTCATCTGTTGAAGCATCCTGATCCTTTTGCGCAATACTTCTGAATGCAACAACATTATTTTCAGTGCAGTAAGTATAAGAAATTTATTATTACAATGGCCAGTGCTTAATTTGTGCCAGTGGAGGGCCCCTACTGGAACTCATTTTCGAATGCAAGGACTTATTTTGCATCCTCCTTCTGCAGCCCAGAGAAAAAATCAGAAGGTGAGAAAGAGGGAGGGAGATGAAGATCGGAACACAGCAACAGAGAGACATACGAATGAAAAAGAATGTGCAGGCATGCGATAAAGCGACGGGTAGTGCAGGGTGGTGAAAGAACGAGGCATGGAGTGGAAAGGAGACAACGTAGCCTTGGTAGTCGGTGTTGGTGGGCTCCTAAGAAAACATATGGGCCCATGCATTAAAAAAAAAAACTTATTCTCACCAAGTTGACACTTGCTTCGTTGCCTGAAGCAGATCTAAACTGGGAAATACTGTGTTACCATTCACAGCTTTAAATAGGATTCCAAAATTATTACTGAGCCGATGGATGGGAGAAGTTGTACTTTAGACTTGGAAAAAGAAAGCAAAATGGTGACACGAGACTGACAGCTTGTGCCTTATTGCAGTTCTTTATTTAGACGCTGAAAGGTGCGGGCAGAGGCAGTGCAATGGGGAAAATGCGCCGACACTGGGAGTGTAAACCACGGCTATACTGACACTACCTGCTTCCTTTCCGTAGGCAAATCCAGGAGAGGCTGAGTCTCTCAAGAAAGGCGAAAGATTTTCCTGCTGTCTAGAAATCTGCAGTATAGTGCAGCTTGACCGGCGAGACGCGGGCAGACACGGAGCACCGTGTACGTGCCAGAGGAGCAGTGGCGCAGGCCAGGACTGTGGCTGACTTGTGAATACCCCTCTGAATGCCGCACGGTATACACATGCACATATATCTTCATTGCCGGAGACTGGCAGTGTGTTTTGTTGGTTATTTGCTGCGCTGTGGCTGGAAGTGGAGTGTTAAAGGCTTAGGGAGTGCTGAAAATGGTTGATGGGGCACAGCGTACCTGAAGCATGTTGGTGGGAAAGGAGCGGAAAAGGGACTGGAATGTGAGCTGGCACGAACACATGGGCAGTGCATAGCGGGCAAAAATCCAGCTCACACCATCCAGTACATCAAACTATCCCCTCGCGCCCCTTCATCAGCCAAAGCGTGCATGTGCGCACTCCCTAGTAAAACCCTAAAAATTTAGTGGAACACAAATCAGCTGGATAAGTAAAAGAAAGAACAACCGCTCAGCAAACAAGCGCTGGTCACACGCCGCTCCCGGCACCACCCCGAGCACGGCAGCGCGGCCAACGCGCTAATTAACAAGCACGCCCGCGGCGCGCAGGGTGCCATCTGTTTTGAATTAGCGTGGTGAAAGCGACCACGCTAATTGGAAACAGATGGCACCCTGCGCACTCTTGGAGCAGGCAAATGCAAACAGCTCTTTTCAAGCACTCGTGCTTGTGCTGGCATCCACCTTGCGGGAGCGAGCAGCGGCGCGCGGGCCATCTGTTTTCAATTAGCGTGGCCGGGCGCGCCGCTCGCTCCCGCAAGGTGGATGCCAGCACAAGCACGAGTGCTTGAAAAGAGAGGACCAATTTCTAAAGGTCATCTCCTAGAGCAGCGAATGCGCGCTGCCTAGGCGAGACCTAAAAAGGAGAGGTATAAAGAAAGACAGCAAAGTAAGTAAGACGTTTATAACGCGCTTGATTGTCGAGGCGTCTTGGCGCTGGGGTAGCAGAGATATGAGATGAAACCAATAAAGGTCAGGTCATTACTGGGTGGGGAAGAGCCAGGTTTTCAATAAGCCCCAGAATTGTGAGCGGACAGGTTGGGATCTAATGTTCAGAGGCAGCTTGTTCCAGAGCTTGGAAGCTAGATGGGAGAGGCATCTGCCTCCCCATTTTGTCTTCTTGATTTTAGGGACGTTTACCAGTGCTTGATGCACAAGTTACTAACTTGTGTAACGATATATCTGTAAGAGACAGTAGTTAGTGACCGATTCCTTACCTTAGAATATCCCCAGGCGTCAGGCTGGATCCGGAAAGTTTTTTGCGTAGCAGTACCCTTGCGCGTCGGTAGGCGGCGTCGTGCGGCTCCGCGTCCGTCGTCGGCGTCGTGATCGCCGGGATGACGTCGCGGGCAGTACTTAGGCGCCGCCCTGCGCGCTGACGTCAGTTCTGTACACGACTTTCCGCGCCAGGAACGCAGAGCCATGCAAGAAGCTGACATAGGTGTCTGAAAAATACTAGGGCCCTGAAAGGGATGTCCTTAACCCTAGAAATCAGTTCGCAGAACGGGGAGGATGGGTGGGCGGTAGGAATCTGTCACTAACTACTGTCTCTTACAGATATATCGTTACACAAGTTAGTAACTTGTGCATCTGAAAGAGACACGTTAGTGACAGATTCCTTACCTTAGAATAGATACCCCAGCAATACCAACCCCGGTGGTGGGTCTGCGAACAAAGATCAGACAAGGAAGTCCTGGAGGACAGAACGGCCAAAGAAGCCGTCCCTCCGGACCTGACGCACAAGTTACTAACTTGTGTAACGATATATCTGTAAGAGACAGTAGTTAGTGATAGATTCCTTACCTTAGAATATCCCCAGGCGTCAGGCTGGATCCGGAAAGTTTTGCGTAGCAGTACCCTTGCGCGTCGGTAGGCGGCGTCGTGCGGCTCCGCGTCCGTCGTCGGCGTCGTGATCGCCGGGATGACGTCGCGGGCAGTACTTAGGCGCCGCCCCTGCGCGCTGACGTCAGTTCTGTACACGACTTTCCGCGCCAGGAACGCAGAGCCATGCAAGAAGCTGACACAGGTGTCTGAAAAATACTAGGGCCCTGAAAGGGATGTCCTTAACCCTAGAAATCAGTTCGCAGAACGGGGAGGATGGATGGGCGGTAAGGAATCTATCACTAACTACTGTCTCTTACAGATATATCGTTACACAAGTTAGTAACTTGTGCATCTGAAAGAGACACGTTAGTGATAGATTCCTTACCTTAGAATAGATACCCCAGCAATACCAACCCCGGTGGTGGGTCTGCGAACAAAGATCAGACAAGGAAGTCCTGGAGGACAGAACGGCCAAAGAAGCCGTCCCTCCGGACCTGACTGTCAAGGCAGTAATGCTTAGTAAACGTGTGCAGCGAGGCCCACGTAGCTGCCTGACAGATAACCGGCAGCGGAACACCGCGGCCCAAGGCCGTGGTAGCAGCCGTTGCCCTGGTGGAATGGGCACGCAGCCCAACAGGAGGCTCCTTCTTGGCCAAAGAATAGCAGGTCTTGATGCACAAGGTAACCCAGCGGGAGATGGTCCTCTTGTGCACCGCCCGACCTTTTTGGCGCCCACGTAGCCAACAAAGAGCTGGTCATCCACCCGGAAGTGTTTTGTGCGGTCGATATAGAAGGAGAGCGCACGTTTTGGGTCCAGACGGTGGAGCCTCTCTTCCTCTCTGGAAGGATGCGGAGGCGGAAAGAAGGTGGGCAAAGTGATGGTCTGCCCAATGTGGAAAGCAGTAACCACCTTTGGCAAGAAGGACGGACGCGTCCGAAGAACAACCTTGTCTGGATGAACAGACAGAAAGGGAGGTTTGCAAGAAAGAGCCTGGAGCTCACTCACCCGCCGAGCGGAGGTGATGGCCACCAGAAAGGCTGTCTTCAGAGTCAGAAGACGAAGAGGACAGTTATGCAGAGGCTCAAAGGGAGCGCACATTAAAAAGGTAAGAACCAAGTTCAAGTCCCACTGAGGCATCACAAACGGAACAGGAGGGAAGAGGTGAGTAATGCCTTTTAAGAACCTGTTAACAACAGGGGACTTGAAAAGGGAGGGCTGATCAGGGAGCCTGAGGAAGGCCGAGATAGCACAAAGATAACCCTTGATGGTACCCAGGGCAGAACCCTGTTGGGCCAGAGAGAGAAGGAACAGAAGGACCTCAGAAAGAGGGGCAGAAAGGGGATCCACAGCCTTTGCTGTGCACCATGCCACAAATTTGTTCCACCTGCAGGCGTATACCACCTTAGTGGAGGGACGCCTGGCTGCCAGAATCACATCACAAACTTCGGGAGGCAAGTCGAAAGGAATCAACTGCCGCCGCTCAATCTCCACGCAAGCAGGTGTAGACTGGACAGGTTCGGGTGGAGGACCGTCCCCTGCTGCTGCGACAGAAGATCCTCCCGAAGAGGCAGACGGATCGGGGGATCTATGCTCATATTGAGTAGCTCGGGATACCAAACTCTTCGAGCCCAGTCCGGAGCCACAAGAATGACTTGGGCCCGGTCGTGCCGAATCTTCTTCAACACTCTGGGTAGAAGTGGTATAGGCGGAAAGGCGTACAACAGACCGCAACTCCACTCGCGACGAAAAGCGTCGCCGAGCGAGTGCCGCCTTGGAAATTCCAACGCGCAGAACTGATGACATTGCGCGTTCTCTTCGGTGGCGAATAGATCTAACCAAGGCTCTCCCCACTGTAGAAAGAGTCCTTGCGCCACTTCCGAGTGAAGACGCCATTCGTGATCCATCATGCACCTGCGGCTGAGTTCGTCCGCCCTGGCGTTCAGAGAACCTGCCAGGTGTTGAACCATCAGGAACATGCCCTGATGTTCCAGCCATGTCCAGAGGCGCAGAGCCTCCTGACAAAGGGTCCAAGACCCCACCCCGCCCTGTTTGTTGCAGTACCACATGGCGGTGGTGTTGTCTGTGAACACCTGCACTACCTTCCCTTTGACAGAGGGAAGGAATGCCTTGAGTGCAAGCCGGATCGCCCGGAGCTCCAGAATGTTGATATGGAGCCGGGACTCCGCCGGAGACCAGAGGCCTCTGATCTCCGCCTCTCCCATGTGACCGCCCCATCCCAGAAGGGACGCGTCCGTCACAACTGTATGCTCTGGCTGGGGAAGGGAGAGGGATCTGCCCATGACCCATTGCCGGTTCGAGAGCCACCACTGCAACTGTTTTGCAGTCCCCTCCGAGATCTGGACGTGATCGGACAGGTTGCCCTGGTGCTGCGCCCACTGGAACTTCAGGTCCCACTGCAGAGCCCGCATATGCCATCTGGCATGATTGACCAGCAGGATGCAGGAGGCCATGAGGCCCAGCAGCCTCAGGGTCATCTCATCGAAAGCCAGGATAAAGGCCGAAAGATCGGAATCATATCCTGAATATCCCGGACTCGCCGTTCGGGAGGATAGGCCCGAAACTGCGTCGTGTCCAGAACTGCTCCGATGAAAAGGAGCTGTGGAGAAGGAATCAGATGCGACTTCGGCACATTGATGGAGAACCCCAGCGAGTGCAGGAGTTCGGCCGTAGTCTGGAGGTGGGAGACGACTGCCTGGGACGAGCCCGCCTTCAGCAGCCAGTCGTCGAGGTAGGGGAAGACTGGAACCCCTGCCCGGCGCAGATGAGCTGCGACCACCGCCATCACTTTCGTGAACACCCGAGGGGCACTGGTAAGGCCAAAGGGGAGCACAGTGAACTGAAAATGCTCGAGGCCTACCGTGAACCGCAGGTAACGCCGGTGGGCCGGCAGGACGGGGATGTGAAAATAAGCGTCCTGCAAGTCCAACGCTACCAACCAGTCTCCAGGGTCGAGGGCAGTCAAGACCTGTGCTAGGGTGAGCATCTTGAACTTCTCCTTCCGGAGGAAGCGATTGACGTTCCGGAGGTCCAAGATAGGACGCATGTCCTCCTTGTCCTTTTTGGGCACCAGGAAGTAGTGGGAGTAGCAACCACGTCCTACCTCTGGGGTCGGAACATGCTCGATGGCCCTCTTGGCCAAGAGGTCCGTGACTTCCTTCTGCAGAAGTACCAAGTGATCCCCTGACATGCGGTGGAATTGAGGTGGCATGGCTGGGGGGGTGGTCTCGAAGGGGAGGGAGTAGCCCCTTCGGACAATGTCCAAGACCCACCTGTCCGAGGTGATGGTACGCCAGTGGGGAAGGTGATGGCGGACCCTGCCCCCTACTGGCGTGCTGTGCACCTGAAAGGAGGGACTAGGAGGGCTTGGAGGCCACGGACGGGTTGGAGGTGGTGGCCTGACCCGCACGCTGGTTGCCCGATCCGCCACGGCGGAATCCACGTCCTCGGCCACGCGAAGGCGCCTGCTGCGCGGGCCGGTGGCTGGGCTGCTGACGTGAAGGGGCGCCCCTACCGTGGCCACGATAGGGGCGAAAAGCAGAAGTCAGCAGAGGGCGTGTAGCAGAAAGGCCCAGGGACTTGGCAGTAGCCCGTGAGTCCTCAAAGCGCTCCAACGCATGGTCTGCTTTGGACCCAAAAAGACCGACTCCATCAAAGGGCATGTCCATGAGAGTATTCTGGACATCCCCTGAAAAACCAGTGGTTCTCAGCCAGGCGTGGCGTCTGAGCGCCACCGTCGTTGCAATAGACCTGCCCAGCGAGTCGGCGGTGTCAAGGCCACAACGTATTGTGTATTTAGCCGCATCCCTTCCTTCCGCAATGGCGCGGGAAAGCAGTGTCTGGACCTCCTCAGGACACTGGGGCAAAACATCCGCCACCGAATCCCACAGGGAGTGGGTATATCGGCCCAAAAGACAAGCGGTGTTAACGGACCGCAAGCCAGCACTGGAGGAAGAAAACCCTTCTTCCCAAATTGATCCAGGCGTTTGGATTCCCTATCCGGAGGAGCGGTAGGGAAGGCGGTTTGGGAAGCGGAGGCTTGGACAACCAAGCTCTCAGGAGTGGGGTGAACAGAGAGAAACGGGGTCGCCCGGAGCTGGGCGATGGCGTCGTGACACGTTCCTATCCACAGGAGCCCCTGTGTTGGGCTTGGACCAGGCGCCCAAAAGAACGTCAGTGAGGGCGTCGTTAAACGGCAGCACAGTCTCCGCAGAGGAGGCCGCCGGCTGAAGCACCTCTGTCAAGATGTTATGCTTGACCGTCAAAGTAGGGAGTTGGAGATGTAAGGCCCCAGCTGCCCTACGCAACACCGTAGCAAAATTGGCTCCCTCCTCCGTAGCCACGGGAGGAGACAGCATGCCAGTGTCAGGGGAAGTATCCAGACCACTGGCCTCCCCTAGACCCTCTGTCCAGTCCTCATCGTACTGACACTGTCGTGCCAGAGGGTCATCAGACCCTCCCAGTCCTCCTGGTCCTCCTCTGGTTCAAAATAAGGAGGAGGAGGGACATTTGGGACCCAAGGTCCCATCGGCGCCGGAACCGGCGTCGAGCGACGTCGTTCCGGGTCCATGTCCGGAGCCGGAAGGAACTGGGGACGACGCCGCCCGGAGCCCAGGGCGGCGTCGAGAACGGCACCGGAGACATCGGCGCCGGCGGAGGTGTCGTTAGGTCGACCGGCGTCGATGGGGGTTGTGGAGCCGGGATCGAGGCCGGGGCCGAAGCCGGAGCCGGGATCGAGGCTGGAGGCACGGGCGACGCCGGGGCCGGAGCCGTCGGCGACGCCGGAGCAACCCCATCCGGGCCCGCGGGGCCCGAAGGCGCACCGGAGGGGCCTGGAGGCCCGAAGAGGCGGGCCATGGCCGACAGGAATTCCTGCACTTTGGCCGGATCCGCCCCCGAACCCGGGAAGGGCGGGTATGGCGGGGGCGACTCCACAGGCATGTCCGGGGCCGCGGGACGGTGCCGGGAGGGGCCTCAGCCGAGTCGCGAGACCGGCGAGGCGAAGTCCTAGAGCGATGATGCTTTTTGGACTTCTTGTGTTTCGACTTACCGGACGAAGAAGACTTCGACGCCGACGACCGGTGTGGACTCCGCGATCGACCCCTGGACATCTCACGCGACCGGGGCTGCCGCGGAGCCGAATGCCGGGCCTCGAGGAGCTTTTGAGACCGCTCTCGCAAAGCTTTCGGGTTGAGGGCCTGGCAGTCGGTACAAGACTCCGTGTCGTGGCCTCGGCCGAGGCAGAAGAGACACTCCCAATGCGGGTCGGTGACGGACATCATCCGAGCACAGGCGCCGCAACGTTTGAAACCGGGCATCCCTACGACACCTTGAGAGAGAAAAACAGTGAAAAAATTCACCAAAAAGTATGGTCAAAAAATGACCAGGGCACTGCTCTTCCCGGATCTGCGCTTGCTGGCGCGGAAAAAGAAGAACTGACGTCAGCGCGCAGGGGCGGCGCCTAAGTACTGCCCGCGACGTCATCCCGGCGATCACGACGCCGACGACGGACGCGGATCCGCACGACGCCGCCTACCGACGTGCAAGGGTACTGCTACGCAAAAAACTTTCCGGATCCAGCCTGACGCCTGGGGATATTCTAAGGCAGGAATCTGTCACTAACGTGTCTCTTTCAGATTGGCTGATCTCAGTGAGCGCCCGGGGGTGTGCCATTGGAATAGTTTGAGATATTCCGTTGGTCCACCTCCATACAGGGTTCTATGAAACAGGCATAGTGCCTTGAATTCAGTCCGCTCCTTGACTGGGAGCCAGTGGAGATTCCTAATAGCCCCAGATATATGAATATATTTAGGGATGTTCAATAAGGTTCGGGCTGCGGCGTTCTGCAAGGATTGCAATTTGGTTAATTGCCGTTTATCAACCCCTAGGTAAAGGGCGTTGCAGTAGTCAATCCAAGATAAAACGAGTGCTACCACAACCGTTTTCCTTAACTCCAGCGGGAGAAAAGGTAAAATCTTCCGCAGCATCTTTAGAGTGAAGTAGCAGGACGAGGTTACCTGGTTGATCTGTCCCGCAAACCTGAGCGTCACATACAACGTCTAGGTTTCTCATTTTGGCCACTGGTAACGGACAAACTCCTGCCACTGCCGGCCACCAAGCAGAGTTCCAAATGGGAGGACCAGTGCTGAACTCCATAACCTCGGTCTTCTGAGTGTTTAATTTTAGATGGTTAAGGTGCATCCATTGTATGATGTGGTCAAGACAGCTGTGGAACCTAGCCGACGGCGCATCTTCTGTGGAGGTTATGGAAATTATGTTTGTGTATCGTCGGCGTATGATACAAGCGAGAAACCGTGGTCTTTGACTAGTTTAGCCAGTGGAGTCACATATACGTTGAACAATGTGGGCGAAAGCGCCGACTCCTGTGGGACTCCACAAGGGAGGTAAAATGTGTCAGACTTAAGGTTATCCCAGCAGACCCTGTGTTCTCTGCCAGTCAAGAAAGATGTGAGGAGGGCAAGCGCGGTGTCCTGAATCCCAATTGCCTTCAGCCGTTGCATTAGAACCGAGTGATTAACCGTGTCGAACGCGGCAGATAGGTCAAGTAGGATCAGGACCGCCCTCCACCCCTGTCGATTTGCCATCCGATTTCCTACGTAGCCATGACTAATGCAGACTCAGTGGAATGGCCAGAACGGAAGCTATGTTGAGTGCTGTCAAGTAGATTATTGAAGTCCAGGTAATCATTTAGTTCTGAGTTTATGGCTTTCTCCAAAACCTTAGCCGCCAGAGGGAGGCAAGAGATAGGTCGGTAACTTGTTACGTCACATGGATCCAGGGAGGGTTTCTTTAGAATAGGCCTAATGCATGCTTTCTTCCACGCTAACGGGAAGTCCCCTGACCTCATAATAATGTTTAAGAGGGGGGCGAGTAGCAAGCTGATTTGGTTCGAGACACCATGGATGATGTCCGGCAGGCACGGATCACCCGGAGAGCCTGACTTGATGGTCAGTACGAGATCATTCACAGAGTCAGCAGTCATTGGTGTAAAACTGGTCAGGTGGTTAGTAGTTGCTAGCCCCTCCTCCATTGCATGGAACTGTGGATTTGGGGGGGGGGGACAGAGCCTGACCCTTCCAGTTCCCTGTAAATTGTTTGGACTTTTGATTGGAAGAAAGAGGCCATTTTGTCACATAAGGTCTGATCAGGGGTAAACAGATTCCCCTGTTGGATCTTGGATAGCGCAGTGACAGTCTTAAAAAGCTCTCTGGTAGAGTTCTTTGCCCCCTCTATCTTACTGGTGTAGAATTCCTTTTTGGCCCTAATGATAGCAGCTTTGTATTCGGTTAGTATCCGTTTATAGTTGTTCTTACCCTCTACACTGTAGTCCACCCTCCATTCACGTTCAGAGCGTCTGCATTTGGATTTTAAGGTTTTCAGCTCTGCGGAGTACCAAGGTGCAGTGGTTTTGTGCCTTCGTTGGTTAACCAGTTGGTCTATGGCTGATCTGATCCAATTATCATAGCTATCCCCGCATTCGTATTGGAGACAGACGCTAGCGTTGGCACGTTATTGACCAGAAGGTCGGTTAGGGCGTCGGGACTAATTTTCCACCAGGACCGTGCGTGGGTTGGGGGTTGGCCTGCTGCTGATGGGGTTGGGGTATGCCCATCAAGAAGATTAAAAAATATCGCCTTATGGTCTGTCCATGTTAGTGGCAGTATTCTATTAATCTCAATTGCGGTATGGTTGGTAAAAATTCCATCCAATGTGTGGAGCGCCTTATGTGTAGGTCCTACTATCTGGGACAGGCCGAAGCCCTCCAGATTATCAAGTAGTGTCATGGTCGAGGAGTCAGTAAGGAGTTCTAAGTGAAAATTAAAATCGCCTAGTATTGTGAACGAGGAGGTGTCCAGACAGGACTCCATGAAGGAGAGTAGGCCCTGGTTGTCTGTAAAGGAGCAGACTAGGGAAGGATACCTTATTACTAATTTTGATATTAAATGTCATAGCTTTGGCTCCAGGTAGGAGTACTGGCTCAAATTTGAGCTTATATTCTGCTCTATAGATAATTGCTATACCTCCTCCCATTTGTCCCATTCTAGGCACTGCGGCGAGCGAGTAGCCTGGTGGCAGTGCCGCCACCCAGTCCGGTTCAGAGGTGGGAGTAGCTCAGGTTTCCGTATGGAAAATTAGGTCGGGATCAGTTAGCTGCAGCAGGCATTTTAGCTCCAGCTTGAGTTTGATAACCAACCTTGCATTAAGCAAGATGGCCGTAAGCGCGCCTATTTTTGAAAATGGAAGGTTATTGTCGGATGTGAAGGTGGAGGGTGGCGGACCTTCCAGTGTATGGTAGTTATTCATTAACCTAGAGGTGTTCGATGAGTGGGTAACCTCATCAGGAGAGCTTGTGGCCGGGGTTGGTAGATTGTTGCTAGCCAGGGAGTAGTTACACTGGGGACAGAGATTTGGGGGAAGTGTGCATGCCACTAATGACCAATGTGTGATTCCCACACTTACCCTTGTTTAGAGCCACTAGTAGGTTCCTGGAGTAAGTGATGGTAGAAAAAAGGGCAGGGGTCCTGGCGCACGGCGCGCTCCAGGTGCCGACGGGCTTGCTTTTGGCACGCCCGCTGAGCACGTCCACTGCACGGTCGTGTCAGCATTCCGTTTTATCCCCCCCTGTGCGTCAGCCACTAGCTCGCTGACCTGGTTTGAGGCGGGCCCGCTCTTACATACGGGCACCGCAGGTCAGGTGAGCGGCTTGGCAGACAGCACGGACTAACCCCAAAATGGCGACCTGATTCAAAGTGCAGAGTGCAGGTAAATCAGCTATTAATATTTTTAAAACAATGTTTAAAACAGGCAATGTTTAAAAAAGGCAAATGAGCCCTGAGCAGGCTCACACAGTGCGGCAGCGCTTCTGTAACGAACTGTTTCTGGAAGTCAACTCAATCTATGCTGTGCGGTCGCGTCAGCATTCCGTTTTATCCCCCCCTGTGCGTCAGCCACTAGCACGCTGACCTGGTTTGAGGCGGGCCCGCTCTTAAATACGGGCACCGCAGGTCAGGTGAGCGGCTTGAACAGCCACCTCCTGTTTGGGATTCACAATGAAATATATCAATGATTTGTGACAGCAACTACAGTCCCAAGTCATTGATGAGTTAGAGACCCCCGAGCTGGGTGGTAAATGATTCGGGAAGAGAAAAATTTCCTTATGGGGCAAGTTGCCCTTGGGAATCATGTTGGGAGATTAGTGGGGACCAGGCCGGCTGCTCCCGAATCCTTCTCAAAAGGGTAAAAAAAAAAATATATTTTTATTAAAGCAGCACCTTGCGCTCTTTAATGAACTCAAGATGCTTTAAATCAATGTTTCTCATTTGGGAATGCAAATACAGGGATAGAGATATGCAGTCTCTTGCAGGCCTCCATCTCTGCATTAACATGCATTTCACAAGGGGTTGAGAAATACAGACAGCATAACTAATATTCACCAGACAGGTTGTTTTGTGATCCCCAGCAAATGTACAGTTTGTGATGTGTCCAACTACAGCATCTGAAATTGCTTTCCCATTCTCAAATCTGTGTGCAAATTACACACGGCTAGTTTCAGAATGGGAACAGTACATCAGGCTGTGAATGTTTTAACAAATAATGCTCCAAGTTCATGAAAACCGGATGGGGCAGAGATTTATGAATCCTACAACACAGGAGAGAAAAAAAATACTACCTCCCAATCGTAATTTCTAGATCTGATGTTAACCAAGATCTTTTCATTTGACAATGTAAAAAGACTACATTCTGCCCAAAATGAGGCACATTCTGTCATATTCACACAAGAAATAGCCCCTTCAGTACCAGAGACCTGTGAGTCAATGAATTGTGGACCGGCAGCTCATCAGACAGTACTACCAGATCCTTGCTGCCGCTGCATCGCATACCAGCACTGCAAGCATCGCCTACCTTTAAATGGGTAGCCATCTTTAATTAAATGTGTTACACTTCTGTAAAAAACAAATGGCCACCTTTGCATCGCCATGACCATATTTTAAAGGATTTTGTGAAACTTTATTACAAAAACCATTTAAAAATGAGTGCATGTATGCCCATGCAGGGTGCCATCTTGAAATGGTTTCTGTAATAAAGTTTTACAAAACATTTATACATAAAACAAGCATTGGAATAACCAAAAGGTTTGCAGGCAAGGAGAGACCTACTGTCTAGCTTGTTTACTTTGACTCAACAGTTTTACTTTATGATTCAAACATTCCATTTAAAATATTATTTAACTTTGTTTCTTACCTTTATAATGTTTATCTCTGCTCTCGCCAAGCTCGGTTCCAGTAGTAGCTACTGTGTCTGCCAAAGCTACAAGAAACATCTGCTCCAACCGAGTGAGACCTGGCAAACTTGAGTGCATAAGATGACTTGAAAGAACGCTTGCATGTTCTCGGCCAAAGTAAGTAGGGCCATACTGGGTAAGGTTAATAACTTTTGACCTGTTTTCCCGCCTTTCTGTTTCAAAACCAACGAAGTCATCAGTTGTAACACTCTGAACCTGAAACAGGTCTGCATACTGATCATCTGCTTTATTTTCAAACTTATTTTTAGAGTGCTGAGCATTTTTAATGACCTCTTCTGAAACTTTGTAAGATGTGTCTTGATCAGCCGCAAGCAACGCATACAAGGGCAGAGGAGGAATGGAATCAATTTCTGTGTACTCTCTAGTACCATCTCTTCCAGCTATGATCATGTCCTTTGCTGTACTTCCACTTACACTAATGGTTCGAGAAAGATGACGTTTTGGTGTAGCAGTGTCACCAGTATCTGCATCTTTAACAATTGCAACTTCTCCAGCAATGCATTTAACTAAATGGGAAAGAATCGCTTTTGCCCTTCGAACCTTTCCAAGGTCCATGAGTTCTAAAAGTTGAGTTGGATGATATTGTGGAAGTGTAGGGGAAAGGCTGTGGGCTGCTTCAAATAGACCGCCATCTTGGATCCCAGTGGAAGTTGCAAACACATCATCTACGGTCTTTGTGCCATCAACTGCACCAGTTTTCTTTACAAGCAATTTTGTGTCAACGGAACCGGACAGATGGTGTCCCGACGTTTCTTCAAAAACTGAACTTTCAGTTTCACCATCTCCAAATTTAACAGCATGCTTCCACTGTGCATATACATGCATTTCACAGTCCATTCCAACTACTAATATACCGTCTCTTACCCATGACAAAGAAACGGGCAAGGATGGTGTCCCATCTACGGAGGATACCAAGTCTATGGATCTCAGTAGCACCCACTTTGATTTGATACCTTGTTTAATACTACCACCCAGTGGTAAGGTAATGACAGCCATTCCATCTTTGGTGTTTACGTTATCTGTCACAATTCCTGAAAGTCGCCCATACATAAAGATATTTGAACCTACCCCAACTGTAAGTATGTGAGATCCATCTTCTTTTGAAACCCAGTCCAAATGCACTAAATGTTTGATATTGGGCATCTGATATCTGTCCCTGCTCATAAATATATCAGATTTATTGTAGACAAACAAATTACTATCCACACTGACCCGTGAGTCAAGTACATTTCCAACCTTGATTAAATCATCAAGATTAATTGTCTGCTCTAAGACCCATTCGGATCCACCAGTAGACTCACATTCAAATATGCACACATGCATAGAGAATTCTTTGGAAACACAGCCGTTCTGCTGAATAAGTTGTTTATATGCTACTGCAAGACGTCCAGTGTAAGAACAGCTAACTGCTACTGGTTTCCCCGATACATTAACAGCACTTTTATTGTCGTCATCTTCATCATTCATCAGTGACCATTCTTTCCAGTGGTAGGTGTTCTCTTCTTGCATGCCACACAGTGGATCTTTGGTCACACAGCATCTCCAGAAACGCACTTTTTTGTCAGAACAGGCAGTTACCACCAAATAAGGTGCAAGGCACACTGGATAAATTGAAGAAGAACTAAGATGACCTAACAAAAAGAAAAAAAACATATTACATTTGTGTATGCATTTCTTTTCAGTACAATAATTCTGAGGGCTTGCAGCTGAATTAGTTCACAATGACTTATCCTTAAGATGCAGAACACACACTCCAGAAAGTCTTTCACAAGTAGTGAACATTTCAGTATTTCTCAAAGCATTAGGTAATTACTTTACTGTCCAAGATTATATCTAAGAGAAACCACAGCCTTTTCCCGATTTAATGAAACCCTCCCCATCTCTACGTTTTTGGCTTGCAATGTAGATTAATAATTTTCTTTCAATGAAGCACAATGCATTTTTTAAACTGATAATATGCATTTATGTACACTGAACCAGGTTTACGTATAGCTCTTTCGAATATATCACAGCCAATGCAGATTTTCCAAGTTTGGGAAGCCTTGACCCATTTTTATAGCCTTCTAGGCGGTGTATTATATTTTGTTGTACTTGAATGTTTAGAGAGGAGTAACAAAGAAAATCAAATTCAGAAAAATGCTGTTGTGTATGATATAGAGTACTGACACCTGAAGAGCTATTTTGCTGGGCTGGAGTACTATGTCAGTGTTAAACTGATGAGTGCTTTTCTCTAGTATGCCCTTATTTATTTACAGTATTCAACTGAACATTGTTCATCTCAGAATAAGGGAAAATATCACATTCAATGAAATTTTGATTGAAAATCAACTTTGGATAGTTGTATTCATTTTCATGGGAAAATATTTTACTAAAGCATTACTGTAAAAATTCAAGTCACGTTTAAAAAACATCTTCCTTCGCCACAAGTTTATCATCCCAGTTGAAAGTGAGGTTTCAAGTTTATTTCAGTTTGATATACGGCAATTTTATTACAAACATTAAATACAGATAAAAAGAACACCCATTTTATACACATACCCACTATTGAATCAAATACTTTAAAACATCTTCCCCAATTTAAAAACAAACAATTACCAATCACTGCAATATGTACATATATTAAAACTTCCTAGACTCTTCGCATCTGGAATAAGAAACTATGCATCAGAGATTGCCCCAACCTCTCACAAAATGGCCAAGTTAAATTGATATTTTTTTTCCCAAGCACCGGATTTGTAGATGGCCAACTCTTAAATTCAGCATCAAGTGTCTTATTTCTCTAGATTGCACATTTGATAAGTATTGCTGAGTTTGTCCCACTGTCCTCACTATTTGAAGATATTTAAAGTGGCCACAGCAGAAATCTCAATCCCTGTAATAACGATACTCTTTTATTCGTTTCTTTAACGTGTTGTTCACGTATGGTGATTCTTTTCTAAATAGTCAACCTCTGAAAGACTATGCTCAAGTTCCTATATAATAACCCAGTCGTGTTATTACCCATGTATTCATCATAAATTTAATAGTGTCCACCTTTGCTATATAAATCACATACCAATAGGACAAAACTCATGCATATTATTTAAACACATTATTTTGTTGCGGCTAAAGAAAGAGCTCTAAAATGACCCTCAAATGTTACAGATGTGCAAGAGATACTGAGTGACTGACCAAATAGCGCAGCTCAAATTGTGCTTTTAAACTTTATTGCCCAGAATTTCACAGTACCGGTGTAATCAGCTTAATGGAAGACAGTTGTGGCCTTAAAACATATGCTTTTTTTGTATTCTTAAAGTCCGCAAAATTCCACAATTGCAAAATCTAAGAACTTATGTAATGTGATCTTGATGAGCCGCTCGGCTGGCTTGAAGCAGGCATTCTAGACAGGATGAAGGTGATGCAGTTATTTTACAGGTGGCAAACCTGGTACACTGCATGTCCATAATCCAAATGTGATTAAAACGGAATGTTTATCACAGTTGCATGCCATTTAAAATACCAGGACCTTTCAAGTGCATAAAGCAGACGTTTACCACTTTTGAACTCCCTCCAGTTCCTCTTAAAACTGGTTATCCCATGAACACAAAGAATATGGATAAGGACCCAAAATCATCAGGTCTGATCAAAGGGCCGGGGTTGTGGAGGGGAGGAAATGTGTGAAAAGTTTCCTGGAGGAGAAAATGGCATCTAAGAGGTTATCTGCTTCAAAGGTGGGTTTATTTTTAATTAGCTTGTGTTTTTTTTTATAACTTTATTGGATTTTGATTACCAATGTCACATCTCTACATTCCAAGTACAGAACTTCAAACATCTCAATAGATCTTGCAGAGTTTCGACAATTAATTTTTCTACATACATCACTATTAGATTTATGATAGAGAGTGTCTATGTAATTTCCTTATACCTTACCAAATTGCACATTGGCTGTTCATTCTTGATTTAAACATCTGTTATTTAACCGTTCAGTATGTGCCTTAACCTTTCACCTCGGTATTGTAAGAGGTGCATTTTATCGTTCTCATGCATTTTACTATAGCAAAGCTGCCCTCTTATGAGTGACCTCTTCAAAAATCAACTCTGGGTTTCTTAACCAGGATTATTAATATATTTGCCCCAAATGTCTTCAAACTATTCCTGTCACTCATTCAGCTTATATATTGAGTATTCAAACGTATTCCAGCTTTCAATAGTCGGAATATCTTGTGATTTCTATTGACAAAGAACACCCATTTTGGCCAGTGCCAGCACCATAACTTGCCATCTACTAAAGTAGCCCGGCAAGGACGGCAACTTTGACATGTCATGTAGTATCACCAACTGTTTAGTCAATAGTAGGTTGTAGGAAATTGGGTTACTGGTTGAGGGGGGTGAAACCCTACTCAAGCAGCAACCACAATCTCTGTCAGGGTGAAACGCAAGCAAACCCTAAATTAACCTGTGCACAACCCTTTGGCAGCTGGGCAAAAAAGCAGTCAAGCTCAACTTAGAAGCAAAGTGTAAAGTATTTATGCAGCATTTTTAGAAGTTATTAACTGAAAGAACGAGTTACTTACCTTCGTTAACGATGTATCTGGTAGAGACACAGTATAGCCGCAGATTCCTTAACTTAGCATATCCCCAAGCGTCAGACTGGATCCGAAAACTTTTTTCCCCAGCAATACCTCTGCACGCCAGGGGGCGGCATCGCCCTGCTCCGTCCTGACGTCGTCCACAGAAGTGACGTCAATGGAGCCATATAAGTCCCCCCCGGGACTGAAACTTTTCCGCGCCACAATGCGGAGCCACTACAAAAACTGTGAGAGTATAGGAACAGTGTGCCAAAAAAGAGCAAAAACCTTTGAAACAACAATGATAAGAAATCAAAGAATGATGAGAAACAATACCATGTTGAAAGAGTACTCAACACTTGAAGGGACTGAAGGGAGCGAACAGAGCACCCGCCCCAGAAAAAGTCCCACCAAAGCGAAGAGCTGTGCCCCCACTAATAGGCAACTGCACTGGAAATGAATGGCATGACAAACGAAGGGCAGTTTGCAACCACAGGATGGAACTGTATGAAAGACAGTCTGTAACCACAGGATGTAACTGTAAAGGACAACAAGACTGGAACAACATGACTCATGGCAAGTGACCAGAAGTGAGCAACAACATAGAATGTTCACCACACCCCCCACAATGACCTATGAACTGTAGCATATTCAAATAGAACTTCAACCCAATGGAATGCAGCATAAACAAGTAGACCCCAAAGTAATGTGGAGAAACAGACGAGGGCGGAGGGAGGGTAGAAGAACATGAGAAGCTCCACGCCGGAAGAACCCGGGTGGAGGAGCATTGAAAAGCATATAACCTAGCCACTCCAGAACGAGAATGGGTGAAGAGCCAATATGCCAAAACAGAATGACACACCCTGCCCCGGAGGTAGGTGAACTAGAGCACCCCTCAGGAAGACCACGGAAACCTGCAAGGAGGTAAAACCCCACCTGGAAAGGTCCTCGCAGAACGGGGAGGATGGGCGGGCGTTAAGGAATCTGCGGCTAGACTGTGTCTCTACCAGATACATCGTTACCGAAGGTAAGTAACTCGTTCATCTGATAGAGACATCCAGCCGCAGATTCTTTAACTTAGAATAGATACCAAAGCTATACCCCATTGGAGGAGGGTCTGCGACCGAAACCCACCAAGTTCCCAAAGGAAGTAGTCAGTCAAGAACATTGACTGAAACAAGGTGGGGGCAGCAATGCCAGCGTGGCTGACACCAGACCCATAAAGCTCAGCAATGCCAGCGTAGCTGACACCAGACCATGAAGTTCAGGGCGGAGCATGAGCAAGGGAAGCAAGGTACCACAATCCGTCAGAGGACGGCACGAGTCCACTGTCGGCCAGACAGGGACGAAACGAAATCACAGAACCAGAAAGGTCAGTGCACAATGGCAGAATGCCATAAACTTCTACGAAAAGAGGGAAACTGAGTATAGGATACCAGGATCCGTAAGAGACAAAGGCCCAGTGAAGGGACTTAAACAGTATGACAGATTCAGAACACACAATTTGAGCGGCACAACATCAGGTGCCAACAAATGACATGTCAGGGGCAGAAGGCATCATGCCAAGACATACAAACTACGACTACCAGGAGATACCTAGATGTGAAATACAAGAATACACGGAACAGACATTGTGTACCGTGAGAACCACACCACACAATGCATAGCTCAATGAAGCTTAACAGCAACAGCATGTGCGCGTCGACAGAGAAGACGGGCGCAGCACCAGGTAGCAAACCAGTCAACCGTACCTACAGGTTCAATGACCAAGGGCCACCGGCAAGCCGGACACACCCAAAGCTATCTCCCATGAGGGAGGGAGGGAGGGAGAGAGAGAGAGAGAGAGAGAAACGGAGAAGAAATCTGGGACAATCCCCAGAAACCACCGCAGGGAAACCCCACATGCTTGCCCCCTCGTGTGCGTACACAGCACATAGAGATATATGAAAAAGTCAAGAAAATGACAACCAAGGGGAAACTGGAAGAGTACCCAGAGAGAATAGAAAGTCGCCCAAGAGGTACCAACGGCACCGATGTGAAACGTAGCAGGACATACAAGTTCATCCACAAAAGAGGGCGGCCCCAACCCCCCGATCGGGAAGGAAAGACCGAGCCACCGCAATACAGACAGGATACTGACTACCACACTAACGAAGAAGGAGTCAGTAACACCCAGAAATAGAATGTCTGAAAAAGTATATATATAGACAGGATGATGCCAGTGATCATCCAGAGACAGAATACGTCTGTTGAAAATCGCAGCAGAGGCCAGGAGGAGAAACACCTGAGCCGTGTGCGGCAATGAACAGAAAAACCTGAGCCCAGGCCGGGGACCGGCAGAGGGAAGCAAGGGGCACAAGGTAAAACGCAACAGAGATCCGCCATGGCGAAAACTTTACTGCCCATAGGCAAACCCCAGACAGGGTGTGCACAAGCCTTTCCCAACACCAGGGAAGAAGACAACACTACAGGAAGAGAACGCAGCCAAGACAGTGGCTCAAGGAACACTACGGGTCCCCTGCGATAGCGCACACACACCCAGTGTGGACCCACATGTGGTGCCCGTCCAGAACACAGAAAGAACCGTTCTGGAGCGGAACGGAACAAAGTGCCCACAGGGACGCGTGCCCACGCCCAAGACAGCCAACAGTGCTAGGGGCGGAAAGATGAGCCAAATGCAGGGCAGAAGGACGTGAAACCCCCTGGGGCGAGCTGGATACGGCAGAACCCCAACAATACACCTGAGCAGACTGTCTCCAGAGACACAACAGAACAACCGTAGGCAGCAATACAGAAGCTCCAGGAGAGGGCCACGCCAGTCCGTGGGTCTCAACAGAGGAGGCGTTCCACCACACAGCAGGAAGTATGGAACAAGGGGAGATGCCCACAGCATAACCCACAGGAAAAATCCCCAGAGGGACAGAAAATAACAAAAAACTCCACGGGAGCCTCCGAAACTTCCTGGCAAGGAAGTGCAGCTACACAATAGCGAACTAACACCCCACATAGGGTATGTCACATCCCTATAAAAAGCAAGGGACACCCCTTGAGACAAGCTCATAGGCAGAGGTCAAAAAGAACCATAGAAACAGCTGGCCCAGCTGTACCAAGGGAAGGAAAAACAAGGCTGAACAGCCATACAGCCCGTCTGGGAAATAATGCCTTGAACCCAGAGACGGAAATCATAAAAGCAGTGACAATACTGCATACGAAAACACTAGTCCACCATTAAGGACTAAAAACCTGGCAGTCTTGGAAATCCAGATAGGAGGTGCCGGACCGCCGAGTTGGCATGCTCATCAAACAGATGGACCCCATCAAAGGGCAGTTCCCTGAGTCGCTCTTGAACATTCTCAGGGAAACTGCCATCGCGTAGCCACGAATGGCGACGCAGAGCAACTGACCTGGCCATAGCTCGACCCACGGAGTCTGTGGTGTCCATGGCCGACCGGACAGAAAACTGCACAATGTCGCGGCCATCCCGAATAAGCTGGGACCAGGTCAGCACGAGGGCCCTCCGGCAAAGAGGGAAGGAGTTGTTCGACTGAGTCCCAAAGGGCAAAAGTAGCCTGAGCAAACACGCAGGTCGTGTTCAGGGACCGAAGGCCTGAGCTGGTGGACGCAAAGACATTGCGGCCACAAGACTCCAACCACCTAGACTCCCGAGTGGGAGGAAGCAACGGAGAAGGAGAGGAAGGGAGTGCTGCCTGGACTACAAGTCCTTGAGCCCTAGGATGGAGGAACAAACAGGCAGGGTCATCTGGAGCAAGGCGATGGCGATGTGCAATAGCACGACCTACGGGGTCCCCCGATGAGGGTCTGGCCCAAGTCCCCAGAAGGACATCATACAATGACCCGCCAAAAGGCAACAAGGGCTCCACATCCACCGTGCCCTGGTGGAAAAGATCCAACAAAGGATCCGAAGGCAGGGAGCTAGAAGGCGGCTGCATCTGCAAGATATCCACAGCCCTGCGAACCGCCCTCGCAAACTCTGCACTAGCCTCCGTGGCCATCCAAGGTGGAGACAGCAAGTCATCCGTTGGGGACGGCTGCAGGCTAATCCGTCCACCCAACGACAGAGGCCCTGCAGAATAATGAGCCAGCCAGTGCCCCATGGGCCCCTGGTCTGTGGAGCATTGAAAAAAACCCTGGGGGTGGAGAACCCACTGGGGTCACGTCCTCCACCAGCAGAGGAACAGCCGGGGACGGTACCGGCGTCGACCGACGTCGAGACTGCGTCGGATCGACGTCGACGACCCCCGAAGAGGACTCGTCCGCCCGGTGTGGGACCGGCGTCGACTCGACCTCCACCAAGGCAGGAGCCTGCGGGAAGGAACAAAGTCGACTCGGAGCCGAGCTCCGCGCTGCAGCCGCATCCAGCGACGACGCAGGGAGCTCCGCAGGGCTGTGCGAAGACGCATCAGGACTAGACGTCATAGTGGGATGCCCCTCCGGGCCATGTCCCGACGTCACAGCGACGCTGGAACCGGAATCAAGGCACTCGGTCGGTGCCGAGGGCGAACCTGCCGGCGAACCCCCGACCTGAGTCCCTACCCCCACTGTGGGGCCCGAAGGCGCGCCATGGAGAGGGGGTGACCCAAAGATGGCCTGCAGAGCCCTGGAATAGGCCTCCATCTGGGTCCGAGTCGCCCCAGCACCAGGAAACGGTGGGTAGGCGGGGGCCGACTTCTGAGGGCCCGTGTCCTCTGAAGACCGGGAGCAGCGGGCCCCGACATCACGCTTGTGCGAGGTCGACGACCTCCGTGACTTCTTCCAGTGCTTACCTGAGGCAGGCGAGCAACATCCACCGGAATGACTCCGGGACCTGCCCCGAACAGGAACCTCAGCGTGGGAGGAAGAACTGCACCGTTTGGATCCTTCCGCTGGAGATGGAGGCCGGCGCCGCGAGGATTCTGACCGGGACAACCGGGCGGACATCAATTTTATCCGTCGTTCTCGCAGGGACTTCGGCTTCAGCTGCCGGCAGGCGTCGCACTCGGTGGAGTTGTGGTGCTTGCCCAAGCACCACATACAGATCTCGTGTGGATCCGTCGCTGACATCTGCCGCAAACAGGACGCACGCGACTTGCAGCCCGCAGGCATCGGCACACTGTTCCAGACGCGAAAAGGCGTTGTGAAGGCCTGAAAACAAAACAGGCCAGAGGAACCGCTTCTCCCAGATCCGCGTTGGGACCCAGAAAAGAAGAAAACTGACGTCAGCACGTCAGTTTCAGTCCCGGGGGGACTTATATGGCTCAACTGACGTCACTTCTGTGGATGAAGTCAGGACGGAGCCGGGCGACGCCGCCCCCCGGCGTGCAGAGGTACTGCTGGGGGAAAAAAGTTTTCTAAATCCAGTCTGACGCCTGGGGATATTCTAAGTTAAGGAATCTGCGGCTAGATGCCTCTATCAGATACACATCAAACAATTAATATTTTATTACTATCAAAATGTATGAATCTGTCTGCAATGCCATACGTGATGCGCCTAGCGATCTGCCTCTGTCTTGCCGCAACACCATGTTTATCATGAGGCCTTCTTTTGACTCTGTCATTGTATATAACAAGATATTTTGCACTAACCAGCGATGGCATTGTTGTTGTACTCTAAAATATAAAACTTCAATAAAAAGATTAAAACAAAAATAAACAGAAAACACAATACAAGAAATATCTGTAGGAAAGTGTCTCTTTTGGACATGGTTAGCCCCCACGCCTGGAAAATGATGCATCTTTGACTGGAAGTGCACAGGGTCACTGCCAAACAGGTCCCCTGTGCCAGAGCCATTTCCCTAAACGGTACCTTTTGTTTCCCAATTGGCACAACTTTAGTGGCCCTTGTAAGTCCCTAGTAAATGGTACCCCTGGTACCTAGGGCACTGGCACTGAAGAGGGACCCAAAGGGCTGCAGCACAAATTGTGCCACCCTAGGGTCCTCTCCCCAAGGCCCTGCACTTTGCCATTGCAGACTGCGTGCCTTGGTGCAGACCAAACTGAAGATTCTGCATGGCACACATCCCTGTGTGCCATGCCCACAGATACTGCACAGGATATGGGTAAGTCACCCCTATAGCAGGCCTTGTAGTCCCAAGGCAGGGTGCACTATACCTCCTGTGAGGGCAGATATGCCCCTGCAATATCCATGTCGATTCCTGGATATTGTAAGCAATCAGGGAAGTCATAGGCACATGGGCGAAACATTACGAGTTCCCCAGCTCCAGGATAGCATCACTGAATTATGGGATGTTTGGTACCAAACATCTCTTTGTAATAAACCTGCACTGATTCTAGTGTCAGATGTATTAAATATTGCTCACAGAGGACCCCTTAGAGGAGTCCCCTGAAACCGACCAACTCACTAGTGTGTGCATCACTGGTCCCCACCAGCCTGCGACCTCTAGACATGTTGCTGACCCCCTGAGGTGAGAGCCTTGTGCTCCCGCGGGTCAGAAACAAAGCCTGCTCTGGCCATAGGTGCTTCACACCTCCCCCCTGCTGGTACAGCATAGTAGGGTGGTGAGCCTCAAAGGCTTCCCATCCTGTGTTATGCGACATCTGACAACTCTAACTAATGGAGTTACACCCCCTATCCATGCCCCACTTTTTGGCGGCAAGACAGGCAGGAAAATAGTAAGGAGGTGTGTCCACTCCCAGCCGGTGGCACACCTAAGGTGCTCTGAGCTGAAGTGGACCCCGCATTTCACTTACCTCCATCTTTAATTGAGGGAAACTAGCCAACCAGGATCAGGGATATGCCCCCTAACCCCTCCCCCCTTGTGGGGTGAGCATTTAGAGTGTGTAATCCACCTTAAGGCTAGTAACCCATTGGCTACTACCTGGCACTCCCTTTAAACACCCCTAAGTGCAGTATTTAGGTGGCCCCCCTTAAACACTGAACTTCAGTTCTTGACGACCTAAGAAGAACCGGACACCACAGAGCCGCAAAAGCAGAGAAGACTGCAGAAAGCACCTGACTTCCCCCTAGCCTCAGACCCACCGGCCTGTCTGCAGCACTGAACGAAAAATATGCCAAAGTCAACTTGACTTGCAGTCCAGCAACCTTCAAAACCCTGGGAGAACAGCCTGCCTTCAAGAAAGATAAAGACCTCCCGAGAACAGCAGAACTTTTAAAAAACAACAAACTCCAAGCAAGGCCTCTGTGACCTGAAGATTCGAAAAACCTGATATCTGGGTTCCACCTCTACACCAGACGACTTTGGACCGAATGGAAGAGGCCCACCGGCACCAACAAGGTTCTCCAGCGCTCCAGAGCCCGAGTCCAGAGTTGGCTGACCCCTTGATATCGCCTGCAGCCTCTGCACGGAGACCCCCTCAACTGCGACCTGCCCGGTAAGCCATTTCTGACACCAAAAGGCACCCCTGCACCCGTCCGCCCTGGGCCTTGGTGAAGAGGACCAAAAGTGTCCCTACGTTCCTGAGCATTGCAACTTGGGTATCCAGTTGTTGGGATCTCCCGACTGGCCTCCTGGCCTGAGCCTGCAGCCCTTTTTCAATTTGGCCTTTATCCATAGATTTGTATTGGGTGCCCGGCGCTATGTTAGCACCCTGCACCCGGCTGCCCCTGTGCCGCTGGTGGTGCACTGTTGGTGCTGCTTTGGACCTTGCCCAGTGCTTGTGTCAACCCCAGGAGACTGGTCTTCAAAGCCACTCTTACTTACCTGTAAGTAGCCTCTTTCCGATTTCATCAATCTCCATTGATTTGTATTGGGCCACCAAACCCTGTATTTGCACCCTGTGCCACTGGTGGTGTAATGTTGGTGCTGTTTTGAACCTTGCCCAGTACTTGCTTTATCCTCGAAACACTGGAACTTTAAGTCGATGTTACCTACCTGTATGCTGATTGTTTGCTTCCTCCCAGAGGTTAACATTGCAAAGTCTAAGAATTGCACCAAGTGTCTACTTTTTGTATTGAAAAGTATTTCTATTGAAAAACGTATTTACGTGAGACGGTCTGTGGTTCTACAAAATAAATATAACCAAGTATTATTTTTATTTTTATAAATTGGTCTCGGATTTAATCATTGAGTGTGCGTCTCATTTATTGCCTCTCCGAGTACAACAAATGCTTAGCACTACCTTCTGATAAGCCTAACTGCTCGCCCACACTACCACAAAAGAGCATTAGTATTATCTCCTTTAGCCTCTGAGGATCCACTGGACTCTCCGTACACTATACCTCTTTTTGGCATAGTATATAGAGAACCAGCTGCCTACATTGGTGGATCAGGGGTGGGGTCTACGTATTTGCATTGGATGGACCACTCTGACAATATGTGACAATGAATAAATCCTGAAATTTCCTTTAGCTAACTAGTATTTTTGCAAATTGACTTTCCAATTTTTTTTAAAAAATTGTCAGGGCCCTGGTTAGAACCCTTTTAGTACAACTGTTTTAAAAGTCCAAATCTTACTGTAGTTAGGAAACCAGTGATGTTAGGTTTTTTTTTCCTCTCAAAAAAGGTTCCTAACTTATTAAAACATAATGAGTCCTGGAAGTAGTATCTCAGAGGAGCTAGTACAGTTGGAGGAACTCGACCTCACAACTTACCTGACCTTAAACATAAAACAGCTTAGAGGCATGTGTAAAACCTATGTCCTCAAGACTGGGTCATACCCACCAAATTCCAGTTCCAGGAGCTTTTGGCAGAGTACATCAAGGAGCATCCAGAGGATGACTCTGATCTTACAGAAAATCAAAATACAGGAAATGGGAGTGATGGTACAACACCCCAAGGCAGAGAAGCACTTTCAGATGAAGTGCTTGCTCTGGAAAGACCAGCCAGGAGGGCAACTAAAGAAGCAGAACTCCTAGCTATAGAGAAAGACAGAAAAGAGTTTGGCTTAGAACCCATCTCTGGTGGCAGCACAATACAAACTAGGGAGAAGGAAAATGCTACTTACCACAGTATGCATCTGTTCTTGGCATTTAGAGCTCTAGAATATCATGCTATGCATAGATCGCCATCTAGTGTTGGGTCCGGATGTTTGCACTTTGTTTTTGTTCGAAGAAGTCTTTCCAGTCACGAGGTAGGTGACTCCTCCTTTCGGTGATAGTGCGCATGGGCATCGACTCCATCCTTAGATTGTTTTGCCGTAAAGGGTGATGATGGAGTTAGTAAGAGTAGTAAAGAAAAGAGATGTCCATGTATATTGTATCTAAGTAAGATAGTACTGCAACAGGTATAGGTACCCGAGGAGGCGGGTGGGCGCATGAGATTCTACAGCTCTACATGCCAAGAACAGATGCATACTGTGGTAAGTAGCATTTTCCGTTCGAGGCATGTGAGCTGTAGATCACATGCTATGCATAGACTATATAGCAGTTATGTCCGAAAGCGGTGGCTAACCTGTAGCTGTTGCAGTTGTTTGAAATAGTGTATGTAAAACTGCCTGGCCCACACTAGCCTGTGGTCTAGCTAGCACATCTATGAAATAGTGTTTTGTAAAGGTGTGTGGTGTAGACCATGTTGCAGCTTTGCAGATGTCATCTATGGGAATATTTCCCAAAAATGCCATAGAGGCCCCTAGTTTGCGAGTGGAATGCGCTCTAGGGGGAATTGTTTACGTGCGTTTAGCTTTAATGTAGCATATTTGAATGCACTTAACTATCCACCTTGCAATACCTGATTTTGATATTGGATTGCCTTTATGTGGTGGAGCAAAGGAAACAAAAAGTTGCTTTGTTTTCCTGAAAGGTTTTGTTCTTTCAATGTAGTACAGTAATGCTCTTTTGACATCCAATGTGTGAAGTGTTACAGCAAACAAATTGTGGACGGAATGCTGACGATGCAAACATTCTCCCCCAGTCAAAAGATCTGGGTTAAATCCATCGTTATTTTGCCCACTATGCCACCCCAGTTTGGACCCAGCCATATGCAAATCAGTCTTGACCCTGTGCCCCATGGGAACAGTCCAGACCGAACTGCCAGGCCAGGTCCTCCCTGGACCGGAAACAAGCATCCTGGGACCGGTTTCAGAGTATGTCACCCTTCTTCAGCCAGGCTAGCTTGAATCCAGTGGCACAGTGAGCAAGGGACCCACGTCTGGGCATACCCATCCCACTTAGGGCGAAAAGTGTTACAGCAAACAAATGATGGACGGAATGCTGACAATGCAAACATTCTCCCCCAGTCAAAAGATCTGGGTTAAATCCATCGTTCTTTTGCCCACAACGCCACCCCAGTTTGGACCCAGCCATATGCAAATCAGTCTTGACCCTGTGCCCCATGGGAACAGTCCAGACCGAACTGCCAGGCCAGGTCCTCCCTGGACCGGAAACAAGCATCCTAGGACCGGTTTCAGGGTATGTCACCCTTCTTCAGCCAGGCTAGCTTGAATCCAGTGGCACAGTGAGCAAGGGACCCACGTCTGGGCATACCCATCCCACTTAGGGCGAAAAGTGTTACAGCAAACAAATGGACGGAATGCTGACAATGCAAACATTCTCCCCCAGTCAAAAGATCTGGGTTAAATCCATCGTTCTTTTGCCCACAACGCCACCCCAGTTTGGACCCAGCCATATGCAAATCAGTCTTGACCCTGTGCCCCATGGGAACAGTCCAGACCGAACTGCCAGGCCAGGTCCTCCCTGGACCGGAAACAAGCATCCTGGGACCGGTTTCAGGGTATGTCACCCTTCTTCAGCCAGGCTAGCTTGAATCCAGTGGCACAGTGAGCAAGGGACCCAATGTGTGAAGAACACGTTCTGCCACTGAATCTGGTTGAAGGAAGAATACAGGGGGCTCAACAGATTGGTTGATATGAAAGGCAGAAATGACTTTAGGTAAAAATTTGGGGTTAGTCCGAAGAACCACTTTGTTTTGATGCATTTGTAAAAATGGCTCTTCTATGGTTAGTGCCTGAAGCTCACCCACTCTTCTTAGAGATGTGATGGCTATGAGGAAGGTTACCTTCCACGTGAGAAATTGTAGTTCACATTTGTGCAATGGCTCAAAAGGTGGACCCATGAGCCTTTTAAGAACTATGTTGAGATTCCACACTGGAGCAGGTGGAAGTCTGGGGGGAATGACTCTTTTAAGTCCTTCCATGAATGCTTTAATAGCAGGCACTCTAAAAAGAGACAAATGCTGTCTGTTTTGTAGATATGCAGCTATTGCAGCTAGATGTAAGCGTATGGATGTGTGTGCTAAATTTGAACGCTGTAGATGTAATAGATTACAAATAATGTTTTGTATGGAAGCGTCTAACGGATTGATTTGATTGTTGTTACAGTAAACGACAAACCGCTTCCACTTTGCTGCATAGCAAGCTCTTGTGGTAGGGCGTCTAGCCTCTTTGATAATATTCATGCAGTCTGGCGGAAGATTAAGATAACCAAACTCTAGGACTTCAGGTGCCAGATCACAAGGTTGAGATGACTGGGATCTGGATGTCTTATCTCTCCATGGTTCTGAGTGAGAATATTGGGAGTAAGGTGTAGTTTTTGGTGAGGAACTACTGATAACTCCAATAGGGTTGTGAACCAGGGTTGAGGGGCCAATGTGGGAGCAACTAGGATTAGTGTCAGGGACTGCTGTCTGAGCTTCCGAACCACTAATGGAATGAGTGGGAGAGGCGGAAAAGCGTAAGCAAATATCCCTGACCAATTCATCCATAGCGCATTGCCTTTGGACAATGGGTGCGGATACCTGGATGCGAAGTTTGGGCATTTTGCGTTTAGGTGGGTAGCGAACAGATCTATTTGTGGGAAGCCCCACATTTGGAAGAATGGGAGGAGGACTTGAGAGTGAAGTTCCCATTCGTGGATCTGCTGTCGTTGACCACTGAGCAGATATGCAATCTGGTTGTTTACTCCTGGAAGGTGTTCTGCAAGGAGAAATATTTTTTGAGTATGGCCCATTTCCAGATGCTCTGGGCTAGCTGTGAGAGCTGGAGAGTGTGTGTACCCCCCTATTTTTGTATGTAGTACATTGCTGTCATGTTGTCTGCGCGAATCAGGACAGCTTTGCCTAGCAGATGAAGTTGAAAGGCTTTCAATGCTAGAAAAATTGATAGCAGTTCTAGATGGTTTATGTGGAGTGGTTTTTGCTGCAGAGTCCACATGCCCTGAATGGAATGTTTTTGAAGATGAGCTCCCCAACCAGTGAGTGATGTGTCTGCTGTTAGTACTATCTGTGGAACCGGGTCGACGAATGGCCACCCCTTGGAAATGTTTTGTATGTTCCACCACTGCAGAGAGCGATGAGTGCGACCATCCACCAACACTAGATCTGATAACTGACCTTGAACATGGTTCCTCTGATGTGGTAAGCATTCCTGTAGGGGACGCATTTGGAGTCTTGCATAAGGAACGATTAAAATGCAAGATGCCATCATTCCTAGCAATTGCATGAACACCCGAGCTGGTAATGAGTGTTGAGGCTGAAACTGCGCTATTAGAGTTTGCATGTTGCGTATCCTGACTGGGTTGGGATATGCTAGAGCTTTTTGAGTGTTTATTGTGGCTCCCAGATACACTTGTGTGTTGGATGGTTGGAGATACGATTTGGAGAGGTTTACTGTGAACCCCAGGTCGTGAAGCAGTTGGACTGTTTTTCGAGTGTGTCTTATGCAGCTCTGTTGCGAGCTGGCTTTTATTAGCCAGTTGTCTATGTAGGGGAAGACGTGAATGTGCTGTCTTCTTAGATGAGCCGCGACTACTGCCAGACACTTGGTGAAAACCCTGGGTGCTGTAGTTACTCCGAATGGGAGAACTTTGAATTGATAATGTCGTCCGTCCACCACAAACCTGAGGTATTTCCGGTGAGCAGGGTGAATGTGAATATGGAAATATGCGTCCTTTAAGTCCAAGGTGGACAAAAAGTTGCCTTGCTGAAGGAGTGGGAGCACTTGTTGGAGTGTGACCATCTGAAAGTGGTCCGACTGAATGTACAGATTTAGTTCTCTGAGGTCTAGTATAGGCCTGAGAGAGCCGTCCTTTTTGGGAATGAAAAAATACAGGGAGTATACCCCGGTCCCCTGGTATTGTAATGGGACTGGTTCTATAGCGTGTTTTTCCAAGAGAGAGAGAACCTCCTGCTTTAGGAGGGTGAGATGCTCTGGTGACATTGCACTTGATCTTGGAAGGATATTTGGGGGAGTGTCTGTAAGCTCCAGGCAGTAGCCATACTGGATAATTTGTAGTACCCACTTTTCTGAGGTGATGGAATTCCAGACAGGCAGGAATTGGGAGAGTCGTCCCCCGACAGGAGTGGAATGATCGGGGGATAACGGAAGGAAGTTACTGTTTGATTGCGGGGGAAGTGCGGGTAGAGTTACCTCTGCTTCTTCCCTTGCCATTGTTTCTCTAAAACCTCCTCTGAAATAACCTCTTGAAGAGGGGGATTGGTTATTGCCCTTGTAAGAGGAGGAGGGATTTTCGGTGGACACCGTCTTTGAACCACCCCTGTAAAAGGAGCGGCGAAAGGAGCCCCTAGTGGCAGGTAACTGCAAAGCCCCCATGGACTTTGCGACCTCAGTGTCTTCCTTCATCTTTTCCAGCGAGGTATCAACAGCTGGACCAAAGAGATGCTTCTTATCGAATGGTTGGTTAAGGATGGAGGTTTGCACCTCCGGCTTGAAGCCTGATATTCTCAGCCAAGCATGTCTGCGTAATAGTATACTGGTGTTGACAGTACGAGCTGCTGTGTCTGCTGCATCTAGGGCACACCTAATGGATGTATTGGTAATAAGTTTACCTTCCTGAATGAGGTCATTAGCCTTAGATTTGTAATAATTAGGTAAATGTTGTATGAGTTTTTCTAACTCATCGTAATGAGCCCTATCATAGCGAGCCAACAAAGCTTGAGCGTTGGCAATGCGCCAGTGATTTGCTGCCTGTGAAGCCACTCTTTTGCCCGAGGCATCAATTAGTTTAGACTCCTTATCAGGAGGAGGGGCCTCACCTGTGGTTTGTGAATTAGCTCTCTTGGGAGCGTTGGAGATTACAAGAGAGTCTAAGGGCAACTGACCTCTAATGTAAACAGGGTCGGTAGGAGCGGGTTTGTATTTTTTGTCCACTCTAGGTGTAATTATCCTGGATCTTACAGGGTCTTTAAATACCTCATCCATGTGCTTTAAATGCCTTTGAGCATTGGTAAGGTGTGAGTAAATCTTTGGGAAGAAGTAAGTGTTTCAACGAGGAAATCCTCTTCTAAAGGCTCTTTATGGAGCTCCACCCCATGATATTGAGCGGCCCTATTAAGGAGCTCAATTTACCCAATGTTGTCGTTAGGTGGGAAGGGTCTGGAGGGATACAAATCAGGGTCATTACATGTGATTGGGTCTGTCTGATAATCGTCCCAAGGGTCAGTGTCCTGTAACCTATCCTGATCCTCATCCGCATCTACATCCTCTTCATCCTGTGGGTCAAATTGGTGGTGGTGAATTTGTTGGTGAAATGAGCAAGTTAGGATCAATGGGAGAAGGAAGTGGAATATAAGGGGGAGAAGGGTTAGTACCCACACTTTTCCTTTTGAGAGGAATGTGGTAGTCCTCTGCTTGGTCAATTTTCAGTTTTTTTGGAAGAGTGGCATGAATATGCCCTGTTTGAGGGTTGATCACCAGCTTCTGGTGCTTCGGATCCGAAGGCGGCGCATCGGACCGAGGCTCTTTAGTTGGAGAGTCTTTTTCTTTATGAGCCAGTTTTGGCGTCGAAGGTTTCGTCTCCAAGCCTTTGGGCGTCGAAGGTTTCGGCTCCGAGCCTTTCGGTGTCGAAGACTTGGACTTGTGTTTCGGCGCCGAAGGTGTCGGTTCACCGCCGGAGTGGGGCAGGCTCGAGCCCGAGCCAGAAGGCTTGTCTTTCTGTTTCGGAGCCGAGGTCGGGGCGTCGGAAACTTTTTGTCGGTGCCGACCTTGGCCCGAGGGCAGAGGAGGGACTGGTGCCTTTGTCTTATGTTGAGGGGGCAAAGGGGTTTCTTTACTCACGTTACGCTGACCCGGAGTAATCTGCTCCTCTTCTTCCATGTCGGAGTCAGCTTCAGACACGGAGATATGTTCTTCTTCTTCCTCGGCTCCTTGAGGTTGATGTTCAGTGTCGGAATCTTCGCCGAAGATGTCCGGTGCGAAGCTGGTCTGGTGTTGCATTTCGTGTCGTTGAACCAGACGGTCATGAAGTGACTTTTTCGATCGAAATGATCGACACGCGTCGCAGTCGTTCTCCTTGTGTTCCGGGGACAAGCAGAGGTTGCACACTTCTTGCAAGTCGGTGCGTGGAAACTTAGCACGACACCCGGGACAGAGCTTGAATGGAATCCGTTCCATCGACTGCTAGTGCGGTCGGCGCGGGTAGGCTAGACGGCCTGCCACTAATTTCCCGATTGAAGGCTTTCCGAAGTGAGACGATGCGTGTCGAATGGGGAACCGCGATTGATAACAATACTGTCGAGGGTAGTGGATTGCGCGTCGAAGGGGTCCGAAAACAATCCCGAACCGGAGCGCAGCAATACACATCCGAACCCGATGGCGGAAAAAAACAATCTGAGGATGGAGTTGATGCCCATGCGCACTATCACCGAAAGGAGGAGTCACCTACCTCGTGACTGGAAAGACTTCTTTTAACAAAAACAAAGTGCAAACATCCAGACCCAACACTAGATGGCGATATATGCATAGCATGTGATCTACAGCTCACATGCTTCGAACATATTCTTCTGACCCTAAAATCCACAAAGGCATTGTCCCAAAACTCTTAGAGGGTGATGTCACCAAGAGGTTCATTACTTTGGAGAGGGCCTGCTTTAGCAAACAGGTCCATAGGAAGCTGTGGAGTGCTATCCAGTGTGAAATGTTCTCAGGAAAGTGCAGGGATATACCCCCGACACTAAATGAGAAAGAGGCTTAATCCTAGGATCTCACGATGGGTACCCTGATTAAGGCCTTAGGATTCACCACTGAAAAGTATAGAACTAGGTTCAGGGAGGCTCAAAAACCCATAGCCAGACCTTGGTAGATTTTGTAAACTACTCAGTGAATTCACTAGGGAGTTGGTTAAATCGTAAAAATTTGCACAACTTTGAAGGGCTTACAATTTGATAATGAAAGAGCATATTTTAAGTAATCGTTCCCAAGCGAAGTTATATCAATTCCTGGTAGACCTAGGTCCACTTTCTCCTAAAGAATTGGGAAAGAAGGCAGACCACTAGGTCAAGACAAGGGTGAACAAGACTACAACTGATGAGATAGATCAAAAGAAAGAGGCCAAAAAGCGCTCTCAAGGGAAATAGAGTAACCCTAAAAACAAAGAGTCTTCCTCAGGCCCCCAAAAACCTGTTCAGGAGGGTGGGCCCAGAGACTCTTCGCAGTAAGAGGTGGGTACCAGGGAAAGAACTGGGATCCCAAGAAGGCTTGTTGCCATCACTGTAGTACTACAGGGCACCAAATGGAGACTAGCTGTAAAAACAAGAAAAATGCCCATAGTCCACCTGCAGTAAATGCAGTTGATAATCTCCTGATGGGATCTCAGGAGAGCCCTGGAGCTCACTGAGGCGACTCTAGTGGGGATGTGGCTACCTTAGCTGTATAGCCCACTAATATGCAGAAATACACACAGCATCCTGTTATTAATGGGGTTAGGGTGGAGACATTGGGAGACACTGGTGCTAGCATCACCATGGTCACTGAGCAACTGGTGTCCTCTGAACAATATCTGCCTGGAAGGACCTAGTCACCAATGATGGCAATAACCCATCCCGCTGCGATGGTGTCCTTTGACTGGGAAGGGGTTGCTGGCCAAAAAGAGGGACCAGTGTCTTCATCAATCCAGGTTGACTGTTTGCTTGGCAATGATTTGAAGTCCTCAGCCTGGGCTGAGGCAGAACTGAGAATCCATGCAGAAGTGCTTGGAATCCCACACTGGGTTTGAAAACCAGAGCACAGAGCAGAGCTCAGGTTGAAAAAAAGGTGTTGGAGCCTGCAAGAATGGCTCAGCTCTCCAAGAGAAAAGGCAGGAAGACTGGGGGACCAGCTTCCAATCTGTCACCAAACCCCTCTCCTCAGCGAGAAGAAGAGTCAGCCCCAGAGGGTATTGAGCCTCAGGAGCTGGAGCCTTACCAGGCTGAGCTTTTGTGCCCAGGGAGACCCTCTAGGGAAGATCTGTGCCAGGGGCAGAGAACCTGTCCCACTCTTGAGAACCTGCGACAGCAAGCTGCTGCACAGGAAGGAGGTGCTGTCAGTGGTTCCCACAGACCCTACTGAGAGGAGGGAAGCATTTACACTGAGGCCAGAGATCTCAAACCTGGTGTCACTAGGAAAGGGGTAGTGCCTCAGGAGCTTAGGGAATGCCTCCTTACTTTGGCCCATGACATCTCCCTAGCTGGACACCTTGGCCAGACCAAGACTTGGAGTAGGCTAGTCGGCCACTTCTAATGGCCAGGGATGCACCAGAAGGTGAAGGAGTTTTGTAACTCCGGTGCCACCTGTCAAGCCAGTGGCAAGTCAGGTGGTCACCCAAAAGCCCCCTTAAATCCACTTCCAGTGGTTGGGGTTCCCTTCGCAAGGGTAGGGATTAATTTTGTTGGTCCCCTTCAGCTTCGTACAGCATCAGGAAACAGATATATTCTGGTGGTAGTGGATCATGCCACTAGGTATCCTGAGGCTATTCTCCTTAGGACTACCACTGCCCCTGCAGTGGAAAAGACCCTCATTAATATCTTTACCAGGGTGGTCTTCCCTAAAGAGGGTGTGTCAGATAGAGGTACAAACTTCATGTCTGGCTACCTGAAACACATGTGGAAGGAGTGTGGAGTGGCCTACCAGTTCACTACCCCCTGCCATCCCCAGTGTAATGGCCTTGCTGAGAGATTCAACAAGACCATGAAAGGTATGATTGGTGGACTCCCTGAAAAACTCAGAAGGAGATGGGATGTCTTACTTGCATGCCTGCTTTTTGCCTACATGGAAGTGTCACAGAAGGGAGTGCGGTTCTCCCCCTTTGAACTTCTGTTTGGTGATCCTGTCAGGGAACCATTGTGCTTTGTCAAGGAAGGATGTGCTTAGCATCCACTCCAGGACGACTGAATACATGGAGAAAACGAATAAAAACCTTGAGGCCAGCCAAGAGCTCCAGAAGCAATGTATGACCAAAAGGCTGCTATGGTGGAGTTCCAACCAGTGCAGAAGGTGTGGGTTTTGGAGCCAGTGCCACCTTTGGGGCTCTACAAGATAAGTGGAGTGGGCCCTACCCTACCCTAGAAAGTAAAGAGGAGGTCACATATCTGGTGGACCTTAGCTCTTGCAGTAACCCCATGAGGGTCATCCATGTAAACCGCCTTAAAACCTACTATGACAGGGCAGATGTGACCATGCTCATGGTTACAGATGAGGATCAGGAAGCTGAGAGTGAACCTCTCCCTGAATTCCTGTCCAATAATCCAAAAGTTGGGTCAGTGGAAGGAGTGGTCTTATCAGCGAGTGGTAGAGAGACCTAAGAAGACTTTGGGCAGCATTTCCAGCACCCCCAAAAAGAATGTGTTGCTCTCTACTGAAGGACAACTATCCTGAAACACATGTCTAGAGATACACAGCACTAGCTGCACAAACAAGGGTGAAAAACTAAAGCCTGACACCGAAGTAAGTGTTATCATGCACTGCATTTACTATGAAGAATCGGGGCAAACGGAGTGCTGGGATGTGAGGCAGTGTGCGCCCACCCTCCTCCTGTTTGAAAAGGCTCCTTGGAGCTAATGAGCTGACTAACTCTGGATGATGCACCTGCGCCCAGCGAGTGGTACAGAGACCTGAGAAGACTTTGGGCAGCATTTCCAGGACCCCCAAAAGAACGAGTTGCTCTCTACTGAAGGACAACTATCCTGAAACACGTTTCTAGAGATACACAGCACTGGATGCACCAACAAGGGTGAAAAACTAAAGCCTGACACCGAAGTAAGTGTTATCATGCACTGCATTTACTATGAAGAATCGGGGCAAATTGAGTGCTTGGATGTGAGGCAGTGTGCGCCCACCCTCCTCTTGTCAGACACCCTCACTGCTTCACCAGCAGACTGATTGCAGGCAAGCCCTAAATCAGTTTGCTGAGCTCTTCTCTTTGACCCCTTATCAGACTAGCTGGTGTGCCCATGATGTTGACATTGGTGAACTCCAACCTGTCAAAAATAAAATATACGGGCAGCCTGATCGTGTGAAAGAGAGCATCAAAGCTCAAGTAAGCAAGATGATGGAATTGGAAGCCATAGAGCCTTCTGAGAGCCCCTGGGCCAGCCCAGTTTTCTTAGTCTCCAAAATAATACCCAGGGTGGTAAAAAAAGAGATGAGTTTCTGTGTGGACTACAGGGGCCTCAATGCTGTGACCAAAACCAATGCCCACCCAATTCCTAGAGCAGATGAACTGATTGACAGGCTGGGGGCAACCAAGTATCTGAGTGCCTTTGATCTCACATCAGGGTCCTGCAGATAGGTCTGACCCCAGAAGCAAAAGAAGAAACCTGCATTTCCAACCCCAGATGAACAATATCAGTTCAATGTGATGCCCTCTGGTTTGAAAAAAGCACCTATCACTTTTCAAAGGTTGGTGAATAAAGTCATTGCAGGATTGGAAACCTTTGGTGCAGCTTATCTGGATGATATTGCTGTCTTTACCTCCACCTGGCAGGATCACCTGATCCACCTTGGGAAAGTACTCGAGTCTCTGAGAAGTGCAGGCCTCACTATCAAGTGCCAGATAGGACAGGGAAATGTTGTATACTTGGGGCCACCTGGTTGGTGGAGGCCAAGTTCAACTCTTACAGCCCAAGATCCATAAAAGTCTGGACTGGGTGGCTCCAACAACCCAGACTCATGTTAGGGCCTTCCTTGGCTTGACTGGGTACTACAGGAGGTTTGGGAAGGATTATGGCACCATTGTGACACCCCTCACAGAACTGACCTCCAAGAGAATGCCCAAAAAGGCAAACTGGACAGAGCTGTCAGAAGGCTTTTGACATTGTGAAGGAAGCAATGTACTCTGCACCTGCTCTGAAAGCTCCAGATTATGCCAAGAAATTCATTGTGCAGACAGATGCCTCTGAAAATGGGATAGGAGTGGTCCTATCCCAAATAAATAGCCACGGTCAAGACCAGCCAGTGGCTTTCACCAGTAGAAAGCTACTCCCCCGGGAACAGCGTTGGAGTACCATTGAGAGGGGACGCCTTTATTGTGGTCTGGTCCCTGAAGAAGCTGAGGCCATACCGGTTTGTCTCTCACTTCCTTGTTGGAACCGACCACAGGCCTCTCAGATTGTTAATGTATATGAAAGGTGAAAATACCACACTGCTAAGATGGTCCATATCCCTACAGGGGAATGGACTTTTAAGTGGAACACAAATCTGGGACTGCCCATGCCAATGCAGATGGGCTTTCCAGGTTCTTGCACTTAGAAGATGGAGACTTTCTAGGGGAAGGTTAGTCTCATCTGCTTTTGTTGGGGACGGGGGGTCATGTAAGAAAGTTCCTATTTGGACATGGTTAGTGTAGGAAGGTGGAATCTGACTACATGGTTGCCCCCACTTTTTTTCCTGGTGTTTTGCTGGTTTTCGACTTAGTTGGACTGGGATCCTGCTATTCAGGGCCCCAGTTTATCTGCTTTCTCTTTAAAATGGATTCCATGTACCTTAGGTACACTCCAGATTGGATTCTGGGGTGCCCTTATAAGTCCCTAGTATATGATATACTATGTACCCAGGGCATAGGTACCCCAGAGGCCTACCAGGGGCTGCAGCATGTATTATGCCACCCCTGGGAAGCCTTCCAAAATAACACCACAGGACTGCTACTGCAGCCTGAGTGAGGTGGTGCATGCACCCCTTACTGAGATATAGGTTCACTATATCTCACCCTATCACTGCACATATAAACCTATCAGTCACCCCTATGGCAGGCCTTATCAATCCTGAAGGCAGGGTGCTTGGTTTAATGTGAGAGGGTGCCCATGCATGAGCAGAGCCCCTCTGCAGCCTTCTGAATCTATTCTCCGGGGTTGTCTGTGATGCAGCCTGACCATATACTCTTAAGTGCATTATAACCTAGCGGTAAATGCTAACTTTGGGATGGCTGCACAGAAACATGTCGTGTTTGGTATCAAACACCTTGGAATCATACCCCCACACCAGTAACTGGTGTGGGAGTATGATCCCACCCTTCTAGGGGGAGAGACATGACAGCACCGGTATACCCGGTACCAGCTAACAGAGCCCTGGCATCACAAAATGGATGCTGCAGCCACAGACACGAGTCTGGCCTCCTGCTGCTGACCGAAACTCCGGCAGGGGAGGCCTGGACAATAGGTTTCCTGTCACAGGGAGGTGTTACCACCTCCCAGACAGGCTTTAGTGTATTGGGGCTGGGTGGGTGCCCTCTCAGAGTGCTTTGAAGTCCTGCACTGGGGGCACATTTGGTGTTCCTGTGCATAGTCCAGTTCAAACCGGTTGCAGGGGCTACCAGCCCCTGCTCTGGCGCGAAACTGGACAAAGGAAATGGGTGTAGCCACCCCTCTTTCCAAACCCTCCCATAGGTGGGTCCCCAGAGTATGTCCAACCCCTTCCTTGGGTATAGGATAGGAACCCCTGGCAACAGGACTTTAGATATCCCTGGACGAAACTTTGCAACTGAATCCTGGAACTTCAACGCTCTACTCAAGACTAGAGGACTGAAGAAATCTCCCTTGGGGTCAAGGAGTGACTCCCCTGCTTGGCAGGCACCAACGAAGCATTTGCCGGTCTGCATCTCCGAAGCTCCCGCCGGACTCCGAAGTACTTGCAGCCCAGGAAGAGAATTTCCAGACTTCTCAGAGGCCGACCCGAGTCCCCAGCAAAGCTGCGACCCGCAGCTCTCACGAGTGACGTGGAACCGGAACCCCTGGACACCATGCACATTTGCTACTGCATCGACTTCTCGACGTCTCTTGAAGTCCTGCTTTGGGTTACTTGTAGCCCAGGCCCCGAGCACCATTTGCACCGAAGATTGTGAGCCTACACTCCACGAGTGTTCCGTGGGCCCGCTTCTTGCATTCCCGCTCGAGGCTCCTTCGCGATCCCTGGTCCGTCGACTGGTGGGTACCTGTGAAGGCAACTCTGATTTTCTTTGGGCATTTCTGGTTGCTCCAGACATGCCCTAACTCCCCACCAAGTGGTGAGTCCCTCAGACCTTGCTGGTCTGCACCGAAGCATCTTTCTCCTTTCTGCGTGGGTTGCTGTTGCCAAGGCTTGTTGTGTTCAATCCGGACACCAACGCTGCAGCACTCGACATCCTTCTTGGGACAGCTCGAATCCAGCTCCTGGTCGTCGTCGACGCCTCCTGGTCCTCGTGGTTGAAGAGTCAAGCTTCACCTCTTTCACCTGAAGCACCCGACATCGGTGGGCATTCGACTATCGTGCCCCTGGTTACTGGCAAGTGACCTAGACTCTGTCCCCTCTGCTTTCAGGTTCTTCTCATCTCCGATCCAGGCTTGGATCTCGTCGGACACTTCGCATCTTCCCGGCAGCAGCACTTCGTTGCAGGCTGCCATTGAAATCGACGCCGCGACCCGACACCATTCGACACCTATGCACCCGGCTTCCCTGGGTGAGGTAACTCGAATACTCCGGTGCTCCCGTGGGTGTTGACCCTAGAACTGTCTAAGTCCAAGAGGGTTAAGTCCTAGTCCATTTCTAAGTGTCCTTAAACTCTAAAACTCTTACCGCGACTGTCCCATAGACTTTAACGGAGCTCGCGGCTGTGTTCACACACAGCACACAGCCCCCGTGGGTCCCCTGTGTCACTACCTTGGGTGGTTCCTTGGGGTCCCAGCGATTCTACAGGCTCTAGGCCTTGTGTCTACTTCAGTCGTGGTTCTTATACCACTTTCTTAATATATTGTTTGGTACGCCCCTAGGGCAAATCGTATATTGTGCTATTTTTACTGTGCTATTTGACTTGTAACTTGTGTACTTTCACCTCTAGCCTCATAAAGAGACTATTGGGTAGTGTTTAGTAATAAATACATATATTTTATATATATACCTGGTGTGGTTCTCCTTTCATTTGGTCATTCATGAGATTATCACTGGTAAAACAATAGCTTAACACTCCTTCGAGACTTAGCCTGAAGGCTGCTCTCCATAGCTACCACTAGGATAGCTTTCAATAAAGGTTGTCTTTAAACCTATCATCAATAAAGGTCGATTGGACTGGTGCAAGGTGCCCACTATAACTAGTGGACAGCATATACCAGGCCAACTTCTCACAGTTAGCCCCCACATTTTGCCTTGAAAATGATGTAACTGGAAGTGCACAGGGTACCTGCCAACCAGGGCCCTTGTGCCAGAGCTCTTTCCCTAGACTGTACCTTTTGTTTCCAAATTGGCACAACGTTAGTGGCCCTTGTAAGTCCCTAGTAGATGGCACCACTGGTACCTAGGGCATTAGCACTGAAGAGGGACCCCTAGGGCTGCAGCACAAATTGTGCCACCCTAGGGTCCCATCCCCAAGGTCCTGCACTCTGCCATTGCAGACTGCTTGTCTTGGTGCAGACCAAATCTAAAGAGTCGACATGGCACACATAATTGTGTGCCATGATATGTTCCATGCCCACAGACACTGCATGGGATATGGGTAAGTCGCCCCTATAGCAGGCCTTGTAGTCCCAAGGCAGGGTGCACTATATCTCGTGTGAGGGCACATTCTGCATGAGCAGATATGCCCCTGTAATAGCAAACACAAGGAGATGATGGACAGAGTGCTGAAACTTTTCAGACACTCACCCCCAGTCACAGATCTGGGTTGAATCCATCCTCGTTCTTTAGCTCACTTCGCCACCCCAGTTCATGAAGATTCCTGGATATGGTAAATAAACAGGGACGCCATAGTAAGTACATGGGCTGGACACTCATCATTATGAGTTCCCCAGCTCCATGATGGCTTAACTGAATTATGGGATGTTTGGTACCAAACATCACGTTGTAATAAACCTGCACTGATTACAGTTTCAGATTTATTAAATATTGCAGATAGAGGACCCCTAAGCGGGATCCCCTGAAACCTACCAACCCACTAGTGTGTGCCTGACTAGTCCTCACCAGCCTGCCACCTCTAGACATGTGGCTGACCCCCTGAGGTAAGAGCCTTGTGCTCTCGTCGGTCAGAAACAAAGCCTGTTCTGGGCGTAGGTGCTCCACACATCCTGTAGGAAGCTGGCTCTGTATATACTATACCAAAGTAAGGTATAGTGTGCACAGAGGTCAGGGAGTCCCCAGAGGTATAGCAGAGGCTAAATTAGGTAAATTCCAACAGCTCTCTTTGTGGTAGTGTGGGTGAGCAGTTAGGCTTATCCAGAGGGTGTGTCAAGCATTTATTGTATTCACTCAATCAAGACTGATGGCATACACTCAGAGACAGAATCCATACCAATTGATTAAGTATAAAAAAGGTATACTTTTATTTTATTACTAGAACTAAGCAGGACTTGGTACAGGTAGGAAAAGGAAAATGCTACTTACCCAGTATGCATCTGTTCTTGGCATGTAGAACTGTAGATTCATATGCGTTAGCATAGATCGCCATCTGGTGTTGGGCTTGGATGTTTGCACTTTGTTTTTCTTCGAAGAAGTCTTCCTAGTCACGAGGTAGGTGACTCCTCCTTACGATGATAGTGCGCATGGGCATCGACTCCATCCCCAGATTGTTTTCGCCATAAAGGGTGATGATGGAGTTATTAAGAATAGATAAGGATGTCCATGTGTGTTGTATCTAAGTAAGATAATACTGCAGCAGATAAAGGTACCCGGGGAGGCGGGTGGGTGCATATGAATCTACAGCTCTACATGCCAAGAACAGATGCATACTGGGTAAGTAGCATTTTCCATTTGAGGCATATGAGCTGTAGATCATATGCGTTAGCATAGACTATACAGCAGTTATTTTCCCAGCGGTGGCTGTCCTGTATCTGTTGCAGTAGGTTGGAAAAGTGTTCTTAAGACAGCCTGGCCCACGCTAGCTTGTTTTGCATGCACATCCACACAGTAGTGTTTTGTGAATGTGTGAGGTGTAGACCAAGTAGCAGCCTTACAGATGTCATCTAAGGGTATGTTCCCTAAGAATGCCATAGAAGCCCCTAGTTTATGTGTGGAATGCGCTCTAGGGGGAATACTTATTGTGAGTTTGGCTTTAATGTAGCATATTTGGATGTATTTAACTATCCATCGTGCAATATCAGGTTTTGAAATTGGATTGCCTTTATGCGGCGGTGAAAAAGCAACAAAGAGTTGCTTGGTTTTCCTACAAGATTTAGTTTGTTCAATGTAATAGAGTATTGCTCTTTTGACATCTAGTGTGTGAAGAGGACGTTCTGCCACCGAGTCTGGTTGAGGGAAAAACACTGGTAGTTCAACAGACTGATTAAGGTGAAAGGCAGAAACAACTTTAGGTAAAAATTTTGGATTAGTCCTAAGAACCACTTTGTTAGGATGAATTTGTAAAAATGGTTCTTGTATGGTTAGTGCCTGGAGCTCACCAACTCTTTAAGAGATGTGATGGCTATAAGGAAGGCTACTTTCCAAGTGAGGAACTGTAGTTCACATTTGTGCATAGGTTCAAACGGTGGGCCCATGAGTCTTGTAAGAACAATATTAAGGTTCCAAACTGGAGAGGGTGGAACTCTAGGGGGAATGATTCTTTTGAGTCCTTCCATTAATGCTTTGATAGCGGGCACTCTAAATAAAGACAAGTGTTGTCTGTTTTGTAGATAAGCAGCTATTGCAGCGAGATGCAATCGTATAGATGTGTATGCCAAGTTACAGCGTTGTAGGTGTAAGAGATAGCAAATGATGTTTTGAATAGAAGCATCTAGTGGATTGATTTGATTGTTTGTACAGTAAATTACAAATCGTTTCCACTTTGCTGCATAGCATGCTCTTGTGGTAGGACGTCTAGCCTCTTTAATGACGTTCATACAGTCTGGTGGGAGATTAAGGTAGCCAAACTCTATGATCTCAGGTGCCAAATCGCAAGGTTGAGTTGATTGGGATCTGGATGTCTTATCTCTCCATGGTTCTGAGTGAGAAGCTTGGGTGAGAGGTGTAGTTTTTGATGAGGAACTACAGATAGTTCCAACAGGGTTGTGAACCATGGTTGTCGAGCCCATGTGGGAGCAATCAGGATCATTTTGAGTGAATGCTGTTGGAGCTTCCAAACCACTAATGGAATGAGCGGGAGAGGCGGAAAAGCGTAAGCAAATGTTCTGGACAAGTTCATCCATAGCGCATTGCCTTTGGACAATGGGTGTGGATACCTGGACGCGAAGTTTGGGCATTTTGCGTTTTGGTGTGTGGCGAACAGATCTATTTCTGGGTAGCCCCACTTTTGAAAGAATGGAAGGAGAACTTGAGGATGTAACTCCCATTCGTGGATCTGTTGTCGCTGACGACTGAGCAGATCTGCAATCTGATTATCTATTCCTGGAAGGTGTTCTGCAAGGAGACATATGTTTTGAGGAATGGCCCATCTCCATATGCTTTGAGCTAGACGCGATAGCTGTAGGGAGTGTGTACCTCCTTGCTTTTGTATATAGTACATTGCTGTCATGTTGTCTGTACGGACTAGGACAGCTTTGTGTAGTAGATGGATTTGAAAGGCTTTTAATGCTAGAAAAATTGCCAGAAGTTCCAGGTGGTTTATGTGGAACTGCTTTTGTTGTGGAGTCCACAGGCCCTGAATGGTATGGTTTTGTAGATGAGCTCCCCAGCGGGTGAGTGATGCGTCTGCTGTTAGCACTATTTGTGGAACCGGGTCGAGGAACGGCCGCCCTTTGGAAAGGTTTTGTGTGTTCCACCAGTGCAGAGAGCGATGGGTGCGGCTGTCTACCAACACCAGATCTGTCAACTGGCCTTGAGTCTGGTTCCACTGACGTGCTAAGCATTCCTGCAGAGGACGCATGTGGAGTCTTGCATAAGGGACTATTAGAATGCAAGAGGCCATCATTCCTATTAATTGCACGAACACTCGAGCTGGTAATGAGTGTTGAGGTTGAAATTGTGATATTAGAGCCTGTATTTTGCATATCCTGACTGGGTTGGGGTAAGCTAGGACTTTGCAAGTGTCTATTGTAGCTCCTAGATATACTTGTGTGTTGGACCGTTGGAGTTGGGATTTGGTGAGGTTTACAGTGAATCCCAAGTGGTGAATCAACTGAATTGTTTTGTGAGTGTGCTGAATACAGCTTTGTTGTGATTTGGCTTTTATGAGCCAATCATCCAGATAAGGAAACACATGAATGTGTTGTCTTCTTAAGTGAGCTGCAACTACTGCTAGACACTTGGTGAAAACTCTGGGTGCTGTGGTTACCCCGAATGGGAGGACTTTGAACTGGTAGTGTTGACCTTCCACCACAAACCTGAGATATTTCCTGTGAGCGGGGTGAATGGGAATGTGGAAGTAGGCGTCCTTTAGATCCAAAGTGGAAAGAAAGTCGCCTTGCTGAATCAATGGGAGCACCTGTTGGAGGGTGACCATCTGGAAATGATTGGATTGAATGTAGAGATTTAGCTGTCTGAGATCCAGTATTGGTCTGAGAGCCGTCCTTTTTTTGGGATTAGAAAATAGAGTGAGTAAACCCCTGTGCCCTAGTGAGCTAAGGGGACCGGTTCTATTGCATGTTTTTGTAACAGGGAGAGAACTTCTTGTTTTAGGAGGGTGAGATGTTTTGAGGACATCGCACGATGTTTGGAAGGAATGTTTGGTGGAGTGGAGGTAAGTTCCAGGCAATAACCATATTGGATAATTTGTCTTACCCACTTGTCTGTTGTGATGGAATTCCAGACAGGTAGGAACTGTGAGAGACGTCCCCCGACAGGAGTGGAATGATCGGGGGTAGTGGGGGGAAGTCACTGTTTGGTGGTAGGGGAAATGCGGGTAGAGTTACTACTGCCTCTTCCTCTATTGTTATTCCCTCTGTATCCTCCCCGAAAATATCCTCTGGATGAGGATTGATTGGGGCTTTTATAAGACGTGGAGGTATTTTCTGATGCAGTTGTCTTTGAGCCACCCCTATAAAAGGAGCGACGAAAAGAGCCTTTATTAGAAGGTAGTTGTAATGCCCCCATGGATTTAGCAGTCTCTGTGTCTTTTTTCATTTTCTCTAATGAAGAATCAATTGTGGGACCAAAAAGATGTTCCTGATCAAATGGCTGATTAAGTAGTGCTGATTGTACTTCTTGTTTGAATCCTGAGATTCGAAGCCAAGCGTGTCGGCGTAGCAAAACGCTGGTGTTGATGGCACGCGAGGCTGTATCAGCTGCATCGAGGGCACATTTGATGGAAGTGTTTGTAATGAGCTTACCCTCCTGAATGAGGTCGTGAGTTTTAGCTTTGTATTGGTCTGGTAAGTGTTGCATCAGTTTTTCTAGCTCGTCATAGTGAGCTCCATCATAACGCGCCAGGAGAGCTTGTGCATTGGCAATACGCCAATGATTGGCAGCTTGAGATGCGATTCTCTTGCCTGATGCATCTACAAGTTTTGACTCCTTGTCAGGAGGAGGGGCGTCACCTGTCTGAGAATTTGCCCTTTTCCATGCATTTGAAACAACAAGAGAATCTAAAGGTACCTGACCCCTGATGTAAATTGGGTCTGTAGGAGCTGCTTTATATTTTTTGTCTACCCTTGATGTAAGTATTCTAGCTCTAACAGGGTCTTTGAATACCTCGCTGGTGTGTTTTAGCATACCTTTGAGCATGGGCAAAGTATTTGTGGTTTTTTGGGAGGGAGCAAAAGTTTCCACTAAATAATCCTCGTTCAAGGGATCGGTATGTAATTCCACCCCATGGTATTGAGCAGCTCTATTAATGAGCTGTGCGAAACCAATATTGTCATCGGGTGGTGATGGTCTGGAGGGATACAGATTGGGGTCATTAGTATGATCCGGGTCTTTATCATAATCATCCCAGGGGTCTGAGTCCTGTGGAATGTTGTCCTGATTATCATGCCCCGTCTGCATCCCCGTCCCCATCATTATCATCCTGTGGCACAGGTGAAAAACGTGGTGGTGGTGAGTTTGCTGGTGAAATTAGTAGATTTGGGTTAAAAGGTGGAGAAGAGTGAGGTATGTAGGGGGGAGAGGGGTTAGTACCCATTTGTTTTTTCTTAAGAGGTATGCGGTAGTCTTCAGGGAGGTCCAGCTTCCGTTTTTTAGGAAGTGTTGCTCGAAGTTTTCCAGTTTCTGGGTCAATATGCAATTGTTTTTGTTTTGGATCCAAAGATTCTTGTTGAGGAATATCTTTGGATGGAGTCTGTTTATGTTCGGAAGGTTTATGAGGGCTTCCGTGCTTTTTAGGTTCTGTGCTCTTCGGTGCTGGGTGTTTTGGCTCTGAAGGCTTGCTTTTTCCGTGTTTCGGATCAAAAGGCTTTTCTTTAGCTGGTTTCGGCTCCGATGCTTTCGGTTTAGCCGGTGTCGGTTCCGAAGCTTTTGATTTTGGTGGTATCGGCTCCGAAGCCTTCTGTTTATGGGAATCTTTCGGTGCCGAAGAGATCTTCGGTGCCGACAGCGGAGCGTCAGGCTTAGCCTTGTGTTTCGGTGCCGAAGATGTGGGTTCGGCACCTGCATGGGGTCGGTTCGATCCCGAGCCGGAAGACTTGTCCTTATGTTTCATAGCCGGGCTCGAAGGCGGGGCGTCTGAAATGGTATCACTGTGTCGACATGAGCCCGAAGGCGAAGGTGTAACCGGAGTCTTTGAGGTTTTTGTGAGTAGTTGGGGCTCGTTACTCACAGTTCGTTGAGCCGGAGTGATGTTCGAGTCCTCTTCCATGTCGGAGTCGTCGGCTTCAGACACGGAAATGTGTTCTTCTTCTTCGGCGCCAGGTTGGAATTCCGACTCTTCTCCGAAGATATCTGGCACCGGACTAGTGCCGCGTCTCATCTCGTGACGTCGAGCCCGACGGTCACGAATGGTTTTCTTCGATCGGAATGATCGACCGGCCTCGCAGTTGGTTTCTTCATGCTCCGGGGAGAGGCAGAGGTTACAGACCTCATGCAGGTCCGTGTGTGGGAACTTAGCACCACACCCGGGGCATTTCTTAAATGGAGTCCGTTCCATGGACTGCTGGCGTGGTCGGCGCGGGTAGGCCTCACGGCCCCCGTCGAATCATCGATCGAAGTAGTTGGATTTTACGATGCGCGTCGAAAGGGAAACCGCGATCAAAAACAATACCGTTGAGTGGTAAGGATTGCGCGTCGAAAAGGTTCGAAGACTATCCCGAACTGGAGCGGCTTAATACACATCCAAACCCGATGGCGGAAAAAAACAATCTGGGGATGGAGTTGATGCCCATGCGCACTATCATCGTAAGGAGGAGTCACTTACCTCGTGACTAGGAAGACTTCTTCGAAGAAAAACAAAGTGCAAACATCCGAGCCCAACACCAGATGGCGATCTATGCTAACGCATATGATCTACAGCTCATATGCCTCAAACATATACTTTTAGTTGTAAACCTTTACACAGAAATGCAATTGAGGGCGGATTTGCAGTTGTTACAGGTTTGTATCACTTTAAAATGCAGTTGAATTACACAGTAATTACTTTCAGACTACTTTTTAGTTACTTTTGGATTACTTTGAGTACTGGCGGTATGCCTAGATATCACACCTAAGGTTCTTACAATACACAGTAAGTAAGACTTTTTATACTTTGACAGAGTCTAAGGTGAGTGCAGGGCAGGTCCTCCAGGCTCTGGGAGGCTGCTGGACACGGCGGCTTCTTCGCTGTAGGAAGGTCGGAGTCAGGACCGGCCGGTAGAGCTGGGGCCAAAGCAGTAGGTGTCCTCTTCTTCCTGGGTCAGCACGACTCTTCGGTCCTTCTTCTTCGAATCTGAGGAGGCAAGTTTCAGGGTTGCCCCTTAAACCTAGATTTAGGGGTGTTTAAAAGGGGTGTGCAGGTCTGCACCAATGGGTCGCTTTCTTGGGGTGTGTACACCACCTATTAGACCACCCTCCAGTGGGAGGGGGGCATGAGCCTCTCCCTGATTGGCTGGGTCCCCTCATCTTCAAGATGGAGGTGGCTGAGATGTGTGCTTCACCTCGCCTCCCCCACCTGAGGGGTGGGGTTGGCAAAGGAGGGCACATCCCTCTTCCTACCTTGGTTTTCCCGCAGATTCTCCCGCCCAAAGTGGGGGCCAGAACCGGTGTGAGCCAGTTGCTAGGGGCAGCAAAAGGCAGCAAACCGGTGTGAGCCAGTTGCTAGGGGCAGCAAAAGGCAGCAGGCCTTTGAAGCTTCCCCTTCGTGGACCTAGCCCATTCTGGGGGAGGAGGCACGACACCTCTGCCCAGGATGGGCTTTGTTTCTGGACCCAGAGAGCGGAGGCTCTCTACCCAGGGGTCCAGAAACCTGTCTGGTGGTGGCAAATGGCAGGCAGCAATTCAGGAACCACACCAGGGCTGGTCGATTTTCAGGGGGCATCTTTAAAATGCCCTCTTAGTGCATTTTACATTAAATCCCACACTGGCATCAGTGTGGGTTTAATGTGCGGAGTAGTTTGTTACCAAACTTCCCAGTTTTTAGTAAAGCCATCATGGAGCTGTGGAGTTCGTAATGACCAACTCCCAGACCATATACTCTTTATGGCATTACTACACTTACAGTGTCTGAGAATGGACTTAGACACTGTAGGGGCACATGGCTCATGCCACTGTACCCTCGCCTGAGGGTTAGTGCACCCTGCTAGAGGGGTGACGTACCTAGGCCTTAAGCAGTGGGTTGCAGGCATGGCACACAGGGATGTTTGCCATGTCGACTCTTCACTTTTCTCTGCACCACAACACGCAGCCTACACTGGTAGTGTGCGGCTGTTAAGGTACCGGGGCCCTAAGGGTGGCACAATAAGTGCTGCAGCCCTTAGAGGCCTTCCTTGGTCACAGTGCCCTTGGTACCCAAGGTACCTATTAAAAGGGGCTAACCTATGGCCAAGGATGTGCCAATTGGGGGTTCACATGTACAGCTTTGGGAAAGAACACAAGCCCTGGGAATCTGGTTGGCAGGGATCCAGGGCACATCAAGTCAGGTTTCATCAGATGTCAGGCAAAAAGTGAGGGTAACCATGCAAAAAGGGACACTTTCCTACACCCCCTCCCCCCCGCAGGTACAGCATAGTAGGGCGGCGAGCCTCACAGGCTTCCCGTCCTTTCTTATGCGACCAATGGCAACTCCAACTAGTGGAGCTTCCCGCCCCACTTTTTGGTGGCAAGACAGGTGGGAAAAATAGTGAGAACAGGAGGTATGTCCACTCCCAGCCAGTGCCACCCCAAAGGTGCTCTGAGCTGAAGTGGACCCCCTGTTTCACTTACCTCCATCTTCAATTGAGGGAAACAAGCCAACTAGGATCAGGGATTATGCCTACCCCCCCACCTCCCATTAAATGCCCCTAAATGTAGTATTTAGGTGGCCCCTCTGAGCCCTGAACTTCAGTTCCTTATGACCTAGGAAGAACCGGACACCACAGAGCCACAAAAGCAGAGAAGACAGCAGAAAGCACCTGACTGGGCAACAGCCCTGCAGGCCTGTCTGCAGCCCTTGACTAAAACTGTGCCAAAGTCAACTTGTACTGCAGTTGAGCGACCTTAAAAACCCTGGGAGGAATGCCTGCCTTCAAGAAAGATCAGGACCTTCCGAGAACAGCGGAACTGTTCGAAAACAACAACCTCTAAGCAAGGCCTCTGTGACCCGAAGAACTGTGAAACCTGACACCCGGTTGCACCTCTGCACCTCCGGCCCTAGTTGAAAAGGCCCACCAGCACCAACAAGGTTCCCCAGCGTTCCAGAGCCCATTGGATGACCCCTCCTGGACTCCGACGTCACCTGCAGCCTCTGCCTGGAGCTCCCCTTAACCGCGACCTGTCCCAGTAAGCTGATTCCACCCTGGGCCTTGGTGAAGAGGACCAAAAGTGTCCCTACGTCCCCAAACATTGCAACTTATCTCTCCAGCTGTTGGGTTCCCCCGACCGGCCTCCTGGCCTGACCCTTCAGCCCGTTTTATATTTGGCCTTTCTCCATTGACTTGCATTGGTCGCCCGATGCTGTGTTAGCTCCCTCCACCCATGTGCTGCTGCTGGTGCACTGTTGGTGCTGCTTTTGGACCTTGCCAAGTGCTTGTCTCAACCCCTGGAAACTGGTCTCCCAAGCCGCTGTTACTTACCTGTAAGCAACCTCTTTTCGATTTGAGCAATCTCCATTTGTTTGTATTGGGCGCCTGACCCCATATGTATTTGCATCCTGCACCCGGCCGCCTCTGTGCTGTTAGTGGTGTACTGTTGGTGCTGTTTTGAACCTTACCCAGTACTTGCTTTAACCTCTAAAGACTGGAACTGTAAGTCGATGTTACCTACCTGTATGCTGAATGTTTTCTTCCTCCCATAGGTTAACATTGCAAAGTCTAGGAATTGCAACAAGTGTCTACTTTTTGTATTGAAAAGCATTTCTATTGAAAAACTTATTTACCTGAGACAAAGTTCTGTGGTTCTACAAAATAAATAGAACCAAGTGGGTTACTAATATGGCTACGTCTTGACTTGTTCTCTGCTGTGAGACTAGTGTCAGCCAGCTGTAGCGATATTTTAGCGATCGAAATTCAATTTCCGACTAAAACAGGTCTGAGATGTATACCTTTGGCCAACGTATACATTAGGTCTGTTCCCCCGAATGCTCAATCCCCTATAGTGGAGAAGGTAGATGCCCTGATGGGTCAGTTTAACAGGAAAGCTCTAGTGATTGTAGCAGGTGACATTAACACCCGAATACCAACAAATGTTGGACAGAATCCTACAGAAACCCCGAGTGGGATGGATGTAAGAACTTCCACGTCACCTCTGCCTGGTCCTAACAAAGGTACGAACATCACTAAAGCAGGAGCCCAAGTTGTCGATTTGTTATTAGACCATGGCCTAAGAGTGGTTAATGGGAACACAAAGTCAGATTGTCCACCGTGTACAACCTTTAAAAGAGGCTTCAGCATTTCACGAATAGACTATATCTTCCTGGACACTGAGCTATGGGCAGATCTATATGATATGAAGGTGATCCCCAGACCAGATAGCGACCACCAAGCCCTAAGTGCATCCGTCGCCATGGCTGCGTTAACTGACGCAAAACTTGATCAAGTAGTGACTTCTTCATCTATGGTCCCTACATCCAATCTAAGAAACATCAAATGGGCAGTCATGGAGATGGACAAAGTGAATGACACACTTGTATAATCTTTTTGTGTGGAAACTCGCTCAGTTAGACCTTGCAGATATGGATAGCATCAACTTTGCCCATATACACTCAGAACTGATGGGCACATTAAGTTTGTGGCTTGTCATGCACCAAAAAAGAGGGGCGATTAAAAAGTGACTAAGAGCTGAAATTATAAAGGCCAGAAAAAACTACAAATCTACACTAGAAAAGGCTAAAAGAGATTGGGAGGAGGAACAGTGGTCACTTAGATGCCCTAGAGATGGGTGACCAGAAGACTTTCTGGAAATTAATCTGTTAACTTCTCTAGTGCTAATCACCTGGAGTCAACTATACAACCTAAGCTATGGGTCTCACACTTTAGCGGCATGTATAAAGGCAAGCTGAACCAGAATAATCTTACAATTCTCCCGCCAGGAGCCATGAGTGACCTGATGGAAAATCCAAACCATGACAAGTATAATAGACTTGATACCTTAAAATCTATTCTTACCTTTACTATTGATTAAACTCACCTAGCAGTCAAGCTAATGAAAAAAGAAAGGACGCCAGGAATGGATGGTATTCCAGGTGCTCTCTTTTTGTCTCAACTGGACATCTGGGTACCTTACCTGAACGCTATATGTAATAGCATTTTAAAAGGTAATTCTATCCCGCCTTCTTGGCATGGAGCAATTATTATACCCATCTTCAAAAAGGGGGATAGAGAAAACCCCACAAATTACAGACCCATCAGTCTCCTGGAACACACCCAAAAAAAAATCTGTAGGCAGGTGTTGTTTAAACTCAATGATTGGATGGATGAGAACAACATCCTAGAAGAGGCGCAAGCCGGGATTAGACCCAAGATTAGCACACTAGACCAGGTCCTCCGCTTCAAAGTGATAACCTGGAAATACGTCACCTTGAAGCGTGACCATCTATATGTCGCCTTTATAGATTTAAGGGCGGCATTTGACCTGGTCCCAAAGGAAACACTCTGGGAGGTATTGGATGGCTATGGTATTCCTCCAGACCTACTTAGGATTCTGAGAGTTATACCTATGCCAAGGTCAGATGGAATAATGCTGGGGATTTGTCAGATAAAATCGAAATTAATCAAGGGGTTAGACAAGGGTGTGTCCTTGCCCTGACCCTCCTTGGTCTCTACATTAATGGAGCAGTAAGTAGACTGAAAAATTGCACACATGATGCCCCTAAATTAGCAGGCGTGTCAACGCCCATTTTGATGTTTGCGGATGACACCCTGCTAATTTCACGCACTCCAATGGGGCCGCAAACTCAACTAAACGCACAAGTTACTAACTTGTGTAACGATATATATATAAGAGACAGTAGTTAGTGACAGATTCCTTACCTTAGAATATCCACAGGCGTCAGGCTGGATCCGGAAAGTTTTTGCGTAGCAGTACCCTTGCGCGTCGGTAGGCGGCGTCGTGCGGCTCCGCGTCCGTCGTCGGCACCGCCGGGATAACATCGCGGGCAGTACTTAGACGCCGCCCCTGCGCGCTGACGTCAGTTCTGTACACGACTTTCCGCGCCAGGAACGCAGAGCCATGCAAGAAGCTGACATAGGTGTCTGAAAAATACTAGGGCCCTGAAAGGGATGTCCTTAACCCTAGAAATCAGTTCGCAGAACGGGGAGGATGGGTGGGCGGTAAGGAATCTGTCACTAACTACTGTCTCTTACAGATATATCGTTACACAAGTTAGTAACTTGTGCATCTGAAAGAGACACGTTAGTGACAGATTCCTTACCTTAGAATAGATACCCCAGCAATACCAACCCCGGTGGTGGGTCTGCGAACAAAGATCAGACAAGGAAGTCCCGGAGGACAGAACGGCCAAAGAAGCCGTCCCTCCGGACCGGACTGTCAAGGCAGTAATGCTTTGTAAACGTGTGCAGCGAGGCCCACGTAGGTGCCTGACAGATATCCTGCAGCGGAACACCACGGCCTAAAGCCGTGGTAGCAGCCGTTGCCCTGGTGGAATGGGCACGCAGCCCAACAGGAGGCTCCTTCTTAGCCAAAGAATAGCAGGCTTTGATACACAAGGTTACCCAGCGGGAGATGGTTCTCTTGTGCACCGCCCGACCTTTTTGGCGCCCACGTAGCCAACAAAGAGCTGGTCATCCACCCGGAAGTGTTGTGTGAGGTTGATATAAAAAGAAAGCGCACGTTTTGGGTCCAGACGGTGGAGCCTCTCTTCCTCTCTGGAAGGATGCGGAGGCGGAAAGAAGGTGGGCAAAGTGATGGTCTGCCCAATGTGGAAGGCAGTAACCACCTTTGGCAAGAAGGACGGACGCGTCCTAAGAACAACCTTGTCTGGATGGACAGACAGAAAGGGAGGTTTGCATGAAAGAGCCTGGAGCTCACTCACCCGCCGAGCGGAGGTGATGGCCACCAGAAAGGCTGTCTTCAGAGTGAGAAGACTAAGAGGACAGTTATGTAGAGGCTCAAAGGGAGCGCACATAAGAAAGGTAATAACCAAGTTCAAGTCCCACTGAGGCATTACAAACGGAACAGGAGGGAAGAGGTGTGTAATGCCTTTTAGAAACCTGTTAACAACAGGGGACTTGAAAAGGGAGGGCTGATCAGGAAGCCTGAGGAAGGCTGAGATGGCACAAAGATAGCCCTTGATGGTACCCAGGGCAGAACCCTGTTGGGCCAGGGAAAGAAGGAACAGAAGAACCTCAGAAAGAGGGGCAGAAAGGGGATTCACCTTGCCACAAACTTGTTCCACCTGCAGGCGTATACCACCTTAGTGGAGGGACGCCTGGCTGCCAGAATCACATCACAAACTTCGGGAGGCAAGTCGAAAGGAATCAACTGCCGCCGCTCAATCTCCACGCAAGCAGGTGGAGGCTGGACAGGTTCGGGTGGAGGACCGTCCCCTGCTGCTGCGACAGAAGATCCTCCCGAAGAGGCAGACGAATCGGGGGATCTACGCTCATACTGAGTAGCTCGGGATACCAAACTCTTCGAGCCCAGTCCGGAGCCACAAGAATGACTTGGGCCCGGTCGTGCCGAATCTTCTTCAACACTCTGGGTAGAAGTGGTATAGGCGGAAAGGCGTACAACAGACCGCAACTCCCCTTGCGACGAAAAGCGTCGCCGAGCGAGTGCCGCCTTGGAAATTCCAACGCGCAGAACTGATGACATTGCGCGTTCTCTTCGGTGGCGAATAGATCTAACCAAGGCTCTCCCCACTGTAGAAAGAGTCCTTGCGCCACTTCCGAGTGAAGACGCCATTCGTGATCCATCATGCACCTGCGGCTGAGTTCGTCCGCCCTGGCGTTCAGGGAACCTGCCAGGTGTTGAACCATCAGGAACATGCCCTGATGTTCCAGCCATGTCCAGAGGCGCAGAGCCTCCTGACAAAGGGTCCACGACCCCACCCCGCCTTGTTTGTTGCAATACCACATGGCGGTGGTGTTGTCTGTGAACACCTGCACTACCTTCCCTTTGACAGAGGGAAGGAATGCCTTGAGTGCAAGTCGGATCGCCCGGAGCTCCAGAAGGTTGATATGGAGCCGGGACTCCGCCGGAGACCAGAGGCCTCTGATCACCGCCTCTCCCATGTGACCTCCCCATCCCAGAAGGGACGCGTCCGTCACAACTGTGTGCTCTGGCTGGGGAAGGGAGAGGGATCTGCCCATGACCCATTGCCGGTTCGAGAGCCACCACTGCAACTGTTTTGCAGTCCCCTCCGAGATCTGGACGTGATCGGACAGGTTGCCCTGGTGCTGCGCCCACTGGAACTTCAGGTCCCACTGCAGAGCCCGCATATGCCATCTGGCATGATCGACCAGCAGGATGCAGGAGGCCATGAGGCCCAGCAGCCTCAGGGTCATCCGTACCGAAACCCAGGATAAAGGCTGAAAGATCGGAATCATAGCCTGAATATCCCGGACTCGCCGTTCGGGAGGATAGGCCCGAAACTGCGTCGTGTCCAGAACTGCTCCGATGAAAAGGAGCTGTGGAGAAGGAATCAGATGCGACTTCGGCACATTGATGGAGAACCCCAGCGAGTGCAGGAGTTCGGCCGTAGTCTGGAGGTGGGAGACGACTGCCTGGGACGAGCCCGCCTTCAGCAGCCAGTCGTCGAGGTAGGGGAAGACTGGAACCCCTGCCCGGCGCAGATGAGCTGCGACCACCGCCATCACTTTCGTGAACACCCGAGGGGCACTTGTAAGGCCAAAGGGGAGCACAGTGAACTGAAAATGCTCGAGGCCTACCGTGAACCGCAGGTAACGCCGGTGGGCCGGCAGGACGGGGATGTGAAAATAAGCGTCCTGCAAGTCCAACGCTACCAACCAGTCTCCAGGGTCGAGGGCAGTCAAGACCTGTGCTAGGGTGAGCATCTTGAACTTCTCCTTCCGGAGGAAGCGATTGACGTTCCGGAGGTCCAAGATAGGACGCATGTCCTCCTTGTCCTTTTTGGGCACCAGGAAGTAGTGGGAGTAGCAACCACGTCCTACCTCTGGGGTCGGAACATGCTCGATGGCCCTCTTGGCCAAGAGGGCCGTGACTTCCTTCTGCAGAAGCACCAAGTGATCCCCTGACATGCGGTGGAATTGAGGTGGCATGGCTGGGGGGGGGTGGTCTCGAAGGGGAGGGAGTAGCCCCTTCGGACAATGTCCAAGACCCACCTGTCCGAGGTGATGGCACGCCAGTGGTGAAGGTGATGGCGGACCCTGCCCCCTACTGGCGTGCTGTGCACCGGAAAGGAGGGACTAGGAGGGCTTGGAGGCCGCGGACGGGTTGGAGGTGGTGGCCTGACCCGCACGCTGGTTGCCCAAACCGCCACGGCGGTATCCACGTCATCGGCCACGCGAAGACGCTTGCTGCGCGGGCCGGTGGCTGGGCAGCTGACGTGACTGGGCGAAAAGCAGAGGTGAGCGGAGGGCGTACAACAGAAAGGCCCTGGGACTTGGCAGTAGCCCGTGAGTCCTTAAAACGCTCCAGCGCATGGTCTGCCTTTGAACCAAAAAGACCGACTCCATCAAAGGGCATGTCCATGAGTGTATTCTGGACATCACCCGAGAAACCAGTTGTTCTCAGCCAGGCGTGGCGACGTAGCGCCACCGTCGTCGCAAGCGATCTGCCCAGCGAGTCGGCGGTATCAAGGCCACAACGTATGGTGTATTTAGCCGCATCTCGCCCTTCCGCAATGGCGCGGGTAAGCAGTGTCTGGACCGCCTCAGAACACTGCGGCAAAACAGCCGCCACCGAATCCCACAGGGAGTGGGTATATCGGCCCAAAAGGCAAGCGGTGTTGACGGACCGCAAGCCAGCACTGGAGGAAGAAAAAGCCTTCTTCCCAAATTGGTCCAGGCGTTTGGATTCCCTATCCGGAGGGGCGGTAGGGAAGGCGGTTTGGGAGGCAGAGGCTTGGACAACCAAGCTCTCGGGGGTGGGATGTTGGGAGAGAAACAAGGGGTCGCCCGGAGCAGGGCGATGGCGTCGGGCCACGTTCCTATCCACAGGAGCCCCTGTGGTGGGTTTGGACCAGGCACCCAGAAGAACGTCAGTGAGTGCATCATTAAACGGCAGCACAGTCTCCGAGGAGGAAGCCGCCGGCTGAAGCACTTCTGTCAGGAGGTTAGTCCTGACGGCCACAGTAGGCAATTGGAGATGTAAGGCTCCAGCTGCTCTACGCAACACCGTTGCAAAATTAGCTCCCTCCTCCGTAGCCACGGGAGGAGACAGCATGCCAGTGTCAGGGGAGGTGTCTAGACCACTGGCATCCCCAAGTTCCTCAGCCCAGTCCGGATCATACTCACACTGTTGTGTGAGAGGGTCCTCAGACCCCTCCCAGCTCTCCTGGTCCTCCTCTTGTTCAAAATATGGAGGAGGAGGGACATTTGGGACCCAAGGTCTCATCGGCGCCGGAGCCGGCGTCGAGCGATGTCGGTCCGGCTCCATGTCCGGAGCCGGAGAGAGCCGGGGACCGACGCCGTCCGGAGCCCCGGACGGCGTCAGGAACGGCACCGGGGACGTCGGCGGAGGCGTGGTTAGGTCAACCGGCGTCGATGGGGGTTGCGGTACCACCGGAGCCGGGATCGAGGCCGGAGCCGAGGCCGGGATGAAGGCTGGTGGGACAGGCGACGCCGGGACCGGAGTCGACGGCGGCGCCGGGGCAACCCCATCAGGGCCCGCGGGGCCCGAAGGCGCACCGGAGGGACCTGAAGCCCGAAGAGGCGGGCCATGGCCGACAGGAATTCCTGTATTTCGGCCGGAGTCGCCCCCGAACCCGGAAAGGACGGGTAATGCGGGGGCGGCTCTACAGGCATGTCCGGGGCGGCGGGGACGGTGCCGACTGGGGCCTCAGCCGAGTCGCGAGACCGGCGAGGCGAAGTCTTAGAGCGATGATGCTTCTTAGACTTTTTGTGCTTCGACTTACCCGAGGAGCGCGAAGACTTGGACTCCGACGACCGGCGGGGACTCCGCGACCGGCCCCTCGACCTCTCCCGGGACCGGGGCTTGGTGCGGCGCGGAGCCGACTGCCGGACCTCGAGTAGCTTTCGAGACCGCTCTCGCAAAGCCTTCGGGTGAAGTTTCCGGCAGTCAGGGCACGACTTCGTGTCGTGGTCTCGGCCGAGACAGAAGAGACACTCCAGATGCGGGTCCGTGATCGACATCATGCGACCACAGGCGCCGCATGGCTTGAAGCCGGGCATCCCTACGACACCTAGGAGTCGTGAAGACTCGAAAAAGAAACAGTGAAAAAATTCACAAAAAGTTAGTCAAAAATTGACTAGGGCACTGCTCTTCCCGGATCTGCGCTTACTGGCGCGGAAAAGAAGAACTGACGTCAGCGCGCAGGGGCGGCGCCTAAGTACTGCCCGCGACGTCATCCCGGCGATCACGACGCCGACGACGGACGCGGAGCCGCACGACGCCGGCTACCGACGCGCAAGGGTACTGCTACGCAAAAACTTTCCGGATCCAGCCTGACGCCTGGGGATATTCTAAGGTAAGGAATCTGTCACTAACGTGTCTCTTTCAGATGCCTTTGTTACCTATTGTGATGAAAGAGGGCTCAAGCTTAACTCCACAAAGTCAAAAGTCATGACTATCAACCCCCATAGAACACATAGAGGTAACGTGTATATTAAGGGGGCCTGCCTTGTAAAAGTTCCACACTTTGACTACTTGGGAGTTAGGCTGAGTGACACTCAGATGTGGGGCCCCCAATTAGAGAAAAGTAAAGCCACTCTCCAATTGAAAACTGCTGCCATAGGGAGAAGATACAAGGTTGCCTCGGAAGGTGCTTTGTCCCCGGTCCTTTCTGTGTATAGAGCAACAACTGTAACATCAGCGACATATGGTGCTCAAATATGAGGCCATGTCCAAGCAGAAGTGCTGACAAGAATAGAAAATAAGTTCATAAGGGGTCTTTTTAATCTTCCCCCAAGTTTCCCTATCACCCCTTTAAGATTTGATCTTGCCCTCAACCCTATACACTTAGTGGTTCAACTCAAACCCCTACTATTCTGGATAAGACTTTAGTCCACCAGGGAACTAGCAACGTACAGAGATTGTGTAAAAGAGCTAGTATCCCTGGACAAGGACGCAAGTACATCTTGGTTGAAGGCGATAAAAGTGTTATCCCACAGAATAGGCATGGCTAACTTATGGAACACCCCGGAGCAGATCACCAAAAGTGACGCCCGTTGAGTGAAAACCCGGTTCGGGGAGGAAATTGTATTGCAAACGTGGAAAGTACATCAGGAAAATTCTATTACTGGTCAGTTTCTCCTCCATAAATGTTCTCCCTGCCCGGAGCCTTACATGGATCGCATGTATCCACGCTACTCTAAGCGCTTGTACGTACAATTTAGGTGTGGCATATTGCCCCTGAGAACTCAAACTATGAAATGGGACAGGTCATTTACAAACAACAAGTTCTGCCCAAATTGCCCTACCATCGCGGAAACTGTTGAACATTTCATGTTCTTCTGCCCACAATATAGTAATCCGCGTAAGAAATGGCTAAAAGCAGCATTAAACTCTAAGGGTGTGAGACACTGTGGGGAAGCATTAAGGCTCCTTAAGAGTGACACTAGGGAATTGTTCGCACTGGCAGTATCGCATTATCTGCTCTGTGCGTGGAACAAAGAAAGAAGGTCATAGACAATGCGCCCCTTAGGATAGCCAGCTTGTGGCGCAAGGCTCAGTATGGTCATGTAGCGTCCTACCACCCCATATGCGTAATTCAATTAATATCGACATAGGGGATTTGCAATTTTTTATGGCTTGGCCACGTAATTTATTTTAACTGTACATGAATTCTTACTTCTACAAAGAATACCCATTTAATAAGATTATCCTTATGGTGTCAAATCTAGTAGGCCTGTTCTTCCTATCATCCACTAATTTTAACCACCAACGTTTTTAATTGTAAATAGGATGTTGTATGATGTTTTTATCGAAATTGATTTGAATTGTGCATTTTTGTGATTGTAACCTTTTGTGGCTTATAGTCGAAATAAAAGGTTTGATGAAATAGAACCAAGTATTATTTTTATAAATTCAATCAATCACAAGATTTGTAAAGCGCACTACTTACCCGCGAGGGTCTCAAGGCGCTGAGGGAGAGGAGGGGGGGTGTTGCCGCTACTGGTCGAATAGCCAGGTCTTGAGTCGTCTCCTGAAGGTCAGAAGGTCTTGGGTCTGTCGTAGGTTGAGGGGAAGGGTGTTCCAGATCTTGGCGGCGCGGTGAGAGAAGGATCTTCCTCCGGTGGTGGTTCTCCGGATGCGCGGGACGGTGGCCAGGGAGAGGTCGGCGGAGCGGAGTTGACGGTTGGGAACGTAGAAGGAGAGTCGACTGTTGAGGTAGGCTGGGCCGGTTTTGTGGAGTGCCTTGTGTGCGTGGATCAGGAGTTTGAAGGAGATTCTCTTGTCGACGGGGAGCCAGTGCAGGTTTTTCAGGTGGGGGTGATGTGGCTGTGGCGTGGAATGTCGAGGATCAGGCGTGCAGAGGCGTTTTGGATTCTTTGCAGTCGTTTGATGAGCTTGGTCGGGGCTCCTGCGTAGAGGGCGTTTCCGTAGTCGAGTCTGCTGCTGACGAGGGCCTGGGTGACTGTTCTTCTCGTGTCTGTCGGGATCCACCTGTAGATCTTGCGGAGCATGCGGAGGGTGTTGAAGCAGGAGGAGGAGACTGCGTTGACTTGCTTGGTCATGATGAGCGTTGAGTCGAGGATGACTCCCAGGTTGCGTGCGTGGTCGGTTGGTGTCGGGGGTGCCCCTAGTGACGAGGGCCACCAGGAGTCGTCCCAGGCTGATGGGTTGGAGCCGAGGATGAGGATCTCCGTCTTGTCTGTGTTCAGCTTAAGTCGGCTGCACTTCATCCAGTCGGCGACGGCTTTCATTCCTTCGTGGAGGTTGGATTTGGCGGCGAGGGGGTCCTTGGTGAGGGAGAGAATCAGTTGAGTGTCGTCGGCGTAGGAGATTATGTTGAGGTCGTGCTGTCGGGCGATGCGTGCGAGTGGAGCCATGTAGATGTAGATCCGGAGGCTTCGGATCGGAATGGGGGAGGCGGACGCTCTGGGTTCTGCCGGAAAGGAAGGAGGTGGTCCAATCCAGGGCCTTGTCTCGGATCCCTGCGTCGTGGAGGCGTGTGCGTAGTGTGCGGTGGCAAACAGTGTCGAAGGCGGCGGAGAGGTCCAGGAGGATGAGGGCCGCCGTCTCGCCGTTGTCCAGCAGGATCCTGATGTCGTCTGTGGCGGCGATGAGGGCGGTCTCGGTGCTGTGGTTGCTGCGGAATCCTGACTGGGAGGGGTCCAGGATGCTGTTATCTTCGAGGTAGCGGGTGAGCTGTCTGTTGACGATCTTCTCGATGACCTTAGCTGGGAATGGAAGCAGGGAGATGGGCCGGAAGTTCTTGAGGTCGCTCGGGTCCGCCTTGGGTTTTTTGAGTAGGGCGTTGATCTCGCGGTCTCGAAGGAGAGGTTGATGACGTTGCGCGGGTGGGGTGCGATGGAGCTGCCGGCTTTGTTGAAGATGTGGTGTGGAAAAGGGTCTGGTGGGGAGCCGGAGTGGATTGTGCCCATGGTCTTGATTGTGTCCTCGGTGTTCACGTTGACCCAGGCTGTCAGGGGGTCGTGGTCGATGGGGTGCGGCGGGTCTGATGTGCCGGGGCCTGTTGGGGTCGTCCGGGAGTCGAAGCTGTCGTGGATGTCGGCGATCTTGCGTTGGAAGAAGGTGGTGAGGGAATCACACAGGGCTTGCGACGGCGGGATGTCGTTGGAGCTGGGGTTGGAGAGTTCCTTCACGATGCTGAAGAGCTCCTTGCTGTTGTGTGCGTTGTTGTCGAGGCGGTCTTTGAAGGAGGTCCTCTTGGCGGACCTGATGAGGTGATGGTGGTTGCGGATGGCGTCTTTGTGGGCTGCGCGGCTGTCCGGCGTCTTCTCGCTGTGCCATTTGTTCTCCAGTTTCCGGCAGGTGCGCTTGGATGCTAGGAGTTCCGGGGTGAACCAGCTGGCTCTCTTGCTGGTGTCTTTGTAGGTTGGTTTTTTCAGCGGGGCTAAGGTGTTGGCGCAGTCGTCCATCCATCGTCTGAGATTGCGGGCGGCGGCGTCGGAGTGGGAGGGGGTCGGTGGGTGGGCTGAGTGCGAGGTTTGTCTGGAGTTGGTCTTCGGTGACTTTGCTCCAGCATCTGCGGGGGATCTGTAGGGTGCGGTGGTGTGCGGCGGGTTTCCGGAAGGTGAAGTGGATGCAGTGGTGGTCGGTCCAGGTGAGTTCGGAGGTGTGGCTGAAGGAGACGTGGGAGCTTGAGGAGAAAATAGCGTCGAGCGTGTGTCCGGCGATGTGGGTCGGCGTCGTGACGAGCTGTTTCAGTCCGAGGTTGGCGAGGTTGTCGATCAGGGTGGAGGAGTTGCTGTCGTTGTTGTTCTCCAGCTCCAGGTAAATTGGTCTCACATTTTTATAAATTGAGTGTGTCTCCCATTTATTGCTTCTATGAGTACAACAAATGCTTAGCACTACCCTCTGATAAGTCTAACTGCCCGCCCACACTATCACAAAAGAGAGAATTAGCATTTTCTACTTTATCCTCTGTAAAACCTCTGTAGATCCACTGGACTCTCTGCACACTATACCTCTTTTTGGCATAATATATAGAGAGACAGATTCCTACAATATCCTAAAACATTTTTTTTTTAAAAAGAGTAAAATCTAATAAATTATTTGAAACAAAAGCAAAAAAAATCCAATCAGTAGAACTGGAAATATGCAATTTCAAAGTTTGAAGTAAAATAGTGCCTAGACACACAAAACGCCAATTGTAGTTATCTGGTCTTGCCTGACTGAGACAAATCACAAGTCCAGGCAACTGTGATGAAGTGCGAGCCGGATACAGGGACCAAGCTAGGTCCGCTAAACAAAGTATCTTAAATCCTGCTTTGTGGAGCGTTGCAAGATGCCACATCGAGGATGTGCTGCGTAGCGGTGGCTCTGAAGAACCTGCGGGGCTGTGAAGCGAGGTCCTGCATCGCCGTCAAGGATACCGTCGACGACGGGCTTGTGATGCGAAGGCCTGAGTCAAAAATGTTGTGCAGTGGTGGTTCTGAGGAGACTGTGAGCTGCAAAGCAGGGTCCAGCATAGGGGATACATTGCAGTGCAGCAGCTCTGAAGTGAAGCTGCAAGGAGAGGAATTGTGCTGCGCCGGTTCTGCTCACAGCTGGGACTGTCCGAGCACCTTTAGGCCAACTCCCAAGGTTCCATGACTGGGTGGCACCACTTGCTGGGTAAGACTCCCAACAGAGAGAGTCCAGGTGCTGTGGTTCAAGGTGGTTGGAGCCTTTTCTGTCCCTGAGGCTCTGATCAGGTAAGCCAGCTAGCCCTTGGAGTCACTCTAATGGCCCTGGGTTCAAGATGCAGGTCCAGTCCTTTCCACTCAGGCAGCACAGTAGCAGGCTGCGATATCCCCACTGGAATGTCAGTGGGGAATCTGAATGTGAAACAGACACACAGATTCCAGTGGGGAAGCTGCCCCAGGCTTAGATCTCTCCTGTGAAAATGCATTCATTTTTCTCCAACATAAGTAATTCTACCTGTTAGAGACATTTAAGACTGATAATTTTAGGAGTCATGATGGTTACCTGAAGTCTGTTTATGCCATGGGAGCGGATTCTTACACCTTTGATGATGTGCAATGTCCCCATTTTCCAATCAGTAATGGGGGAGGGGTGGAAAATATTGATTGGTAGGAGGCAGGGCATCCGCGGCCAGGTCATGTATTGATATGGAATGTGCATGGGTTTAAATCTTTTGTGGAAGCAGGAAATTATTTTGAGGTCTTGACCCACAACCCTGTGCTGTTCCTTCATGAGACCTGGCGATTGGAATGCCCAGCAGTTGATGGGCTTGCTGCTGTAGATCAATGTGCGCAGGCCTCAGTAAGAGGTACAGCAGTAGGCGGTTTGTTAATATTGGTTTCGGCCGCTTTGGGAGGAAGGTAACTAAGCTCCAAACCTCCTGTGTATGGGCTCTTGCAGGGCTAATTGCCTTGTTTCCTAATGATGTGGGGCTAAATCAGCTGATATGTCTTAATCTATAAGTCCCCCCTACCGGAATGTGAACTATGTAATCTGGTTAATGATGTAACAAAAAATGCTACTGCAATATCCAGACGCTTTGTTCATGGTGGGAGGGAATTTTTAATGAAAGATCAACATTTAAGGAATTTGACAAGTCAACAAAAGAATGGAGATCTGCTCAAAATATTCTCGATTGTACCTTTTCAGTGGGTACCAGGAAAGGGGATGCTAAGATTTTGGCCTGCCTAGAACAGCTGAATTTGATTAATGTCAATCGTCGATGTCACAATGACATTCCAGTGGCCAGAATGTTCAAATATAGTAACAGTAACATGTCCATTGATTAGGTTTTTGTTCAAATTCATCAGTACCCTTGGGTGAAAAACTTTAGAGTCCTCGATTTAGGGCAAAGCAACAATTTTGTTCATGGCCTTGTTGTGTGCAGGCCCTACCTTGGTCCCGGAGGTGGTCTATCACAGGAGAACTTGGGTTGTAATTACTGAAGAAGCCCAGCAAACCATCTCCTTAATTGATTTTGAACCTCTAGATTTGGAAATAAGCGAGGATGTGATGGGCTGGTATTGCAGAATAACAAATGAATCACTATCCCAATTCAAGCTAGCCATGAGGGGCCCTCATAACTCTCGTGGGTCCACAAGATAGGGGGGACAGTTGTTTTGATGACGCCTTTTGGGAAGGCAGAAGAGTGGCGAACAGGAATCGCTGGTGTTTGAACCTTGATCCAAGTAACACCAGCATAAGGGAAGCTATAGTGGACTTGAAAATTGCATATCTGAATCTATGTGCCCATATAAAGAGGTCGTTTTATAGGTTGAGTTGGAAATTAATGCTGGCCGCTGTAGTGGACAAAAATAGCAGGAAGTTCTGGAGGCTGCTGAATTTGGTAACATTCTTATCACCTTCCTCCTTGGAAGCACATATCAGTGTGGAAAACTGGTATACTTTTATTAACGCACTCTAAAGGGGTAGTGATTTTGTGAACAGGGTAGCGACTGAGTCCTGTCCCCAAGCCGACGTGGAGGTGATCAGAAATACACAGACGCCAGTAATTCTTTTGGAAATAATAAGCAATATACAGGCCTCCAGGGCCGGTGGCCCTGATGGCGTACGATCTGTAATCTTTAAGAAAGATCCTAGGAAGTAGGACCTGATATGGAGTGTGTTTTTTAAATGGGTAACATACTTAGGATGTTTCCAGGACTCTTGGAAAGAAAATGTCCTTTACCTGGTTCCTAGGGAATGTATTTTTGGAACAGGACCACAGATTAAGTATTTGGGTGTGAATTTTTTAGATGATCTCCGCTGGGAAAAACAAATGGCCTCTCAGAAACTCTCAATGTCAGCCAAAGAGAAGGCCCTGAAAAGGTCCGATTATAGATTTGGCAGTTATACCATTCAGCACTTAAGTAAGCTTATCCAGGGTAAACTCATTCCTCAGGCTCTCTATGGGGCTGAGGTGTTAGCAATGGATAGGTGGGTCCGATGGAAGAGTCTAGAAGGGTGTATCCTGAAACTGTTCCTCGACCTCCTCAAAAGTGCGATGATGCAAGCCATAAGGAGGAAGCTAGGTACAGTTGCCTGGAGTGCCCTGGCAGATGCAAGAACCCTGCTCTTTAATTTCACGATTACAAACGAGGTCCAGGCAAAACGTTATCAGCCCTAATCCTTTCTGAGGTGTTCTCAACTTTCTCTTGCAAGAGTAATCCTGTGTCAGTAATCCTAGGATGCCGGGGGTGGAGGGGTGGGTGGTGCGGGTTGGGGTCGGGGAAGGGGTGAGTGTTTCTTGACTTATGCCCTGAGAAAGGTAAAGTCACATATTTGAGATGAGTGAAATGCACTCTTAGGAAATGTGCCATGGAAACTAGTCATAAGGAGGATCTGATCTATCTTAAGAATAAGAGCTCTGTCAATCCCTTCCTTACTCTTCAGGAGAGTATGGATCACTTTCCATATCTATTCAGAAGGCCGGATAAGTTCTAGAGATATGAAATTTTGCATTTAAGGATTGGCATTGACCCCAGATGGCAGATTTGAAAATGACAATTATGGAGAACCTAAATAAGTGACCCTGTCGGCGGGGGTCGCAAGTACTCTGCGAGTCATCTCTTTTTGGAGTGTATACTTTTCCTTGAGGAAAGGAGTTAGCTTCTCCGTCCTGTTTTCATAAAATATAGTATCCGAACACTGGATGAGGGCCTTACCCTGCTATGTGGGCTTAGGTTTCAGGATGTAGATATTGCTACTGGTCATATCCTGGGGTAGATTGTAACCTCTTATGCCAGTCTCTCTCTTGTAGCTTGATTTAGACCAAATATGCTAGGAGGCTGCTCGAAGGGGAGGCCTGAGGTTGTGATGGTTGTCTTGCACATTGTACTTTATAATGTTGGTAGGTAAAATTAAATGTATGCTCTGGGCTACTGCTAACCTCCCTAAATGCCGGTAATAGGTATTTGAATATGGGGCTGGGTTGTATGTTGCACTTTATATTGCCTTAGTTGGTGAAATGAGTTGCTGGCCTAGGGTAATATATTCTCCCCTTCCAAGAAAGTATGGCTCTGTAACTTGTGCTTTACAATGTTTTCCTCCTTCAAATGAATTATACGTCTTGGATTAATTTGATATCTTAAATGTTTTAAATATGAATTGATATTGTGATCCGTGATTGAGTATTGTTTTGCACCTTGCACTTTACAATGTTCCTTCCTCAAATGAATCATACGTCTTGGGTGCCTACAATGACTTAAATATTTTTAATTGGTATGAGATGATATTGTGATCCGTGATTGAGATTTCTCTAACTTGAAGAAGTTTCCATTTTATATTGTATGTCTTCTTATTCCAGGTTGACGTCAAGTGTTGATGGATTAATTAAATTAAGTGTTGTAAGGTTTATATGATGTTTGAAATGATGCATGCTAAATGAAGCCTATGTAATATTTCTATAAGAATTTATTTCTTAGAAATAAAGAATGTTGACTTGATAATTTGAGATCAGAAAGTAACACTGGCGACGAGGATGGTATGTCAATAGGAGAGAAGCCTGGAGCTTTAAATGATTGGAATTTGCCGTTACTGTGATTGCTGAACGACGAGGGCAAGCGAGAGTCGATTGATGGATTCAGAGAACATTGTGGGCACAGATGGGAAGAGTTATATCCATGAACTCCGGAAGCAGCAAGTAATCGTTTAGTAGATGCACCGGAAGACTCATTGGGACTAGAGAGAGGAGACACCACGGGCACGCACGGAGAGAGAGCCACAAGGAAGCGGTAGTATGACGTGCGCGAAGCAAAAAGCCTGACACGCACACGAAGTGAGGCTTGTCCGGAAAGCCTGAGAGTGGCCACACTGAGTAAGAGCTATTAACGTGCACCCAGTGCGAGCATTCCACCACTGTAATTGAGAAGAGGGTCCACGAGAGTACATTGCTCCAAACCCTAGAGTGCTCAGATGAAATTCATGGAGCAGGTTGGTGGCCATATTAGGAGTAGATAAATATAAAGAGCAAGTTCATGTAGCACATGGATGCTGAACATGGATCCCCAATCCTGGATGGATGAAGAGGGAAAACTGTATAGACAGTAAGCGGAGATTAGCACATCCGGCTGTACACTGTCAAATGGTGATGTGCACACCTAGTTGCTTCCAATTAAGAGATACAGAAGGAAGTCTTCAGTACTTATTGTATGCATTTGTGTATTTCTTTCCTGTTGCCCTGTTATTTTATTATCACAATATGACTATTTTGGGGTGAATCTACATATCGAGTGGTACCATTTGGTAATCCTATTTGTTCTAACGAAGGGTATTGAAGCGCCAAATGCTTTTTTAGTAGACAATGGTGAGCCAACACTGGACTGGGCTCAATGGAAGGTGGGTTTTGCGGTGTATGAAGAGGCTACTAGCGGGGAGGATTACACAGACAAACGTAAATTAACTTTATTGATGTTCTGTTTGGGTCTAGAAGCAAGTCTAGTGTGAAATCATTTACCACCATTAGATGAGGATGAGAGCGATGAAATACAGAAGCTATATGAGACATCAGTAAGACAATCAGATATTTTCTATGTAACAAAATTAATGAAGTAGTGGCAAGGCATAAATTCTTGGGTAGGTGTCAGTTACCAAATTAATCAACTGATGCATTTGTTAGTGACTTGAGAGAGTTGGCTGCAAAATATAATTATGATACATTTCATGACCAAATGGTACCCAAGACATCTGACCCCAAGTTGCAAGAGAAATTGTTATTAGTAGACAATCTAACATTAGAAAAGCAATAGACCCTGCACACCAATTTGAAGAAGTGAAGTTTGGTATGAGACAACTTTTCCATGACGCAGTCAAGGAAGTGAAGGTAGTAAAGAAAAAAGATGCTGATAAAGGTAAAAAGGGATTTACAAAATATCAAACCAATGTGTATGGTAAAGCGGAGTTGGACAAGAAAGGTTACGTCTGTTTAAATGTGGATTACTTGGACATTATCTAACGATAGAAATTGCCCTGCCGTTGGGCAAGTGTGTAGATTTTGTAAAGGTAAGGAACACTATCCTAGAACGTGCAAAAGCAAGAATCTAAGTATAAATGGTGCAAAGAGTGTTGATAAGGAGGACTCTAGTCGAATTAGAGAAGACCTACAAGAGAATGATGGTGTGATGGAAGAGTACATTCTGGATGTATATGAAGTTAACAAAACGGGAAAAGACACACCATTTTGTACAGAACACATTCATGGAAAGTAAGTTAAGGTCATGGCGGATTCCGATGCAAAGCACGCGTTAATAGGGGATGACCTATTAACATTATTGCTAAATGTAGAACGGTTACCGCCAGATATAAAGTTGGTGGGTTATGGCAACAAACCTATTGATGTAATAGGATACTTTGTTTCAAAATTAAGTTATAAGTGAAAATATATTGAAATTAAGATTTCTGTTGCTAAGGAGGGCTCGTGTCTCCTTGGCTGGCCACAACAAAGAGAGCACATGATAACTTTAAAATCCCAATCATTCGAAACCAGGTTTTTGGTAATGAAGATTTGTTTTTACAGAAAGTTTTAGAATGGGAAAATGTGTTTCCAAAAGTTGCTGATTCTAATCTAGGACTGTTAAAAGAAAATTGTTCATAAAATCATTCTGAAAGAACTCTAACAAAAGTGCATAAGGTTAGACATATCCCTTTAAGCATGAGAGCTGCGTTAAAGAGTTAAATAGACTATGCAAACTGGCCATAATAGAAGAAATAGAGTCCTCTTGATGGTTATCGCCAGTGGCTGTTGAACCAAACCTCAAACTGAGACTTTGTGTGGATTTCAGAGACCTAAATGAATGTGCTTGGGTGGGCCGCCATCCTTTGCCTAACATTTGAGAAATGTCTGCAATGGTTGACGGCGCAAAAGTGTTTTCCACGTTGGATCTCTCCAGTGCATATCACCAGATTGCATTGCATGATGAAAGTAAACGCCTAACTTCCTTCATAACACCTGAAGGAGCGTATAGATAAAAGGATACCATTTGGGTTAATATCGGCATCAGTGGTATTTCAAAGAGTTATGCATAAATTATTTAAGGATGAGAGAAACGTTCTATATATATATATATAATTTTTTTTCTTACTTGCATCTAGAATATTGCAAAAAACACATTAATAACATCAATAACAATAACCAGTTTCATATGAAGTACATTCTAGAGGGACCATGTATTAGTCATACCAGTAATAACTATTAAGTGACTACGTTCATCACCACGGTGTTGTATCCCCTACGTATGGTCCCAACTACGTAATCGTAGGACTTTTAACATGCGTTTAATTTGTCCATCAGTACATACCCTAATCCACAACATCAGTGTGCTTGGCATTAGGAGGTATATTTCCTGGTGTGTCATCTAGTAGATCTAGCTCGTAGTAGCGTCTCCGTGGGCCCCATATTTTGTGAAATTTGTGTGTGCATCCCCTGGTGGTATAAGTCACACGTTCGGCGGCCATATAGAGGTTCATACCCCTCCTCCATTCTTTCATCGTGGGAGTCTCTGCTACGCCCCACCATCTCGCCACGTCTCTCTTGGTGATGACCAGGCCTAATGCCACAAACGTCCGCTGAGCCCTGTTTAGGTCGACTTCGTTAGGTATACCCAGTAGGATGAATCCGGCCTCTAAGGGTATAGGTGCCCCCATTATCTTCCCCCATTCCTCCACTATGTTTTTACAATACAGTTGGACTTTGGTGCAGCCCCATATTGTGTGGTAGAAATCTCCCTTTTTTTGTCTTACATTTAAGACAGAGTGGCGAGTCGGCCCTCCTCATCTTATGTAGTTTGTCTCTATCGTGAAAGATCCTATGCAGAATTTATACTGGACCAGACGTACCAAATTTCTATATTTTTAAGAAGATTTTCTTGTTTTTGGTAAGATCAAAAAGGAACAGTTAGAAGTATTGTTTAAAATGTTATTAAATTTGGAAGAAATGGCTGACCTTGACCAAAGATAACTGCCGATCTGAAAATAATTTTGGGGATTATCTCGGTGACATTAGTTTAAAGGGAATCACACCAAAGCATTGTCTTGTTAAGACCACTGAAGATGTCCCAGTACTTGGTAATAAAGATCAGCTCAGGTCATTTTTGGGACTAGTTGCATATAATACAAAGTTTATTCCATTGTTTTCAGACAAGACTAAGTGCATGAGAGAATTGATGGGGGAAAAAACAGCAATGAAGAAATATGCAGAAGAATTTAATGATTTAAAAAAAAACAATTGCGATGACTCCAGCGTTAACTTTGTTTGATATAAATTATGATTCTATCATTATGACAGATGCAAGTAATGTGGGGATAGGTGCAGTTCTGCTTCAAGATAAAAAGGGTAAATTGGTAACCATTGCATTCGCATTAAAATCATCAAGGGGGCAAAATTAAAATACTGCACACTTAAAAAGGAAACACTAGCATGTTGGTGGGGCACTGAATATTTTAGAAAGTGTGTGTTTGGGACAAACTTCACAGTAAGAACAGAACATCAACCGGTGATGGATTTACCAAAGGGAGTAAGTGAGCAACACCGAGAGCGGCCAGGTGGCAGTATAAACTACAAGAATTTCACTTTAAAATGGAATATGTGCCAGGTGCCAGAAATGTTCTGGCAGATTGTCTGACTTCCCATTAGTGATTTCCATTTCTGAGGTGTCAAGTGGAAATATATCTGAAGCACTCTGGAGAGATGCTTGTGGAAAGGATTTAGAAATACAAAAAGTTTGAGAATTTGTTAGTAGAAATTGGTCAAAAAAATATGTTGGAAGAGAATTTGATGTCATATTTTCATATTGCAGAAGAACTGTCTGGATAAATGTTTCGGTGTGAACAGATGTTTACACCTGAAAGTTTGAGACAAAGAATGTTAGACATGGCCCACTAGGGACATCCCAGATTGAGTAGTATGAAGAGGAGGGTTAGAAGTGACTTCTGTGTAAAAGAAAAGGTGCGGTTGTGTGGTGAATGTGCAACCAGTAACAAATCGCAGAAGTCATGGACTATGTAAAACATCCTTTGTCAAGACCAAACAAAGTGTGGGAGAGGGTATTACTTGATACTGGAGGACATATCTGTAGGAAGCTGCCTCTGTATATACTATACCAAAGTAAGGTATAGTGTGCACAGAGTCCAGTGGATCCCCAGAGGCTTTACAGAGGCTAAAGTAGATAATACTAATGCTCTCTTTTGTGGTAGTGTGGGCGAGCAGTTAGGGTTATCAGAGGGCTGTGTTAAGCATTTGTTGTACACACTCGGGCAAGAAATCATTACACACACTCAAAGACTAAATCCGAGACCAACAGTTTGTAAAAATATGTTAATATTACTTTGTTACTTTAATTACTAGAACCAAAGAAACGTAGTTGCATATTGTAGGAGGCTGGCTTAGTATACGGTGCACGCTTATGTAAGTGAAGCACATTGCACTAATCCAGAAAACCCTCAAGGTGATTTTAGTGGTTTATGAGTACTAATGATAAAAAAAAGGTTGGAACTTTATTTTTTTAGAACTATTCTCGCCTTCATGCTGTGCACCCTGGTTTGGGACACAGTCAGGTTCTAAAGTACTTTCTACATTACTTGTAGCACGCATGGGCAAAGCGCGCTCCGGGGTTGCACGCAATAATTGTCAAGCCAAGAGTATTGCTAATAAATGAAGTTGAACTAGGTGTGCATTCTACAACATTTGCAGTGACATGATTTTAGTGGTCCTACACAACCTTAGAAAGCTGTCTAAGTGGTAGCTGAGGATTACCGCCTTCTGGCTTATCCAGGAGGAGTGTTAAGCAGCTTGTTTTACCAGATCTAATAATGCAGTGTAGGTTAAACGAAAAAGAACCACACAATGCATATATAAAAATGTGTATTTATTACACAACACTCACTAACACATTGGTTTATCGACTCCTACCCGGAGATATAAACACAAATACACACAATACTTCAAATGCAAATAAGTAAGCAAGCACAATACATAGCGGTCTCCAGGGAAAGACCAAACCATATACTAAAACAATGGAATGCAAACTGCGACCGAAGTCGGGACTTGGACCACGAGACTCAGAAGAGCTGGGGACACAAGGAACCACCCAAGGTAAGTAACCAGGAAGCCCACGGAGGCTGTGTACAGAGAGTGGAAACACAGTAGGGTACTCAATAGAAGTCAACTGGAAATTCATGGTTGCAGTTTGGAAGAAGGACCCTTCCCAGTGGACCCTGAAGAAACCCTGTGAAAGACAGAAGGTTGGAGAGTCACCCCACCCGTGGATACCCCAGGAAGCAGGATACCTACACCAGGGAAGCAGGGTGCATTGGTGGGAAGTGATGACGGAAACCGCTGTAAACCACAATGGAGGCATTCGGGAAAGATGCCACTGGAAAAGACCTTGCAAGAGTCCAGAGGAAACCAAGGGTGTATTCTTGAAACGAAGAAACTGCAAGCAGAGGGGACAGTCTATGCCACTTAGAGGTGACCAGGAGGCACGGAAGAGCAATGCCACCAAAGTCGGATGATGCAGGAGTGATGACCGTGACCTTGTCGCTGCAGCTGTGAGGACCAGGCGACGCTGAGGAAGACCAGGAGCCGTGCACGAGCTGTCCCACATCAGAAGTCGAGAACAGGGGATCGGTGTCCGGCGGGAACACCAACAAGCCTTGGCAGCTGCAACAGGGGTGGAAAGCGAAGAAGGAGCAACGTTGGGACCAGCAAGGTCCAAGAGACTCATCACGTGCAGGAGGCTCAGAGTAAACCCCAAGCAAGCAGGAGAGCCTACTAAAACAAGAGAAAACCCTCAGGAGGACCCACAGGCCGGAGGCACTTGAGTCGCAAGAGGACCACGAGCAGCTCACCAAGAAGGAAGGCCCACGGTGCAGAGGATGCAGTGAAGACGCTGTCCTTGTCAGGAAGAGATGCTGGAGGTTGGAGCTTCTTGTAGCCCGAAGATCTCTGGAGTGCAGAGCCAACAAGCCTTGGCAACTACAAGTCAACACTGTGCACAGGATTTTGGTCCCAGCAGTTCGGACGAGGGATACTGGCCTCTCAATTGCAGAGGACAGGTCAGGCCTCGAGGGAGTTGAAGAACCACCACCTGTGTTGATGATCCTTTCGAAGTCTGTGGGATGTCAGGAGCAGCAGACCAGTCAGCTTCGTTGAGGTGCCTGCAGATGCAGGGGAGTGACTCCTTCACTCCAAGGGAGATTACTTCGGGTGTCCTTGATGCCCACAGGTCTGTTGAAGATCCTGGAAGAAGCACAGACAAAGACAACGAAGAAGACTTGCAGAACAGCAAAACCAAGAGCAGCAGGAGTCTTTCTTGATGCAGTCTCGGTTCTAGGCGAAGTCCAGGTGTCCAAACGGTCGAAAAGTGATGTTTTCAGGCTTGAGTCGTGTCCCACGACGAATCTGAGGACCCACCCACAGGTAAGCCCTATTATACCCTAAGAAAGGGGTTAGGACGACTCACAGGTCCCTCCCAGAGGAGGGGCTGGACAGAGGGGAGGATACTCCCATGTCCTTTGTCCAGTTTCGCGCCAGGGCTCCCAGAACTAGTTCCAACTGAAGTATGCAAGGAGGGCACCAAATGTGCCCTTCAAAGCAGTCTGGTGGCTCTAACAAGGGCCCACACTCCAGCCCAATACACTAAATCCTGTCTGGGAGGTGGTCACACCTCCCTGTGACAGGAAACCTATTGTTCTACCTTACCCTGCTCGAGCTCAGCTCAGCAGCAGAAAGGCAGAATTGTATCTGGAGTCTGAAGCAGCACTAGCTTGCTGGCAGACCCTGGAAGGCTGTTGTCGGGAGCACTGGGGGCTTCCCGGAGGAGCCCCCCAGTGCATGGAATCATACCTCCACACCGGTAACGGTGTTGGGGTATGATTCCAACATGTTTAATACCAAACATGCCCAGGTTCGGCACAGCCACTATATAGTTAGCCATTGCGTAATGATGGATGGCCACTATATGTATCAAAATGGCTGACCACACTTACAAAGCCTGGAGAATCAACTTTGGGGTTTGAGAGGGGTGCCCTGCTCATGCAGGGGCACCCACACACTTCTAACCCAGCACCCTGCCTTCAGGATTGAAAGGCCTGCCTTAGGGGTGACATAGGTTTTTAAGTGTAGTGACCTCAGATATAAGAAAACGTATATCTGCCGTAAGTGGTGCTAGCACCAGCTTACATAGGCTGCAATGGCAGGCCTATAGTCACAATTTGAGTGGTCTCTCATGGGTGGCATAATGTATGCTGCCGCCCATGGGGGACCCCTGGTGTACCTATGCCCTGGGTACCTCAGTACCATATACTAGGGACTTACAGGGGTACACCAGTAGCCAATTGTGATGGTATAAAAGTACTTACCATGTCGAATTTAGGGAGGAAGCACAGTGACTGGGGTCCTGATTAGAAGAATCCCAGTCAGGCTAGTCAAAAAATACATACTGACACCAGCAAAAAGTGAGGGTAACAGTGAAAGCAGATCCTACTTTCCTACACAGTTAAGTACAGTTTTCAAACTGGCAATCCTTTTCAATGCAGTAAATGAATACTTCGTGCAGGACTCCAGATCAGCAAGATAGATACAGATTTTGGAAATAGCAATACTTTGAAGATCAAGAAAAACACACTTACTGCAATATTTCAAGTGAGCAATGTTATCCTATGGGAGGAAAACAAAAATGCAATTTCACAGTTAAGTACTTCACTCACAAACCCGGTCTTTGGCGTTTTGGGTCAACACAGGGCAAGGTTCAAGTGAGCACCAAGACTGCACCACCAGCAGTACTGGGGGGGCCGAGTTCAGAGGTCAAATTCGGAGTTGGGTGCCCAATGTTAACCAATGGAGTTGGCGGGCACTCAAGTCGTGCCAATTACAGGTAAGTAAAGTGGAGTTGGAGGTGAACCTCTAGGGGTTAAGACAAGCACTGGGGGGGCCACGAGGCAGCACCAAACATATAGCCGCAGGAGCGGGCGGGTGCAGAGTGCCAATACAGCGTTGGGTGCCCAATACAAATCAATTGGGGACGACGGTCTCAAACAAAGGCTGCAGGCTCGAACCTGGAAGCTGGACGAAGGAAACCGGTGGCTGGGCAGATAAGTTCGGTTGCTGAGGGTCACCGGGACACCGTCGGTTGGGCTCCACAAGGCCTGGGGGCTGTGGGTGCAGGGGTGTCCTTTGTGGTCGGCAAAGCCTTACCGGAGCCGGTTGCAGTTAGGGGGTCCTTTGTGTTGAGGCTGCAGGCATCGTTCATGGAGTCAAGGAGGGGTCAGTCCATGATGGACTTGGGCTCTAGATCACTGGGGAACATCTCTGGGACCGGTCGGCCACTTGGAATCAGGCCGGAGGTGTTGAGTTTAGTGGTGGATCCGGAAGAGGTGTTTCACGGATCCGCATGTCACAGAGGCCTTTTTTGATGTTTCTTTGTTGAACAGGGCTGCTGTTCTCCGGAGTTCTGGTCTTTGTTGAAGGCAGCAGTCCTTCCAAAGGTTTTTGGAGGCTGTGGGAAGAGTTGTCAGTTTTCACAGGATCTTCGATGGCTGCAGACAGGCCGGTAGGGCTGGGGCCAAGTCAGTGGGTGTCTTCAGTCTTCCTCTGCTGCACGGCTCTTATTTATCCTCTTCCTTCGTAAGTCATCAGGAACTAAGGATTAAGGTTCAGGAGTGCCCCTAAATAATCAATTCTGGAGCGTTACAGAGGCTGGAAGGTAGTAGCCAATGGGCTACTTACCTTTAGGTTTACGACAACCTTTGTAGGTCTGTTCCCTCTGGGGCATACCCCTAGCCCTATTGGGAAAAAATCCGCCAAAACAATATGATGGATTTTCAGAGGAGGGGGTCACTTTAGCTCAGGACACCTTAGGGGTGATCCTGGCTGAGAGGGGACACCTCTCCAGCTTACTAATTTTCCAGCCGGCCTTGCCTCCAAAAGTGGGACTTGGTCAGGAGGCGGACATCTCCACTAGCTGGAGAGGCCCAGGTCAGCATAACAAAGGGCAGGAAGCCTTTGAGGCTCACCGCCCTTCAATGCTGTTCCTGCTTAGGAGTAGGTATGAAGCACATCCACCCAGAGCAGGCTTTGTTTCTGACCCACGAGAGCAAAAGGCTCCCACCTCAGGGGGTCAGAAACATGTCTAGAAGTGGCAGGCTGGTGCAGACCAGTCAGGCACACACTAGTGGTTTGGTAGGTTTTCATGGGGCACCTCTGGGGTGCCCTCTGGGTGCATTTATTAATGAATCCAAAACTGGCATCAATGTGGGATCATTAATCTTAGATGTTTGGTACCAATAAGCTGTCTGCATAATACAGAGCTTTGCGTGCTCCTGCAGCAGTATGGCTACCAGTTTTCAGCTGTTCTATATGATTTGCTGCTGCCAAAGGCTAAGTCCAACAAAAAAGAAGATAAAAGAGACATCTGCGTTTCATTCCCCTTTGAATTTTTATCCACAAGGTTATGTAGCCGTCACAATTATTGTTGATGTTGAATTGGTATAGAGCAATTATACTCTTGCAATAACGCTGTGAATGAGTCCCATTTTTTCAATGATACAGAATAGATATGCTCATTCTACTTGGTCAAATGCTTTTTCAGCATCAAGCACGATCACCAGTTATTCATTATTGTCCTTTTTAATCTTCCATAGGAGGTATATGAATGTCCTTAGATGGTTGGCGGAGGACTTACCTTGGACAAAGCCTATTTATTTATTAGGGATGTATAAGGGCCAGTAGGCATAAGTTTAGTTTGTTGGCGAGGACTTTTGCAAATATTTTCATGAATGTTTCACAGTGATATTTGTCAAACATTTGGACATTTTATGGGGTTTCTGCCCCTCTTCATTATTAATAATATATCCTTGTTCGATCAAATTGATTTGTGAGGGGTTCCTTTTCTACAATTACTTTTTAGACGGTGCCTAAAAGAGTGGTCACTAATTCTCTATTAATTCTGTAATATTCTAGAGGTACCCCATTTACCAAGGTGCCTTGTATGTGGCCATGATATCAATCGCTGTGGTTATCTCCTCTTCAGTTATATAGTTATCTAGCAATACTCTATGCTCCTCATCAAGCTGGGGTAATGGCAGGTGCTGTAGAAAATTCTCTATAACAGATTCTAGGTCCTTAGTGTCTGAACTGAAAAGAGTTGTATAATAAGAAGCACATTCTGCTGTAATCGCTAATAGATCAGTGATTTATTTACCTTGATCATTCATGAGTGCCAAAAGTAATCTGTTGGATTTCTGTTCCCTCAACTAGGCTGTAAGAAGTCGCCCAGCTTTCTCACCCTTTTCATATTGCCGCTGTCTGAAACATTATAGATTCTACCAGTGTAGTGTAGGATCTACATAGATTGTGTTTGGATTGAATCATGTTTCTAATCTTCTCTGGTGCCGCTTCTTTATTATATTGAGATGTTATGTGCTCCACCTTCCTCTCCAGTGATTGTTGTTCCACTTTATGTTCCCTTTTAGTTACCACAGTCCCTCATCATTACACCACAGATATACGATTTGCTGGCTGCCTACAATGTTTGGGATGAAGCTACTGAAACCTTGTTAACAGTGATGCAAGACTTTAAAAAAGAGTGAAATTTCCCCTTTTCAGTCGGGGACCAACACTTGGCAAAATTCATCCTCCATGTGCCCAGTGGAGGGGTCAATACACCTGTATCAATTTGGATATCTATTATGTCGTGATCTGATACGCTACCTGGAATTATGCATGCTGAGAAAAATCATCTAGTTAGTGCTGTGGAATGTCAAAATAAATTTATTTTAGAACATGTTCTGTTGACACCAGATGTGAATGTGTAGTCCCTTTTGTCCATGTTAAATAGTTTCCAATGAGCTATAAGAGATTGGTCTACCATTACACCTTGCAATATACTCCTCTCTCTTGTATGTTTAAGATCTGGTTTACCAGAGTGCTCAAGGACTGGGTCTAGTACCATGTTCAAAGTCCCCACCCACTATGACTTTTGTTTTCCTGAAGGATGAGAGCAATCTAGAGATGTTCAACAGAAGGAAAAATGCTACTTACCAGTATGCATCTGTTCTTGGCATGTAGAGCTGCAGATCCTCTCACTGAGCATTAGATCGCCATCTGGTGTTGGGCTCGGATGCTTGCACTTTGTTGTTGTCTTAGAAGAAGTCTTTGTAGTTAGGAGATAGGTGACTCCTCCCTTGGACGATAGTGCGCATGGGCATCGACTTCATCCTCAGATTGTTTTTCGCCATAATGGGAAATGATGGAGTTAGTAGAAAAGAAAGAGATGTCCATGTGTGTATATCTAAGTAAGATAGGACTGGAACACATACAGGTCCCGGGGAGGTGGGTGGGCGTGTGAGGATCTGCAGCTCTACATGCCAAGAACAGATGCATACTGGTAAGTAGCATTTTCCGTTCGAGGCATGTGAGCTGCAGAGCTCACACTGAGCATAGACTGTACAGCAGTATCTCCCCTAGCGGTGGTCACCTGTATGTGTTGCAGTAGTTTGAAAAAGTGTTTTAAGAACAGCTTGGCCCACAGAAGCTTGTTGCTTGGCTTGCACGTCAACACAATAGTGTTTAGTGAAGGTGTGTGTTGTAGACCATGTGGCTGCCTTACAGATGTCTTCTAGGGGAATGTTCCCTAAGAATGCCATGGAAGCCCCTAGTTTGCGTGTTGAGTGCGCTCTAGGGGGAATTGATAATGTGCGCTTGGCTTTTTGGTAGCATATTTGGATACATTTAACGATCCACCTCGCAATCCCAGCTTTTGAGATGGGGTTACCTTTATGAGGTGGAGAGAAAGCTACAAACAATTGTTTTGTTTTGCGAAATGACTTGGTTCTGTCAATGTAATACATTAGAGCTCTTTTGACGTCTAGGGTGTGGAGAGCTCTTTCTGCTACGGAGTCTGGGTTCTGAAAAAACACGGGTAGCTCCACAGATTAAGGTGGAAAGGAGAAATTACTTTAGGAAGGAATTTTGTGTTTGTCCTGAGAACTATTTTGTTACGATGTATTTGTAAGAATGGCTCTTGTATTGTTAAAGCCTGGATCTCACTCACCCTCCTGAGAGAGGTGATTGCAATAAGGAAAGCTACATTCCATGTGAGGAATTGAAGTTCACATTTATGCAGAGGTTCAAATGGGGGTCCCATGAGCCTAGTAAGCACGATGTTAAGATTCCACACTGGGGAAGGTGGTAATCTGGGAGGTATGATCCGTTTAAGGCCTTCCATAAAGGCTTTAATTGCTGGGACCCTAAAAAAGTGATAAGTGTTGTCTGTTCTGTAAGTAAGCGGCAAGTGCTGCTAGGTGCAGACGTATGGATGAATATGCCAAATTACATCTTTGCAAACGTAGTAAGTAGCAAATGATGTTTTGTATGGAGGCATGTAGTGGCTGGATATTGTTATTGCAGTAAATAGCGAATCTTTTCCACTTTGCTGCGTAGCAAGCTCTGGTGGTAGGGCGTCTGGCCTCTTTAATGATGTTCATACAGTCCGGTGGTAGGTTAAGGTAACCGAACTCTAGGACCTCAGGAGCCAGATCGCAAGATTCAGTTGAGTTGGATCGGGGTGCCTTATCTCTCCATGGTTCTGCGTTAGTAGTGATGGGGAGAGGTGTAGTTTTTGGTGTGGGACTATTGATAGTTCAAGCAGTGTTGTGAACCAGGGTTGGCGTGCCCATGTGGGAGCTACTAGGATCATTTTTAGAGATTGTTGTCGGAGCTTGCGCACTACTAGCGGAATGAGTGGGAGTGGCGGAAAAGCGTACGCAAATCTGCCTGACCAATTCATCCATATCGCATTGCCCTTGGACTGTGGGTGAGGAAACCTGGCGGCGAAGGTTGGGCATTTTGCGTTTTGGTGTGTGGCAAATAGATCTATGTCTGGTTAGCCCCACATCTGGAAAAAAGGTAGAAGAACCTGTGGATGTAGTTCCCATTCGTGAATCTGTTGTGTCTGTCGACTTAACAGATTGGCAATCTGATTGTGAACTCCTGGTAGGTGTTCGGCGAGAAGGTATATGTTTTGTGGAATGGCCCACCTCCAAATGTTCTGTGCAAGTTGGGACAGTTGTAGAGAGTGTGTCCCCCCCCTGTTTTTGTATATAATACATGGCCGTGATGTTGTCTGTTCGGATCAGGACGGCTTTGTTTTGTACCTGGAGTTGAAAGGATTTGAGGGCTAGGAATATTGCTAGTCGTTCTAGATGATTGATGTGGAGTAGTTTTTGTTGAGTGGTCCACTTGCCCTGTGTTGTGTGATCTAACAGGTGTGCTCCCCATCCTGTGAGTGATGCGTCTGTTGTTAGTACTATTTGTGGAACAGGCTCGAGGAACGGCCGCCCTTTGGACAAGTTTTTTGTGTTCCACCACTGTAGAGAGCGATGTGTGCGGATGTCCACCAACACCAGATCTGTAAGTTGTCCGTGAGCCTGATTCCATTGGTGTGCTAGACACTCTTGTAAGGGACGCATTTGAAGCTTTGCGTGAGGTACGATGAAAATGCAAGATGCCATCATGCCGATTAGTTGCATGAACACTCTGGCTGGGAGAGAGTGTTGTATTTGAAACTTGGTGATGAGGGCTTGTATACTGGCTATCCTGGCTGGGCTGGGATACTCTAGAGCTGTGGAAGTGTTTATTGTGGCCCCCAGATATTGATGTACATGGGAGGGCTGGAGGTGCGACTTGGTATAGTTGATTGTGAACCCCAAGTTGTGTACCGTTTGAATGGTGTGATGAGTGTGTTGGATGCACTGGTTGAATGATCTGGCTTTTAAGAGCCAGTCGTCCAGATATGGGAAGACATGTATTTGTTGTCTTCGTAGGTGCGCTGCTACTACTGCAAGGCATTTGGTAAACACCCTTGGAGCAGTGGTGACCCCGAATGGAAGGACTTTGAACTGGTAGTGTTGTCCATCGAGTACGAATCTTAGATACTTCCTGTGAGCAGGATGTATGGGGATGTGGAAGTAGGCGTCCTTGAGATCAAGTGTGGCAAGGAAGTCTTCCTGTTGCAGTAGGGGAAGCACTTGTTGGAGAGTGATCATGTGAAAATGATCCGAATGTATATACTGATTGAGGGGTCTGAGGTCTAGAATTGGCCTTAGGGTCCCATCCTTTTTGGGGATTAGGAAATACAGGGAGTAAACTCCTGTTCCCTGGTGTAGTAAAGGGACTGGCTCTATGGCGTGCTTTTGAAGCAGTGAGAGAACTTCTTGCTTTAAAAGTGTAAGATGGTCTGCGGCCATTGGACGCTGCTTGGGTGGTATGTTTGGGGGGGTAGCTGTAAGTTCCAGGCAGTAACCATGTTGGATAATTTGTCTCACCCACCTGTCTGTTGTGATGGAGTTCCAGACAGGTAGGAACTGTGCTAATCTTCCCCCGATAGGAGTGGAATGGTCGGGGGGAAGTGGAGGGAAGTCACTGTTTAGCAGCAGGGGAGGTACGGGTGTTGGTGCTACCTCGGCCTCTCCCTTTACTGTTGTTCCCTCTGTAACCTCCTCTAAAATATCCTCTATTGGGGGATGTTTGGGTGGTGTTCTTAAAGGAAGATGAACTATCTGTGCTGATGTTTCTGGAGGCTCCTCTGTAAAAGGAGCAGCGAAAGGAGCCACGCGGTTGCGGAGACTGCAACGCTCCCATTGACTTGGCAGTCTCTGTATCTTTTTTCATCTTTTCAAGAGCAGTGTCCACAGCCGGTCCAAAAAGTTGGTTATGATTGAACGGCTGATTTAGAATGGTGGCTTGGACCTCCTGCTTGAAGCCTGAAATGCGCAGCCATGCATGTCTTCTGAGCAGTACGCTAGTATTTACAGACCTGGCGGCAGTGTCAGCTGCATCAAGGGCACACTTAATTGAGGCGTTAGTGATTAGTTTGCCCTCTTGAATTAGGTCATTTGCTTGAGTCTTATACTGGTCAGGCAAGTGTTGTAAAAGGGTTTCTAACTGGTCATAGTGGGCCCTATCATATCTGGCCAGCAGTGCTTGTGTGTTGGCTATGCGCCAGTGATTGGCGGCCTGCGCAGCTACTCTTTTGCCAGATGCGTCTAGTAATTTTGATTCTTTATCAGGGGGTGGTGCGTCCCCTGAGGTTTGTGAATTAGCTCGTTTTCTAGCATTGGAGACTACTAACGAGTCTAGAGGCAGCTGGCCTTTAATGTACGCAGGATCGTCAGGGGCAGGCCTATATTTTTTTTAATCGATCCTGGGGTTAAGAATCCTGGCGCGTACAGGATCTTTAAATATGTCAGGAGCATGCTTAATAACCCCTTTAATCATTGGCAATATTTGTACAGTTTTTTGGGACTGTTCAAATGTGTCTAATAGGAAATCCTCCTCTGGTGCGTTTGTGTGCATGTGTACCCCATGAAATACAGCAGCCCTATTGATGAGTTGCCCAAACCCAATATTATCATCCGGAGGAGAGGGTTTTGTTGGGTATGGTAGAGGGCTTGGGAGGTCTGGGGGATCTATTTGATCATTGTAATCCCAATCATCTTGTGGTGGGTCATCTGGATCAGTGAATGGGTCATCAGGGTCCCCACCGTCCCCTATGTTATCTTGATAATTATATGTAGGTGGTGTATGTGGTGGAGATGTTACAGGCTGAGGCGGTGTAACAGGTTTGTGGAGAGGAGGGGTGTTAGATGGAAGGACAAGGGAAGAAGGAGGCATAGGTGAAGTGGCACAGTCCTTCTCCACAGGTACTGGCTTGTGGCATGGTACAGCTGTGAGATGTCCTGTTTTAGGGTTGATGTGGATCTTAGTCTGCTTAGGATCAACAGGATCCGGATGAAAAAGCTCCTCTTCCTGGATGACTGGTTTCGGCGCCGATTTTTTCGGTTCCGAGCAGGGTGGTGGCGGAGCTTTATGCTCTTTCGCCTTAGGAGGCGTGGAAGAATCCTTAGGCTTGGTTGTCGGCTCCGAAGGCTTTGGCTTAGGGGCTGTGGCGTGATGTTTAGGTTTCGACGCCGGCTTATCCCCATGCTTCGATGTGTTCGAGGCGGGTTTGAGTTTAGAGGTGGAAGGAATCGGTGTCGATTTCGGAGCCGAGTGTTCTTTTGGCTTCGGCGCCGAAGGTGCCGGTGGGACTAGCACATGTGGTTTGCTCGGTGCTGAGGTATCGGAAGGCTTGAATTTTTTCTTCGGAGCCGGGCTCGAAGGCGGGGCTTCTGAAGTGTGTTTTCGGTCGCGACTGGGGCCAACGGGCGAAGTCTTGACCGGTGCCTTGTGCTTTGGTGGGGCGGTTGGGGTAGGGGCAGTAGTACTCACTCGTTGCCCAGGAGTGATGGGGTCGTCTGAGTCTTCTGCCTCTGACACTATTTGGAGATCCTCGGAATCTTCTTCAGGGACATCTGGGCCTTCGTCGAAGATGTCCACCGGTTCCGGAGCGGATCTCCGCGCCATGACGTGCCTTCGAGCTCGACGATCTCGAATAGTTTTCTTCGATCGAAAGGAGGCACAGGCTGGACAGCTGGACTCGTTGTGGTCGGGCGAAAGGCACAGGTTACAGACCTCGTGATGGTCACTGTGTGGGAATTTTGCTCCACACTGGGGGCATTTTCTGAGGGGCGTCCTTTCCATGAGCCGTAGGCCTCACGGCGTCGATAGGCCCAGCCGCCCGCGTCGACGGCTGGAAAAGGAATCGATGAAAGGCGCGTCGAGATTTCGATGTCGATAGAAAAGTTTGTTGGAAGTTTTGCGCGTTGAAAAGTTTCAAAACCAAAGTTTCGAACCGGTGCGCAAAAATTGCATCCGAACCCAGTGGCGGAAAAAAACAATCTGAGGATGGAGTCGATGCCCATGCACACTATCGTCCAAGGGAGGAGTCACCTATCTCCTAACTACAAAGACTTCTTCTAAGACAACAACAAAGTGCAAGCATCCGAGCCCAACACCAGATGGCGATCTAATGCTCAGTGTGAGCTCTGCAGCTCACATGCCTCGAACCATCTGTTTTCACATCAACAGGTGTATACACAGATCCCTAAATTACAGGCAAATCTTGTATCTTTAACTTTGCAAACCAATATCTACTCAGGTGATCTTTCCATTTGAGTAATATGCATGGTAGCAGGGCTTGAAAATCAGATAGACAATTCCTCCCTTCCTGTGTCCTAATGGAACCACTTGAGTCTGTGGTTGGTTCTACAGGCGTGTATCACCTTTTCCACCCAATCTCGTCTCAGCTTGTCACTCCCTGTCAAAAGAGTTTCCTGTATCAGAGCTATGTCGGGGGGGCTGTGAGTGTAAGAACGTTGCCACTTTTTTCGCTTGCTAAAATGCACGAGGCCAGTTACATTAAGGGACACTATTAATAAGGTTCTGCTGAAAATCAGAGTCGCCTGCAGCAAAATTTTAGTAAGGATATTGTAATAAAATTGTACAATAACATCAAAAGATAAGGATTCTCATTCTCACACTTCAGCAACTTATATCAATAAGTGGGGTACTAAAACTGCAAGGAAGTCTCTACTGTGTTGTTTCCCAGTGCTTTTTTAGATTGAGTCTAAGCGGTTGTTAAAAGCTGTGCTTTCCGTTCTCAAAGACTGAATCAATGGAGAAACTGGACATTTTCATGCCGGGTCTGGTGGCTTAGTGGAATAATGCGTACACTGAAGGGGCCTGTGTTCGACCTCATGGTCACAAGTTTAAATCCCAGCGGGTCCACTCAGCCTTTCATTCTGCTGAAGGTCAGTAACAGAAGTAACATTTAGATGGGTAACAATAAACATCTGTTATTCAGCACCAAGATACCCTTGTGTGAGCATGCGCTTTACAAATACACGTTATGTCAGCTAGCTCTTTTAGTAGGGTTCCAAGTGTGCCCAGCATTCCTACATTAGAGCCTGCCATGCCTTTGTATTGAGAAGGTTGTTTAGACGCGATCAGTTCAGAGAATTACAGTTGTCAAACTGTCTTCTGTTTCAACATGTGGTTTGGCATCTGGAATGTAGTAAATATGGTGACTGGAGAGGTCTCTGGTCAATAGGGGTGTGATCTTGCCACAATGCCCTATTTTTCCCTTATTCAGCAGATGGGATTACAAATCCTTTTGATTAGAGACGTTGGCAGAGTTTCTTGGTGAAGTCTAATCTGGTCGCAGGTGTGGGGAGTTCTTTCTCATAATTGCATCTCTATCGTTGAGTATGTGGTTGGTGACAACGGACCAGCCATGTTTCGACTTTGTGCGGTCCACCATCTCTTTCAGGGTACTTAGGTCAGTTGCGTTTGCTGCAGGCAGTGCAAAAACTTGACTGGCCTGTGTGACAGTTGGGCAGGGAATCAACTGATTCAATTATGGATGGAGCTATTTGACTGGAGGCCAGGGCGCTACTGCACACTCAATGTATCCTTCACCTCTCAGATCATTCACATTAATGGCAGAGTGAGGGCTCAGCAAAGCAGAGTAAAGATTAGGAATCTGCCCATATTAAAGAAGGCCGCCTGGGGTCTTTGCTATCAGTCCTCTCTCTATTGAACCCACAGCCTGCAGATTCTCCGCTCCTCCGGGCACCTCAGTACTGGTGTCTCAGCAGCACTGCAGAGTCACAATACTATGCTCCTGTTGTCATCTTCACTTGGAATGTCTCTCTTCCACCTTGACTTCTTTCTTCACTGTCACAAGGCTCTGGAGACCGGCAGCTTGCTCCAACAACCACTGCCACATAGAAATTGTACATAGGTCGCCGGTGCAGTCCTAGCTGCAGCATTTCACTCGGTGTACCGCATATTGGGTAAAATATCTCTTGTTTATTTTCCACAATACTGATTATGCCAAAGTAACAGTCTTTCAGGGGTATTATTTTCCGAGGCTTGTGATTTCTACCTCCAGTCCTTAATCGACTCCTTACATATTTCAGGCACCGATAGTTTTCTATCAGCAATTCAAAGATGGTACAGCACTGGAGCTCTAGCAAGGTACATCCACTTCTACAAGCTTGTCCTTGATGTGTTAGAACATTAAATCAATACCATTTGGTTTGTCAGTACTGGTCCGTTTTTCTGCAGCGACATGGACTAAGTATAAACGAAATAGCCAGACATATTTGCGGTGCTATGGTCACCTCTGTGATCCCTAATCTGGTTACAGCAGTGGTCACTGCGGTGTCTTTCATATGCTGGCAGTTGTTGCTTTTATTGTCCCTGCCATGGTGGCACATGTGGTAGCAGCTATGTTTGTTGCTACCATGGCATCTGTTCTTGCTTCCAGTTGTCCTTGCTGTGGTAGAAGATGTGGTTGCTACAGCAGTCCCTGTTGAGTTTACAGAATGTAGTTGCTGCTTTGATCATGCTGTTGCAGTAGTAGTTGTCTCTGCTGATCTCTACATTGTCCTCCCAGCTGCAGATGAGGTCACTGTTGTTGTCCCAGCTGAACTTGCAGCAGTTCTGGCTGCTGTGGCGCCTATTGTTCTCTCTATGGTGGTTACCGCAGCTATTGTAGTTCATACTGCTGTGGCAACTGTTGATGCGGCCCGTTATAGTCACAAATGTGGTAACTGCTGTTCTCTCCGCCATTTTAGCAGTTGGGATTGCTGTTGTCTCTGCCATGGTGGCAGCTGCTTTTGCTCCTGTGGGCGAGTTCAATGGGGTAGCTGTTTTGCCTGCTTTCGTCCCTGCCTTTACGGTTGTAGTTATTTTGTGTGGCAACTATGGTAGCTACAGTGGGTAATTCTGGGCTGGTAGGTGTCACTGCTGTAGTCTCTGATGTGCTTGCAACTATTGTCGCAGCTGTTATTGCTGCTCTGGTGGTGACTGAGTGCAGCTACTGTGCTGGTGGTAACAGTTGTCACTTCTGTGGTTCCTGCAGTTGTGGCTGCTGTGGTTGTTGTCCCTGCTGTAGTTACGGTTATGGTCACTACTGTTGTACCAGCCTTGCTGGCAGATGTTGACGCTGTCATGGTGGCTGCTGTAACAGCCATTGCGGTGTCTGCTATGTTGAGAAACTAGATGCTGCTGTGGTCGCAACTGTAGCTGCTGATGTGATCCACCTGCGATTTACCACTGCTGGCAGATGATGTTGCTATATACCCTCTGCTGAAAGCTCGATACATGTGTGTTCCCGATTTTTTCCCCAAACAGTAGTGGGCAGATGTCGTGGCTACTATGGGCTGTGGGAGAATAATTCATCAAAAGCTTTGGTCAAACTGTGCTTGCAGCTATTGCAGTTTGTTACATGTGGTGGCTGTGGTCATAGGTGTGACAGAGGCTGTTACCCAAGCAATGGTGGAAGCTATTATTGCTTCTGTTGTCTCTGCAGCTAAGGGCACTACTATGGCTGCTGCTTTTTCAACTTCTGTGGTCCCTGCCACGGTAGTACCTCTGGTCGCTACTTTTGTTCTGCATGATCAATTTTGAAAAACTAATTGAGGCAGAACCTGCCCCAGTACCCAAGTGTCCCAACGTAATTATAAGGCAGGTTTATATTGGGTCTAAATGCAGGTCAATACATGTGCAGAACTACAATAACAGAATATGCTACAAGTATTGCGAGTGCTGGTAGTAGTTCAGTCAGCCAAAGGTCAATAGTTGCAAGTATGGGGTTAGGCAAGCAGTGATAAGGCATAGTGGACTCGGGTATTACTGCATAGACTGAGTGATCTAGTCCTAGTTCCTTTCCAAGAGGATGTAGGAGTGTGGATTATGAATCATGGCGGCCTTTCATCATTCTTGCCGTCATCTTTAAAAGTCTGCAAGAATTGGTCCCAATAAGCTGCAATGGGGTATTTCCACAGTCCCTGTTATTCTTCCCTACGGAGCCCTCGATTTTCAGCTTAGGGCCAGTATTCAAGGTCTCCACGCCATGCGCCAATTGTGGGGTCATCGAAGATTTCCATCTCATGGTTATTGCTCGTTTGGCTAGTATAAGGACCAGGTCAGTAAATTTATTAGTGACTTTGTTTTTTTGGACCTGCGGTATATGTCCAGCAAACAGGCTTTAATGTTTTCTAGCCTTGGTCTATTAGTTACAAAGGAAACACACCACATGGCATCATCCCAGAGAGGCTGTACTTTAACACAAGCCCATAACATATGTGGAAAATCCGCTGCTGAATAGTGACATTTGAGGCAGGCAGCTGTCACCCCGAGGGTAAATCTGAAGTAGTTTGTGCGGTGTAAGGTAAGCCCTTTGAAATACATTCAAAGCGAGCATTCTGGGATACCTTCCAAGGGTACGCCAGAATCTTCTGCCATTCTTGATCATGATATGCCCGCCCCGAGTATTCCTCCCATTTGTCTTTTTAAGAAGCTAGAGAGGTGTTTTAGTATATTCTAGGATGGGTTTGTAGAACCAAGTGATCTGCTTGCGGCCATTCCCAAGAGCATATAATGTTTGTATGATGGCATGTGGAGGGAGCTTTATACAAGTTGTGCTCCACTGTGTCTTAAGAGCAAGTGTGATTGTGCCAAAGCAAAAACTGGGCTTCTTGCAGCCCATATATGCCCATCAATGCATGGAACTCCTGAACGGACCCATTATCCCAGAAGTCACCCACATAGTGGATACCCACTTCCTCCAACTAGCAAACCTTCTATTCTCAAGCCTTCCTGCCCCGTAGGAAAGTCCTGCAATGGAATTGCTGGTGCATATGGTATTTGCGGGTGCATATACTAAAGATAGCACCTAAGGTTAATTACTGTAGTCCGCATCAAAGTTGGCAGATCTCTTTGGGGTTTAGAACCAGTAAATAAGATTTTATGTGGTTTCCCTATCAGATTTGCTTTCTCATCATTCTAGCCTCTCCTAAGTGATGTCCTGCTAGCCAATAGGCTGCCCATTGAAGGTGGGCAGCAAAATAGTATCCACTAAGTCAGGAACACCCAAACCACCCCCTTACTAGGTGGTAATTATAGTTTAGCTAGGCTCATCCTACATCTTCCATTGCCCCATATGAGATCCATTAATGGGGAGCCCATATGTTTATCAGAAATAGGATGTAGACACGCACTAACCAAGATGCTCCGGAAGTTGAAAAGGTGTAGCGTGCTGCTGGGGATTCACTTTCTAATCCAAAAAGTGTTAAGAGAATATAACAACCAGATCGCATCTCCTGGATAGGAGATGTCCCCCTGCGCACAACTGATTATCCCAAGTAATGGGTAAAGGGTAATCCAAATAAATAATTCTCCAATTACTACCACAGTGATATGATTCCTCTATATTTCTGTCTACTCTCTTTGCTTTTATATTACCCATGGCATTATTTCTCTATTGTTTTCTTCCATGCAGTTTGGATACATTCTTTGTGTTTATCCCCTTGTTTACGTGCAGTTTTGGCATCGTCTTTGCCATTATTTATAAATATGGTTAAGGTATCATATGCCTCACAGATACAGGCGACTGTGTCAGTTTCACCCTGATCGTATTCACATTCATTCATTTTTTTCATGACGTGGGCAGCTGCGCAATGGTTTAATACATATATTAATTTTCATACTCAGTTATCATTTAGAACATATACAGCACGCATTTTTTCAGTTCACTTGGTGGTGTTTTTGTATCTCTTCACTTTTGTTCTACTCCCTACTAACATGGCGTTGTACTTTTTCGTCTTTGTACACCTTGATATCCACCGGTTTTTCAACCAATCTACACCCTTAGTTGTGACACATGACAGTTTTCCACCTATCTGTTGGAGGATTTCATTCACCGGTGTGATCGTACTTAACTTCCGGGAATAGCGTTGCGCTGTACTAACACCTTTCTGCATTCACTCAGACGCGTTGGCGGATAAATCTTTCCGTAAGTACGATGTTTACCCTCGTCAGGGAGTCAACCTTACCCGCGTGGCAGTATATTCCCGCGGGAGTCTTAAACGTTTGTTCATCCTTGAGGGCTGCTCATAGGTTTAGAATGCATGATTACCACCGCATTTCGAGATATTTTGTTCGTTTTGTTTTACCGCGTATGCACCTGCATGTGTTTATAATAGTGACTAGCCAGCTTGTTCAGACATCACGTTCACGTTTCGTTGCCTAGCACTTTATTCTTTCACGGTGACACAGATGCTTGACTATTTACACTTTTACAGCTTGCGATATTTTACCTTTAATTATGTATTCTGTATATTTGTTTAGGCATTGAATTTCACCCGTTTTTTGATCTAGCAACTTGGAATGTTGACACTCACACCTTGTAGAATTCAATTTACTTTATTAAGGTTTTTCTTTGTACACTTTTAGAGACGTTTTTACATGAAACGGGATATAAGGTTTCGGAATCCGCGTTGCATTGTTACACCCTTTTGGGGTGTTTTCCTCATGTAAGTGCTTTCTTGTTTGTTTGATTCACAGATGTTTTCCCCTGATGAAGGGCACTGGATTGCCCGAAATGCATTGGGAATGATGGGAATGATGTATTAAATCTGTACCTTGTGTACACACTTGGATTGTGATCCTATAAAGGATTTATCTGGATATGAAGTAATATCCCACATCAAAACAAATAAAGGCTATTAAGCTACGTTTAATTGGAGAATTATTTATTTGGATTACCCTTTACCCATTACTTGGGATAATCAGTTGTGCGCAGGGGGACATCTCCTATCCAGGAGATGCGATCTGGTTGAGCCCATATGTTTAAAATACGTTGTTGGTAAAGTTAATAGAAGATTCCCAAAATAGTAAGGATGACTGGGAAGCATAATCATTTTCGCTATGGCTACGTGACCAGGCATCGCCAATGGCAGCTCTGTCCAGGTCACCTAGGGTTTCAAGGACTGGACCGCCGTACCTATATTCCCATCAAGAAGATCAATTTACCTATGGCATATATTAATCCCTAGGTATCAGAAGGGATGGGCTGCTCATTGTAGAGACTGGTCTCCTAGGGTGACTACTCTGTTAGGCGGTGTGTGCTGAAGCAGAAATACATAAGATTTTGTGAGGTTGAGATACATGCCTGATATTCTATTAAATTAATTTAATGTGTAAACAATTGAGCTAATGTCTGAGAACAAACACCTCAAATATAAATTAGCATATCGTCTGCATATAGGGACATAGCGAGGCTATCCTGTTTTAGGTTTAAACCTATAATAACTGATAAAACCCCACCAAAAGGGAAATAGCCCTCACCAGTGTAAACATATAAACACTGAAAAAACACCTGCACAACCACAAACTATTTGCCATTCAAAGAAAGGAAAAAGAGAGTGAAAGTCATTTTTATTTCTCCCTGAAGGGGCAAATACAATATAACTTTGTAATACAAGGTAGCAGCAAGAAAGACTGTTCTAACATTATTCTGCTTGAGTTTTGTTGTTTAGGGATGTCACTAAAATATTGTTTCTTTTTCCTTTTGCATTTTCCAGTTTTGTGGTCTTTGGTCTAAAGATGGTCTAAAGATACAGGGTTTAGAAGCATGTTTTAGGTCTAATTTAATTATTTTATAAACTGTAGAGAATCAGGAAGTATAAAATAAATATTTGATATTTTGGCTACATTTGATTCTTTCACTGATAGGTAAAATGGCTGGTTTCATAAGAATCTTTTCCAATATGAACCATCACATTTACCCACAGAGAATGGGCGAAACCCTTTGATACATCAGCTCACTTTTCTAGCAAGTCAGTATTGATTGCACAAGTTCTAGATCCCTTCGGTAAAGGGGAATTTTCTCCAGACTTTGAAAAGTACTGCTTCATTTTTAACCGCTTCAATAACTCTGAGGGCATATGCACCCAGTTCAATGCATATGTTGCTGAACCTGTCCTAGAGAATCGCAACCTTAAGGTGCACCAGTATTCACCTGGAAAGCTATGTCAGTGGCCAGAGTTAGCAAACTGTGTAGGGGCTGTTTTTTTCGCATTGCCGGTCTCAAGTGCCAATGCTGAGAGGGCCTTTTCACAGATAAAAGTTTACATGGGAAGAAAAGAGTGAGGGGGGCGTGGCCAGGCACCGATGTGAGCGGAGCGGACTCTGGAGCTCTGTCCGCCGCATCCCCCAACGATAATCATCCTGAGCCCCGTGCATGAACCCGTAGCATAATCCGGGCGGCGGAACGTCCAGGGTTTGTGCTGACCCTGGGGAAAACTCAAACAGACCCCGTGCAGCGGAGAATCTGGCGATATTAATCCCGGATCGGAGACGCGTATGCAGAGGCAAGATGGCGGCAGCGAAGTGAAGAGGCGGACCCTGGCGTCGGCGGAGACGAGGTGAAGGCCGAGACATAGCAGCAAGTGAGTCCTGAGCTGGGAGGAGACTAGCGGGCAGCGGGGACCCTGGGGCTGTAGCCCGGAACACAGATCGGAGCGGCGCGGGACTGGGCGCCCGCTCCGAGTGACATCCGCGTGAGCCCTGGTAAGACGGACTTCGGCAATCAGGCAGCGAAGAGGAGTGCCGGACTGAGCATGATGCACCTGATAAGAGCAGGCTAAAGGGGTGAGGCGGCGTACCTGGGGGGCCCGTGGCAGTCTGGGCATTCTGGGATGAATCAAACAGCGCTTCGGGAGGGCGCTGTCCCCCAGTGCAGACCCCTGAAACACGGAGGCCTGAAAGGCCACAGAAGACACCCAGATCGGCCTGACCTGCAGTAACCCCGGGGCCCCACCCTTAATTGTGGCGCTTAGAGGGGAGCGCTTATAGCACAGCTGCGGGAGGAGGCTATCAATACAAGACGCCAGGAGGAGTATTGGGCTGAAGTGTGCCTGAACCGGTGCTCCACTGAATTGAGGGAGAGAGTGACAGAGGAGCGCGTGGAACTGCCTGGTCGATGTCAGAGGGCACTGTGTGAACCTAGTGGCATCGAGGGGTGAGGTACTGAGAAGGCACGGTCAGTGAAGCACCGGAATATACAGGCCCAGGGCGGATTGTCGTTTACGTTGCCCCCCGGCTGCCTAAGCATACGGAGCAACCGTCCCCATTGGAACACCAGAACTCTATTCTTGGTCTGGCTCTGCTGAGCCGGGAGGTGGTAGCGAACACCAACAGCATACCTTCTGAGTGGGTGAATCAACCGTGGCCCGAGGGGTGAGTGCTGGAAGTCGAACATGGGGAAAGTCCCCAAGAAGAAAGGATACGCTGCCCTCAGTGCAGGGAGTGCTGGCCATCAGACGGATGATGATGACGAACAGTTGAGACGGGGAGGGATGCTGCTCCCACGAGGCCCACCCTAGCGGATATCATGCAGGCCATCACGGCCTCCAGGGAGGCGCTGGAGACGAAATCCATTGCGCCCTTAACTTTCAGGGACAATGAGCGTCACATCAGGCCCACTTCGCATTTCGCGCCGAATGGGACCGATACATTATGGCGCTGTTAATTAGGCTGCCCCTTCCGACTATCATGACATGAATCAGCCTCCGTTGTGCAGGTACCGATCCCGCCTCTTCAGATTCCCATTGTGGATGTTCCCACCTTCCATTGCGAAGACACCGAGTAAATCGGTTGAAATTCTCTGTATTGCTTTTTCCCATTCCAGGGTCCAAGTGCCCCGCCTGCAATACAGACCGTTCATACCAGCCCTCATTCACTGAGCTCGACTGCAGTAATTCACAGGCATATGCTCTCAGGCACTTTATTTCTTAGTCCTGATGATGATCCAATATCCTACAGATAAGGATCGAAATGTCGTCGACACAGTTGTCAACCTTATACACAGTGATTTCTGTATATAATTTGTGTAAAGGTGACCTTTCTACGATTGTTGTTTCACTATACGTATATTACTTTTTAGAAACAACCACAAATTGCCTGAGCCTTTCTACTTTGTTTGTTTAGATATGTGAGTTCACGGATACAGGCTTGTATCCCACTGATACTTCCCTCGCATTTTTGTGTTCTATTGGAACTATTCTGCATATTAAACTTGCCTCTGTCCGGCTGGACATGGGCCAAAAATATAGTACTGATTGGGACTATATTCATTGTACATAGATTTTTCCCTATTTCAGGGACCACTGTTTTTCACAATAACTTAGTTCCCAAGGTCCCTGACCTATTCTATTTGGGTTCCCTTGTTTTGTATATATATGTAGTTACCGAAAAAGCACTCATTGACATTCCGGAGGAGGTGTCTACTTTGCAGAAATCGCTGAAAATTGTGGAAGCCAAGGTCAAGGTCCTAGAGGTACGGGCTGAGGACAGTGAGGGAAGATCCCGTAGAAACAACCTCCGCATAGTGGGGGTGCCAGAGCGGGCGGAGGGCACAGATGCGGTGCGATTCCTTGAGGACTGGCTTAAGGCGGAGGTGGCCCTGGAGGGGCTTTCCCCCTTTTATGCAGTGGAGAGAGCTCATAGGGTCCCAGCCAGGCCGCCCAAGCCCGGAGCCCCCCCTCGGCCAATTGTGATGCGACTCCTTCACTTCAGGGATCGGGACCATATTCTACAACAAGCCCGTCAAAAACAGGACCTACAGATGGGTAATAATAAAGTGATGATCTTCCCGGACTTTACCAGAGAAGTGCAACACCAGAGGGCGTCATTCCTGGCCCTCAAGCGAAAGCTTTGGCAATTGCAGATCCCATATGCAATGATGTTCCCAGCACGCCTCCGGGTGACCGACAAATCACGAGTACAGTTCTTCACTAATCCGCGAGAGGCATGGGACTGGCTAGAATCCCGCCGGGACTGAGAGGGTCGCACTCCATCCCCGGACCCGACACAGCAAAATCCAAACAAGAGCCAGCATTCGACTAGAGCCCCATCTCCCAAATAGCGCCGGTCAGAGCAGCGCAAAGCACTTCAGGCAATTGCGGAACTTAGCCGAGGAGGCACCGGGCCTGGCTCGAGCAAAAGCGGTCCCGACATGGACAGATCTGAAAGCTCATTGCCAGTTAGTGCAAACGAGGACTCTGAGACTGAATTACCAGAAGTTACACCTCAAAAGGCGGACGAAATTGCCTAAGAGGGGCGACCCATGAAGTGCTTCGGAAGACTTCCGAGAAGCCGAGTGTGACTCATGCTGGGAGCCAGACATGGAAGCAGACGAACGATGACATGAACACTGGGGCTGCTGACCAAGTCACGATGTTGGGGGGTGCGGTCTGGAGGAGTTTCGGGCCCGGTAGGGTAAGCTACATAACCCCACTACTACCAAAAGACTTCCTATTACTAAGTTTAAGTTTGGATGAGAACTAGTTTGTGTGTACCTGTCCTGGGGACGGGGAGTTGGGGTGTTCATTCATGCATACTTGATCAGGAGGGAGGTGCAAATTGCACTGTTACAGGAGACCCACTTAACGGCAAAGGAAGGCGCTGCGCTTCAACGTAGGTGGAGGGGGCAAGTGTTTTATAGCAATTACTCGGCCTTCGCCAGGGGGGGTCCTGATTTGGGTGAGGGCGGGTGTGCCCTTTCAATGCACTAGACAGATAATTGACCCAGAGGGGAGATTTGTGGTAGTCTCGGGGCGCTTAGATGGAAAAGACATAGCACTTGGGAGTTTGTACACACCTAACACGGAACAACCTGCATTCCTGTCGGAACTCTCGAGGACATTGGCTTTAACTCGGACAGGATCAGTGATACTGGGTGGTGATTTTAATTGTGTGACTGATATTGGGTTGGACCGCTCTCATCCTCCACTCCCCGATGCTCCCATACATAAAGTAGCAGAGGCCCAACAAAAATGGCAGCAGAGGTGGGGGTTGATAGACACCTGGCGGTCCCAGCACACCAGGGAGAGAGACTACTCCTTTTTTTTCAGCGATGCATGAGCTCCACTTTCACTTAGACGCTATATTGTGTTCTCCGGGTGTGCATGGGGGGGGGGGGGGTCAGAGTTAGCGAATACCTGACCAGAACGGTCTCAGACCATAACCCGCTGTTGCTGAGCCTGGAGTGGACCCGTGAAAGGCCCAAAATTCCCGTCTGGCGCTTGAGGCCGGAGGCACTAGAGGACCAGGTCTTCCATGCTACAGTGGGCTCCGCTATCGATCACTATTTTTTAGATAATGCTAATACAGCGACGAACCCGCTTAGAAAATGGGACGCCTTTAAAACTGTCATCAGAAGGCGTTGCATTGCGGAGACGGTTGGGACACGGAAGGTTCTCTTGCAAGACATATAGGGGGCAGAACAGCAACTCCGCGAGATCGAGAAAGAAAGACCGGAGAGGGTAGATAAGCATGCGGAGCTCCTGGAGGCTAAAGAAACAATGGCAACCATGGTGGAGCGACTGCGTTGTTTCGATTACAAACATTATGCAACCCGAGCCCACACAGAGGGACAAGTCCAGGGCTCTCCTGGCTTGGTTGGCTAACCCGGCGAGGAGGGAGACAGCGATACTGAAGCTCTGAGGACAGCAGGATATTAACACCCAGTTCCTGAAATACTACACCGACTTATATCAAAGCAGATTGGCCCCAACGGACGAGGGTATAGCTGAGTTTATAGGAGAAGTGGAGCTTCCAGACTTAGACGGGGAGACAGCGGTTAACCTAGGCAGAGACAGAGGTTGGCGAGGTGAGAGGGGCCATTAAGTGCATGGCCAGAAATAAGACGCCAGGGTTACCAGTAGAGCTTTATTCGGCTTACGTCGCAAAATTGGCACCCAGGCTGGTGGCTCTATAATTGGGCGAGGCAGGAAGGGCGATTGCCTGGATCGACAAGAGAGGCGGTAATTATTCCGCTGCCCAAACCCGGGAAACCGGCTTGGGATAGAACAGCATACCGGCCACTCTCCATGCTTAATCTACTTTACAAAATCCTGAGCCGGATACTGGCTTCCCGCCTCCTACCATACATGTCGACGCTGATACATAAAGACAAAGCGGGCTTTATCCCCACCAGAAACACGGCGATGAATGTTCGACGGCTCCTACCCGTGTTAGAGGCGGACACCTACCAGAAAGAGGAGGCAACCGTTTTCGCAGTTGATATCGAAAAGGCATTTGATAGCCTCGAATGGCCTTACCTTTTCCGAGTGATGCGGAAATTTATGTTGGGAGCAAAGTTCATAGAATGGACGGCTCTCTTGTACGAAGACTCCACTGCCAGGGTCAGGACAGGTGGACTGATCTCAGACGCCTGCACGGTGAGCCGAGGAACAAGACAGGGATGTCCGCTGTCGCCATTACTGTTTGCCCTGGCGATGGAGCCACTGGCAGCCCGTGCTAGATCGGGCCGGCACTACCAGGGTCTGATGGTGTCAGGACAGATCCAATACATAGCGCTGTATGTGGACGACTTATTGATGTTCCTAGCCGACTCGAGAGAGGCACTCCGTGGAGCTAAAGAGCCCCTGCATGCCCGGGGAAGAGTGGCGGGGCTTGTAGTAAATTGGGCAAAGTCGTGTCTCTTCCCGACTGGGACAAACAGAATAGGGCCGCCAGAGACGGAAGGTGTGAAGTGGGAGGATAGATGCCCGACTTACCTGGGCACCCAAATATACCATGCTCAAGGGGACCTGTTGGAGGGCAATATAGGAAGAGCGTTGCGAGCCACCAAAAGTAGCTTTGACTTCTGGGGGGCCCTCCCGTTATCGGTTGCCTGCCGAGTAGCCCTCCTAAAGATTGTAACATTGCCAAGACTCTTGTATTACTTTGGTACACTGCCAATATGGATACCGGCCCGACTATTTACTCAGCTCAAAACCATGATCACGGGGTTCTTATGGGGAACTGGAAGACGAAGGGTTGCACTCAGTACCCTGATGAACCCCAGAGCGGAGGGAGGCTTAGCTGTACCTGACTTTGAGGCCTACTACCTTGCGGCACAGCTGCAGTGGTTCACAAAGTGGGTGGCGGGCGACACAGGGGGATGGACGACCAGTGGGGCGATGCCCCGAGCCTGCGGCTCTTATCACAGATACTGTTGAAGCTGCCCATACGGGGTCATTCAATACTTTCTGACTAGCTTACAATGCGTAAATGCTGGAATAGGGCCCTGCGGCGAGCGCAGATCCGATGCCCTTACGCACCTGAAATCCCACTGACTATGTGTGAGGCTCTACCCCATGGGGGGAATTGGCGTAGGTTAGAGGTCTGGGGAGAAGTGGGAATATCCACCATAGGGGAACTGTATGAAGAGAGTGCTATGCTCCCCTTTAATGATCTCCGAGAGAGATACGACCTGCACACAGCTCTTACGGCAGCCATACGAAAACATGGCGGGAGGGGCTCTCTGAACCCCAGACGTCAGCAGTCTGCCAATACGCATGAAATACTACAACTCCTGACTGAGGTGCGTCTCAAATGGGAGGAGGATTTGGGTGAGGCTATAGCTGTTAAACCATGGGGGGGGGGGGGGGAACTAGTGGAGAGAGCCTGGAAGAGCACCAGGAATGCTAGATTCCAGCTAGTCCACTTCTATGTCTTGCACAGAGAGTACCTCACCCCGGGTAAAATGAATGAATACTTTGATACCCACTCAGCCGCTTGCCCCCGCTGTAATATGGAGGGCACAGGGTTTCTGCATATATTCTGGGATTGCCCAAACTTGGGCAGCTTCTGGGAGGGGGTCACCACAGTCTTGGCGAATGTGACAGATAGGGAAGTTGAAGTGACTCCAGGTTATTGCCTGCTGCACTGGTTCCCACACACAGCCAGGAACAAGGTCACAAGTACGTTTTTGGACTTGGGGCTGGTATTGGCTAAAAGGGATATCACCAGTCACTGGAAAGCGAGGAGTGGCCCTAATATAACCAGATGGACGAGAGAATTTCTAAAATGAGCAGAATGCGAGGGAACAGTCAGAATGCAAATAGCAAAAAGGACATGGAGCGAGAAAACATTGGAAACAGCCAGGGCATGGGTAGCACTGGTGGAGCTCCTAAAACACACAGATGAGGATAGGGAAGATAGTCTAGTAGAAGAGGTCCCTGGTAATGGTGACTAGCCCCCAAGCACAGCCACCGAACCTAGTTGATGCCCTCACATCAGGCCGGGCACATTAAATCACGTGCCCCCCAACCGAACATCCAATGACACACCCTCATAAGAACGGAGGACGGATCAAAACATAGGGCAACTCTAGAGTACAAAGATATGGGTCGATCGTAAGTGACACGCCTGGGGGGAGGGGAGGGTGGGGGATTAGTTGCAGGAGGGCTAGAGTTGCACAGGGAATACAAGGACTGACAGGTGATCCCTGTGGGTCAATAAAGTATTTTACTATGCAAGGGGTTGCTGAGACTGGGCATCGGGCCATTGCTATGTTTCATTCTCTTATCCTATCCCACAATTGGGAGTAATGAGCAACCGTAACTGAAGGGGTTTACTTCTGTTGTTATTAATACATTTTTCTTTGCTTTTCACCTATCGAAACTGTAACCAGCAATTCATTATTGTATGCCTACTGAAAACCCAATAAAGTCTGTTTAAAAAAAAAAAAAATGGGAAGGAAAGAGTGAGCATGCATGACCAAAGAGTCACAGAAGAAGTATTGTATGGTGTACTACACTAAGGGGTCAATTCCGTTGTCGGTCAGAAGGGCTCAGAATCGGATTAGGGTTTGCCAAATCTGATCCAGAGCCCTTGTTTCCGACCGACTCGTTCCCAATTCCGAAATGACCAAGTACGATGCCTGAAAACCGTTAGGGCTGGCCGAATTTGTTCCGAAAGGCATTCGGACAGGTCAAGCCTTTCCGGAGCCAATTCGTACAGCTCTATGGACTTGGTTTCCGAACGAGCGTGTACAATGACCGATTCGGACAGCCTTTCCGATTCGGTTTGCCCGGAACTGAAAGGCTGACGGAATCCGTCTTCGGGGGCCCATAGCAGGCCCCCCTTCACACGGTACCCTCTGAAACTGACCTGTTGGGGTACCCATGGGTCCCCTCTTCCCAACCATGCACAGTGTGGCAGGCACAATGCAGTGCCCGCCACAGGGTGCACGATTTTCCCCAGCCACCCCTTTCTTCAATGGGAGCCTGTGTTCACGTTCGGAACACAGGCTCCCATTGAAGTCATGGGAGTGGAGAATCATATACGGATTTATTGTACTCGGTTGGTCGGACTCCCCTGATCCGAGTCGTACGGAAAGCATTCCGGAACCAATTCAGTCGGTATGCTTCCCGAACGAGACCGAAATCGGGCCCTAAGTTTGGTTTGTAAAAATATATTTGGACCTCATATTCATTGTACATACGCGGTCTATAAACCATGCACTATCAGTGCAGAAAGCAATCAACAATAAAAGCAAAACTTTCCATAAACACTGGAAAAACACTTTTTCTGTTGTTATAAATGGCGCAAAAATGTGTAACCACTGATATCCACGGTTTTTTAAAGGTATTGAAAACACTGAAAAAACCCCACCAGAATTTACAGAAAATAGAAACTGAAAACAGGAAAGCCTAGACATAACACACATACCCTCTGCCCCTGGGATGCTCAAAGCCTGCTCATGTTCATGCAACTTAACAGCCAGGGGTTCTATAGCCAGGGCAAATGGTAGCAGAAACAGTGGTCACTCTTGTCTAGTGCTCCTTGCTATAGCATAGAAAGTTGAGACATACCTACCTGTTCTGGCACTAGCAGTTTGTGAAGTGTATATAATTCCAACCCATTCAATGAGACGTTTACTAACACCAGAGGATTGCAAAACTTTCAACATAGTCCAATCTAGAGAATATTAAGAGTGGTGTTCTTCAGGGGTATACAGCTATTTTGATCCTTGTGTATGCGCTCATGTAACAGTGGTAGGAGCCTATCTGCTTGGATTTTACCCAGAATGCTATAGTTGGTATTCAATATTGAGAGAAGTCTGTAGGAGGATAAGTTTAATGCGTTTTACCGATGTTTTAGGATTGAGGTGACCGCCGCTTCATTACGTGTGATAAGGAGGTGCCCGAGCGTCTTTCCTGTATTGTACAACTTAAGCAGCCTAAATGCCAGCAGAGCTTCATATGTGGCACATAACTCAATAGGTAGGCCATCGGACCCAGGCATCTTGCCTCTGGCAAAAGTGCGGATCACTTACTGAATATCTTATAAAATGAAAGCCAATAAGCTTTCAACTGCTTCTTGTGGCACCTGGGGAACAGGTATCAACGAAAAAATGTGTGGGTAACCATTTGCACTCTCCATTATAATAGCATACTCACAATAAAGCATACGAACCTTGGCAAGGATCTCAAATATGGGAACCAGACATCCACATTAATGAGCCTTTCTACTCATTTTAGGATGATTTGTGTCCCAATGACTGGAGTGAGGACCCCGGGGGGTTTTCCAAAAAAGAACGGGACACATTTTTCCTCTCTCATTCCCCCAGCCCTCCAAATGAAAAGGGTTTTGTGTATGTTGTCTTTGCATAAGCTACATAATCGAGACATCAAAGGCACTCCAGTATTGCACCACGCTTGTCCCTGCTTTTGGTTAGGTGACCAAGGCGGGCAGGGTCATGAGAAGCAGCAGGCTACAGGTGACAGCATGGAATCCTCAACTTTTTTCAAATCAGTTTTTATCGCCCTGTAAGCTCCCATGGTAGTATTAACACAGAAGCCCCTAATCAGCAGTTTGTAAGCTTCCCACTCAGTGAGGAGGTTATGTTTTTCCTGTCATTAAAATAATTCTGTATTATATCTCTCTGTTCCTCCTAGTGGCTGTATCTTCCACCAATGTGGGCTGGAGTGTCTCATCTATTCTTATATATCATATTTCTTCTGTAGTAAAAGTTATGCCTGGTTTTAACCAGATAGCTGCTCCTCTAGCCTGTGCAGAATACGTGGTTGGAAAAATTGCACTCTTTGTTTATGTTTTAATTTATGACTTTCTTTCGCTATGAAATGTGTCTCATGAAGAAACACAACTTGTGTCCCGCAACGATGAAGATCTCTTATGCAGCAAGCCCAACCTCCTTATTTTCTAGTTTGTGAAGAGGTATTTGCCTTTGGTCCTCACTGTGTGATGTGGTAGCATTGGATTAAGAAGGGAACAGAGATGGTGTGGCTTTGGAAGCATAATGTAGGTCCATATACATTGTATGAAGCTTCAGAGCATTGTGGGATTGAAGACTTCCTAGGCAGAACATGAAAACTCCATTTCAACAACCCCTTCAGGTGCAAAAAGGCAATCTGACCAAAAAGCCCCATAGCTAACAGAAAAAAAACTGCTAAAAAGGGGCGGGAAAATACAGCTAAGGTTATAGCTTGAGAGCAAATGCACCGCTTGCTCCTGAGCTATATTTACTACTGGCCCATTGTTTAACCCAGACAGCAGCTTGGCCATCAGCCCATAATTGTGGGGGAGCAGCACACTGTGACAGGTAGTTATGGCTTTATTGTCCCAAATAAGTGTGGTGGCATTATTAAGTATGAATCCCTTCTGTTCAGCATTCCAATGATCAAGGTACGGGGGTTGCTACAAGCATAATTGAACCATGTGTAGCAGTAGAAATTAACCATTATGTGAACCCTATTTACTACTGAGCTTGCACTGTGGGTCTGTTTATGTTTAAGACCTAGTATATCAACTATGAGTAGGGTGGTAACAAACCCTGATAGCATATGATAAAGACCATACTTTGATTTTTTAGATAGATTTGTCTGCAGTCTGTGGCGTCACCAAGGGGAGTACAGTTTATTCATCTCTGGAGCTTGATTTTTCTGGATCTTCTTCAGTAAATGGAGTTGGATCACGAATGGCTAAAGTGGCAATCGGCGCATTATGAACCTCCTGAATCTGCTTATTGGAGCTTATACCGCATGCAGTCTTTCACAAAATACTTTTGCTGCGTTGTCCTGTATCAGGTCCCTGGGGTGTGTATTTGTGCATCTTTATTCCTTCCCTCACTTTCGGTAACAATTTAGTATACCTCCACCCAGGCCCTATTCTCCTCCTGGCTTATAAAAAAATAAGTGAGCAATTATTTTCAGCTTAGCAGAGAAGAGAAGTGCATAGGTGAGTCCTATAGCCCCTAGACGCTATTTCACACTCAAAAAGCAGGCCCTAAGGTTTTACACTGCTAGTGTATAATCATTAATTTAGAGTGTCTTATTGTCAATGGGGTTAGAATGTGATTTTTGAAGGATCAAGTCGCTGTAATGCAGGGGCTTAGCGACTATTGGCCTGGGCTGGGCTCCTGGAGGGGGTGTTCTGGTGGGGACATTGTGTGCTCATTCAACTGCGAACATTGGAAACAGCCCATGATTTGAGACATCATTTTGGAGCCAGTTGTCATTGTATAGCATGGCCCTCTGTGTTTCAGGTAGGCCCATTAAGCGTATGTTATTTTGCTTAGCATCTCCTCACTTAGGTGCGATGCTCATTTGGTAGACACGGTCCTGTATATTGGAGCAAAGAAGGATGATTGCGTTAGGCACAGTTGAGGTACGTTGCTTAACATTCAGTGGTTATGGAGCAGGAACAGCCTGCCTGAACCCACAGGAGGAATCTGCGAGTCATCTCAGGTCGGCATGAGCAGCTGTTTAGTCGAAGTAGGGTTTCAAGTATCCTATGCCAGACATGGGAGATGAAGTTGATCGACAGTGGTTGGATGGAATCCGTTGCAGGGAATGAATGGCAGCCAATCCTGTAGCAGTTGAAGCCATTCAGTGTTGTAGTGCTGATTGAGCTATGTCTTTCTGTGGTGACAGCAGCCAGAACTACAAGGGCACTTTAGGTGTGCCATAGACATGCTTATTCACACATCCCAATAGCGAAGAAACACATGAAGGTCCTGAAGTTCCGAGTGGGAAGCGATCACTTCCAATTCAAAGTTCTGTCATTTGGTCTAAAATCAACACCAGTGACAACTTTCAAATTTATAACAGTAGTATGTGTATATCTCAGGAAACTGAAGATCTCTAGACAATTGGCTGATTAAAAACTCAACATCACAATAGGCTTTAAGTCATTTCCAAACGCATTTTCTTAGCTGCCAGGGTCTATATGTCGACCAAATGAAATTAACTACAGTTCATTTCCAATCAATCTACTACCTGGCACAGTTCTGGACACTCAGGCTATACGTGAAAAATTGCAATCTGCTGCAAGCTCCCTATCAAATAATACTCCAGCTATATTCTGTGTTAGGATCCATCTATTGCATTTTTCTGGTTCGTCATATCAGACTGTTTATGGGTCCTCTACAGCAATGCCTAGAGGACCAATGCAGCCAGCTTGTGAGAGCTAGGAAGACATGCTCATTCGGTCTCATGCTGTAATTTGTTAATTCTCCTGGTGGTGCTGGCCTCCAAATCTGTTGAGAATTATTCATTTTCATGAATAAATCCAGGCTCAGTCTATTGTCACTGATGCCTCTGTTCTGGGTTGGGGTACTCACATGGGTCATCGTTAACTAGAGCGAATATGACCCATGAAAGAGGGATGTCTTACCACATTGACCTACTGGAATTGAGAGTAGTTCATCTAGTTCTAAAGCCTTTTCTTCCATCCTTCAAAGCGAGGTCCCTTCTTGAGCTAACAGACAACACAACAACAATGTACTATGTGAACAAGCAAGGAGGGACTCATTCCAGGCCACTCTCTCTGAAAACAAAGATCTGTATATGGTTCATAGCAAGAGACTTACAGATCACACCTATTCACCTCCTATGTGTACTGAATGTAGAAGCAGATTCATTCAGGAAGAAGCAGGCTCATTTAGGAAGATCACAAGTTTGTTCTGCACAACAAAGCTTTATAAAACGTCTTTCGCTCTTGTGGCTTTCCGGAGTTAGACCTATTCTCAGACTCAAGAAACAGGAACACACGAGCAGATGCAGCCACAGCAGGTTTTAGAAACAGTGCATTGATGGTTCAAACAGACAAGTTATCAGAGGGAGAAGATGCCTAGTGGAAGAGTGCAATGTCTTGAAGATTACAAATGTCGATGTAGGTGGTGCAGGTATCAGAATCTTTGGCTTTGTTGCTGCTCTTATTATAACCTCATTCAAGGTTGCGATATCATCTATGGGTGCCACTAGAGATGGCTGTGTCTCTGATGGATTAAGGAATGGAAGATGGCAGTTTGAGAAGAATGTGAATTAGCAGGTGTTCTTGACCTTCTCCCTGAATTTCGTAAACGTGATCGCCTGGGGTGACTTCTGAAAGAACACCTTGATGGGATGCGAGTACTCTTGAATAGGTTCTAGAGGAGCTGAGACAGGCATTGCTTGAGGATCTGGTCTCCTGGGTTGAGGTGGAACCAGAGGACTTGCCAGTGGAACTGGAAGAGTAACTTATGGAGTAATTGGGGAGGAAAAAGAAAGACATAGGTATTGGACTCTTTAGAGAATAAGTCACTGAGAGATGTATCAAAGGAGTGACTTCAGGAGTTGAGGAATACGCCCTGGGGTACTAGCTTCTTTATTAAGTGAAATGTAGCCATTTTACCCTTTTATTAGGTTGCAAAGATATGTATGTATATACACACACACACACACACACACACACACACGTGCATATACACACACACATGCATATATATTACCTACAGGCGATTGCCAGTAGGTAGTTATAGTTAGGACCTAGTTTCCACAGGAAAAGCGTTTTTGGACTTGCCTATATCTTTGGCACCGTTTGACGAGTCTTCATGAAATTTCCCAAAGAAAAGTGTGCCGGTGATTCTAGATATGCATAGAATGTTTCAGGATGATCCGTCAAGTGGGGGCCAAGAAAAAAGGGAGGGTAAAAAAAAAAAGTGTGTTTCCCATGTTAATTCCCATAGAGTCTTTACAAACTCCTGCAGCCCGAACCGCTGTACTGAATGACACCAAATTTTGCAGAGAGGTAGATTTTGTTCTGGAGATCAAGGTTTATGTTATTTGGTGTAAATCCATTCAGTCGTTTGAGAAATTATAGGAAAACCATATTTGTATATCTAAGATCTCGAAGCCTTCGCAAGAAATGACGAGCTCATACAGAGATCTGCAGAGCTCTGATTGGTTGCCAACACTTCAACAAGGAAGTGTTGGCAGCCATCTTAGGACTAAGCTTTAGCCGAGTCCCAAAAACAAAATGCAAAAAAAAAAACAAGAAAAGAAAAGGAGGCAGGTTACGAATACCCTAACACCGTAGCATTGTCCTGGGATTCCAAAGGGACCCTGGCAGGGAAAAAAAGCATTTTGGTTTTGGCTTCACAGTGAAATTTACGAATATTCACAAATAATACTGTGAATTAAAACTAAATTAAAAAAACAAGCATGGTCTCTCACGCTTGTTATAATTGTAGCCCCCAAGAGGGGCGTGTAGGAAGGTGGAATCTGACTGCATGGTTACCCCCACTTTTTTCCTGGTGTTTTGATGGTTTTTGACGAGTCTGACTGGGATCCTGCTAATCAGGACCCCAGTTTATCTGCTTACTCCCTACATTGGTTGTGCATGTACTTTAGGTACACTCCAGATTGGATTCTGGGGTACCCTTATAAGTCCCTAGTGAACAAGTTACTTACCTTCGGTAATGATATATCTGTAAGAAACATTAGTAGTGATAGATTCCTTACCTTAGAATATCCCCAGGTGTCAGACTGGATCCGGAAAGTTTTCGTCAGCAGTAGCCCTGCGTGTCGTGCGGCTCCGCGTCCGTCGTTGGCGTCGTGGTCGCCGAGATGACATCGCGGGCGATACTTGGACGCCGCCCAGGCGCGCTGACGTCAGTTCTGTACACGACTTTCCGCGCCAGGAACGCAGAGCCATGCAAGATACTGACCACTGGTGCATTGAAACTAGGGCCCTGAAAGGGATGACGTTAACCCTAGAAATCAGTTCGCAGAACGGGGAGGATGGGTGAGGCGGTAAGGAATCTATCACTACTAATGTTTCTTACAGATATATCGCTACCGAAGGTAAGTAACTTGTTCATCTGAAAGAAACACATAGTGATAGATTCCTTACCTTAGAATAGATACCCCAGCAATACCAACCCCGGTGGTGGGTCTGCGAACTAAGATCACACCAGAAAGTCACGGAGAACAGAACGACCAAAGAAGCCGTCTCTCCGGACTTGGCTGTCGAGGCAGTAATGTTTGGTAAACGTGTGCAGCGACGCCCACGTGGCTGCCTGACATATGTCTTGCAGGGGGACACCACGTCCCAATGCAGTAGTGGCTGCAGTAGCTCTGGAGGAATGAGCACGCAGCCCCACTGGAGGTTCTTTTTTAGCCGAAGAGTAACAGGCTTTGATACACAAGACAACCCAGCGGGAGATGGTTCTCTTATGGACCGCCCGACCTTTCTTGGTGCCAACGTAGCCAACAAAAAGCTGGTCATCCACCCGGAACTGCTGTGTGCAGTTAAGATAAAAAGAAAGCGCACGTTTTGGGTCCAGACGGTGGAGCCGCTCTTCCTCTCTGGAACGATGCGGAGGCGGAAAAAAGGTGGGCAAGGTAATAGTCTGCCCAATGTGAAAGGCCGTAACCACTTTTGGCAAAAAGGAAGGACGGGGCCTGAAAGGAAAGGAGGCTTACAGGAAAGAGCCTGGAGCTCACTCACCCGCCTGGCGGAAGTGATGGCCATCAGGAAGGCAGTCTTTAACGTCAAAAGACGAAGAGGACAGTTGTGAAGTGGCTCAAAGGGAGCGCACATCAAAAACGTCAGAACCAGATTCAAGTCCCACTGAGGCATCACGAAAGGAATAGGAGGAAAAAGGTGAGTAATGCCTTTAAGAAACCTATTTACAACAGGGGACTTGAAAAGAGAGGGCTGATCAGGGAGCCTGAGAAAGGCCGAAATAGCAGAAAGGTAGCCCTTGATAGTGCCCAGAGCAGAGCCCTGCTGGGCCAAAGAAAGAAGGAACAGTAGAACCTCAGAAAGAGGGGCAGAAAGGGGATCCACAGCCTTTGCTGTGCACCATGCCACAAATTTGTTCCACCTGCAGGCGTATACCACTTTAGTAGAGGGACGCCTGGCTGCCAGAATAACGTCACAAACTTCAGGAGGCAAGTCGAAGGGAATCAACTGCCGCCGCTCAATCTCCACGCAAAGAGGTGGAGGCTGGAAAGGTTCGGGTGGAGGACCGTCCCCTGCTGCTGCGACAGAAGATCCTCCCGAAGAGGCAGTCTGATCGGGGGATCCATGCTCATACTGAGTAGCTCGGGATACCATACTCTTCGAGCCCAGTCCGGAGCCACAATAATGACTCTGGGCAGAAGTGGTATAGGCGGAAATGCGAACAACAGACCGCAACTCCACTCGCGACGAAAAGCGTCGCTGAGCGAGTGCCGCCTTGGAAATTCCAACGCGCAGAACTGATGACATTGCGCGTTCTCTTCTGTGGCGAATAGATCTAACCAAGGCTCTCCCCACTGCTGAAAGAGACCTTGTGCCACCTCAGAGTGAAGACGCCATTCGTGATCGAGCATGCACCTGCGGCTGAGTTCGTCCGCCCTGGCGTTCAGAGAATCTGCCAGGTGTTGAACCACCAGGGACATGCCCTGATGTTCCAGCCATGTCCAGAGACGCAGAGCCTCCTGACAGAGGGTCCACGACCCCACCCGCCTTGTTTGTTGCAGTACCACATGGCAGTGGTGTTGTCTGAACACCTGCACTACTCTCCCCTGGACAGAGGGAAGGAATGCCTTCAGTGCAAGCCTGATCGCCCGCAGCTCCAAAAGGTTGATGTGGAGCCCGGACTCCGCCGGAGACCAGGGGCCTCTGATCTCCGCCTCTCCCATGTGGCCGCCTCATCCCAGGAGGGACGCATCTGTCACCACTGTGAACTCCGGTTGGGGAAGGGAGAGGGATCTGCCGTCGACCCAATGCCGGTTTGTGAGCCACCACTGCAATTGTTGTGCAGTACCCTCCGAGATCTGGACGTGATCGGACAGGTTTCCCTGATGCTGCGCCCACTGGAACTTCAGGTCCCACTGCAGAGCCCGCATACGCCACCTGGCATGATTGACCAGCAGGATGCAGGAGGCCATGAGGCTGAAAAATGGGAATCAGAGCCCGAATGTCCCGGACTCACTGGCTGAAAAATGGGAATCAGAGCCCGAATGTCCCGGACTCGCTGTTCGGGAGGATAGACCCAAAACTGCGCCGTGTCCAGAACCGCTCCGATAAAGAGGAGCTTCTGGGAGGGAATCAGGTGCGACTTCGGCACATTGATGGAGAACCTCAGCAAGTGCAGGAGGTCGGCCGTAGTCTGGAGGTGGGAGACGACTGTCTGGGGCGAGCCCGCCTTCAACAACCAGTCGTCGAGATAGGGGAAGACTGAGACCCCTGATCTGCGCAGATGAGCTGCGACCACCGCCATCACCTTGGTGAACACCCGAGGGGCGCTGGTAAGGCCAAAGGGGAGCACGGTGAACTGAAAGTGCTCGTGGCCTACCATGAACCGCAGGTAACGCCTGTGGGCTGGCAGGACGGGGATGTGGAAATAGGCGTCCTGCAAGTCCAGCGCCACCATCCAGTCTTGTGGGTTGAGAGCAGACAAGACCTGAGCTAGAGTGAGCATCTTGAACTTCTCTTTGGGGAGGAAGCGATTGACGTTCCGGAGGTCCAAGATAGGACGCAGGCCTTTGTCCTTCTTGGGCACCACAAAGTAGTGGGAATAACAACCACGACCTACTTCGTGCGTCGGAACGCGCTCGATGGCCCCCTTGGCCAAGAGGGCCGCAACTTCCTGCTGAAGAAGCACCAAGTGATCCCCCGACATGCGGTGGTATTGAGGTGGCATGGCTGGGGGGGGGTAGTCTCGAAGGGGAGGGAGTAGCCCCTTTGGACTATCTCTAAAACCCACCTGTCTGAAGTGATGGTGCGCCAGTGGGGGAGGTGATGGCGGAGCCTGCCGCCCACTGGCGTTTGATGGGCCTGAAAGTTCGGACTAGGAAGGTTTGGAGGCAGAGGTGGTGGGGGTGGGGGTGGTGGTCTGACCCGCCCGCTGGCCCCTTTGTCCGCCACGGCGGAAACCGTGTCTGCGCTGGGATGACTGTTGCGCCGGCCTGTGGCTCTGTTGCGAACGCTGCGGGGCGCCCCTTCCTGTGCCACGAAAGGAGCGGAAGGCGGAGGAGGGCGGACTGCCGAGAGTCCCAAGGACTTGGCCGTAGCCCGTGAGTCCTTAAACCGCTCCAACGCGCTGCCGCTTTGTCGCCGAAGAGGCGACGGCCATCAAAGGGCATGTCCATAAGGGTGTTTTGGACATCCCCTGAAAATCCAGTGGTTCTCAACCAGGCGTGGCGGCGAACCGCCACCGTCGTTGCAATGGATCTGCCCAGTGAGTCGTCAGTGTCTAGACCACAACGGATCATGAACTTGGCTGCGTCATTCCCCTCTGCAACAGCCTGGGCGAGAGCAGTCCGGGTCTCCTCCGGACACAGACAGCACGTTCGCCACCGTATCCCACAGGCAGTGGGAATAACGGCCCAAGAGGCATGCGGTGTTCACGGACCGCAGCGCAGAGCTGGTGGAAGAATAAATCTTCTTCCCAAACTGATCCAGCTTCTTGGATTCCCTATCCGGTGGTGCGGAAGGGAAGGTGGTTGGGGAAGCAGAGGCTTGGACAGCCAAGCTCTCGGGAGTGGGGTGTTGGGAGAGGAAAATGGGGTGACCCAGAGCCGGGCGATGGCGTCGGGCCACGTTCCTATCCACAGGAGCCCCTGTGGTGGGCCTGGACCAAGTGCCCAAAAGAACGTCCGAAAGGGCTTCATTAAAGGGCAGCAGCGGCTCTGCAGAAGTAGCTGCTGGCTGAAGCACCTCTGTCAGGAGGTTAGTCCTGACGGCTACAGTAGGGAGATGGAGGTGTAGGGCCTCCGCGGCCCTACGCAACACCACTGCATAACTGGCTCCCTCCTCCGTAGCCACGGTAGGAGGAGACAGCATGCCAAGGTCTGGTGAGGTATCCAGACCACTGGCGTCCCCCAATTCCTCAGCCCAGTCCTGTTCAGACTCGCAGGCTGCAGCGAGAGGGTCGTCCGACCCCTCCCAGTCCTCCCCTTGCTCCTCAGGCTGTTCAACAGGCCTAAAATAAGGAGTATGGACATGGGGATAGAAATCCCCAAACGGCGTCGAGAACGGCATCGACCGACGCCGGACCGATGCCGCGTCCACTTCGGGGCTGAATCTGAGGTAGAGGTCGTCCCGAGGAGTGGGCGGCGTCAGGATCGGTGCCGGTGGAGTCGACGTCGGTGGAGGCGTAACAAGGTCAACCGGCGTCGACCGGGATCCAGGCCTGGATCCAAGGGTGTCCTGCGGCGCCGGGGCCGGAGCCGACAGCGACGCCGGGGCCGGAGCCGCCGGCAAGAAAACGCGAGGACACCCAGGCGGGACCGCGGGGCCCGAAGGCGCACCGGCGGGACCCGACGGCCCAAAGAGGCGAGCCATGGCCGACAGGAAGTCCTGTATCTGGGCCGGAGCCGCCGACGACCCCGGGTAGGGCGGGTAGTCGGGCGGCGACTCCATGGACTCCGTCGGAGCCGCGGGGGTGGCACCACCCGTACCCCTCAGCCGTGTCGCCCGACCGGCGAGGGGAAGTCGGAGAACGATGACGTTTCTTCGACTTCTTGTGCTTCGCCTTACCTGACCCAGAGTGCGAAGACTTCGATCCAGACGATCGTCGATGATGACTCCGCGCACGGTCCCTCGACCTCCCTCTGGACCGGGACCTCTCACGGCGCGGAGCCGACTGCCGGGCTTCAAGCAGCTTTCGGGACCGCTCCTGCAAAGACTTCGGCGCCATGGACCGGCAGTCGGGGCATGACTTGGGGTCGTGGTCGCGCCCCAGGCAGAAGAGACACACGCGGTGCGGGTCCGTCACCGACATCATCCGATGACAGTCCTCGCAGGACTTAAACCCGGGCATTCCTAACTGCACCAGGAGTCGAATCAACTCGAAAAAGGTGAGAAAAAGATCTAAAAAAACAGTCAAAAAAGACTAGGGGTACCGCTCTCTCCGGATCTGCGCTTGCTGGCGCGGAAAAAGAAAGCACTGACGTCAGCGCGCGTGGGCGGCGTCCAAGTAGCGCCCGCGACGTCATCTCGGCGACCACGACGCCAACGACGGACGCGGAGCCGCACGACACCCCTACCGACGCGCAGGGGTACTGCTGACGAAAACTTTCCGGATCCAGTCTGACGCCTGGGGATATTCTAAGGTAAGGAATCTATCACTATGTGTTTCTTTCAGATATATGGTATACTATGTACCCAAGGCATAGGTACCCCAGAGGCCTCCCAGGGGCTGCAGCATGTATTATGCCACCCCTGAGAGACCATTTAAAATGGCACAACAGGTCTGCGACAGCAGCCTGTGTAAGGTGGTGCATGCACCCCTTACTTAGATATAGGTTCACTATATCTATCCTAATCACTGCACATATAAACCTATCAGTCACCCCTATGGCAGGCCTCATCAATCCTGAAGGCAGGGTGCTGGGTTTTATGTGTGAGGGTGCCCATGCATGAGCAGAGCCCCTCTGCAGTCTTCGGAACCTATTCTCCGGGGTTGTTTGTGATGCAGCCAACCATATATACTTAAGTGCATTATAACCTCGCGGTAAATGCTAACTTTAAAACGGCTGCATGGAAACATGTCGTGTTTGGTGTCAAACACCTTGGAATCATACCTCCACACCAGTAACCCTAGAGGGAGAAATATGACAACACCGGTACACCCGGTACCAGCTTTCTTGACCCTGGCATCACAAAATGGATGCTGCCAGCCACAGACACGAGTCTGCCCTCCTGCTGCTGGACGAAACTCCGGCAGGGGAAGGCTTGACAATAGGTTTCCTGTCACAGGGAGGTGTGACCACCTCCCAGACAGGCTTTAGTGTATTGGGGCTGGGAGGGTGCACTCTCAGAGTGCTTTGATGTCTGCACTGGGGACACATTTGGTGTCCCTGTGCATAGTCCAGCTCAAACCGGTTGCAGGAGCCATTTGATCCTGATCTGGCGCGAAACTGGACAAAGGACATGGGTGTAGCCACCCCTCTGTCCTGACCCTCCCATAGGTGGGTCCCCAGAGTTTGTCCCACCCCTTCCTTGGGTATCAAATAGGAACCCCTGACTACAGGACTTTGGATTTACCTGGGCTAAACTCTGCTACAGAAATCAAGTACTTCGACTATCTGCACGACGCTGGATGACTGAAGAATCTCCCTTGGAGTAAAGGAGTTACTCCCCTGCTGAGCAGGCACCTAAAACGCATCTGACCGGTTTGCTTCTACGAAGCTCCTGAAGGACTCCGAAGATTTCTGCAATACAGGAGGTGGGTTCCCGTGGTCTCTGAGGTTGATTCGCGCTCTCAGCAATTCTGAGGCCCGTATCCCTCGGGGGGACCGTGCAACCCGAACCCCTGGGCACCGTGTACATTTGCAGCTGCATATGCTTTTTGGCGACCCCTGAGGCTGTGCTTTGGGCTACTTGTAGTCCTGACCCCGAGCACTAATTCCACCGAAGATTTCCGGCCTACACTCCACGAGTGTTCCGTGGGCTGGTATTTAGTGAGTCGGCTCGAGGTCCCTTCGCGATCCCTGGTCCGTTTGCCTGTGGGTCCCTGTGAAGGCAACTTTAACTTTCAGTGGGCTTTCCTGGTTGCTCCAGACGTGCCCTGACTCTTCATCGCTTGGAGAGTCCCCAGGACCTTGCTGGTCCTCACAGAAGCATCTTTCCTCTGACCGCGTGGGTTGCCGTTGCCAAGGCTTGTTGGTGTTCAATCCGGACACTGACCCCCCAGCACTCTACATCCTTCGTGGGACAGCTCACCTCTGGACTTTGGTCGTCGTCAGCACCTCCTGGTCCCCGTCGCTGCAGAGTCAAGCTTCACCTCTTCTCACCTGAAGCACCCGACATTGGTGGGCATTCGATTGCTCTGCTCCTGGTCATGTGAAGTGACCCAGACTTTGTCCCCTCTGCTTTCAGGTTCTTCTCCTCTCAGATCCAGGCTTGGGTCACCCCGGACACTTTTCTTCTCCACGGCAGCAGTACTTCTTCGCATCACGCCATTGAAAACGACAAGGGTTTCCGACACCACTTGACCCCTCTGCACCCGGCTCCTCTGGGATAGGTAACACAGGTACCTCGGTACTCTCAAGGGTGCTTGCCTTAGAACCTTCTATGTTTAGCTGGGTTTGCTTAAAGTCCTCTCCGAAGTGTCCTTAATCTTTAAATTTCCAACCGTGACTTTCCCATAGAGTTGTACGGAGCTCGCGCCTGTGTTCACACACTTCACCCATCCTCCGTGGGTCCCCTGTGTCACTACCTTGGGTGGTTCCTTGGGGTCCCAGCAATTCTACGTGCTCTAGGCACTGTGTCTAGTCAAGTCGTGGTTGTTATACCACTTTATTAGTATATGGTTTGGTCTCCCCCTGGAGCCCACTGTGTATTGTGCTATTTACTGTCGTTCTAGTGATTTAATATTGTGTGCCTTGTTCTCTAATCTCATAAAGATGTTAGTAGAGAGTAAAAAACTTCTCACAGGGAGGTCCCGGGGCATGCAGAGTTTATGTAAAAAAAAAAAAAAAAATAGGAGCGGGGTGCACGGGGGCCCGCTCCAAGGGCTTAATAATGCACCGGAGACCACCACCTCCCCGGGACTATTGCAATCTTAAGTGGGGGCCCTTGGGAGTGGGGGTGAGAGGGTGGTGTGACGGGAGGGGAAGGGGAGGAGGAGTGGGACGGAGGGCACCGCCTTCACAGGGCTATATAACCAAAAATTGATATGGGGGGCCGCGTGGACCCTACCTCGGGCCCCAGGGACTACAACCTCCTCGAGGCCAATTATTTTTTTTTAAAAGAAGGAGAGGGGCCACGCGGCCCTTTTCCCAGGCAATATACGGCCCTGGGGACCACCAACTCCCTGTGGCCGACCAATGCACACCAAAGAAGGGGGCCAGGCAACTCCTCCTCTTTGAGCTATATATGGCCCTGGGGACCGCCACCTCCCAGGGCTGGCTTCTGCTGTCTCCCAAGGTGCTCATCCTCGGGAGATAGCGGTTTGCTTCTGCTTGGAGGGAGCTGTGACAGCCCGCCAAGCAGCCCGCCAAGCAAAAGCAAACACTACATGTCCAGCAAGCGGGAGCTGTCAAACCGCTCCCGTTTCCTGGAAGCAGAGTTTTCATCTCCCATGATTCAGGTACACACGCACCCACCCGGGATTGGTCCCCCGGGCAGGACGCTGTGATGTCACTCAACGCACCCCCAGGATGCTACACTCACATGGAGGCGGACGCTCTTGGGTGAGGGCTTCTAACGTTGTGCCTCCGCAGGTGCTGACAGTCTGAAGGGAGCAGCAGGTTTCAGCTGCACACTATGGGGAAATGGTCGCAACCAATAGAATTACAAGCTCAGGTTTCATATAAAATCGGCAAAACCCTCACTCCCACGCCGGGAGGAAGTAGCAGGTTCACAGACAGGAACGCAACTTGATGAAGTAAGAGGGTGTATGTGTGAAGGGGTATTGATCCCCACTCTTCATTACCAGTACCTACCATTGGGGACGGGCATTTGATTTACTCTTATCTCTCCTTATCTATTTAGAGTGTGACTACAGGGGTTCCTGTGCTCTTCCTCCAAGGGGCCCAGATGACCAGATAGTGGTGTAACATTGTGAGCTGGCCACACAATATGATGTATATAGAAACAATCGTTTTTCACATGTGCAGTGTCACTTTTCACTTGACATGCAAATGTTGCATGCTGATGGTTATTACATATCCCTTGCCCACCTACCCTGATGATTGTAGAGATCTCAACAGATTTATTATTATTCTATTACAGGTACCTAGAGGCCTAGTATCGTTAAGGTCAAAGGTCAACCCTACATTGATTAGTGGCACGCACATTTGCAGTCGCCACAATTGGATCCTGTGTTTCCATCCTGAAGAATGCCATGGACTCACATGAGCCATCAGGCAGAAACATGTTGACGGTGTGTGTGGTAATGGGGTACTAATTCCCCTTAACCCCACAATTAGTTTTTAATACCAGGTGGTATTTCATGTGAATATAAAGGTCAGTTTGGCGTATCACATTGATTTTTAATTATTATATTTCACGGGTCCGTTCTTAGTTAGAAGTGCCTCGCTGACTCCAGGTGTATGCCCGCTATTCATCAAACTGGGTTTTTGAAGAGCGTGGGGAGTCCTATGATGAAGCATGACACCTGGTGGTGTGTGAGGACATCCCGTGAAATTTTTATGTCTGTCCAGAAGTAGATTGTTACGAGGTGGAGCATTGGTTGATATACACAGGAATAAATTGAATCTCGGGTAGCTTTGTTGTTTTAAAATTGCTGTGACTGGAGGCCAGCTCACCCTTGAGGCCCCATAGCCTCTGGTTCCCTACAATGGGCAGTTTCCAAGGTTTTTGTGTTTGGATGTCACTGACCATGTCATGAGTGATGTAATATGCGAGGTCATATGCAGTGCATTGCGGGGGCATAAGTTATAGTTAGCTCAGGTAATTATAACTGCTGGATTTCTATGGTTTTGCACGAGTGAAATCTGAGCCTAACTATAAAATCACTATAACCTTTGTTTTTTCCAGTTAATATATGAGAAAATATATATATATATATATATATATATATATATATATATATATTTACACACACACACACATATACACACACACACATTTTCATAAGTGTGATAGGATCCCACACACAAGTTTGGCAATTTAGTCCTTATACTCATTATTTTTTGCTAAAACGAGAAAAAGACATTATGATGAATAAAACTGCAATATTTATATATTAATTTTAAAAAGTTGCTCAATTACCTGCAGATGGGGTCGCTCTGATTATTTCCACATCACATGGAAGTTTAAGTGGCTGACTATAGACCAGGCTAGAGTTCAAAATAAGTTTACTGGCTGTCTGAAGATTAGCAATTGAAGCAGAACGTGTCATGGGACTGGTACCCGGAGATGTGTCTGAAGAGGACTCTGCATTAAGTTGCCCAGGTACAGCTAGTCGATTTTCTGATGTACAAACCTCAGTATCTTTGGCTGTGAAATAAAATTTGAGTATTGGGTTAATCAGATTTAGTACAAATACACATTTTACTTACGGCTCTGCTTGAAATAACACGCTACTTGGAATGCATAAAGAAAATTACAGAGCGGCTTTAAGCAATCAGAGATGGCGCTTTATACTACATTCAAACCCTGGATTGTTCTCAATGTTTATAGACCTTTTCTATGTTGCTTTCGGTTACAGAAAAAGCATAGGCTTGAAAAAGAGATGCTTGGAAAATATTTTAAAAATCTTGTATCAAAAGACTAACTTAGCTGCTATTCTTGTTAACAGGCTAGATCTACTTCATAAGACGTAGAAATCAACAGGTAATTTGGTAACATGCTCATAAATCAAAAACGTGCGGGAAATGCCCTTGAAAATGCAGCTTTTCAGCTTGCAAGATTTGGTATAGATTGGTTACTCGGATCAAAAATTATAAGAAAGTTGGTCCTAAATCAGTCACTTTTGCAGATGAAAATGCCATAGACAACTTACTGCAGAAAGAACTCAAAAACCAATGAATGAAAATACACTAAATCATCCAGGCATGTAATGTTTGGCTACAGTTGGTGTCTTTTCTTAGTTTGGTGTACTTTTGTTCAGCCAGTTTCGAGATATTAAGCAAAAAGGAATATGTTACTTACCCTGTAAGCATCTATTCATAGCGTGTAGTACTGCAGATTTACATGCTATGCATACTCCTGCCATCTAGTGTTGGGCCCGGACTCTGCAAGTTGTTTTTCCTCGAGGAAGTTTTATGATCGGTGTTGTCTCTCTTCCCGCTCGAGGTACTGTGCATGTTCAACGTCTCCTTTGTTAAAAAAAATGTTTTCCCTTGCCATATACCGAAGTGAGGATATAGTCTACTAAGTTAGTGTTTGCTGTTGAACATGCTGTTTTTGTATGTATTTTTCTCACCATCTAATACCTGCCGGGTAGGCGGTAGGGTGCATGTGAATCTGCAGGACTACACACTACGACTTAATTCGTAATATATGTTGGCTGCAGATACACATGCTATGAATAGCCTGTAAATCTGTACCCCTGTTGCAGTGGCTTTAGGCATGAGATGGTGCATTTGTTTGAAATAACGTTTGAAGGACTGTTTGTCCAACTAGATCTTGTTGTCTTGCTTGAACATCCACACAATATTGTTTTGTAAATGTGTGTAGGGTCACTCACAATGTTGCTTTGCAAATGTCACTGAGGGGGGTATTCCCAAAAAGGCCATGGTTCTTCCTTTTTTCATTGTAGAATGAGCTCTTGGCATAGTTGTTAATGTTCGTTTTGCATTAGCATAACAAATTTGGATACATTAGACAATCCAGCTTGCGATTCCTGATTTTGAAAAAGCTTTTTCTTCACGTGGATTTGAAAACGAAACAAACAGTTGTGTTTTTGTATGTTCCAAATAGAACAAAAGGGCCCGTTTAACATCAAGTGTATGTAAAGCACGCTCTTCGATTGTTTCTGGTTTTGGAAAGAAAACTGTTGCTTCTAAAGTTTGATTTAGATGAAAAGGTGATAACTTTAGCGAAGAACTTTGGGTTTGTGCGTAAATACAGTTGGTTTGGGAACAATTGGAAGTATGCTTTCTTCAATATAAGCGCATCTATTTCGCTAACCCTTCTTAGAGATGTTATTACTACCAGGAAGGCCACCTTCCAAGTTAAGAATTGTATCTGACAGTTATGTAGTGGTTCAAATGGTACCCCCATGAGGCATGTTAGGGCAATGTTCAGGTTCCACGCTGGTACCGGAGGTGTACATGGTGGAATAACTAGTTTTAATCCTTCCATGAAGGCTTTGACAACAGGAATGAGGATACGTGATTGGTGCTTCCCGTTTTGTAGGTATGCAGCAATGGCTGCTAAATGTAGGGGTATTGACGTATATGACAAATGTGCCTTTTGCAAATGTAACAGGTAACAGACTAGTTGATGTTCTGTTGGTGAAGGGTTAATGTTTAAGGATGTACAGTAATGGACTAAACGTTTCCATTTTGCTGCATAGCAAGCCCTCGTGGTCGGCTTTCTGGCCTCCTTTAGAATAGTCATGCATCCTGGACGTAGATTCAGGTATCCAAACTATGACCTCAGGAGCCAGAATGCAAGATTGAGCTGTTGTGCCCTGGGATGTCTCACCCTGCCCTGCTGTGGGTGAGAAGGTTTGGATAGTTGGGCAACGCCTTGTGAGGTACTTAGGATAGCTCTAGTTGTGTTCTGTGCCATGGCTGTTGAGCCCATGTGGGAGCAATCAGTAGTAGGGTTTGTTGGACTTGGCCCTTTTTGGCTAAAGTTCCCTAAACTTTTTGCCTTTCCCCTAGACCTTTTTTTGACATAATGTTGCCGACTTAGATGCTTTGGGCACTTTGCCACTGCTGATCAGTGTCAAAGTGCAAGTGCTCCCTGTATAAAGTGTTATGGTAATTGGCTGTCCATAATTGATATGTTTGCCTTACTAGTAAAGTCCCTAGTAAAGTGCACTATGTGTGCCAGGGCTGGTAATGCAAATGCTACTAGTGGGCTTGCAGCACTAATTGTGCCACCCACACAAGTAGCCCTAAAGAGAGAACTCAGGCCTGCCACTGTAGTGCCTGCGCACAGTTTGCTAACTGCCATGTTCATGTTGTCCTGACAAGTACACCCACTTGCCAGGCCTTACCCTTCCCTTTCCAGGCACATCAGACACCCCTATAGTAGGCCCAAGCTACCCCCCTGGGCAGGGTGCAGTGTCTGTGAAATGTAGGACATGTACTGAGGCGTGTACCATGTCCTAACAGTGAAATACTCTCCATTTCGTTTTTCACTGTTGCAAGGCCATCTTGCCCATAGGACAGAATGGGGAAAGCTGTGTAATATGTTTCCAGCCTATTTTCCCATAGGCTTAAGCTGGAGAGGTGAAGTTTAGTGTGCCTGAACTCACAATTTAATAACACATCTTTTTGTGAAGGTGGTTTTTGAATTGTGTGTTTAGAAACCACGCTTTTAGAAGTGGCTGGTTTTTTGGTTCTAACAATTCTGTGTGTCTTGACCCAGGGGAGGAGTAGGTGAGACAGCAACAGGCTGACCTGCAGCTGGAGTGTAGGGTGGTGGAGTAGCCCCTGGAGGTGAAGAGGCCTGGGCTGCTGCCATAAAAGAATTGCTCCCCCTCCTGCTGAGTGATTGAGGAACCAGACCCCCCACTATCAAAGGAAAAAGATGCCGCAGGCAGGAAGACACCCAGAACTGGTTTGGACAGGGGTCAGTGCCCCCTGAACACAAAGACTTCAAAGACATTTAGGGGTATAACTATGAGAGCTGAAGCCCCTGAACGTTGGCCTGATCAAGACTGAAAAGGATTTGAACTACTTCGTGGTCAAGAGGAACTTCTGCCAAGGAAAAACAGCTGAAGAGAAGGACTGACCCTTGCTGTGTGTTCTGGGGCTGGCCTGCAGTTTGCTGATTTAACTAAGGAGAGGCTAAGGGACTTTGCTGTGTGCTGTGTCCCCCTGCTTGAAAGGACTTTGCTGTGTCCCGAAGTAACTTGTCTCCAAGGGCCCGAGGAGAGCTGGCTCCCTGTTGTGGAAACTCAGGAACATCAAAGTTTCCAAGTGTGTCTCAGCGACGCTTTGTGCGTGTGCTTTTTGCAGCCTGAGACCTTCGTAAGCATTGCCCCGGGACTGTGTGGCCCGAAACCCAACCGAGTCTCAGCGACGCTTTGTGTGTGTGCAGCCGGAGTCTGCCTTGGGGTCCGTGGTGCTGGTTGGAAAGTGCCCCGTGACTGCAGTGCCCCCGCAGCGTGAATCATCATCCACGCTGCTGTGTAGCTGTTTGTGGCCCGAGCTGTCATCGTAACTGAGGCTGCGGATCAAGATCGCCGGCGCAAGCCGCAACGTGCTCAAGGATTTCATGAAGCTAAGGAAGTCGTGAGGTAATCGTGATCGTTGTTCGCAAGAGGAATCTGGCCAAGATCGTCAGCAACGGAGAAGGCAGCGCCGTAACCTGCCGACTACAGCGTCGCCTTGCATCGGAGCTGCGTCGTCATCGGGCGCGCCCAGCAGGACGTCCGACGAGCGGGGAGAGAGAGAGAGTGAGGCAGCGCATCCCCCAGGTAAGGCTAGGACTCCGGTAGGGAGCCGCAAGCGTGTGTGGCCTGGGGAGGCGCAGGAGGAGTACCGGAGTGCTCCCGTCTCTCTCCCGCTGCATCGCGCTAGACGCGCTGAGTCCTCGAGCGGCCCGGACCTGCCCGCAGAACCGGGGCCGCCCTCGGAAGTTCAGGACTGTTGTCTGTGGTTGGGGCCTAGTGGTGCCCGCGCTAATCGCGTCGATTGGCCTGGTATTATTCCTGCATTACGAACTGCCTTATTACTTGCATTAGGGATTGTATTATTCCTGAATTACGAACTGCTTGATTACTTGCATTGAGGATTGAAATATTCTCGCATTATGAACTGCCTTATTACTTGCATTAAGGAGTGCATTATACTTACATTACGAACTGCCTGATTACTTGCATTGAGGATTGCATGATCCTTGCATTACGAACTGCCTGATTACGTGCATTGAGGATTGCATTATTCTTGCATTACGAACTGCCCGATTACCTGCACTGAGGATTTCATTATTCTTGCATTTCGAACTGCATTAGTCTGATAATACGAACTGCATTACGAACTGCATAGCTTTGCATTAGGACTGTATTTGAACATCGTGAACTGCTCATTAATACCGCAAGAACCTACAAGTGTTTGTTGGCCTAATACCCGGCAAAGTGAAATATTACGAATACGGATATGTTGGATTTTTATCGTTTGGTCTTACCGTATTTTTCTGCTTGATAAAGATACCGCTATTTTCATACATCAGTGTGGTGTCCATTTGTGGTGTTATCACTGTGTCCTGGGAGTGTGGTTGCAAATACTCTACACATTGCCTTGAAGATAAGCCTGGCTGCTCGTGCCAAACTACCAGGGGGTGAGCAGGGGTTATCTAAGCGTGTGTCCCTCCTTACCTTGACTAGAAGCAAGGGTCCCTATTTGGACTAAGGTACATACCTCAGCCAACTAGAGACCCCCAGTTCTAACAGGGTTAATGAAGTCTCTGCGTTTCCTGACCATGTATGGAATGAGTGGGAGAGGAGGAAAAGCATAAGCAAATATCCCTGACCAGTTCATCCATAGAGTTCCCTTCGGATAGTGAGTGTGGGTATCTAGATGAGAAACTTTGCTATTTTGAGTTTTCGGCGGTGGCAAACAGGTCTAATGTGGAGGTTACCCACCAGTGGAAGTATTGTTGCAGTAACGGAGTGTGTATTTCCCACTCGTGGACTTGTTGCTGTGTCCTGCTGAGCAGGTCCGCAATGGAGTTTTCCTGCCCTGGTATGTATTGTGCCAGGAGGAGGATTTTGTGTTTGTTTACCCATTTCCATATGGTCTGCGCTAGCTGTGATAGTTGAATGGAATGGGTCCCTCCTTCTTCAGAATGTAATACATTGCAGACATGTCAGTTCGTAGAAGGACATTTTTCCCCGCAATGTTTGTTAGGAACGCTTTGAGAGGCACATAGAAGGCTAAGAGCTCCACCATATTGATGTGCAGCGTTTGTTGCTATGAGGTCCAGTGTCCCTGAACCACAATGTCCTTCATATGAGCACCCCACTCCATGAGTGATGCATTGGTTGTGATGGTTACTTGTGGAATTGTGTCCTTGGAGGCTCTTCCCTTCAGTACGTTTGAGGTGTTCCACCATTGCAGCGCCTGATGGACCCTGGGTGAAACCAACACTAGATCTTCCATCATCCCCCCGCTTGTGACCATTGCGATGCTAAACACTCTTGGAGATGTCTCATATGTAGCCGTGCATGTGGCACTATTGCTATGCATGATGCCATCATCCCTAGTAGGCGCATCAGTGTTTTGACAGGCAGGTGACAATGTGGCTGAAAAATGTCCAGTTGATTCTGGAGATTGAGAAACCTTTGCAGATTGGGGTAAGCTGTTCCCAATACTGAATTGAGGATCACCTAGTATAACCTAGGTATGGTTGGATCTGGAGCAGTTGGAGATGTGATTTTGTCGCACTGATAGTGAAGCCCAATTTGTGTAGTAGGTTGATCGTGTCTTGAGTGTCTGGTAGACATTTGTCTTTAGTTGGACTCTTGATCAGCCAATTGTCTAGATGGGGAATTTCACTGCTACTACCACTAAGCATTTTGCGAACACCCTTGGGGCTGTTGCCACTCCAAATGGTAGGACTCTGAATTGATGACGACGTCCACTTACCACAAACTGTAGGTATTTACGTTGTGCAGGGTGGATTGAATTGTGGAAGTATGCGTCCTTCAGATCTAATGCTGTCAAAGTCTCCTTTTTGTAGTTGTGTTATCACATCTTTGCAGTGTGACCATATGGAGGTGTTCGGATACTATGTAGCAACTGAGTGAGCGCAGGTCCAGAATGGGCCATAGTGAGCAGTCTTTCTTTGGTATGAGGAAATAAAGGGAGTAGACTCCTTTGTTGTGATGTTTGTGTGGGACGAGTTCTATGGTCCATTTTAGCAGCAACGCTTTTACTTCTTCCTTTAGCAGATGTTGATGCTGCGGATTTAACACCTGACGTATTGGTGGGATATTTGATGGTGGTTGAGTTAGTTCTAGGCAATATCCCTGCCTGATTATTTGTAGTACCCATTGGTCTGATGTGATGTCTGGCCATAACTGGTGGAACTGTTAGAGCCTTCCCAGACAGGTGTTTGTGGGCAAGTTATTTACTTGCTGGTGTGGAGGGGCCCTCTTTGAGGATACCTCTCAATTGGCCCATATTTTTGTAGCCTCCTCAACAGTACCCACACCCTTGCTGGTGGTACTTTTGTTGCTGGCGTTGATATGTGGTATTTTCTGGGGTAGACGCTTTTGCTGTTCCTCGCCCCTAGTAACGCCGAAAGGGCTGTTGATTCTGTGGTATGGCCTGTAAGGCACCCATGGACTTGACTGTGTGAGTGTCCTCCTTTATTTTCTCTGTCTCTCCATAGCAGGCCCAAAGAGGTTTTAGCCACTGGATGGGACGTTAAGAATATGCTGCTGCACCTAAGGTTTGAACCTGGATATGGGTTGCCACGCATGTCTATGGAGCATGATTGATGTATCGTTGCCCCTTGCAGGAGTGTCCGCTCCGTCTAATGCACATTTGATGGTTGAATTTGATATCTGCCTCCCCAAATTTAGCAGGTCTTCCCCTCATTTTTTGTATTCATCTGGGAGATGTTGAATCAGGTAGCCCTATTGTATTGGGAGAGTAGGCCAACTGAATTGGTGATCTTCCAGTGGTTTGCGTGCCGTTGCTACTCTTGCCTGCTGCATCAATTAGTTTACTTTCTTTATCTGAAGAAGGCACCTCTTCAGTGCCTTGTGCTTCAGCTCTCTTCCTGGAAGTGGTGACAACAAGGGAGTGTGCAGGGGGGATGCCCCCGCATACAAATAGGGTCAGTTGGAGATGGCCTGCAATTGTTTTTCTATGCAAAGAGTTAGGACCCTAGATTTAAGTGGGTCCTTGAAGATCTCTTTGGATACGCTGAGGACGGATCCAGTCATTGGCTCTGCGCACAAAAGTGTTTCCACAATGAAATCAGTTGGCTCACCTGTAGTGTGCATGGGAAGCTTGTGGTACTCTGCCGCTCTTTGGATTACACTGTGGGATGAGGATGTGTCATCTGATGGTGAAGCCTTAGTAGGTACCGGCGGCTCCATGTCTGGGTCTGGCAGAACCACAACATAATCATACCATGGGTAAGGAGTATGGTGGGTATCCTGTGTTCCCTGGGAATCTGTGTCCTGTATCTCTCTCTCTTTCGCTTCTTGTGGAGAGGGCATGTGTTTTTGTGGTGACTGGGGGGCTGAAAGTCATTGGGCTCGTAGCCCTGTGCTCTCGTGCCACCCTTTTTGGTGGAGGCAGTGGCAAGGACTGTTCCTGAGCCTGTCTCTTGGCATTTTCTTTATATTTTTCCTGCATAAATTGTTGCAGTCCTTCAAAGACAATGCCTTGTTCTTCACTAGGTCTTTGTGTATGAGTCTTTTGTTTCTTTGGGGCCATTGGATTGTCTTCAGAAACCTTGTGTGGCTTTGGTACAGAGTCATTCTCACTGAAATTTAGGACAGAGGCTGAAAGATTGGGATCATAGCCTGAATATCCTGGACTCTCTTTCCCAGGGGAAAGGCACAAAACCAAACCATGTCAATGATGGCACTGATGAGGAAAAGCATCTGAGTCTGATGTGACTTCGGCACATTGATAGTGAACTCCAAAGCTGACACGAGGTTCGCCTTAGTATAGAGGTGCTTGAGTACTGCCTGGGGCAAGCCCGCCTTCAACAGCCGTTCACCGAGGTAGGGAAAGAAGAATGACCCCTCACTTCCGAAGGTGAGCTGCCACCACTGCCATCACTCTTGTTAACACCCGAAGAGCGCTGGTGAGACTAAAGTAGAGCCCAGCAAACTGAAAATGCTCTTGTCCCGCTACGACTCCGCAGGTAGGGATGATGGGCCAGCAGGACGGATGTATGGAAATAGGCATCCAGCAGTCCCCACAACACCACCAGTCTCCAGGATCAAGGGCAGACTAGAATTGGGCAAATGTGAGCATTTTGACTTTCTCCTTCCAGAGGAAGGCGCTGAGAGAGCAAAGGTCTAAAATAGGACAAACGCCTACATCTTGGGCACCATAAAGTAGTGGGAATAACAACCACGTCCTACTTCTGGGGCAGACACCCTCTTGATAACCCTTTTGGCCAAATGGGCTTGCACTTTGCACGGCAAAATGGAAGATGGTTCTCCGTTAGTTGCTGGCAGCAAAAGAATGAAAGATAGGGCCTATCACTGCCGAACAGTTGGCAGGACCGACCTCTCTGATATTATTGCCTACCTATTCATCAAGAATTGTCAGACTGTGCCTCCCACTAGGTGGCTGTGCCCCAGTAAGAGCACGCTAATGGGGTTTTGGCAGGTGAGGCAGTGGGGTGTGGGGATAGGGTGGTGGACTAAGGGGCCCATTTTGACCTTGACTGCAGGGGCAGTGGGCACCATGCCCTCGACCGCAAAACTGCTGAGCACCTTCTGGGGGTTGGATTGGCTGGCAGTATAGGTACCTCTACCAAAGTGCAAAAGGAGCAGTAGCGCTGATGTGGCTAATAATGGGGAAGTTAAGCCCAGGAAGCGTGTCATGGCCCTGCTCTCCTTAAACCGCTCAAGAGCAGACTCTGTCTTATCCTCTGTCACGAGGTGCCCAACCAAGACCTACCTGAGGAGAACGATGCCGACCTATTCCCCCCCTTACATATCTCCTCTCCTCTGTTTCCAGTCCCCACCGGAGTCCTATTCGCAAGACCTACACAGTGCCTTTAAGGATCTGAATGTGCTGGACTCTCCACCTACCCATGTGATGTGGTCACATGCACCAATCAGCACCGTCCTTATGACCGCGGATGTCTTGAACTGGGACTTCCCTCTTAGTGAAAACGCTGAGGAGCCAGGAATCAGAGTCCAACTGGAGGAACTGACGAGCGCCCAGACCGAAGAGAGAGAAGAATGGGACCCGCTACTCAGGACTGAATCCCGAGGCTCAGCGGAGACGAGACCGAAGCTTCCCACACCGGAAGAAAAGAGGGAGCCGGACCCCTTCCGGCGCGGCGAATTGGCCAGCCACGTTCCCGGAGGAGCGTGGCTTTCTGAGGTACGTGCACGCCTCAGAGCTGCTCTTGGGAAGGGGACCGGAGACGGTTACCGGCTCCGCAATGAGAAGGGAGGGGGGTTAACGAAAATAGGCTGATTCCTATGTAACGCTGCACGTCAGGAGTACTCCAGTCTTGCGGGGTGATGCATGCAGGCAAAAACCACTGGTGAAGGACCTCGGGTGATACTTCCCTCCATTCCTTATCCCCTACACTGTAAGCCAAACAGGGCACCGCCCTTACAAAGTTTTTTTTTCCTTTTCTTCCCTGAGGAACGACTGAGTTCCAGAGATTCAGGAAGAACTCACCCTTAAAGACCCTCCGTACCACAGAAGAACTACCAGACTATAATGATATTAATACCGGTCTCTCAATAAAAAAAAACCGACTCAAACGACATAAGATCTCAGTGTTGCTTATACCAAGTGCCAAATCCTCCAACAGGAGAGTCCTGTCCAATGGCATATAGCCAATAGCCCGCCTGATAGAATCCAAAAACGAATTGTGAACTTGGCCGCATCACAACTGTCCTGGGCTAGGTCAGGTCATAGATCTTCAGGAACACCTGGGAGGATTTAAGCTACTGAATCCCAAAGGGCGGGGTATAGCGCCCTAGCAGGCAGCTGGCATGTACTGATCAAAGCACCAGGCTGGTGGACTCTTTTCCCCTACATCTCCACCTGTTAACCCCAATATGTTCCCAACTATTCCTCCCTATAGGGAGGAATAGTTGGGAACATATTGGGGTTAGTCTTGCTTGCAGACGCCTGAACCACCAAGCTTTCAGGGGAGGGGTGCTAAGATATAAATTCCAGGTCCCCCGTAGCAGGGCAGTGGCATTGTGCAATTTGGCGTCTGACTGGGGGTTCAGAGCAAGGTTTGGCTCATGTCCCCAACAAGATATCTGTACGGGCCTTTTTTAAAGGTAAGAGGGGCTCAGTGGATGTTTTCTCCAGCTGAGAGACTTCCGTTAGAATATTGGTCTTGATCTCCAAGGTGGGGAACAGGAGCTCAAGGACTTTGACCGCCCTATGCTGTTGTAAGGATCAGGTCTTCCAGCGCAGAGACCCCTTTTTCATTTCAGTTTGTAGACGTGTTATTGAGCATGTAACAAGTGATGAATTGATATTTCATCAAATGCACGTTTCTGGCATGTGCTTTTATTCTGTAAATGTATAATGAATATGTCTGAGAAGCAAGATCAATCAAAAACACATTCAGTGATAATTTAGTGACTATTTAGCTTAAAAATTATTCCATGAATGTCATATCTTACGACTGTTTCCCTCCATAATGTTTATTTTTTTATCATATATAGAAGTCAACAAAACCCCCAGAGAAACATCAATCTGGGACAGGTGCCTTTTTCAAGGTCATTTATCAACCATAACCCAAATAATGTAGTTTATATTGATGTATTTATACCTTATTGGTCCATCCACTGATGTATATGATTATGTCAAAACATTACTAAGGTGACATTGCAAATTCCATCTCAGATTTGCAGATACAGATGAGCACTGCACTAGATTCCATTCTGACCGAAGAAGACTCCAGGAAGTCACTCCAAGGCTCTGTACAGCATTCCATTCTGCCTTCACAAACTGGTGCCACAGTTGTGTTCTCTCGTATACACAATCTCCTAGCTCTTGGCCTTTTTCTCAAAATAGCTGACAAGCTATTTCAAACAGACAACAAACCATGTTGTCCAGGTATGCACATCACCTCTGAAACTCAGGCCTATTGTTTATTCATCTGATAGAACTAGAACAGCACTTATAGATAGCACAGTGAGTGTACGGGCTATAAAATTGTGATGTTATGATTTGTCTCCGTTTTCACTGCTATTGAAAAGCTTAGCTGCTTTTTATTATCTTCTGTGATGTTGCCAATATTATTTGGACTAGATCTCAGCATTTTAAAATAACTATTTTAAAATAAATATGTTGAAATATATATTCCAGTTCTAGTGATCTTGAGTGTGTAAATCATTAATGAACGATCGTTTGGAATCACACTGCTAGTAAACCAAAAGCAATGACATCCCCACATTTATATATTGGGTGGGTTTCTCTGGGGCTACAATAACCTGTCTTTCCCTTTCAGAGCTGGTGCATTGGACTAAGTTCACTCCTGTCACACGTGGGAAAATAAACCATTGCGTTTATTTTCGCTCGGCGCTTAGTTCGCTCGCACATTAAGGCTACTTTGCATTGCACATGTTAAGCTTGGCACGTTTATTTTTGTGCCACATCATTTTAGAAAAGCACTGCACATGTTTTGGTTATTACTTCACACTGTCTGAACATCTTGTACAAGGTCAAACACTGTGCCTGGTCTCCTTGTGATTGGTTAGCAAACGTAGTCTGACACTTAGACACAACATACATTCACATCTCCCGTTTTCAAGAAGAAACTTCATAACATATACACAGAGACGGACTATTTCGAAAACAGGGAGAAGACATTCTAGCAGAGCAAAGGTCCGGACAAGAGAGCGAGATTGTAGGAGGCTGGCTATTGGCTTAGAATATGGTGCACACTTATTCAAAAGGTGCACCTTGCACTAATACAGGCAACCCTTATGGTGATTTTAGTGGTCTTTGATAACCATAGAAAGCTCTCAAAGTGGTAGCTGTGGAGAGCAGCCTTCAGGTTTATCTTAGGGTGTTAAGCAGCTTGTTTTACCAGTTTAATATGTAGTGTAAGTTAGATGAAACGAACCACACAGTGTTTAGCAAAAATAAGTCTATTTATTACAACACACTATCACTATCTCATTGGTATATCTCCTACCTGGAGATATCAACAAAATACACCAAAAATATTTCAAAAGCAATCAAATAAGTAGCACAAAATACAGAGGTCTCCAGGGAGAGACCAAACCATATACTAAGGAACTGGAATGCGAACTGCAAAGGAGGATGGGACTTGGACCAGAAGACCCAGAAGAACCGGGGAAACGAAGAACCACCCACAGTAAGTACCCAGGAACCCCATAGAGGCTGTGTGCAGAGTGGAAACACAGCTGTGTGCACAACAGAAGTCAATGTAGAAGTCGTAGTTGCAGTTTTGAAGAAAAGGACGCTTCCCAGAGGAATCCTAAGGATTCCCTTGGAGAACGGAAGGTTGGAGAGCCACCCCACCCGTGGATGCTCCGGGAACCAGGTTAACTATACCAGGGAATCCAGGTGCATAGGGGTGAAGAGATGTCGGAACCTGCCGTAGACAACAATGGAAGATTTAGAAGAAAATGCCCCTGGAGAAGTTCAAGAAGAAGTCTGGTGGAATCCAAGAGTGGATTCTGGAAGTGAAGAACTGCACGCAGAGGGGACAGAGTCTATGCCACTCGGAGGTGACCAGGGGGCATGAAGACAATGCCCACCGATGTCAGGAGGTTCTGAAGAGTCTAAAGTGACCTTGTCGCTGCAGCTGTGAGGAGCACGCAATGCTTATGAAGACCAGGAGCCGTGTACAAGCTGTCCCACGTTTGAGGTCGGTGATTAGGTCGAAGTCCAACGAGGTCCAAGTGTCCAGACGATTGAAGAGCGATGTAGTTTCAGGGTTGAGTCTTGTCCCATGACGAATCTGAGGACCCACCCACAGGGGAGCCATTAAATACATTATATCTTGCGATCAGGAAACCAGTTCCCTTTATGTAGCTGAATCTTCATAAATTGGTTTGGTAGTTGTAGTCATATGGGGTTAACTTCCTCCTGTTCATTCACTGTATTACGTCCATGTGGGTTATGGCAACATCGTCTGGTGACCGAGTATGCACAATAGATACCCCCAAAGCTGATACCTTGATAAGCATCCCCGTCGCCTGTTTCGGGTCCAAAAGCTAAACAGTTTAGCTTTTGGACCCGAAACAGGCAACCGGGATGCTTATCAAGATATCAGCTCTGGAGGTATGAACGGGAGGAAGTTAACTCCATATGACTATACATCTACCAAACCAATTTTTGAGGATTCAACTACATAAAGGGAGTCTGTTTCCTGATCGCAAAATATAATGAGCCCTGATGAAGCTCAAAAGAGTTGTCTTTGAATGAAATGCGTTGGCTGAAAGTTTGTTGCACAAACAAGATTGTTCTCGTATGTGGATTTAAGACAGATAAAATAAAAACAGAAATCTTTCAACACTCATTGGATTTTCATGGACTTCAATTGTTTTCCGGATGCACCTTTCCATCTTTAATTGCAATTTGTTTCTGTCGGACAGAGGTATCAAACAGCGGCAGGTACCGGTAAAGTAGTGCACGGGACATAACCTACTTCAAACTCAGAGTGAGTTGTGGCAACTGCAGTCTGCCGTTGTTTTGGGTTCTTGGCTTTGTATGTCTTCTTGAGCGTGCCTCTCAGGCCTAGTCTCTCTTGATCTTCCCTCCTGGGCTTGGTTCGTCGTCAAGTTTCTCAGTGTGGACCAGCAGATCACACTTCCCGTTCTTCTTCGTTCTTGATACTTCTGCCTGCACCTTCTTTCCACATATGGTGGCGAGACTTGTCTTTGCTTAAGTCTCTTATTCTGGGTGCAGCGGTGTGCACCTTCTTTGGGGCCAGTCAACACGGCTTCTCAATGGTCAAAAGTCTCTGTAATCAAGCCATCGGCCTCAGGTGTTGGACTCTGGCCTGGTGATGATCAGGGCAATCAATGATTCAAGTCTCCTCTGCTTCTCTAGTGCTGAATGACGTCCAGCCAAGCATCTTATGTCCCGTCTTTAGGGAAATTCTTGGAGCTTCAACTCTGTGGGTAGATGTGTGTGGGCAGCCCTCTGCCTCAAAGGTCTTCTTGTTGCCTGACCCTCTTCTTCTTTGGGTCGGTGTGGAGTCATGCCACGTGTCACACATTCCCTCCTCAAGGACTTTCAAGCAGCTCCTACTTCGTGGTTTTGCCTCTTCCGGAATCTCCTTCCATGGGCAGTAGATAGCTGTGGTTCTGTCCCACTTTCTCTGGGGTGCAGGACTTGCACCTTGAGGCATTGCTGCCATCAAGCATTGTTGGTGGGGTGTGGCATGGTGTGCCTTGAGCTACGGGACGGTGCAGTCCTAGTGTTTGGACCACAGCCACAGTGTTGTGTGCTTTTGACCACCTTATAGTCCGGTCTCGCTTTCTTTGGACCTTCCCCTTCATGGAGTTGTGTCCATCTGCCCGGCTTGGACAACCAGTGTGGTGTCTCTGGGGTTCTCAGTCTCTTTAGTGGGTGGCACTCAGTGGGTTGCACCAGGTGATCCAGGTGTCTTCCTGTGATGCTTCTCCTTTGTCGTGTGGATGGAGGGTTGGAGCATTCTCCTCTCTTTCATGCTCTATACTTCCGATCCTTTTATCACTACACAGGGCAATGGGCTTCCAGCAGTGTGTGGCAGGGCCAGACTGGTACTGTGGCACCTCAATGGCACGGCATCCATGCTATGCTGCCAATCAGTGCCCTCGCGTCATGCTGCGGCTGCACCACACAGAGTTGGTCCTGTTCAGGCTGTGGCCTAGCTGGGCTGTGCCCCTCTCTTCCCCATTACTCCACTGGGGTCTCCCCTGGGCCCTTGTGAAGCCTGTAAAGTGGTGGCCTGGCACATGTTTGCTGCAGTTTCTTGACAGGTAGTACTGTAGTGCCAGCCCATTTGCCTAGGAGCGGGGTCTGAGGGGAGGGGCAGCTCGATCTTTGCTCCTCTTCCATGTGCCTTCAGTCTTTTTTGCCAGCGTGGTGCTAGCACCCAGGGTGGTGCTAGCACCCAGGGTGTTTCTATTTTGATGTATGTGTTGGTGCCTCAGTGAGTTGATGCTCAGTCTCTTTTGTGCATGGTTTGTAGGTGTCCCCAAATGCTGGTGTGCAAAGTTTTTATTACGGCCTTCCTTGTATTCTCCCAGAGTTGTGGAGGAACCGCTCACCTCTTGTAGTTCTGAAATGCTGGTCCGATATGCAAGGGTTGTTAGGTGACTGTATTCTGGCAATTCTTACCCCTTGGCATCCTCTAGTGGGCATCTCTTGCCATCACACTGTTTTAAAAGTTGTTTCTTGTGAACGCAGTCGGCTTAGGAATGTTCCGATATGTCGGACGAGCAGACACCAGGTCTAGTGGGAAGGAGGAACAGAGGCTGGCAGGCATTGAGTTCCAAAGCTGAGGACAGAACCAAAATGTTTGTTCCCTGGGCTTTTACTCAGCCCTGCCAAGTACCATGCATCAGGCGTTAGACTAACGTATTTCCGTGTGGTGGTCTGCATCACCGCACTGAAATGCATTGTCACGTATTTATAGCGCCTCAGCTGTCTGCCTGAGCGCTGCTATTTAGGCTGTCTCACACGTGTAGGCGGTCTAGTTTTTACCGCTACGTGTCCCTGTGAGGTAATGCGACATCCCTGCCCTGGACGGTATCCTCATTTCAAACTATGAAACAATCCCGTGGCATGCAGCCGGGCCGGTCCAAAGATTTGTGGGGCCCCGGGCAGGATAGGAATATGCGAGGCCCCTCTAATTTGCATAAGATGTAAAGTCACAGGAAGTGACATCATAGGAAGTGTCAACTGACCATTCATTTTCTGGCACTGTTACAGCAGCTTTGCAAGAAGCTACTTCTCTAAAGTGGATATGACCGAGATGGCTACAAATACAAATAATAGCCCTAATAAAATAAGTGCAAAGATTTTAAAGCTCTATTATGTGGAAATACAACACGTCAAACTAGGTTGAAAAGCTAGGCCTATATCTCTCCAAAACTGATGTTTTCAGATTAGTGCATGAATAAAATTGTAAGACAAATTGCCACATAGATATACAGTGGGTCTTCAGGTGACTCCCCGGTACTCCAGTTGCACCAGTGAAGTTCAAGGTTAAGGCATTTGGTTTTAACAGGCATGGGCATCAACACAAAGATTTACATGCTGGTTCGAATGAGTGACCTGCAAATGCTCCAGTAAACAACAGAAAACACTGATTGCAGAAAATAATAGGGTGAGATGGCACAGATGACATACACAGGTGGGGTGGCTAATTTATTGGCAGGCAGGAGCTGGACCAAAAGCTGAACCAGTCCCACAAATTGAATGCCTGAACCCAGCAACTACTATCAAACTTCATTTTTAAGAGATTAAAAGAGCTGAACTGACTTAAAGATATAAAGATGAGATGGCTAAAAGGGACAAGAATGTGTAGAAAGGGAAAAAACTGCCAAAAGCAACAGAGAGCCAGACACTAAAAAGACAAGTAGTAAATTAAAGCAACAAAACAAAAGGGATTTATTATAGCAGACTCAGTGCAGTTTCCCCTTACAATGAAAAGAAATCTAGCAATGTGGAATAGGTTGAGGGAGGTGGTGCTTAACTTTCAAAATAAAGCTCCCATAATCCCCGAGATTTGCAGTTTTAAAGATTTTAAGTCACATTTTAAGTCACATGTCCTTAATATCTGAGAAGGCACTTGCCAAATTGCGAAGGGTCCAGACACATGTCGCTCAACTCAAATTTAGCCTAAGAAGTAACAACCAAATTGCACCTACCCTTAAGTAAATCCACTGCATCGTGGTTAAAGATATAATTGAATGCAAGACCCTTAAACGACCATGTCCATCATCCATAAATTACTCCAGTCATGCCCCAGGCTACCTAACCAAACACTTTTGGTCCTTCCAATCGCCAATACAAGATTTGCCTTCCTAAAACTACTGGCCACCCACTCTCCTAGGCTCAATTACTGGCTAACCACTCCGTGTGCGATGATGTACTCTATGGAATGAGGCACTCACTCCTCAGTCAGCTCCCCTCTTCAGCCCCCTTTTCCTGTACACTGCCCCTTCTTCTCAACTCCAAAGCAAGTCTAATTCAAACTGTAATGCACCAATTTCCTCAGGCCTCACTGTCACTCCTTGAGGTTAAGGATAATTTGTTGTGGGAAGAGGCGCACATCATCTTGTGCTTGCTCAGGCCTGCCCATTGTCATTCTGCACTTGACAGTGATCCGGCTATCTTTGGGAGCATGACCAGACTGACCCAGGGCGGCAGCCTGGCAAATGTATTTTAATACTCTTTGGTTCAGGATAACTAGAGTGTAGCATATATGGCTCTAGTTTCTTGGACAGTTAGTGTCGTACAAGTTACTTACCTTCGGTAACGATGTATCTGGTAGAGACGATTTTAGCCGCAGATTCCTTGACGTAGAATTATCCCCAGGCGTGAGACTGGACCCGGAAAACTTTCTTTGCCCCAGCATCTCTGCGCGCCGGGGGGCGGCACCACGCGACTCCGCCCTGACGTCCTCCGCGGGCTTGACGTCAGCGAGGTCACATAAGCCCCACCCCGGCGCGCTGACATCAGTTTTATTCGGAGAACTTTTCCGCGCCACAACGCGGAGCCATCACAAACAAAACTGTGTAGAGTATGGGAACAGTGTGCGAAAGAGCAGCAAAAACAGAAGAGAGAAACCAAAGGCGAGGAACAGCACCAGTTGGAAAAGTGCCAAGCACCAAGGTACCAAGAAACCATAGCAGTGAAGCCATAGCAGGGAGAGAGCAGAACACCGCGCTGAGGAACAACCTTGCAAGCCAAGGCCACATCCACCCTGGAGGCAGAAAGCATGTGAACAACGCCATAGCAGAAGAGAGAGCCTGCAATCACAAGCCATAACAGAGAAGGGCAACAAGCCCGGAACAGAGGAGTAACAGCAATCCACCCCCAGACTACACCATCAAGGGGGGCCGTATCCCCTGAAAGGAGCGAAAGGCCGAGGGACAGGCAAAAGAACCCCCAACGTAGAGGATTGCAAAGGGAGCAGAAACCCCAAGCAAGTAAAAGGAGAAGAGCGAAAGTAGGCCCCTACGCTGGAGAGAAACCAGCCGGAGGGAGGCAGAGGCACACAGAAACCAACCGACCCTGTATGAGAAAGAAAGGGGGTGGAATAATCAAGCAAAACAAGGCATGCTGTCCGGGAGGAAGCGAAGAGGACACCCAGAGAAAACAAGCCACCCGGAGGGAGGCGAGGGCAGAAAACCAAACTGAAGGTCCTCGCAGAACGGGCAGGAAGGGCGGGTCGTGAAGGAATCTGCGGCTAGAATCGTCTCTACCAGATACATCGTTACCGAAGGTAAGTAACTTGTACATTTGATAGAGACTACTAGCCGCAGATTCCTTAACGTAGAATAGATACCCTAGCCATACCCAGAGGGGAGGAAGGCCTGCGAGAGAACGTCCCCAGTAGAAAGAAACACAGGGCCCCAGCAGGGGATGTGTCACAGGGACAAGAAGGGCGGCCCAGCCCCCACCAAGCAGAAGGAAGCAAGGACAAGGCGAAGGGAAGACTAGGAGACCCCAAGCCCATCCAAGAAACAACTGCTAGAAAACCTCTGAGGGACGGACAGTCGCAGAGGAGCACCCAGGATGAAAAGAACCATCCCAACGCCAGGGAGAAGAGGCAGAACCAGAGGCAGAGCCCGCCGGAGAAAAACACACACACCCAGCGACAGGGGACAGCCATCAGCCTCAAGGCAGCGGAGAAGGCAGAAACGGCTCCACAGCCAAGAACCGCAAGCGTCAGGAGAAAGGCACAGGTGCGCAAAGCCCCAGCAGAACAAGAGACAGGGGCACAATGGAAACACACCAAGGGCCACATCGGCGGACCAGAGCAAGCAGGCATGCGCAGCCAGCAGGAGACCGCACCAAGGAGCCATGCACCCAGAACAATCCAGGCGCCAGCAGAAGCGGCCAGGAGCCGGGCCAGAAACACACACCGACCCACGAAGAAGGGGAGGGGGGGAGAGAGAGAGAGACAGAGAGAGAGACAGAGAGAGAGAGACAGAGAGAGAGAGACAGAGAGAGAGACAGAGAGAGAGACAGAGAGAGAGACAGAGAGAGAGACAGAGACAGAGACAGAGACAGAGACAGAGACAGAGAGAGAGAGAGAGAGAGAGAGAGAGAGAGAGAGAGAGAGAGAGAGAGAGAGAGAGAGAGAGAGAATGAATCCCCGAGGACGGTCCAAGCCGGCAACCAGAACACAGAAAGCCAAGAAAAGCTAGTCCCCCCCTGGAACACCAGACAGAGGACCAGGCCCAAACGCCGGACAGAAAGGCGGAAGCGCCACAACACAACGCCGAATCAAACACTCACCCCCAGTCAACTGATCTGGGTTTAATCCATCATCATTCTTTAGCTCACTCCACCACCCCAGTTCAGACATGGCCATATGCAAATCAGTCTGACCCTGTGCCTCATGGGAACAGTCCAGCCCGAACTGCCAAGCCATGTCTTCCCTGGACCGGAAACAAGCATCCTAGGACCGGTTTCTGGCATTCCAGCCGTCATCAGCCAGGCTTGCTTGAATCCAGTGGCAAAGTGAGCAAGGGACAAAGCGATACAAAAGGGGATGATTGGCTCAAACGTTCCGTCCATCATCCCCTTTTGTATCGCTTTGTTCGCCCTAAGGTGGCGGGGGTATGCCCAGACGTGGGTCCCTTGCTCACTTTGCCACTGGATTCAAGCAAGCCTGGCTGATGACGGCTGGAATGCCAGAAACCGGTCCTAGGATGCTTGTTTCCGGTCCAGGGAAGACATGGCTTGGCAGTTCGGGCTGGACTGTTCCCATGAGGCACAGGGTCAGACTGATTTGCATATGGCCATGTCTGAACTGGGGTGGTGGAGTGAGCTAAAGAATGATGATGGATTAAACCCAGATCAGTTGACTGGGGGTGAGTGTTTGATTGGCTCAAACGTTCCGTCCATCATCCCCTTTTGTATCGCTTTGTTCGCCCTAAGTTGGCGGGGGTATGCCCAGACGTGGGTCCCTTGCTCACTTTGCCACTGGATTCAAGCAAGCCTGGCTGATGACGGCTGGAATGCTAGAAACCGGTCCTAGGATGCTTGTTTCCGGTCCAGGGAAGACGTGGCTTGGCAGTTCGGGCTGGACTGTTCCCATGAGGCACAGGGTCAGACTGATTTGCATATGGCCATGTCTGAACTGGGGTGGTGGAGTGAGCTAAAGAATGATGGATTAAACCCAGATCAGTTGACTGGGGGTGAGTGTTTGATTGGCTCAAACGTTCCGTCCATCATCCCCTTTTGTATCGCTGAAGACAGCATACCAGGCTGGTCTAGCGACGAAGCGAACCTGGAGAAGGGCAAGCGGGGTGCCGCGGAAACTGCGCCAAGAGAATAGGTAAAGAGACCGCACACCTGCGGCATACCGTGACGCCGTGGAGGGCACGGAACCCGAAACCGCACCGCCCCAGCCCATGACAGAGCTATACAATAGCTACAAGTACCCCACATAGGGTATGTTATGTCCCAAAAAGTCATGGGAACACCTCTTAGGAAAATACTTTCCGCAGCAGAGGGCAAACAGAAAGACCTGCGGACAAAACCGCAGACGGCTTAGCAAGCAGCCAACAAAGAAGACACAGAAGGCCCAATCTCAGGACCAACACGGCTTTACCAACAGCCAAAATCACAAGTCAAAACAGAGGGCCGGACCAGCAGCACCGAAGGGCCAAGCGAAGGACCCTGAAAGGGCACCAACCATACAGAGCACACAACCGGGTTACCGAGCACTAAACTCCAGAAAAAACAATGGGAGAACACCTCCCTGAACACACCAGAGGACCGACATCCAGGTTCACTGAGGGGGGGGATGAGGGGGGAGGAGGAGGAGGAGGACGAAGCCCCGCAAGGAACCGCTGAATAGCAGAATCCGCAGGGCGTGAAACAAAGAGTGCCATCAAAAGGGAGGTCAACCAGACGCTCCCTAACATTCTCAGGGAAAACACTATCCCTCAACCATGCATGGCGACGGAGGGCCACCGAACTAGCCATAGTGCGACCAAGAGCCTCAGAGACATCAAGAGCCGAGCGAAGAATAAACACGGCCAGCTCCCGGCCATCCAACACATGGTGCCGCAGATCAACCGAGGCACCCTCCTGAGAGGCACAAGACAGAAGGGACTCCGCGGAATCCCACAAACTGGAAGTGGCTCTGGCTAACACACAAAACGTGTTGAGCGCCCGCAAGGCAGCACTGGAGGAAGTGAAGATGTTACGCCCCCAGGAATCCAACCACCGGGCCTCCCGTGATGGAGGGGCCAAAAGGGAAGGCAAGGAAGTAAAAGGCGTTCTGCAGAAGAGGGCCCCGAGTAGAAGGATGGAAGGAAAGACAGACAGGATCATGCGGAGCAGGACGGTGGCGGTGCAGGAGCGACTGGGGCACCGGGTCCCCCGTGGCAGGACGCCCCCAGGCCCCCAAGAGAGAATTGTGGAGCGAAGCTTCGAAGGGAAGAAGCAGCTCCCGTCCACCAGAACCCTGGTGGAGAACCTCAAGCAAGTGGTCCGCGGGGAAATGTGCAGCTGGGTCGCCCATGCGCAAAATCCCAGCGGCCATGGAAACAGCCCGTGCGAAAGCAGCACTCGCCTCCGTAGGGCAACGCGGTGGGGAGAGCAACTCCTCCGTGGGTGACGGCTTCACACTAAGCCGGCCGTCCCCCAGCCCAAGCGGAGGAAGAAACGGCCAAGCCCGGAAAGGTGGAGGGCTGACAGAGGAGTGGGGAACCTGAGGCGCCTCAGGGGAAGACTGTGGGCGCAGGGCTTGGCGAAGAGCCCTCCTTGGAAGACGCCGGGGAGAAAGCCACTACGCGGCGTCTCGTCTCCGGGGAAGAAGAGACAAACAGTTGCCTGACCTCTGGAGAAGAGGGGGCCTCCGAAGAGGAGTCGACGACCCGACGTTGGCACGGCGCCGTGGAGTCCGCAACTGGCGCCGGCGCGACGACGACCGGCGCCAAAGGGGACGCAGCGACGACCTCCACCACCACCCGCGCCGCGAGAGAACGGGGCAGGGACGGAGCCGGGGCGGCAAAAGAACGGCGCTGAAAAGGCGCCGACTCGACCTCCGACGAGGCAGCCGCCTGCGTGGAGAGACGAGGAGGGCCCGGGGACACGCCCCGGCCCTTAGCCAGCCCCTGCGGCGCTGCTAGGGCCGACAGCCGCCGGCGCCTGAGAGGCGTCAGCTTGGCCTCGGACAAGGCCGCAGCCTGTCCAGAGGACAGAGTAGGACTCGGGGACAAGCCACGAGTCCCGGCAACCTCCCGCGACAGCACAGGGACCCCCACGGGGGTTTGCGGCGAGGCAGAGGCGACGTGGGCTGAAGGAGGGAACCCCGTAGGGCCGCACCACGACGACGCCACACCTCCAAGACCTGAAGCCGAACCTGTCGGCGCCGGAGCCACCGGCGACTCCGCAGAAGGCCCTGCACGTGGCAGGGAATCAGCGAACAGCCCAGAAAGAGGAGGAGGAGCCAAGGAGGCCTGCAGGGCCGCAGCATAGGCCTCCATTTGGACTCTGGACACCCCCGCGCCGGGAAACGGCGGGTAAGGCAGCAACGTGCGAGGCCGCACGACCTTTGGAGAACCCGCGCCCCCCACAGGGTGGGGACCGGGCCTCGGGGACAAGTTGTGACACTTACCAACGGGCCAGCGACGCCCCTGCGGCCTCGGGGAAGGACGATGTCGGAGGCGGAAGCGGCGGTTCTGGGCCCCTTCCGCGGGGGACGGACGCGATGAGGACGCTGACCTGGACATGCGGGCCGAAAGGAGTTTCATCCAGCGCTCCCGCCGGGACTTCGGTTTCATCTGCTGACAAGCCTCGCAGTCCGTGGAGTCATGGTGCTCCCCCAAACACCACCTACAAATGGGGTGAGGGTCCGTCGCCGACATCTGGCGCGCGCAAGACGAGCACCTCTTGAAGCCGGAAGGCATTTGCTCACTGTTCTCAAGGGAAACGCAAAGCGTTGAAGAAGGAGGCCTGAAAACAGGCCAGGGACACGATCCGGATCCGCGTGGCACGCGGAAAAAAAGGAAACTGATGTCAGCGCGCCGGGACGGGGCTTATGTGACCTCGCTGACGTCACGCCCGCGGAGGACGTCAGGGCGGAGTCGCGTGGTGCCGCCCCCCGGCGCGCAGAGATGCTGGGGCAAAGAAAGTTTTCCGGGTCCAGTCTCACGCCTGGGGATGATTCTACGTTAAGGGATCTGCGGCTAGTAGTCTCTATCAGATAAATGATGCACTGCAAAACACACTGGAGCAGATACCTAATAGGCCTTCAAACTACTTTTAAAAGATATTTGGGATTCCTCACCTTTCCCTTTCCTCAGGGTGTTTTGTTGAATTACGCCAAATGGTGCAGATAATGCACATTTCTTTAGTTATTGTTCTATTGAACGAGATGAATGAAAATACCACACCAATAGTGTATCCTGGCGCGATGGAATTTCCAAGGGAATGGTACAGAGTATACTAATGTATGAAAAGACCAATTGTAGGTTTTTTATAGAAGATTTAAAATGCACCATATCTCAAGACTGATACATTTCCAGTCCTGTGGAGCTAGAAAGAAGGATCTACCTCCAATATGTTCCCTCCTAATTTTAGGATGGCAGAAGAGCATGGCTGTTACAGACCATAGGATTCTGGAATAAACTAAAGGAATAATATAGTGCTGAAGAACGAGCGGGCCCTTTTATGCACCCCAAAATAGCAAATGGATAGATCGTTTGGTAGCTGGAATCAGCAGAAATATTAATAGAAATGCTACAGCATCTAGGGCAGCCTCAGATGAGAATCCAATCACTGTTCTTAATGACCTGAAGGGTACCAAATGCAAAAAGTGGGAAGTTCAAAGCAGTGAACACTTGGGCAATCTGTTTGTGAGAAGATAATTGACTGTACAACAGAATTGCGCAAGTGACAGGGGTGAAAATGCAGCATTTTGTGTTGCATATGGATGTAGTGGAAGTAGATAACACATTGTTTATCCAGACAAGGAGCGAAGATGTTGGAAAATTAATCCAATTTTTTTTTATTTATGCAACCATGGTGGTTGATTGGCCCAGCTCCACAGGCCATCAAAGAGAAGTGTATATGGTACTAGGCCCCTTAAAGGTGCGGATGCCTGATGTTTCACTATAAAGTTTTAATGAATTTGTCTTTATCCAGAAAGCAACTGATTGCATGCAAGTAGAAAATATTTTCTTGGTTAGAGACCAGATTGCCATTGAATGAAACGATGATTTGGGTATCAATATGCATAGAAGATCAGCAAAAAAACCAAAGGATTGAATGACTAAGGCTAACTGGGTAAGATGAAGAATAAAAAGCAGAGGCCCAAGGAATTCTACAAGTCAGAGGTTTAGTACATCACCAAAATGGTATCGGAGGCCTCTCAGAAAGGATAGAGTTAAACCCACGCCAGGGGAATACCTTGAATTCTAGGTTGTTCCAGTTGATTCAAAAGCACTGGATGGGAAACTGGCAAATGTGACACTATAATTTAGTAATATCAAGACTGCTCTGCCTTTATGATCAAGAATCAGGCGCAAACTGTCTAACATAGTAAGAAATGGTACTTCAAACTGGAGAGGTCAAAATTCAATTGGCAAGCGACCAATAGGTAAATTAATTTCTATGAAAGAGATTTGTCCGTTTTTTCAAGGATTGAAAAATGTAGCAACGAGTTCTTTAGAAGATGCTGAGAAGCTTTGAGCCTGCTGAAGGATTTTTGAGCAGAGGAACAAACACAGCTTTTTACTTGTTTTTTGTTCTTTTTTACATTGGTAGGGACTAATGACGAGGCAAGGGTGATATTGCAAATGAAGGTCAGGGCAGGGACTATGAACATTAGATGTCTATTCATGAAATGGGCAAGAAAGGGTCCCAACTGGGAGCTAGATTTTATAGAATGATCAAGAGTAGTAAGAGTACTCAGAGAGCAGGCTGTACTTCCGCAGACATGTCGAGGATGGTTCAAGATCACAAACCTTTGTGAAAAATGACATGCATCACAAATCCAAGCCAAATTTTCTTCTTGGAAAATAAAGAGACCGGTAATTGCAAACTTTGGCAGAAGGCTCAATGTACTTAGCAGCACATGTTAGTTGAAAGACACTTTTACATCTCCTCCAGCCGCTAACTTTTTTTGCTGATTCCGCCCACTTAAATCCACCTCTCTCCTGTGTGCTTTACTTTTTACCTCACCTCTTGCCCAGCCTATTATCTTCTCATGCAAGTTCCTCCCCTCTTACATCCACTTCACTCTGCATGCTCTCCTTTTAACATCTCATTTTTTCCTAATCCCCAAGCCTCTCACCTATTCTCTCTGGTTGTGCCACTCTTACATCCATCTTTGCCCTCATCCCTCCATACTCTACTCTTTATCTGTCATCTTTCCACCCTGCCTCTCATATTCGCTTGCTGATTCTGCCCCTCTTACATCCACATCTCTCTTCCCTGCCCTACTCTTCACCTCTCAACTCTCCATCCAATCTTTATCTTCTCTGCTGGTTATGTCATTCTAAATCCAGCTGTGCATTTTCCTTCTCCCCTTTCCTTTTACCTTCTCTTGCTGCTCCTGCCCTGTTACATACACCTCCCCCCTTCCTCCTTCCCTCTCTCCTCTTGCAGATTCTGCCCGTCTTACATCGAACTCTACCTCCCTGATCTACTCTTCATCTCTAATCTCTCACCAAGCCTTTAACTTTCTCTTGCTGGTTCTGCACATCTAACATCCACCTTCCCCTCCTCTCTCCCTCTTCATCAAACCTCTTACTATCTCTTTGTGGTTCTTCTCTCTTCCATCCACTTCTCTCGCTTACATCTTTTGCCACTCTGCTTATGTTCTCTTGCTGGTTCTGTCTCTCTTATAGCCATGACTCTTATCCATGCACTACCTTCACTGCTCATCTCTACCCAGCCTCATAACTTTTTTCACTGGTTCTGCCCCATTTACATCTTCTCTCCATTTTCATCCTTTTGAACACTCTCTTTTCGCACTGATTTTGCGCCTCTTACACCACCTATTTCCATTCGTGCTCTACTCTTATTCTCGTCTCTTCTTCAAACCTTATTTTGTGGGGTTTGCCCCTCTTAAATCAATCTCTCTGCTATCCCCAGCTTTGTCTCTTTTCTTTCTCGTTAAGTCCCTCTTATATCCACCTTTCTCCTCCATGCTGTATTCCTCATCTCTTCCCCTGCCTCCTACTTTTCTCACTGATTCTGGCATTCTATATCCACCTCTCACCATTCCCTCTCTCTTCCCTGTGTAAGGTTTCTTGATTGTTCCGTCTCTCTTACATCTACATGCCCCATCCATGTACTGCCCTTCACCTCTCATTTCTTCTTCCACCCTCCTAATGCTTTTGTGCTGGTCTGTCCTCTTAACAACCACCTCTCCTCTTTGAACCCCCTGCCTCTTACATTGTCTCACTGTTTCTTCCTCTCTTACATCTGCTTCGCCCTTCCATACTCTACACTTCACTTTATCTATACTACTGTCTCTTACCTTTCTCACTAATTCTGCATCTATTACACCCACCCGTTACCTACCTGCTGAACCCTTCACCTCATCTCTCCACAGCCTCTAACTTTCTCTCACTGGTTCTACCTCTCTATAATATACCTCTCCCCTGCCCCCCAGCCTCTTTCCTGCTCTTGGTTGTCCTACCCTCTTGCATCAAACACTCACTATTCCCTCTCCATTACACTTAAGTTCTCCTCATGGTCCGCTTCTCTTACATCTAACTCTCCTATCCAAGCACTGCCTTTCATATTGCTCTCCAGCCTCAACTTTGTTCACTGGTTCTGTCCCCTTTATGTCCACCTCCCCTCCATGCTCTACTCTTCATGTTTTATCTCTCTCTCACCTCTACCCTCCATTCGGCTGTTCTGCCCCTGTAGCTTCCGCTTCCCCCTACTTACACCTCTTGTGCCAGGACACAGTACAGGCCCTACAGCACAGATGGCCCCACAACACTTCAGGAGGCCCCACAACACTTCAGGGGGCTCCCATTCAGCCCAGGGCCAAATTCATATCTGTGAGATGTGGGAGTCTCAGGACCCCATTATCACATTCTGCTGAGCGGGACCCCATCGTTTTGTGTTACACCACTGCTCTTGTGTTACTTTACATCATTCTCTCCACTCCCATCCTCCCACTCTCCCAAAGCATCTTGCCATTCTTTTATGCATGCTATTCCTTTTACCTAACCAAGGGCCAGATGCATGACCATTGAATTTTGCGACTCGCAAATTGCGACTAATTGCGAGTCGCAATTTGCGAGTCGCAAAATTCAATGTACAACAGTGTCTGAGACACTGTTTGCGATTCCCAATGGAGTCGCAAATTGCATGCCTCATGAATATTAATGAGGCTGTTGCAATTTGTGACCCCATTGGGAATGGCTGGTACTCCCAGGGATGGTGGCCTGCTGGGGCCAGTAGACCACCATGTCTGGCACTGCTTTTAAATAAAGCATTTTTTTTTACAAATGCAGCACGTTTTCCTTAAAGGAAAACGGGATGCATTTAAAAAATATAAATGAAACTTTTCTGTTTTATTTTTTAAGGGCAGGCAGTGGTCCCTGGGACCACTGCCTGCCCTTAAAAAATATTTGCGCATGCATTCACAAAGGGGAAGGGGTCCCCTGGGGACCCTTTCCCATTTGTGAGTGCTTTACCACCCTTCTAAGAAGGGTGGTAAACTGCAAGTGTTATGCGACCGCAATTGCGGTCACAAAACATTCATACATTGTTTTTGGAGTCGCTATTAGGAAGGGACGCCCTTGGAACGCCCCTTCCTAATAGCGAGTCGCTAAACCTATTTTGCGAGTCGCAAATTGTTTGCAACTCGCAAAATAGGGTTTGTACATGCCCACACGTTTTTTGTGGTCGCAAACGGGCCTAAAACCCCTTAGCGACCGCAAAAAACGGTCGTACATCTGGCCACAAGACTCTTCCCTTCTCCCATTCCTTCGTTTCATGTAAATTACATGAAAGTAAAAACACCAAGCGCTTATAGTCAACTGGAGTTACTACTTATGTTTAACTGTTTATGTTACTTTTGAGTGCAATCAATCAATCAATCAATCAGGAGTTTGTTAAGCGCGACTACTCACCCGTGAGGATCTCAAGGCGCTAGGGGTAGGGGGGTGCAGGATCCATTCCATTAAGGAGGGGGTCTGTCGAAGAGCCAGGTTTTGAGGTTTCTTGCGAAGATGGGGAGCGATGTCTGTCTGAGGTGGAGCGGAAGGGTGTTCCAGGCTTTGGCCGCGAGGAAGGAGAAGGAGCGGCCTCCTGATCTGGTCTTTCTGGTGCGGGGGACCACGGCGTAGGAGAGCTGGGCTGATCGTAGGGTCCTTTGGGGTGCGTGGAATTTGAGTCGGCTGTTCAGGTATGCTGGTCCGGTGCCGTGGAAGGCCTGGGTGAGTATCTTGAAGGTGATTCTTGCCTCGACGGGGAGCCAGTGGAGTATGCGCAGGTGCTGGGAGATGTGGCAGTGTTTTGGCAGGTTGAGGACCAGTCTAGCGGCGGCGTTCTGGATGTTCTGTAGCTTGCGGGTGAGGTTTTTGTTAATTCCGGCGTAGAGTGCGTTGCCGTAGTCGAGTCTGCTGGTGACCAGGGCGTGAGTGACGGTCTTTATGTGTTCGAGGGGGATCCATTTGAAGGTCTTACTAAGGAGGCGGAGGGTGTGGAAGCAGGAAGACGAGACGGAGTTGATCTGGCGGTCCATTTTGAGCTCGGAGTCCAGGATGATTCCCAGGTTGCGTGCGTGGTCCGTGGGGGTTGGCGGGTTTCCGAGGGCGGGGGGCCACCAGGTGTTGCTCCAGGAATCAGGGTTTGGGCCCATGATGAGTACTTCTGTATTGTTGGTGTTTAGTTGTAGGCAGCTGTTTTTCATCCATTTGGCGACGGCTTCCATGCCTTCTCGAAAGTTGTCTGGCGGTGTTGGGTTCGTTGGATAGGGAGAGGATGAGTTGGGTGTCGTCTGCGTATGACACAATGTTGAGTCCGTAGGTTCTGACGATGGGGGCGAGTGGAGCCATGTAGACGTTGAAGAGCGTTGGGCTGAGGGAGGAGCCCTGGGGGACTCCGCAGGTGGTCGGTGTAGGGTCCGAGAGGAAAGGGGGGAGTCTGACCCGCTGCGTTCTGCCGGAGAGGAAGGAGCGGATCCAGTCGAGGGCCTTGTCCTGGATTCCTGCGTCGTGGAGTTTGCGTATTAGGGTGCGGTGAGAGACTGTGTCGAACACCGCTGAGAGGTCGAGGAGGATGAGGGCTACTGTTTCTCCTTTGTCCAGTAGGGTGCGTATGTCGTCTGTTGCGGCGAGGAGGGCGGTTTCCGTACTGTGGTTTTTTCTGAAGCCGGATTGGGAGGGGTCGAGGATGTTATGCTCTTCGATGAATGTGGCGAGTTGGCTGCTGATGGCTTTCTCGATGACTTTCGCTGGGAACGGGAGCAGGGAGATGGGTCTGTAGTTTTTGAGGTCGGTGGGGTCCGCCAAGGGTTTCTTCAGGAGGGGGTTGACCTCGGAGTGTTTCCAGTCGTCGGGGAACGAGGCTGTCGCCAGTGAGCGGTTGATGGTGTGGCGGAGCATGGGTGCGATGGTGTCGGCGGCTCTGTTGAAGATGTGGTGGGGGCAGGGGTCCGTGGGGGCCCCTGAGTGGATTGACTTCATTGTCTTCAGTGTGTCTTCGGTGATGAGGGCTGAGCAGTTGTCAATCGCTGGTTTTCGGGTGTCGGGGTGGTTGGTGAGGGTTCAGTGTGTTGGTTGTCTTCGTCGAAGTTGTCGTAGATGCTCTTGATTTTGTGGTGGAAAAAGGTGCTGAGTTTGTCGCAGAGGTCTTGTGAGGGAGGGATGTCAGTAGACTCGCTGGTGAGTTGGGCGAACTCCTTGATGATGTTGAAGAGTTCCTTGCTGTTGTGCGCGTGGGTGGAGATTCTGTCTTCAATCGCTTTTTTCCTCGTTTCTCTGATGAGTTGGTGGTGGGCGTTGGTGGCGGCTCTGAAGTTGTTGTGGGCATCTGTGGATTTGGTGTTCCTCCAGGCCTTTTCGAAGCGGCGGCACGTGCGTCTGGACTCTCGAAGTTCGGTGGTAAACCATCTGGCTTTCTTGGCGCGGGTATTGTTTTTCTTGAGGGGGGCTATGGTGTTGGCGCTGTCCGAGATCCATCTATGCAGGGTTCGGGCTGCGGTGTTGGGGTCGTCGATTTCCACAATGGTTGGGGTGCAATTGTTGAGTGAGGAGGTGAGCTGGTCGTCGGTGATTTTGGTCCAGTTTCTTCGTGGGAGAAGGTGCTGGTGTCGGAGGGTGGAGGGTGTTCTGAAGGTGACGTGTACGCAACGATGGTCGGTCCATGGGAGTTTGGTGGTGTGTTGGAAGGTGATGGAGTTTCCAGTAGTGAAGAGGGGGTCGAGGGTGTGTTCTGCTGAGTGCGTAGGCTCGGTCACGATTTGGCGGAGTCCAATGTTGTGGAGGTTGTCCAGGAGGGATGTGGTGTTGGGGTCCAGTTGGTTGTCGAGGTGGAAGTTGAGGTCTCCTAGCAGGGTGTAGTTGGTGGATGCGATGGCCTGCGGGGAGATGATGTCCGTGATGGAGTTGGCGAAAGGTCCGCGGGGTCCAGGGGGTCGATAGATGAGGGTTCCTCGGAGGGTGGCGGTGGGGCTAGCCAGTATCTTGAAGTGAAGGTGTTCCATCAGGTCTGTGGGCTCATCGTGGAGGGTGCTCAGGCAGAGGGTGGATTTGTGGACGATGGCGATTCCTCCTCCCGGGTGGGTGGGGCGGTCCTTCCTGGAGATCGTGTATCCTTGGGGGATGGCGATGTCCGGTCCCGAGGTGGTGTTGGTCCAGGTTTCGGTGAGGAACGCTACGTCCGGGGTGGTGCTGTCGAGGAGGTCTCAGATTTCGGTGGCGTGTTTGTGGAGGGATCGGACGTTGAGGAGGATGCATTGCAGTATCTTCGGTTCGGTTGTGTTCTTGTGTGCGGGTTGTGCTGGATCCGTGTTCTTGGTGGTGCTGCAGGTGTGCCGGCAGCGGTGACAGCTGAAGGGTCCATGGGTGTCGGCTGGTGATGCTAGCTTGCAGTTGTTGTTGCGGCCTGGGTTGAGTCCGTGGAGTGCTGCTGGGTCGTAGCGTTGGCGGGGCGGAGGACCAGGTTTGTGGCGCTGGTCGCGGTCGGGTCGCGGACAGGCGCAGACGGGCTTGCCTTTGGCGCGGCCGCACAGCGGCCGCCATTAAGTAGGTGTCGGGGAGGGCTGGACAGCTGGGAGGCAGGAAGGGGAGCTGGATTGGTCGCGCTGGTCGTGCTGGGGGGGAGGGGCCGCGGGGGCAGCAGCGGCGGGGGAAAACGGGCGGGAAAGGAGGAAGTAGGAGTAAAGGGGAAAGAGAGAAAAACTAGCAGAACGCAGGAAAGTGTAGAAAAATTGATTTTAGAGGGTGAAAATGAGTAGAAAACGAGTGAAAAAACGGAGGGGAAAACGAGCAGAACGCAGGAAAGTGCAGAAAAATAGATTTAGGAAAAGGGTGAAATCGAGTAAAAAACCGAGTGAAAAAACGGAGCAGAAAGCGGGAGACATAGGTCCACTGGACCACCAGGGATGAGACGCAGGTGAACCTGCGGGTGGAGGAGGGCCTCGAACACTCACACTAGAGCACGGGTACTCATAGTACGGCCCGCTGGCCGCCAGCGGCCCGGCAAGCCTTCCTTGGTGGCCCGCGGACCTTGCAGATATTGTACCTGCTTTTTAAAAAAAAAAATTAAAGTGTGTCAGCAAACACCGCCGGTTGCAGCAGTGGGACTCCAAGAGACTCTGCTCTATGGTGGCCGGGCGATTCCAGGGATAGTCAGAGTGGAGATGCAGGGGCGCTAAGAAGAGGTGAAATACAACAAAGCCTCATTAACAAGTAAATGGTCTTTTAAAGACCTGTGAAGTACTCGGGTGCGGCTGTGTGCGCGCCCGGGAAGCTGTCTCAGCCCGGCTGACACACAGGAGGGGGGGAAGGGGGGGCCAAGCCCTTTGAACTCAATGGGCGTTGCGCGCCTGTATGTGGCACATATATTTCCTGCAGGGCTTTGGCCTGGCACGCAGGTTTATGGTGGTCACATACATAAGCTTGCTTGCCCCTGGCTGCGGCAGGGCTGTCCTTCACAACCTACTCTTAATAACAGTGTCCAAAGCTTCACTTTACACCCAGCGCATGGCTGGAGCCGGGCCTTGGGAAGCATCTGACCAGGAGCCCCTTTGGCTCTGTGACTCAGGGGCCACCCCTGCGGTTGCGGGGAGCAGTCCTCCCACTTGCTTCTTTCTCGGCTCTCTTGTAATCCGGGAATTGTTGCACAATTACAG